>OX031064.1:47104360-48304360 GCA_943736015.1 Tridacna crocea
TAAACGACAAAATATTAGACTTGTTCAAATTGAAAGCACGTGTGAAAGCACATAAATGTGACTCAAAAATTGAAATTTGACTTTGGAAGGGCAGAAAACATTGTGGGAAAAGAAGAAAATGCTGGTTACCAGCATTTTCTCCTTTTAGCACAATGTTTTCAGATGGCTTCTTCCCCTGGGTCATTAAAACCAGGAATTGTTTGGTAATGGGTTAAAGCAATAGGTTTCTTAACACGAGTGATCTTTTAGACAGTTTCGACAGTACTTTCATCACAAAGTCTAACCGATCCCGTTTTAACTCTTTACCAAACGACAAAATTTTAGACTGGTCCAAATTAAAAGCACTTGCAGATGAAAAAATAAACGTAACTCAAAATTTGGAATTTGTTTCTAGCAGGGTAGAAAACATTGTGGGAAAAGGAAAAAATGCTGGTTACCAGCATTTTCTCCTTTTCCCACAGTGTTTTCAAAAGGCTTCTAAATCAGGGTCGTAAAAACCAGGGATTGTTTGGTAAAGGGTTAAATTGTAAAAAAAAAAAACATAATGCCCTGAAACAAACTTACATGTATACATGATGCTTGAATATCACTAGAAAAAAAGTTCATATCATAAACTAACGATTTTTGTTGTATTTGTAGAAGACAATACACTATAAATTCAATATTGAATTTTGAAGACCATGTATCGCATTTTGTGCAAAGCCGAAGGAAATAAACCCAATTAAACACAGTTTTTTTCTAAGGCAAATGAGTTTTTCGGTGGCATTCAGATATGTAATTGGAAATGGCGTTTTAAAATACTCTGGATGAGGCCATCGATCTAAGAAATACTACTTTTTGATTGAAAATAGCTTCACTTGCTCGTAGCCTTCCATTGGCGCAAAGATACAAAATTCGTTTACCGATCACTTAGTCCTGGGCTTTTTCGTTCCAAAACCAGTTCGTCCCATAGCGTGTTCATTCAATGATTGTTTGCTACTGTATTTGATGGGGCATGAATATTTATAGATCGAAATAATTGATTGTAATGTTGGGAATCGAATGAAACAAAACGACCAAAGATATTTCAAAATCATAGTTTTCAGGTACGTAATTTCATTCAATATATTTACATGGGCTCTCTCTCTTTCCATTATGCATCCTACCGTCAAGGGACGTTACTCCTGACTCCTCCTAAAAATCAAACAGAGGCCACCAATACACAAAAAATCCTACTATGTAATGAGTACTCTCCCTTCAACGAAAAAAGGGTATTCATTTGCTTTGTAGGTTGACTTTCAAGCCAAAATTTGACTAATATTTCTCATTCTTCTTCCTAATTATTAATTCTACACAATGGCTTCCTGGACAAATACCACTACAGCATTTTCACCGCTTTGATTTTAAACAGAATAACACCTAATAAAGATTCGCAATCCACATAATGAAATCGTTGAGATAACTAGTTCTTCATGACACAGACGGCAACGCTTTCGTTTGCTCGACATTATAAGGAAAGCTTCTGGATCCATTATCACCAACCATTATTAAGAATATTCAGTCTTTTTCTCAATAATATTCTAAATTCGAAAGTAAAACAAGTTCTGACTAGCTATACCTCTAGATTTAGCCATTCAGAACTTGTTTCACTTTCTAACATTAGAATAAGACAAAAATATTTGTGAGGTTGCCTATCGAAATCGTAATGGAACAGTTTCAATTGTTACACTTTTTTACCTTTTGGCATAGCCAACATTTTCTTAAATCTTGAGGCCTTTTCGCTGTTGGTGACTTCACAAAACCCCCATATTTCACTCCCATAAAAATTACTGGTACTCTGTATTGTCAAAAAGTTCAGTATTGACGAATTCACCCACACAGATGAAACTGGCTTGCTGAATCACATATATTATGCAGAATGAAGTGTGTTTTTTGTTTCGGAAATACGTGAGCTAGATAGATAAATCCTTCCACAAACATTTTTTTTCATCACTTTAGAAACTTCGATGTCCCGTGTCGCTAACATTAGCAGTATTTTAATTAACGTGTTTTGATTTTCTTTTAATTTCCTAAATTAAAAATACCAAAACTATTATTTTTACACACAGTTTATCAACGGTTTATTCTTTAACCCATTACACAAATGTCCCATCAAATGAACTGTCAACATTGATGATCATGGGAACGATAGGTTTCTTTTAATTCCATACCGAAAATCAAGAATTTATATGTCAGTTTATTTGGAACGTACCCTCTTGTCTAAGCTCTGAATGGGTCTCTGAGTGTGTACGTTTGGCGTATCTGTACATTCAATCATAATGATCCTTTTCATGAAATTCTTAAGATAAATGTATATTAATATAGGATCTGACATAAGTTTGATTAACCCTTTACTCCACAGATATTCATTTCTAAACATTGCTTTTATGAGCCTCGTGACGAGCAATTTCACCTTTTGCCACAATGTTTTCTACACTATCAAAAGGTGTCATATACACATAAGAAACGGCTTCATCATTGCTGTTATTTAGGGTCAATTAGAGATACCATAGAAATGCCTTATGGGGTAAAGGGTTAAGACATAAGATGTAATTTTACTAGATCTAAGCAAGTCCAGGGAAAATATTTCTAGAGTCTTTAGCAAGATTAATAACACTTTCCTAGGTCCAGTTTGAAATGACTAGGAAAGGTTTTGACACATATTAAACTACCCTTGTTCTCGCAAGTGCCGTCACGGTTCTTGCAAATCTTCGGATGAGGGCACTTGAAAAAACATCGTAGGAAAAGGCTTTAAAAAAATACTGCTAACCAGCATTTTAAGCTTGATATGCATCTACACTGTACATTTCTTTGCCGGAAAAACACCGCTTTCAAACGCTCTTTAATATGTAAGGCTTCTCTTAAAAAAGAAGACACAAGTCAGAAGTTTTTCTCGAAATCTTTCTAAATTCACTTTCGTTCACGAATAGTTTGTACATTCACTTTTTAAAGTGGCTTATCCGTTTCGTTTGAAGTTTTCGACGACAGATTGATAGATGTAAGTATCCACACCATGGTTGTTTATGTCGGTGCTAATCGATTTACATGGGCGCCGCCATGTTTAAGATCACGTGATTAGCAGTTCAAAATAAAAGCCCCGTTTACATGGATGAGGTTAGATTGTATACGGAATCGACAAGGTTGTGGCGAGTGATGGTAAAGAGTCAAGGACATAGCCATGCGCAAAAAAAGGACAGTTTTAGATAGAAGAATGTAAAATACGAATATAACCTCTCATATACAGGGAAAGAGACTCCTCCCATCCCTCAAAACTATTGCCTGGTCCTCGCTTGTACACGAGCTGTGCCGCTTCCCGCCTGTTGAAATGACAGATCGATAATTCGAAGCATAGCAACCAAGATGGACATGCATCTCATACTATGTCAGAGCTAAATGTAACCTTGCGGTCTTCGTCATGTACTTTCACTATAATTTAAGAATGATCTAATCGAGTGGAAAAGAAGTCTCATACAAACCTGAAAATTGTCCTGGTTGCTCGGTCGTCCTTGTTGGTCCACTTCCGCTGATTGTACACTTGAAGGAATATTTAATGTCTTCAGACATTCGTTGATTTACTGCACCTTCATTCGAAATATACCAGTACACGGATAGTCAACATTTCTAACATCACTATGAAAAAACGACAAACATTACTTTCTAGAACACTGTTGACACTATCTTTCCTCTATACACTGTATTAAGATCCTCCATTTTCCATTGAATTTCATTATTCACTGATTTTGTGAGCTACATTTGCGTCATTTCGTTAGGCCACTCCAAACCGAAATTATTTCCATAATCCAAACATACTAAATGCCCATCCTATATTCCCAAGAGATGACACAAAAGTGATAATAAAGAAAACGATTTACAATTTACTGGCAATTACTGATGCTTTTGAAAAGGGCAAGACAAATATCTTGACTTAAATCTGTATTAAATGATTCCACGTTTTAACGACGCTATAGAAAAAATGCTTTTGAAAACACAGTGGGAAAAGAAAAAAATGCTGGAAACCAGCATTTTTTTTTTTCTTTTCTAACAATGTTTTCTACTCTTTCAAGAACAAATTCCATCATAATCTTTGCAACTTTTCATAAGTCGTCTGCAAATGCTTTCGATTTCGACATGCATTAAATGTTATTGTTTTGGTAAACCGTTATATACCTTACGTCAATGTAAATAAATAAATAAATACCCCACCTGCATTACGACAGTGAGCGCCGATATTCAATTATATTATAATGAAGGTTAGCATGTCCACAGTGAAAGTCTGCTTCATTGACAGCCATTCGTATGTCTTTCGACTTCTTTTCTCAAGAAAAAACAGATTTATCGAGTGAAGGCTTTGAAATTATCATTGTGAAATATGACTACATGGCATGTATATTACGGCACAATGCGTGAGGACAACGGGAAAAATTTCCTAGCGAGTTGTTTTCACGTTTTGTGACAGAGGTGGTAGGTTAAATCATGATACTAGATTTACTTTTCTTCTTTAACTGTTAACCAAATGTGTTTTGTGAGGCTGCATGATGTTTAAAAAAAAAGCTTTTGAAAACATTGCGGGAATATGAGAAAATGCTTATAACCAGCATTTTCTCCTTTTCCCACAATGTTTTTTTTTTTACCATTCAGAAATATTTCCAATCACTTTGTCATTTGAGTCAATTTTAAATTGTCATCTGCAAATGCTTTGAATTTGGACAGGTCTAATATTTTGTCCTGAGGTAAAGAGTTAAAATACAATGTATGAAATCAAGGGGAAGACGTTCCTGATGAGAATAAGTTTTTGAAAACATTGCGGGAAAAGGAGAAAATGCTGGTACCCAGCATTTTCTCATTTTCCCACAACGTTTTCTTACCTTTCAAAAACGTATTCAACCATTTGAACCATGCTTAATTTTTCGTCTACAAATGCTTTCAATATGGACCAGTCCAAACTTTTGTCCTGTGCTGAAGAGTTAAGTTACTATGTATGACAACAGGGGAGAACTATCATCATGAGAAAAGGCTATTGAAAACATTGAGGGAAAAAGAGAAAATGCTGGTAACCAGCATTTTCTCCTTTTCCCACAATGTTTTCTTACCTTTCAGAAAGGTATTCAATCATTTGAGTCACGTGTATATTTTCGTCTACAAATGTTTTCGATATGAACCAGTCTACAAGTTTGTCCTGTGGTGCGGAGTTAGCTCTTTACCAAACGACAAAATTTTAGACTGGTCCATATTGAGAGCATTTGCAGACGATAAAATAAAATGTGACTTAAATATTCAAATTTGATTTGAGAAGGGAAAAACATTGTGGGAAAAGGAGAAAATGCTGGTTACTAGCATTTTCTCCTTTTCCCACAATGTTTTCAAAAGGCTTCTGTGTACAGGGTCATTAAAATTCAGCATTGTGTGATAAAGGGTTAGGATACATTGCATGAAAACAGGGGGAGATATTGCCTAGCTTGGGTAACAAGGTATTTCTCAGTTTTGCCTCATGAGATACCAGTTTAAATCATATTCCTGTAATGAAATATTCTTTTATAAATCCCTTATCAAACTACAATGAAAGAAAAAGATTGATTTGTGTTCATATTGAAATTTTTGCAGACAATAAATTGACTGAAATCGTAATAAATCTGTATTTTGTTGGGTAGGAAACCCTAAGTGCATTATTTGGTTTTCCCACAATGTGTTTACATGCCTTTTTTTTTTGTTCCTTCTGGGTCGTTTAAATTTGGTTTTGAAATGTGAACTCTGATACACCAGAAACAAGGTCCATAATGTGGATTGACTGACATACTGCTGACTGCACACTGGGTGACTGATTGAACTTTGTTGTTTAACCCTGTACCGAACAATTCCGAGTTTTAACGACTGTGAAGAATGGAGGGTTTGAAAACATCTTTGGAAATGTAGAATATGTAGGTAACAACAATTTTCTCCTTTTCACACAAAGTTTATTTTTTAACAATACAGAGAAATTCTACGATTTGAGTCACATTGAATTTGTCGTTTAAATTTTGACATGTCTAAGACTTTGTTGCGTAATAAAGAGCTTTTTTAAAAAGAAAATTAATATATCGTCGGTTTACTTCAAAAACCTCGTTACTACAGCTTGTTACAAGCTGTATTTTACGAGGTTTTCGAAGTAAACCGACGATATTTGAAATCAGTGTCAGTTTCAATGGTTCCGTTTTCTATGTTCTTTATTAGTATATTCTTTTGTCGTTGCATCACGTTTTAAAACAAAAAATAGTAAACCCAACTGACCAAGTATCGATTTTCATGATATGATTAAATTTTCATAGGAAATATTATCAGCTATTCAACTGACAAATATATGTATATCATAGGTTATCAGTCACTCAAATGGCAACATTTATGTTTTCAAGTTATCAGTAACTCAACGTTTCAAGTTATCAGTAACTCAACTGACAAAAAGATATTTTTCAACTTATTAATTACTCAACTGACAAAAATGACTATCAAATTATCAGTAACTGAACTGACAAAAATATGTTTCAAATTACTAGTTACTCAACTGACAAAAATGAGTATCAAAATATCAGTAACTGAACTGACAAAAATGAGTTTCAAATTATCAATTACTCAATGGATGAAATAGGTTTCAAATCATCAGTAACTCAACTGTAAATACATAATAATAGCTTGACTTATCAGGTACTTAAGCGACAAAAAATATCGGTTGGAACAGTTCGATACCACGGAATGTTGCACTATCAATGGGACGAATCACCCTGTTTTACACTAAATATTTGTGAAAACCCATCTGAGTATCAGTTGTAACGACACGTGGTCACAGGACGAGTAATCAGAACAAAATACAAGTCCGATAATGCCTACATACAGAGCTCCACTAGGGGGGAGTGATGGTATTCTAAATCCATTATTTCTCTTTGAAATCCTATGTTGTGGGTACTCGTTAGAACCGTCTCGATGAGACGATTCTAATGAGTACCCACAACGTAGGGTTTATGTAAGAATAATTAATTGTTGTGTTTTTTTTTTCAATTTTGAAATCAAAACCACTCCTTCTATCTGGAGCTTTTGTACATGCATTTTTTTTTTTTGCCTCGAAATATTTTGTTGAAACGGAAGCAAAGTGACATTTTGGACACAATATAGTTTGGAGTGACTTGACGATAACCCGAGCACACTAATATTTCGAATTAATTGTCAACTTCCTATCGTATCCGAATCATATAAGGTTTACTAAACATAATAACTCTCTACCAGAGAGAAAAAAAAATGACTAGCCCAAATTGAAAAAAAAAATTGCAGACGACAAATTAAATGTGACTTAGATGACTTTATTTGTTCTAGAAAGGATCGAAAACATCTTGGAAAAAAGGAGAAAATGCTGGTTACCAGTATTTTCTCCTTCTCCCAAGTTGTTCTCAAATAGCCTTCTATTCTAGTGTCATGACTTGTTCAAAAGGAAAGCACTTGCAGACGACAATTTAAATATGTCTTAAATGGCTTTATTTGTCTTTAAAAAATAAAAAATATCTTGGAAAAGGGAGAAAATGCTGGTTACCAGCATTTTCTCCTTTTTCCATGATGTTTTCAAAACCTGCCTATATCCAAGGCTGTTAAACGTGGGATTATCTGAGTAGTGGTTAAAAGGTAGACATACCTTTAAATCATTTTATTATTTCCCTTATTAATAAATTTCCAATTTAAACAAATTATTCCTGACAAATTAGAACTCCTGATCACTTTCAACAAAGGCACGTGGAAGTATCGTTGTATCAAATCCGATATATGAGAATAATTCTTCGAGACGGAACGGAACAAAATTCACTCTGTATAGTCCTGTCCTTTTTATTGGATTTTTTTCCCCACTTGTATTTATTCTGAAAGTTGCAGCTAGAACTTAATAACTGGCACATTCTCGATTTTTGTTTAATTAGAACATCATTTCGAAATATCGGTGTGTTCCAGTTATCGAAGAATTCGTTTTAAAAAAAAATCAATCATTCATTCGCTAAAAACGAAAAAAAGACAAATGGGTTTTGGGTCCTCAAAAAATAGAAATGGGTTTCTGAAAGTTCTGAAATTCTGAAAGTTGCAGCTAGCCCATAATAACTGGCACATTCTAGATTTTTTTTTAAATTAGAACATCATTTCGAAATATCGGTATGTTCCAGTTATCGACGAATTCTTTAGAAAAAAAAAACTTCAAAAATCATTCATCCGCTAAAAGGAAAAATTGAAAAAACAAATGCGTTTTGGGTCCTCAAAAAATAGAACTTGGTTTTTTAGGTCTCAAAATCTCTTTATTGGGAAATATCCATTTAAACTTTAGTATTGGTAAATTCTCACCACCAAATAATATAAGATTAACCCGTGCTCTGTGGAAAAGGGGCTTAGTGCATATGCGAAAAGTATCGACCCAGGTCAGCCTGCGCAGTCCGCGCAGGCTGACCTGGGCCGAAACTTTTCGTTATTGGTCAATTTTCTGTTTGTCAAAGGACCAGTCTACCTCATAGTTAAGTCGTATATTGAAAAAGGTGGCTCCTGTGGACCCACAATTTACGTGATGACTAGTATTGTGCTTAACAGAGATGCATTAAGCCCTCTTTTGCCAGAGCATGGCACTTTTATATCAACCTGACCACTTTTGACAGCTAAAAGTACAATCCGCTGAAATTCAGAAATATTTTATCGTACATGATTGATTCCCCAGAATTGTTTTGGAAGAGATTTAACCCCGCTGAAATCATTTGGAATCAAATTTATTTCCTTTTTTTTTCTGAATCATTAATCTCCCCGGCATCATTTAGAATCAAATTTATCACCAAGAGTTACTCAGGATAAAGTTTGTAACACATGAAAGTATTTAGAATCAAGTTTATGTAAATTAAATCATTTTTAATCATATTTATATATAACATGAAATCAATTGAAATAAAGTTTATCTCCCATGAAATCAGTTTGATTGAAATATGTAAATCCCATGAATTCATCTGAAAAACATTTTGTCTCACATGAAATAATTTTAATGAAGGTTATATCACACAGAATCATTTGAAATCAAATTTATATCACATAGAATCATTTGAAATCACGCTTGTATCACATAGAATCGTTTGGAATCAAGTTTACATCACATAGAATCATTTTGATTCACGTTTATTCCCCCATGAAACAACTTGGCCTTAGAAATAGAAAAATAACTAAAGTGGCAGCTAACTTTTTCAACCATTTTCTTTTTTTTTTACAAGTTCAATCTACCAGAAGCAGAAGCAGAGAGAAGAAATATTAAAAAGGGAAGAATGTCGTCTCTTCTCATTGATTTGAAAAAAAAAAAATCATTGCTGGAAAAATGAAAATTAGCTTAAAAATGCAGCATTTCCCTTTGTTCAACAATAATTCTCGTTTAACCCCCTCCCCTTTTTGTTCCCAAGTTTGTTCCAATTTCTCCTTTATTATTATTATTATTATTATTGTTATTATAATTGTTGTTGTTGTTGTTGTAAATAATCATTATTATTATCATTATTATTATTGTTATTATTAAAAATAATAAGAAATATTTCTTCACTGTGTCACTACTGATAGTCAGAAGAAGATAAAGGAAGTCTGCTTTACACTCTTAACCATTTACCAAACAATCCCTGGCTTTTACTAACCTGAGATAGCTGTCTTTTGAAAACATTGTTGGAAAAGGAGAAAATGCTGGTAACTGGCATTTTCTCCTTTTACCATTATGTTTTCTACCCCGCTCGAAACAAATTTCAGTATTTGACTTACCTTTATTTTGTCGTCTGCAAATGCTTTAAATTTGGACCAGTCTAAAATTTTGTCGTTTGGTACACAGTCAACCCTTTACCTGATATGCCAATTTGAGGCTCTTCCATTTCAGCAGCAAATAAAGACATGACGTCAAAAATATGGACAAATGAGGATACAAACATCTGATTGAGTGGAAAACATTGTGGGAAAAAGAGAAATTGCTCGCTACGAGCAATTTCTCATTTTCCCACAATGTTTTCAAAAGCTGTCTGTAGTTGTTACGTCAAAATGAGTATCTATGGAGTAAAGGGTTAAAAGGTATGTATTTTAATAATGTGTTCATATCATGAAGGTAGTGAGTAGGTAGTTTACCCATAAACATATGACTAGCATGTATTTTTTTTTTCTATCTGACAATACATGTGCAGCAAAGATGAAAATAAAAACGAAACGATTTTTCCATCTTAAACCTTTACCAAACGACAAAACTTAAGACTCTTCCAAATTGATAGCACTTGCAGACGACAAAATAAACGTAACTTTAGAACTGAAACTTGACTTTTGAAGAGTAGAAAACATTGTGGGAAAAGGAGAAAATGCTGGTTACCAGCATTTTCTCCTTTTGCCAACAATGTTTTCAGAAGGCTTCTTCCACTAAAAGGACAAAAAACTTATTTCGCGGTTCGGGTAGATCGAGATCAGACTGCACAATCTTTGCCTTCTTTTGACTTTAAAATTAAAAAAAAAACTAAGTTAAAAATTATCTACGATCGATATGAAGTACCTTCCATTTTTGAACATGTCGATTTATTTATTCGGCAGCAAAATAGTTCGAACTGTAATCATTAGAAAATATTTTAAAAACTAGAAACAAACCAATCACAAAACAATAAATAGACAGACCTACTCAGGCCTCCAGATCAGAGGCAGTGATGCTAATCTAAATCCATTATTTCTCTTCTAAACCCTATAATGTTGGTACTCATTAGAATCGTCTCGATGAGACGATTCTATTGAGTACCCATGACATAGGGTTTAGTGGAAAATAAATAACATTTTCAATTTTAAAGCCAAAATCACTCCCACTATCTGGAGCTCCGTCTAGTGTTTTATTAAGTTTTATTTGTTTATTGCAGTTTATATTTTCCCTAATATCTTTTTCTTTCCTAATCTTTAGACAAGATGAAGAAAAATGTAAGAAATGACAGAAATTATGATTGAAATATTCTTTAACCCTTTGCCCCATAAGGCATTTCTATGGTATCTCAAATTGACCCTAAATGACAGCAACGATGAAGTATACGTGTACATGTATACTGACACCTTTTGATAGCATAGAAAACATTGTGACAAAAGGTGAAATTGCTCATCACGAGCAATTTCACCTTTTGCCACAACGTTTTCCAAAGGCTCCTACAAGCAATACGTAGAAATGAGTATCTGTGGAGTAAAGGGTGAAAAAAAAATGGTGACACTAGGTCGCACATACCGTAAATTTTCTTTCATTTTATAAACAAGTAGGGCCAGGATTTCGGACTACGAGTCTTATCGTAGAAATATTTGAAACTTCAAAAGCGTTAACATGGTAACGATAGATATAAAAGGATACGTGCTGTTATATATTGGCTTTTTTTTTTTTCATCAGAAATTAGAGAATCAGCGTAAATACTGCTTCGGCAGTGTTTTTTCAGCTTAATACTTTCATATACATGTAGTCACATTAAAAAAAAGTTCGACCAATCAAGTCTTTTCTGTACATCGTTACTATTACGACCAAGTTAAATAAACCTTTAACAAAACTGTCTCGAGTGCGATACCGTGGAAATATGTCTTTGAAAACATTTAGGATTGACCCGTTACCACACAGCAAAATCTTAGATCTATCCAAATTGAGAGCATTTGCAGACGACAATTTCAAAGTGGCTTAACCCTTTCCCAAACGGCAAATTTTGGACCAGACCAAATTCAAAGCATTTTGTAGATGACAAATTAACAGTTGCTAAAAAGATGATTTTTTCTATATGATGGGGTAGAAAACATTGTGGGAAAAGGAGAAAATGCTGGTTACCAGCATTTTCTCCTTTTCCCACAATGTTTTCAAAAGGCTTCTATTCCTGACCCGTAAAAACCAGGGATTGTTTGGGAAAGGCTTAAATAAGGCAATTTTGTTTTGATAGGGTAGAAAACTTTGTGAGAAATGGAGAAAATGCTGGTTACCAGCATTTTCTCCTTTTCCCACAATGTTTTCAAAAGGCTTCTTTCACAGGGGTGTTAAAAGTCGAAATTGTCTGGTAAAGGTCTAATTACCACTGGTAAAAAATATCTTAGATGTTTAATTGCATATATTTACACGTGTATATATGAACTACTTTTTATACATTTTCCTCACAAAATATTGTCTTTTTGTTTTAATCACAAAATCGGAATAAAATAAACCGATCTAAACCATTTCAGTATTTCCTGTATTTATTACAAAAAAAAGTCACTTTTACGCCCACACCCGTTACAAACCATTTAACTAACTCAAAGTAAAATATATTCTATTTATACGATAGTTTAAAACACACGTAGAGATTTACTTTCCCGAAGTTCGAACTGGACTGAGGACAAAAATGTGGAGGATGGTATAACTTTTCAGTATGACGTCACTTCACGTGCAGTAACCCATGTATAAAACCCACCCCCGCAAATGATCCGTGTGAAATCCTTTACTCATTAGTGGTAACCCTCTGAATGCTAAGCAGACGACTGGGGAAAGCATCCTTAGCTGTTTTATCAAACGATAATATTTTAGACTTGTCCAAATTGAAAGCATTTGCAGACGACAAAATAAATGTGGCTAATATGTCAGGATTTGCGTTTTGATAGGATAGAAAATATAGAGGGAAAAGGAGAAAATGCTGGTTAGCAGCATTTTCTCCTTTTCCAACAATATTTTCAAAAGCCTGAATGGTTAAAACGTGAATCTTTTTTGTCAAGGGAAAACCAAAATGGAAAACTAATGTGATAAAATCTTTTTAATATTTCTAAAAAATGAAATATTATACTCAATTTATTTTTCCTCCTGCCACATTGTTTTGAACAAAATGTCAGCTGCAAGAGGCAAAAAATCCTTAATCACCAGGTGCTACGTCAATCCTTTTGACGATTAAAAAATAGACGAAATGAATATTTTATTTTATTCTGAAACAACAACAACAACAACCTAGGGAGTTTACCCTTTATCAAATATTTCCGTGTTACCTCTTCGGCTGCTCAGCGTGACTCACTGACCTTTTGCGGACAGCGTAAGTTCAAGATCAGACTGCACATACCGTGCAGTCTGATCTTGAACCTACAATGTCCGCTAAAGAATTGCGCCCCCAACCTAATAAATTGATGTAACATTATTTTCTATCGACTTCAAAGTTTCTTTTCCTTTATGCCAAATGCCATTTTTTTTTGTTTTTCAACTTAATCGGCATCTGGGTTTTTTTTCCCATATTCCCTCGGAAACATGAAGTAATTCATTTGGTAAAGATACATATTTTTCTTTTTTAAATTAGTATGACTAAACATACATTTTCCGTTTCCCATCTCGTGCATATCTTATATATCTGTATTGGGTATGAATTTGTTAGTATTTTATGCCAAATAAATGTTATGTTATGTTGTGTTGTGTTGTGTTATATTGTGTCGTGTTGTGTTATGTTATGTTATGTCATGTAACATCTCGCGCGTATCTTACATATGCATTGGCTATGAATATGTTAGTATTTTATGCCAAATAAAGATTTTGTTATGTTATGTTGCGCTGTGTTGTGTTATGTTATGTCATGGCACATCTCGTGCGTATCTTAATATATATCTGTATTGGCTATGAATATGTTCGTATTTCATGCAAAATAAGGATTATGTTATGTTGTGCTGTGTTGTGTTGATTTATATTGTGTTGTGTTATGTTATGCTATGTTATGTCATGTTATGCCATGTCACATCTCAAACGTATTCATATATATTTATTGGCTATGAGTATGTAAGTATTTTATGCCAAATAAAGATTATGTTTTGTTATGTTATGTCATATTATGTTATGTTGCTAGGCAAGGGTAAAGGATAACGAACCTCAGATAGAAGGCCTTTGAAAACATTTGGTTATCAGCATTTTCTCCCTTTTCCCCCACCAGGTATTCGTCCATTCTAAAAACCAATGACGTCATTTTGATTACATTTCAAACCGTCCTCTGAGATAAAGGAGTTAAATGCACCCCACAAAAAAGGATTGACCCATATCAATCTGCACAGTTCTCGCAGGCTGACATGGACTAATTACTTTTTATGGTTGGGTAAATTTTCTCTATGTATGTACAAGGACCATTGTTCCTCATGATTCAGTCGATTGTAGAACAAAGATTTTATAAATTGGATTGCAATTTGCGAAAAGGGACATTCGGACATTTGCGTAAAGTGTCGTCTCGGATCAGCCTGCGCAGTCCGCGCAGGCTGATCCGAGACGGCACTTTACGAGTACATTGGATTTCGTGCTACGGTAGCCTTGCGAAAAAGAGAAAGTTGCATAAAATCTAAATGTGTCGTCTCGGATTAGCCTGCTAGGACTGCGTAGGCTGATCTGAGACGACACTTTACGCAAATAAAGATTGCTCCTTTTTGCGTGTCGCAGGCCATATATCAATAATTATAAGGTAACTCACTTAGTATAGAACATCACATCTTCGCAAGCCAAGGCCGACGATTCACTACGCTACGCTACCCTTGGCGGATCGAGCTTGATTTTTACATTCCTCCGATACGCTTTTTCATTGGATGCAGCCAGCTCTAACTGCAACGAATGACATCGCTCGTAGCATTACATCTTTGATAAAAATAGAATAAGGCCAATACCTTTCGAATAGAAGGTAAACATGGAAACCCACGTGGATGTCTGCTTATCGCTTCATGTGTATTCGTAAGCGGTTGGTAAAACGATATTTCATTGGCTTTTAGAAATATGATGTAAAGGTGGGTAATTACCATCATCCAATAGAGGGCGTATCGCCGGAATCTCGAAATCAGCCAAGATAAGATCCACGTAGTGATCGTAACCTTGGCTCGCGAAGATGAAAAGACCACGGAGATTTGTTAGACGCTTTTTTGTTACAGCATGGCAGATTTAAATGTCGTCTGCAAATGTCTTTTATCTTAATTGGGATTTGTTGGCTGGTAAAGAGTTAAGTTTCAAGGAACTTTTGCAGTCAGATTATCTTTATGAAATATAAAACAGTACATAGATCAAAGATCAGACTGCGCGTTCAGTATCAAATAATGGAAAGGCAATAAAATGGCGATATGGCGATAAAGGATTAATTTCCTGGTTTATTTTTTTTAGAAGAAAGAATACTTTTGAAATCATTATTCGAAAAGGAGAAAATGCTGGTTACCAGCTGGTAACCAGCATTTTCTCCTTTTCCAACAATGATTTTTATCCCTTATGAGAAGAATCGAATCATTTGTATGTATGTATTGCATCCAAGTTGGACATGGCGTGTAAAATTTTGTCCTTTGCTCGGTAACGTAGATTTAAGATCTAACAGGTTCTTTTGATCTTCATCTACATTCTTGGCAAAATCTAAATTTTGGCTTCTCTGTTTTTACCCTTGGTTGCTAGGTGAGACTCTAAGCGCTTTTACTCAGAGAACACAAACAAATTTTCTCACGGTATATTCTATTGGGACCGGTAAATAAGTGTGTGGGGACAGTAACCTCACCTGTACCAGCCGGTATAGCTCAGTAAGTAGAGCGTAGGACTTGTGAACACAATGTCCTACAGGTTGTGGGTTCGAATCCCCGGCTGGCCAACTAAAAATTACTAATAGTCTTTCGGATGAGACTTTAAACCGTGGTCCCGTGTGACGGTGCTACACACCGAGCACGTTAAAGAACCAGGCGGAATTCTCAGTAGTTTCGTCCTGTATCCTTGCACTATCCCCCGTAACAACTAACCGTCTTCTGGGGGCCTCGCTCAGATGGGCAACCGGTAGCGACGATAAATAAACGAAAATAATCAATCAAACCTCACCTGTTCGACCCCATCGGACTTAATAACCGGATCGAACCCGTGGGACTTTGTTACCGGATCGGACCACATTTCTTCTTGTATGGACCAACAGACTTTTAAATTTTCTAGGGCCGCTTATCCCACAATGGCAGGTTTACTCGTGCTTTCAGTACTTTGATTAAACAACCTCTTTCTCTGATCCAGTAACTTTATATCTAAATGATAAATCTAATTACCTATATATATTTAAGTGACTCAGTATGAACTCCCTGCCTCTTACTCAAAAGTTCATTAGTATGTAATTTATTCGCTGTTACGCAATATAACTGATACCCCGCGACAAACGGGGAATTTTCACCGAAAAAGTATCGAGGTTTCTACAATTTGGCGACTGCCTGGTAACAGTGCTTTAAATTTATTACCAAAGGACGAAATTGTAGCCTTGTCGATTTTAAAACATTGTGGGAGACAAATGTGGCTCAAATCTAGTCCCAAAAATGGTAGAAAACATTGTCGGAAAAGGAGAAAATGCTGATTATCAAAATTTTCTCTTTTTCCTACAATTTTTTCAAAGGCTTTCCTTGGCTGGGTCGTTAAAACCTTGGATTATGATCGTAGAACACATTGTGGGAAAAGGAGAAAATGCTGGTTACCAGCATCTTCTCCTTTTCCCTAAAAATTTTCAAAATCCTTCTTTCACGGGGTCGTTAAAACCTTGGATCATGCTTGTAGAAAACATTGTGGGAAAAGGAGAAAATGCTGGTTACCAGCATTTTCTCCTTTTTCCTCATTGTTTTCAAAAGCCCTCTTCCGCTGTTAATTGTCCCAATTAACTCTAGATCACATGGGAAACGGTTGATTCATCTTTGGAACTGTATAATTATAAAAAGCGAGTCCTCGCTTATTTAACATGTTCCATTCTGTCTACAAAGAGACCTGAGTCACGAGTTATCGTGGCATTTTGACCTTCAGAAAATTGAACAATAGCAATAGATTTCAACACAGGTCATCATTCAACGCCCCACTTTCCATAGAGAATGAACCCATAGACTGCCAAGAGCGACTGAACTGACCTTTTACGGACAGTGTAGATCCAAGATCAGACTGCACAGAACGTGCAGTCTGATCTTGAATCTACCACCATCCGAGAAGGAGATATAATTTATCCCAAAACAAAACTTTAAAATTTCAATATTTGGCTTTTCACTATAGAAATAAAAAAGAATTAAGTCTGGTTATTTAGTTTAGTTCAAACATATTTATTTTACATCGATTAACCTTTTACTCCATAGATACTCATTTCTACGCATAGCTTGTAGGAGCCTTAGGAAAACATTGTGGCAAAAGGTGAAATTGCTCGTGACGAGCAATTTCACCTTGTCACAATGTTTTCTACACTATCAAAAGGTGTCATATACACATAAGAAACGACTTCATCCTTGCTGTTATTTGGGGTCAATTAGAGATACCATAGAAATGCCTTATGGGGTAAAGGGTTAAGAAACAAGTTCTTACAATTTACGCTTCTTGGGAACTATGTCAGTTCTCGTGCCGAATGTGTGGGCTAATGAAAAATCCCAAAGTTGACACCCGCTATCGGGTATCGAACTCAGGACCTTATGGTTACGAGGCCGACGCTCTATCTCACAGCCATGGACACCACTGGTTATCTATCAAGGTAAAGGTTAAACCCATCTTTCACTGGCTATTAGAAATGATTAGTTTTTGTTTATATTTTTCGGGAAAAAAAATGCATACAAACTTGGTGGTACGTATGTCACTATGAGGATGAGGAAATGCCTTTGTCATCTATGTGGAAAACGTTCTAACGGGCTGTTGGTCTGTTCCTGAAAGTATCAATTCTTATCGCGGAAAATAAGTGCAGTGAAATGTTTTGAGCCTTTAGTTAAAACCTAAATTCTATTACAAAGGTATCTTATGGGGGAACAATATGTCCTTATCGGACAGTGTAGATCAAAGATCAGACTGCACGTTCTGTGCAGTCTGATCTTGATCTACACTGTCCGCAAAAGGTCAGTGAATCCTTCTTAGGAACCTCAGGGTTAGAAGCTGTCTACTGTGGGGGCTAAAATTGTTATTTTTACGATGTGTAAACGCGTTGATATTTGAATTTGATACTTTAAATCAACCGTCCGAATGCTTTAGAATGTCAGTAGGCATGATTTGCGTTTGAAAGGTCGAACTGAAGTAAATCAGGTAAATTTGCGCATGGGTCATTTCTGCAAACCTCAGGTGATTCATTGAACAGTCCGCTGCGTAATATGCACATATACCTTACATCTCTTCCTGGAGATAGACGGTATTATTGCTCGTACCGTAGGATTCCGTTGTCTGCGCATGTCATATTCTTCGAAGATTCGACCTGTCTTATATGACGCATCACTCTCCCCGATATCGGGGAGATTGATTGTAGTATTAAGAGCTATGAAGTAGCAATGGAGAAAATTGCTTTTATCAATACGTTTGAGGAGAAGTCAGGCCTGTTTTAGCTCCAGATTTCTCTAAACTGCCGATCACAGCTGAATGAATCGCACCAGGTAGCGTTTTATTGAGCAAACGTTTATTTTAGTTAAAAATTCAAAGTAACGGTTGTCGCGTAGAAAAGTAGTCCGGTTCTATTCCCAGAATGACCAAATTAGATAGATGAGTATTTGTGGAATGCCATCTAGTGGGAGATAATGGATTCCACTAAAAATAACACGGGTCATAATTTCCGTTCGACATTTTTCATACCACATTTTTTTTTAGCAGTTCACTTTGGTCAAGGAGTGAGGTTGGTACAGATAAATGTCCCCAAAAGCGATGTCAATTTTTGACTGATCGCCTCTGGGCCAGAGACTATCGTTTACAAAAAAAAATAGCTGAAATCTCCGTACAGATTTTTGTGCGCAAGTTTGAACTCTCATAATTTCACAAATTGAGCACAAAATCAGGATTTGAACATAGGTGTTGCTTGTGTTTTCAATCATTACTTTTCGTCTGAAATACAAATATTTTCAATTTAAACGCTGCATATAAGAAAAAAATAATTCATTTCATCTGTTACTGCAGTTGTTTACTTTCCCAAAAAACATACAAAATGGCACGATAAAGTTCGTCGTCTTTTTTCCGCCGAGATTTACATTTTATAAACGACTTTTACAAGTTCTTTTTAGGAAACGGAAAGACATAATAGATTTTGTTTTGTCATGATTGTTTACTTACATTTCGCTGCAACACAGGTAAGACCGACGAAAGAGAAGTTCAGTATAGCGCTCAAGCTTTGCTATCGGAAAAGCTATGAAAGTGTTAAGGCGGTACGGCTCACAAAAAATGTCCAAATATGAAAAAATATCACCGTAGCATCTCATTATTGAACTTATGATTGAGGTTACACATTAAAACACTTCAAACCTGCCTTGTTGTTATGCAAGTTTTTACAGTGATGCGCTTTAGCGTAGTTCTTTCCATGTATGGGATAAGCGACGGCGTTGTGTTTAGTACCCGGATGGGTAACCAAGGCCCGTATTCACCTACCATTCTTAAGAACATTCTTTGGTTTATTCTCCAGAATTTGCTATATTTGAGAGTAACACAACTTCTGATTGGCTAAACCAAATGGTTTAGCCAATCAGAAGCTGATTTCAATGTGCACTGATGTTACATGAAGTTGCGGAGTCGGTCCTGTGGCGACGACCAAGAACCTACATGGTGCCATCTTGTTTAAGATCACATGACTGAAAGTAGTTCCAATAGAAACGTCCAGAACACAACCATGGAGTAAGACGGAATCGGTTGAGTTGTAGTTGACCGCTGGTGTTTTATTGACCGTTTTTTTTTTTTCGACGTGGTTGAATATCCTGGCGTTTGACTTATCTATTGGTAGATTTACCCACATTCATATGAATAAATAGAAATTTGAGTAAAAAAGTATTGCGCCCCATGTCGGTCCCTGTAGGACTATTTTCTACTTTTCTACGACGTCTATCTTTTCTAAAATATTTCTTGTTTATCTGTCAGTGAAAAACTCTCTCTCTCTCTCTCTCTCTCTCTCTCTCTCTCTCTCTCTCAAATGTATCAGAGAATAAAGAAATAAAGAAAAATATAGGAAAGTGTGCGCTCTGGGTAGTCCAATCTGAATCGACACTGTCGACAAAAACAAATGAACTTGCATTTCACGACAACAGGGTAAGAAAAAAAATCAATTGAAACACCAAGCGCACAAGGATACGGTACTTCATAGAGAACCTTGGCTCAAATGTCCGATTTCTCTTTATGGAAATACATTTGTCATGCATGTTATTGACGAAAAAAGCTTTTTCCTCTCGAACAAAGGCTGTTTTTGACCAACATTTTGCATACTACTTCAACTGATAAACTTTAGATTGGTTGGTTGGTTGGTTGGTTGGTTTGTTGGTTGGTCTTTCGGTCGGCCGATCGGTCGGTCAGTTGTCGACCGGTCGCTTGCTTGGTGAGTTGGTCGGTCGGCTGACTGGCTGGCTAGCTTGTTGGTTGGTTGATTGGCTCAGTGTTTTTTTTAGTCCGAATGTCGGTGGATCAGTCGATTGATTTACTAGTATTTCAAGCAGCTTTCAACATTTTTTGTCATGTTATTGTGTCGATTCACTAATCTGTGTATTTCCAGCGTGTGTCACGAGCACCTTAGTATGCTCTGGAGCATGCCATCCCTCTAGAGGGCATTCTACAGATACACATCTATCTAATTTGGGCATTCTCGGTACCGAACCGGACTACTTTTCTTCGCAACAACCGTTACTTTGAATTTCAAACTGAAACTGAAACGTTTACTCAATAAAATATTTCCTGGTGCGACCCAGTCAGCTAAGATCAGCAGTTCAGATTTTTGGATCTAAAACAGGCCTTATAAAAGCCATTTTCTCCATTGCTACTCTATATCGCGTATTACTACAATCCCCCTAATATTGGGTGGAGTGATTCATCATATAAGACAGGTCGAATCTTCGAAGAATATGGCATGCACAGACAACGGGTTCTGGACTGCCTTTCCCAAAAAGTACGTGTGCATAGTATGGGGATAGGTCCACAGACTCCGAGATCGTGAACCAGTCAGCCACGTATTGACAAAACGGAAAATGTGACAAACGCTTTCAAAATGTGTCAACTAAAGTAGCTATTTTTAGGCTGATTTAGCTATTTTAAGTAATGAAAACAACAAGACACAAAGAAAAGAAAATTGACGGAAAGGAATATCACTATTTTAGATTATTATGGGTAACAGAGGTTGTCAAAAGCTTTCGTCTGCAGGGCTTGAAAAGTGTCGTAATCGAGCGTTGCTACTGTAAATACTTATATCCTGTGTTTTACAAGTCTTACTGAGAAGGCGTTTGAAAACATTGTGGGAAAAGGAGAAAATGCTGGTTACCAGCATTTTCTCCTTTTCCCACAATGTTTTCTACTCTTTCACAGACAACTCCCGACATTCGAATGGAAGTTAGTTTGTCGTCTGCAATTGTATTTGAGACCCGCTCTGGCAAAATGGGGCGTGATGCATCTCCGTGGTGCATGATGCCTTGCAAGTCATCACATGTTCCATCTTCGCGAGCCAAGGTTACGATCACTACGTGGATCTTACCTTGGCTGATTGAATCCGATTTCGAGATTCCTGCGATGCACCCTCTATTGGATGCTGGTTATTACCCCCCTTTACATTATATTTCTGAAAGCCAATGAAATGTCGTTTTACAAATCACTTACGAATACAATTATTCAACATGAAGCGATAAGTATACATCCAAGTGGGTTTCCATGTTTACCTTTTATACGAAAGGTAGCGACCTTATTCTTTTTTTATCAAAGATGAAAATGCTACGAGCAATTTCATTCGTTGCAGTTGGAGCTGGCTGCATCCAATGAAAAAGTGTATGGGGGAATGTAAAAATTAAGCTCGATCCGCCAAGGGTAGATTAGCATGGTGAATTGTCAGCCTTGGCTTTCGAAGATGCACATGTTCATGGATCCATGAAATCAATTATGTTGATCAACTGACTTAATCATGAGGTAGAATGGTCCTGTGACATACAGAAAATTGGCCGATGGCAAAAAGTTTTGGTCCAGGTCTGCCTGAACGCAGACATGCAAGGTGACATGGGTCGATACTTTTCGCAGATACATTATGCCCCCTTTTTCACAGAGCACGGCTCATCTGAAATTGACCTCTCTAATTTATTTTCTCGTTTTGCAATGATTTCACATTTATGTTAATCCTTAACCTGCCTAAATGTAAACTGAAGGAAACTTTTCCAGATGATGGTAAAAAATCCAAATATTGGTATTACAAAGGTATACTTTGGCGAAAAATATCTGCGTATCGGACAGTGTAGATCCAAGATCAGACTGCACGTTCTGTGCAGTCTGATCTTGGATCTACACTGTCCGCAGAAGGTCCGTGAGTCGCACTTAGCAGCCAAAATCAGAATCAAAAATCAAATTTGTAAGAAAATGCTGATAGTGTCTTAGAAACGAAATGATTGTTTGAATGATTTGGATGGTACTAAGCATTTCTTCAATATGATTCAGACTAATCTATCTTTTCCTTTCCTGGCTAGATCAACACTAGGCTTGGGTTCTGCAATGTCTTGCCAAAGGACACTCCTTCATGACTTACAAGATCGGCGAAGGTCAAACCGGGAAAACATGAGATCAGATCAAACGCCTTGATCCTTTTCCAAACAACTATAGCACCTTTTTTTTATTACCCTGAGACAGGATACCTTTGACAGCATCGTAGGAAAAGAAAAAAAATGCCAGTTACCAGCGGTTTCTCCTTTTCCTTTATTATTTCCTACCCTAAGAAAGACAAATTTGCGTCACTTGAGCCACGGTTAAATTGTCGTCTGCACTTGTCAGTAAACAATTTATGTCGTCTGGTCAACGGTTGATATCTTTAGTATGCAGTATCGATTCCCCCCCCAAAAAAAAAAACATGTAAATGTCCAAACCTGTCGTCAATTAATTGATGTAAACACGAAATACTTATTAATAACAATCGATATCAATTGTTATAAATAGATATTGCTGACCTCGGCTTGGCTTGTCAAGCCTGAAGCTAAAATTAAAGTAGCCTTTCATTCAAAATTTGAACTTTGACCAAAGTATTGTTAGAACGAACCACTTTTGAAATAAAATCCATTTTTTGAAATAAAGCACGCATGATTATACATATACACTTTTCTCTGAGCTTTCAGGCGAGCCCTAGTAGCTCAATCGAAAGCTAGCAAGACTTGAGATCAGGCGGCCGCTGGTCCGATCCCGGGTCAGCCAATTTATTTACGTGGGTTGATGCCGAAAGTCATCGCTACATCACTGCTATCCATTGTTTCGACAATGGTATATGTGGAAGAGCAGCCAGTGAAAATAATATTAAGCGGAACACTGGTATTAGATATTCTAGGAAAGCATGGGTAGGTGCACTGTCCTCCACGATATAACTGAAATAATGTTGAAAAGGGCGATACACACCATAAGATCAATCAATCAGTCTTTCAATGAATGAATGAATGAATGAATCAATCAATCAATCATTCAGTCAATCTGTACCCTCAATGCTTTGAGTACCTAAACCCTTTACCAAACGACAAAATTTTAGACTCTTCCATATTGAAAGCATTTGCAGAAAACAAAATAAACATGATTCAAACATTGATACTTGATCTTACAAGAGTAGGAAATATTGCGGGAAAAGGAGAAAATGCTGGTTACCAGCATGTTCACCTTTTCGCACAATATTTTCAGAAGGCTTCT
This sequence comes from Tridacna crocea, assembly GCA_943736015.1. NCBI lineage: Eukaryota > Metazoa > Mollusca > Bivalvia > Cardiida > Cardiidae > Tridacna > Tridacna crocea. Next base: position 47,127,948 of record OX031064.1, read on the forward strand.
TCCTCTGAGTCGTAAAAACCAGGGATTGTTTGGTAAAGGGTTAAATTCATTTCCCTGGTTTTTTATAGCCACGTTAATACAATGTCACCGGTGTAATGCAGAGAAATGACCCCCCCTTACAAAATGACCTACGGTCATTTCTCGACGTAGAATAATGACCCCCGGGTCATTTCTCTACGTCGACAAATGACCCCGGTGTCATTTCTCGACGTAGAATAATGACCCTGGTCATTTTTCTACGTCGAAAAATGACCCATGGGTCATTCTTCTACGTCGAGAAATGACCCGGGGGTCATTTTGTAAAGGGAGTCATTTTTCTGCATTACAGCGGCAGACGATTCATTATGTCGTCTAGCGGACAGTTCAAGAAAATCCGGGATTGCATTTTTAACCAAAGGAGTACTATCCGTGACAAGCGCTTTTCGCTATTGACAAAACCTTTTAAGTCATCATAATTATGCATTTTTCAAAAGTCGTCTGCTGCATATTTATTTACGGAGGTAATGAGTTAACCTTTAGGATATTTATTTACTTCTATTCATTAGGATTGGCGATGAATAATGATCTTAATGATCCCTTCAACTCTTTACCAAAAAATGACAGAATTTTAAGACTTTGTCCAAATTCAAAGCATTTGCAGACGACAAATTTAAGGTACCTGAAAAAATGGTATCTGTCTTTGAAATGGTAGAAAACATTGTTTGAAAAGGAGAAAATGCTGGTTACCAGCATTTTCTCCTTTTCCAACAATATTTCCAAATGGGTTTCTTTATCCCTTTACCTGATATGCCAATTTGAGGCTCTTCCATTTCAGCAGCTAATAAAGATATGATGTCAAAAATATTAACAAATGAGGATAGAAATATCTGATTGAGTGGAAAACATTGTGGGAAAAGGAGAAATTGCTCGTTACGAGCAATTTCTCCTTTTCTCACAATGGTTTCAAAAGCTGTCTGTTGTTTATACGTCAAAATGAGTATCTATGGAGTAAAGGGTTAAGGGTCCTCATAATTCAAGATTATAGAATTCTGGGTTTACAATGACGTCAATTATATTGACAACGATTGAAAATGATTCTTGTTAATTCTTTACCCAACGACAAAATTATGGACTGGTCCAAATTGAAAGTACGACAAAATAAAAGTGACTGAAAAATTTGAAATTGGCAGAATAATGGGATTGGAAGCGAAAAAATCTCACTTTTCTTCTACAAAAACAAAACCAAATATAATTGACAAAAATAATGAGTTCGCAATTGAAAGATATCACCCTTTTTGTACAAAGACCTAAGGAATTGGACAAGTTCAAATACAATTGGCAAAATAATGGACTTGGAAGCAAACCATCTCACCCTTCTTTTGCAGAGACCTGAGAATTTGGACCAGTCCAAAATAAAAATTGACAAAATGATGGGTTTGCAAGCAAAAGACCTCGCCCTCTTTTTACAAATGCCTCAGGGTTTGGACGCGACCAAGCACAATGGACCAAAAATAATGACGTCGGAAGAGAAAGGTTCGTGAGGTAGATTCATATAAAATCGTTCATCATTATCGTTAACAAAATACCAGGATTATCCGCCAACGCTATTTCCCGATTCCGGATACTGGACGATCCTTTAACTCTTTACCAGACGACAAGTTCTTCGACTCGTCCATTTTGAAAGCATTTGCAGACGACAAATTAAATGTTGCTCAGTTGGCGGGATTTGTCTTTGGAAGGGTAGGAAACACCAAAGGGAAAAAGAAGACAATACTAACTATCAGCATTTTATCCTGTTTCCGGAATATTTTTAAACACCGCTTTATCAAGGTTGTAAAAGGCGGTACCGTTTCGTAAAGAATTGACCCTTTACCAAATAATCCCTGGTTTTAAGGATTCTGAGAAATGGAAGCCTTTTGAAAACATAGTGGGAAAAGAAGAAAATGCTGGTAACCAGCATTTTCTCCTTTACCCACAATGTTTTCTACCCTATCACAACCAAATTTTTACTTTTTAAGTCACATTTATTTTGTCGTCTGCAAATGCTTTGAATTTGGACCAGTCTACAATATTGTCGTTCGGTAAAGAGTTAAGTCTGATTAGATTCTTTCAGTGCTTTCTTCCCACACATTTTTCTTCTAAAAGCAGAATCTTCATGAATGGGATTAGTATGGAAACAACGTACCACGCGATAGAAAACCGATATTTTCAGTTAGCCAACCAGAGAACGCGTTACAGAACGGCTGTCCGGAAGGAAATTAACATGAACCAATGAAATACTCTGTTACATATGAACCGTTCACATTATCGAAGTTATGAATGAAAAGCTGGTTTTTCAGGCGAATGAACCGATATTACGCAGAGGAAAATGTCTAAAATAGTAACAGAGTTATAAAAAAACATCTATAAATGGAGAATAAGATTCTTGGCTAATTTTCCGATCGATACTGAAACAGTCTAAGCCCATTACCATAAAGACACGTTGTTCATGTCTTTATCGGCACCGTCTGAAAAAAAAAAAGATCTAGAAAACAAATTCAATGCTGAAATCAAGGGACTGCTTCTTTTCCGACAATATTCCCTCCTGTTCTCTAATTACAGATCTTTCCTTTGGTGGGAAAATAAGCATAGTCTCCTTTGCTCTAACTTGCCGTTCCGTTGTTATGGCCTATTTGTAGAAAATGCCTGTGTGGTAATGGGTTGGAATATCCGGATTTGGCTTATTTGATAGGGAAAGAGCCTGGCTTGAAATTAATTGGCATTTTCTTATAAAAAGGTTGACTTTTTCCGTGAGATGCTGATTATTTCTTTAATTATAGGTACGTAAGTCAAATAAAACCATTCCGGTATTATATGAAAGATTTTATAGCAGAGCTTTACTTCTAAAACCTTGTAACTACAGCTTGAAACAAGCTGTAGTTACGAGGTTTTTGAAGTAAATTGACAATAGGTCTTTTTGTTTTCGACGTAGTAGTATGCGCTGGCTTTTGAGCAACAGTTTGATACTGATAAAGAATGAATAAATGGTAATCTGCGATTGGTCAAAATTATGAATATGTTTATTTGGCGGGTCTCTGATGACATATTGTCGGTTTACCTCCAAAACCTCGTAACTACAGCTTGTTTCAAGCTGTAGTTACGAGGTTCTGGAAGTACACTGACAACATAAGCTCGCCCTTTATGAAACCACTATTTACAAGCTTTGCTACAGCAAATCGACACCAACGGTTTTGATTAATACCACAAGAAATTAATATGATAGACAATGGTCCTTCGTTTTTCTATTTAAGATATAACATTTCCCGGTATGCGGTTAACTCATTACCAAACGACAATATTTTAGACTTATCCAAATTGAAAGCATTTGCAGACAACAAAATAAAAGTGACTGAAAATTTGAAATTTGTTTTGTGAAAGGTAGAAAACATTGTGGGAAAAGGAGAAAATGCTGTACCAGCATTTTCTCCTTTTCCCACAATGTTTTCTAAACTTCTTTCTCAGAGGCGTCAAAAGTAGGGATTGTGTGGTAATAGGTTAATTTTCAAGAATGTGAAAAATAGTTAGAAAAAAAAAAGAAGCGATTTCTGGTGAGATTACTTTTCATAATTATACTTTGTAATGAGTAACTAAAATTTTAATATTCATATTCCAGTGTTTCTCTTTACACCAAACAATAAAATTTTTGATTAGTCCAAATTGAGAGCATTTGCAGACGACAAAGTTACTGTGAATCAAAAGTTAATATTTGATTTGGAAAGGGTAGAAAACATTTAATGCAATTTATCAGCATTTTCTCCTTTTCCGTAAATGTTTTCAAAGGCTTTCTTTGTCAGGGTCGTTAAACGTTGGGACTGTGTAGTAAAGAGTTAAAGAATCTCTTGTTTCAGCCGTCCTTTCTTACTCTCACTTAACAATTTCAGCGCCATTGGCGAAAAGAGAGGCTGTTGCGGACGATATACTAGTAGATCAAGATCAGGCTGCACATAAGGTGCAGTCTGATCTTGATCTATATTGTCCGGTCTCTAGTCATGTCTGTAGAATAGAACTATTTCCTGACTTCTCCGTGATGCGTTACATTAACTAATTACCAAACGACAAAATTTTATGTACATCCAAATCGAAAGCAGACGACAAATAAAAGTGGATGAAAATCTAAAATTTGTTTTGTGAAGGGTATAAAACATTGTGGGAAAAGGAGAAAATGCTGGTTTCCAGCATTGTCTCCTTTTCCCACGATGTTTTCATAAGCCTTTTTTCTAAGGATCGTTAAAACTGGTAAGTGTAGTCACGGAGTAATCTTTCAAAACAAAAAAATCACAAAAAGAGGTATAACAACAAAGTTTATTTTAAATTGCTCCTAACGTGCATTTTCCTCATTTTATGAGTATTTTCACACATGTGTTTATGTAAAAAAAAAAAACAGCCAACTTGAAAAAAAAAAAATCGGTCGATCATCCCTTATTTTTGGAAGACCTTTAACCCTTTCCCAAACAATCCCTGGTTTTTACGGGTCAGGAATAGAAGCCTTTTGAAAACATGGTGGGAAAAGCAGAAAATGCTGATAACCAGCATTTTCTCCTTTTCCCACAATGTTTTCTACCCTGTCATATAGAAAAATCATCTTTTTAGCAAGAATTAATTTGTCACCTGCAAAATGCTTTCAATTTGGTCTGGTCCAAAATTTGCCGTTTTGGAAAGGGTTAAAATCGTCTGCTATATATTTCCTGCAGGCCAAGAAGACGCTACATACAAATTATCAATATTCTAGGCCTTGTGGTTTCATTCAAAGGATTCTCTTGTTTTTGCATACATAGCACTGTTCAAGACATTTAACCCAAAAGGCAGGAACTTTTTTGTGGCGCCCCAAGAGCGGTGGCACTATATTTTTATTCGGTTTTGAAAACTACCTATGGAGGCAGCAATATTGTTTACTCGGCTTCCACTCATTTCGTAACTAGGTCAAATTGTACAAAGGCCATTTTCGTGAAGTTTTGGTCATTTTATACTTCGGTCATTTCCTGCTTATTTTGGTCATTTTGTAGCCACTTTGGTCATTTCATACCCAGTTTTTAGTATCAATTTGTTAATACTATTTTTTTGTGTTGTTAGCCGAATGACAACTGCTTTTTGTACAAAGCTCCAATTGAAATTATGTGAAATTTCGCTGAAGAATGGCATTGGTTTTGTTGTACCATTATTGGTTCTTTCTTTTTTAAGTTCTAAGTTGCAAGCTAACGATTGTTTAGGACTTCCAAGTTCATTTTTCACCTAGTTATGTATAAGCATACTTTGGTCAATTTGAAATCCTTATATGGAGTGCAACACGCCAAAAGGTACATTCGGACATTTGCGTAAAGTGTCGTCCCGGATTAGCCTGCGCAGTCCGCGCAGGCTAATCCGAGACGGCACTTTACGACTACGTTAGATTTTGTGCTACAGTAGACTTGCGTAAAAAGGAAAATCACATAAAATCGGAAAGTGTCGTTTCGGATTAGCCTGTGGGGACTGCACACGCTGATCAGAGACGACACTTTACGCAAATGTCCGAATGACCCTTTTCGCGTGTTGCACTCCATATCATACAACTGATTTGCGGCGCCATTGGTATAATGTTATACATCAATATTTTCTTGTCTGGTATTGTTTAAGGATTCCTTAATAACACCGAATGCAAAGTGTCAAACCTCTGGGCTTTGTATTTTAGGACCAAAATTTTCATAAATCGTTTCATAACAATTGACGAAAACAGAAGCTTTTGCGACCCGAGCATAGATCAGGAACGTGCAGTCTGATTTTGATCTACATTTTCTTATATAGTGAGATTTCCATCGAAAAGAAATAGGATAATATTTGGCCTTTTACTTTCGATTGGAAATTTCTCTTTTTTAGCGGTTTAATGCTGAGTTAAGACGATACAGTTTTTGTATGTTTCGCCTGGTCCAATTTTTCTTCACAATGGCCGCGGAAAAGGACTTTCGGACCTTTGCATAAAGTGGCGTGTCGGATCAACCTGCGCAGTCCGCGTAGGCAAATCCGAAAGGACACTTTTCGTTTTTATGTCACGAATTTTCTGGGGTTTTTTTTTGCAAGTCTACTGTAGCACAAAATCTAATGTACTCGTAAAGTGCCATCTCGAAGTAGCCTGCGCGTGCTGCGTAAGCTGATCCGAGACGATACTTTACGCAAATGTCCGAATATGCCTTTTCGAGTGTTGCAACCCAGTTTAAAACGCATTTACGTGTCGTGCTTTATGGAAGCTAAGCCACTGGTTGATTTAAACATCTTAACCTTTATCCTACTAAATACATGTAACTGAAATAAAATTTTCAATTCGATAGTTAAAAACCTAAATATTGCTATTTCAAAGTTATGTTTCGGGATTACTAGTCTACTTATCGGACATTGTAGATCCAAAATCAGGTCGCAAGTTCCGTCCGCAAAAGGTCAGTGAGTCGCACTTAGCAGCCGAAAATGTTAAAGCAGCTTTCTTTACAATCTTTACAATCTGGCTTGTACACGTACCTCTTTATCGGACTAAAATCGTACACGATATCTATGTCTTCAATAACGCTCAAGTCGCTATTATACACAACGCCCATAGTCAAGTAACATCGACTGTGACGTCACACATCAAGGGACGCAACAAATAAGTATGGGAGGAAAGCGATGTCGCAAAAACTATTTTTCAGAAATATTGATTGGAATAGAGTACTTTTACCGTATTTTCTTATGATTAGATAATTTAGATTACTACCAGGTTACCAACTGATAAATGCAGTTTTGAGAATTAACATTTTCTGAAACCTGTTGATTTGCCCTTAAAGGTGGCCCTTCTGATTTTGAGACGAAAATTTAACGAAAATACAAAAAAATCATCCTTCTACTCCCAAAGCCTTTTAATTTTCAACCATAAAACCTCAGGAGTCGAAAAGCATCCGAAAACAAGACACCGACGGGAAACAAGTACTATTTTTACATGTGCAACTCGCTCATTTACATACCCCAAATACACAGACAAAGCTTCAAACATAGCGCCTGAAGAAAACATTATGGAAAATAATTACATGTTTGTTATGTAATGGAATTTAAGCGTCATTAGTTTCGTGCCAGTCACTTCACATTTTTTTTTTATTATTATTTCTTGCGTGAAATCTAAAAATATCCTAAGAGGCTACGTAGTCTCTTTTAGGGGAACACCATCAAAAAGATTTTTTTTTCTTCCTGTAATTTTATGATTTTTTAATTATTGATGATTTGTATTGTGTATTCATATAAATTTCAGTGATATATGTATTTTTTTTTTTTAATTCAGTGAGATTTGAAAAATCTTAATTCCCCATTTTGAATAAAACACTTCAGATCTTCTTCAGATCGCTAAGAGTACACCGTGTCCGTATTAACCGACCTTTCTTACAGAAGTTTACATTGTTATTCTCTAGAATTTTCTGAGGTTGAAAGTAACACATCTTCTGATTGGCTAAATTTGGTAACCAGCATTTCTATTCCTTTTCGCACACTTTTTTTTAGTGGAAAGCAGTTGTCTTAAGGTAATTAGAATTCGAGATTATGTGATAAAGACCAGCAGAATTGTGTTAAAACTTACTGCGACCATCTAGGTCATGTGACTTGAAAAAATATTCTTCCTGCTTCGTAACGAGCCTTCATAGATCGATAAAATTCGGTTTAATTCGGTTGAGTAGTTTCTTAGGAGAACTAAAGCAAACCTTGTCTCGTTTACAACTTCTATTAGGCTAAACAACCTGTATTAAAGGCCCAAGGTTTCTATTAGATTAAACAACCTGTATTAAAGGCCCACAAGGTGCCAAATGTAAAGATTTCCGGGTTCAAATTGCAAACAAATCATCAAATTTATACCTAGCATACCTAGCAGTGAAATCCTGGAATTTCCCAGTGTAATAAATTTTGATATCATCACTAGTGACGCTATCAACTTTCACTTTCACTTTCTGCCGTAACTTTGGAACTACTTTTTTTCATCAAGCACTTATAGATAGTGTTAATTGTAAGTTCTATATTTTCAACCAGACAATCCAACTACCGCTTTTGGAATTTCGTTTTGTTCTTTTAAATTATGTATTCATCCGCACTATGTCCCTCATTTCTTATCTCTATCCAAAGTATTGATTTCGACTTTTAAACGAAAAATTAAATAAAATAATGTTGATAAGGTATATCATAAATAGAATAATCATCTTGCTATATTTTGATATGAAAAAAATCTCACTCGGATGCGTCGTAAAGCGTTAAAAAAACTTGTGCTGCGCACTCGTTTTTTCAACGCCTAACAACGCATCCTCGTGAGATATTTTTCATATCAAAATAACCAGTTGATTATTCTCTATCTATATCACAGGCTCATTATTCTACGTAGAGAAATGACTCCAGACGGTTATTTCTCTACGTAAAATAATGACTCGGATCATTCCTCCACGTAGAGAAATGACCCATGGGTCATTATGTGGGGGAGAGCCATTTCTCTGCATTTAACCGGAAACTACTGGAACAAACCGGGATTCAGAACATGAAGTCGTCGTTCGAACCCCTAGTTTGTCTTATTTCCTTCCGAGTCATTGCGGCGAGATTCATTCCTCTCCAACTGCTGACCACTGTTTCGAAAATGGTTCTATGGGAAAGCAGCCTGCGGCTTAGGAATACTATTTAGCGAAGTACTAGTTAAAGATACTTTAACAGAGCATGGATAGATGAACTGGTCGTTATAATATTACTGAAATGACGTTGGAAACGGTGTAATACATAGAGAATATTTGGGGTTTTTTTTTTTCGGTGAAAGATCGGAATTTATTTCATCAAGTGAACACCATCGGTTATATTTTCACGAGTGGTGCAGCCACGAGTGAAAATATTACCGATGGTGTTCACGAGATGAAATAAATTTCGATCTTTCACCGAAAAAAACAAATATTCTATTTATTTCATGCTTTTTACCTTTTCTGGGAGGAGCTGTATCAAAATTCAGTACAGTTCTTTTCCCTTATTCCCCGTGGCGTACCCCTCCTTCATAGCAACGTTACGTCAAGCGCGAGAAATGTAAGGTATATGACATCATATTTCCCATCTGGTTGTTAGGCACGCGCAATTTACCTAGGCAACAAGAACGCGAAAATCGGTATTTTCACTGGTGGTACCAGTGTAAGATCGAAAAATATTTTCACTGCTATTTCTCGATATCCTACCGGAAAGCATGAAATAAAATACAATAACTGCTTTTGGGGCCAGTTCAGTTCAAGATCGGATTTTTGCAAAGTTGTAGTCTAAACATGCCTCCTTTTATGCCTGTTTTTAACCCTTTACCAAACAATCCCTGGTTTTTACGACCCTGAGATAGAACCCATTTAAAAACATTGTGGGAAAACAGAGAAAATGCTTGTAATCAGCATTTTCTCTGTTTTCCCATAATTTTTGTACCCTTCCCAAAACAAATTTAGATGTTTTGAGTTTCGTTTATTTTGTTGTCTGTAAGTGCTTTCAATTTGGACCAGTCTAAAGTTTTGTCGTTTGGTGAAGAGTTAAATAGATGCTAATCAAGGCAAAACTGTGTTGCTCCATGACGCAGTGTCTTTAATCATTACCAAACGACAATATTTTAATCGAAAGCTTTTGCAGGCGACAAAATAAAAGTGACTGAAAATTCGAAATTTGTTTTGTGAAGGCAGAAAACATTGTGGGAAAAGGAGAAAATGCTGGTTACCAGCATTTTCTCCTTTTCCCACAATTTTTTTTAGAAGGTTTCTCTCTCAGGATCGTCTAACGTAGGGATTGTGTGGTAATTGGTTAACCGGGTCTGCTTTGTTTGGCCCAGAATCCGCATAATAAACTCTATTTGCACGACAGGAATAACTGATCGTCAGTTTACTTCAAAAACCTTGTAACTATAGCTTGTTTCAAGCTGTAGTTACGAGGTTTTTGTAGTAAACCAACGTGATGCTCTAGTAATGACATGATGCATTTGGGTCTTAAAGAAATTATATCGTTCGGGCTGAAATTAGCTATCTGAGAAGACATTTAAATACTTGTGAGGGCGAAATTTAATTTTTGTTTCTATAAAGATGATTATGCAAAGAAGATTTTATACACTCAAGTTATAAATACGAAATGTCACTTCTACTATCTTTAAGAGACTCGACCTATAAGGTTCCCGGTTACGCCCACACCGTATATACTCTAACACGTGTCTTTTCAACGTGACACACCCACCCCCACCTCCCACACAAAAAATCTCCTTCTTAACTCTAAAACCAAATAATTCCGAGTTTCTCAAACGAGAAAATTATAGACTTGTCTACATTCAAAGCGTCTGCAGACGACAAAATACACGCGACTCAAAATTGGAAACTTGACTTTAGAAAAGAACAAAACGTTGTAGGAAAAGGGGAAAATACTGGTTACCAGCATTTTCTCCTTTTCTCGCAATGTTTTTAGAAGTCTTCTTCCTCTGGGTCGTAAAAATCAGGGATTGTTTGGAATAGGGTTAAACCAGAGAAATGACGAATTTTGAGGACATTGTGGGAAAAGGAGAAAAATGAAGGTAACAGCATTTTCTCCTATCCCACAATGTTTTAAAACCTTCCAAAACAAATTCTAAATTTCCAGTTACATTTATTTTGCACTGTGAAAATTCTCTCCGTTTGTTTCTTTCAATTTCTCTCCATTGTAAAATTCTGTTGTTTCGGGACGGGTAAACTCTAAACCAAACAATACTAAGGTTTCGCACGACCCTGAAAAAAACCATGTTTGAAAATCGTTGTGAAAAAAAGATGACGCTGTTTAACCCTTTACTAAACAATCCCTGGATTTTAAGACCCTGAGATAGAAGCTTTTTAAAAACATTGTGGTAAAATGAGAAAATGCTGGTAACCAGCATTTTCTCCCTTTCCCACAATTTTCTCTATACCCTGCTGGAAAAAATCGTTTTTTGAGTTATGTTCAATTTGTCGTCTGCAAATGCTTTCAATTTGGACTAGTCTAAAATTTTGTCGTTAAGTAATGAATTAAGTAACTTTCGTGCTGATAGTTAAACCCAAAGTTTTGCCATTTCTAAGATCCGACTGCACGTTTTGTGTGATCTGATCTTGATCTACACTGTCCGCAAAAGGTCGTTCGGTTTCACGTGGCTGCCAACGGGTTTAGGAACATTTACCAAAGGACAAATCTATATAGACTGGTCCAAATTCAAAGCATTTGCAGACGACAAAATAAATGTGACGGAAGAATCAAAACTTGATTTTTGGGAAGGTAGGAAACATTGTGGGAAAAGGATATAATGCTGGTTACCGGCATTTTCTCTTCTCCTTTTCCCACTATGTTTTCAAACGGCTTCTACCTCAAATTCGTCAAAAGTCCTCATTGTGTGGTAAAGGGTTAATTTGTCGTCTGCAAGCGCGCTCAATATGGGTGTGTCTAAAATGTCGCATGGAAAAGAGTTTGGGAAGGGTAGAAAACATTGTGGGAAAAGGAGAAATTGCTGGTTACCAGCATTTTCTCCTTTTCCCAAAATATTTGCAAAAGGCTTCCACCTCAGATTCGTCAAAAGTCGTCATTGTGTGGTAAAGGGTTAATTTGTCGTCTGCAAGCGCGCTCAATATCGGTGTGTCTAAAATGTTGCATGGAAAAGAGTTTGGGAAGGGTAGAAAACATTGTGGGAAAAGGAGAAATTGCTGGTTACCAGCATTTTCTCCTTTTCCCAAAATATTTGCAAAAGGCTTCCACCTCAGATTCGTCAAAAGTCGTCATTGTGTGGTAAAGGGTTAATTTGTCGTCTGCAAGCGTGCTCAATATGGGTTGGTAAAAAATGTTGCATGGAAAAGAGTTTGGGAAGGGTAGAAAACATTGTGGGAAAAGGAGAAAATGCTGGTTACCAGCATTTTCTCCTTTTCCCTCTATGTTTTCAAAAGGCTTCTACCTCAGATTCGTCAAAAGTCGTCATTGCGTGGTAAGGGGTTAATTTGTCGTCTGCAAGCGCGCTCAATATGGGTGTGTCTAAAATGTTGTCGCATGGTAAAGAGTTTGGGAAGGGTAGAAAACATTTGTGGGAAAAGGAGAAAATGCGGGTTACCAGCATTTTCTCCTTTTCCCAAAATATTTGCAAAAGGCTTCTACCTCAGATTCGTCAAAAGTCGTCATTGTGTGGTATAGGGTTAATTTGTCGTCTGCAAGCGTGCTCAATATGGGTTGGTCTAAATTGTCGTCTGGTTAAGAGTTAACCCTTATCCTACCAAATAAATAAAATGAAACTTTCAAAACAGATAGTAAAACCCAAATGATACTATTTCGCAGAAATTTTGCGGTGGATTTCTTTTTTTTCCTTAACCCTTTACTCATTAAATACTCATTTTGACGTATCAACAATAGACAGCTTTTGAAAACATTGTGGGTAAAGGAGAAATTGCTCGTTACGAGCAATTTCTCCTTTTCCCACAATGTTTTCCACTCAATCAGATATTTGTATCAACATTTTATCCATATTTTTGACATCATATCTTTATTTGCTGCTGAAATGGAAGGGCCTCAAATTGGCATATTAGGTAAAGGTTTAATGAAAAGTGTGCATCAACGATCATACTGCAAGATCTTTGCAGTCTACTCTTGATCTACATTGTCCACAAAAGGTCCTTGAGTTGGGCTTAGTAGTATACAGGTTAACATGTTAAAAAGAAACAGCCATAGTGTTTCGCAGACAGTGTGAAAATAAGACCGGATTGGTCGAACCCCGGTAACTGAGTCGGTAGCGGTACGACTTGAGAACACGGGGTCCAGAGTTCGATCCCTGGCTACGACCCCTGGCTCGGCCAATTTCTTTCCGAGCTAAAACCGAGAACTAAATTCCACCCAAAGAATTACACTTTTAGTGCAAGAGTATACTGTAACATAAGAACCTTTCTTAACAAATGGAGAGAACTGCAATTTTAATTTCTAACTTTTAGCTCAACCCATTTGTCGCTGTTCTTAACTTTGTTTATATGTCGAGCCACGGTAGCTGAGTCGGTAGCGTGCAGGACTGGAGAACACGGGGTCCAGGGTTCGATCCCTGGCTACAACCCCGGACTCGGCCAATTTATTTCCGAGGATTGATGATAGTCACTGCGACAGGATTCATTTCTCTCCCACCTCTGACCATTGTTTCGACGATGATCACGTGGGATAGCAGCCAGTGGCTTGGAAAGAAAAGTGTGAAAAGGTACTGGTAAAAGAAACTCCAGGAACGCATGGATAGGTGCACTGGCCGCAACGATATAACTGAAACAATGTTGAAAAAGGCGTTAACCCATTACCACACAATCCCTACTTTTGACGCCCCTGAGAAAGAAGCCTTTTGAAAACACTATGGGAAAAGGAGAAAATGCTGGTAACCAGCATTTTCTCCTTTTCCCACAGTGTTTTCTACCCTTCCCAGAACAAATTTCTTTTGTTTAGTCACCTTTATTTGTCGTCTGCAATTTTCAATTTGGACCAGTCTAAAATTTTCTTGTATGGTAAGGAGTTAAACACTATACAACCAATCAAGCTTTTTCCCCTTTTTCAACAAAGTATTCAAAGGCATAGCATTTGCACATACAACGTAATTTTAACCCTTTCCCAAACGACAAACTTTTGGACTAGACCAAATTGAAAGCATTTGCAGATGACAATTCAACTCTTGCTGAAAAGATGATTTCTGTCTACGATAGAGTAGAAAACATTGTGGGAAAAGGAGAAAATGCTGGTTAATAGCATTTTCTCCTTTTCCCACAATATTTTCAAAAGGATACTATTCTAGACCCGTAAAAACCAGGGATTGTTTGGGAAAGGGTTAAATAAGACTGAAACGATGAAATTTCCTCTTTTCCCACAATGTTTTCAAAACATTTATTCCTCAGGGCCATAAAAACGATGGATTCTTCAGTGAAAGGTTGATCAATAATGTTATATAGACACCTTCCGTCTCGTTAATTTTGGAAACCTTGTGGCAAAAGGAGAAATTAATGGAACGAACTCTAAGTAAAAGACGCTAAAAATCGATGAGTCTTTACGCTGTTATAGGGTTTTCGTCTCTGCCATTAACACTTAACTCTTTACCAAACAAAAAAAAAATAGACTTGTCCAAATTGAAAGCATTACCAGACGACAAATTAAATGTGGCCTAGATGATGGGATTTGTCTCTGAAAGTGTACAAAACATTGTGGGAAAAGGAGAAAATGCTGGTTACCAGCATTTTCTCCTTTTCCCACAATGTTTTTATAGACCTCCTTTTTCAGTTTCGTTAAAGGTCGGGATCGTGTAGTAAAGATTTTAAAATCACCCAGCAAAATTGTAGACGTGTCCAAACTCAATGTAAAAGCAGACTAGTAATTAAGGGTAGATCACCCTAATACAGATTCCTGAAACATCGACTCTCATCGGAAAAAAAAGTACGTTTTCGAGTAACATTCGGATAAGCCCGTAATCGATCGGGCGATTGATGCTGATTCCCTGCATCAAGTATGGAATTACTCGTGTCATTGACGAATTCGGACGATGAAAGACGATGTTACACGAATCCCATTAGGGTGCCCTAGCCTTAACCCATTACCACACAATCCCTGGTTTTTATGACACTGACATAGAAGCATTTTGAAAACATTGTGGGAAAAGAAGAAAATGCTGGTTATGCTGGTTACCAGCATGTTCTGCTTTTCCCACAATGTTTCTACCCTGTTGGAAACAAATTTCAAGTTTTGAGTTACATTTAGTTTGTCGTCTGCAAGTTTTTTTCAATTTGGACAAGTCTCTCGTAATTTTGTCGTTTGGTAAAGAATTAATTTATACAGTTCAAATGAGGATTGTTGTGTAGAAAGGTTACGAGCAATTTGAGAAAAGATTCCCTCCATGTTTTTCCTTTGCTCAGAATGTTTTCAAAAGCCTTCACGGTTACATTCTTTCAGAAAAATTGGATTGGTTCGACTAGGGTAAAGAAAGTGTTAAAATTGAGAAAATGCGTTTTAGTACTTTATTTGTCTAATAGAATTTTAAAAAAAAGATAAAAATAAATGTTTTTGCTTCGAAACGTTCAATGTCCAATTTTATGTTGTTATCTTAATCACTCAAAAGGAACAGGGTGATTGAAAAAGAATATAATAACACACATTATTATTATTATTATTATTATTATTATTATTGCTTTAAGAAAAGGAGGGAACCCAGAGAAAAGGGATAATAAAACAGACATTGATTAACATATGACTGGCAACACGACAAAGGGGGTTTAGACATTTACTTGAGGTGTCGCCACGGATCAGCCTGTGCAGCCCTTGCAGACTAATCCGAGACTACACTTTAAGACTAAATCAGATTTTATGCTACAGTAGACTTGTGCAAAACAGAAAAATTATATAAATCAAAGCGTTAAGAACGCTGTAGTGGTATTTGTCGAGGAAACACCGTTGTGTGAAATTGATAATTTGAAAGAGAACGAAAAATATTATTTAAATATTAGCTTGAAGTCAACAACTTAGCAAATGAATACCTTTTTGGTTGAAGGGAGAGTACTCATGACAAAGTTAGGATTATTTGTATATTGGTGGTCTCCATTTGATCATTAGGAGGACTCAGGAGTAACATCCCTTGACCGTCCGATACATGACTGATAGAGAAAGACATCGTGTGATCATTTCGAATGAAATTAATTTTGTACCTGATTTTGAGATATATTTGGCATTTCACATTTAATTCTCAGCATTACAATTAATTATATCGATCTATAAATAGTCATGCCAAATCAAATGGAGAAGCGTGCAATCATGGAATGAACAAGCAATGGGACGAACTGGTTATGGAACGAGAAAGCCCCGGACTAAACGATCTGTAGAAAAATTTTGTATCATTGCGCCAATAGAAGGCTATAAAAGAGTGAAGCTATTTTCAATCAAAAATTAGTTTTTCCACGATCGGTGGTCTAACCTAGTGTATTTACATATGCCATTTCCAATTGCATATCTGGGTACTACCGAGAAACTCATTTGCCAGAGAAAACTTGAGTTTAATTGGGTTTATTTCCTTCGGCTTTGCACAAAATACGAAACGTGGTCTTCAAAGTTCAGTCTTGAACTCATAGTGGTACTGTCTTCGACAAATACCACAAAAACGGAAAAAGTCGTTTCGGATTAGCCAGCGCGACCCCTTACGCAAATGTCCGAATGCCCTTTTAGCGTGTTGAACGCCATTTTATTATATACCTAGCAGTGAAATCCTGGAATTTCCCAGTGTTATAAATTTTGATATCATCGCTAGTGACGATATCAACTTTAACTTAAGCATAGTGTTAATTGTAAGTTCTATATTTTCAACCAGTAGTCTCGTTTTGTTCTTTTAAATTATGTATTCATCCGCACTATGTCCCTGATGTCTTCTCTCTATCCAAAGTATTGATTTCGACTTTCAAACGAAAAATTAAAAATGTTGATAAGGTATATGATAAACAGAATAATCAACTGGTTATTTTTTATATGAAAAATATATCACTCGAATGCGTCGGAAGGCGTTAAAAAACTGGTGCTGCGCACTCGTTTTTTGAACGCCTAACAATGCACCCTCGTGAGATATTTTTCATATCAAAAATAACCAGTTGATTATTCTCTATATATAAATAGATGATATGTTTGAGGCATGCTCTGGCAAAATGGGGGTTGACAACACCTGCATGATGCTTAATATCAACCAAGACATCACACAAACATGGATCCATAAACTCTTTACAAAAAAAATATTTGTTTACACGACCCTGAAGGCGAAGCCTTTTGAAAACATTGTGGGAAAAGGAGAAAATGCTGGTAACCAGCATTTTCTCCTTTTCCCACAATGTTTTCTACCCTGCTGGAAAGAAAATTATTTCAATTTTTAGTTACATTTATTTTGTCGTCTGCAAGTGCTTTCAATTTTGACCAGCCTAAAATTTTGTCGTTTGGTGAAAGATTTCATCAATTTTGTCCTACTGTCGAGAAAAAAATATATTGCACAATTACCCTTTGACATGTAACACTTTAGAGGACTAACTGACAAATACGAAAAAAAAGTTAGACCCAAGTAAACCCGCGCGGACTGCGATGGCTGACCTGGATGCTGCATTAAGGTAGTGTTCCCGTAATAGAAAACAGCTATTTCCGCTATAATTTTATCCTACAAAATTTGCTATGATGAAAAATGAGTATTATTGTACTACTTTAACCGAGCCATTTTATTTTTTTTTTTTATCCTTCATGGAACTATCATTTATAAATCTAAAAACACCATATTCTCATTGCAAAGGGAGATAATAGTTACCTCCCTTTTCTGAAAACTAACAAAAGTATCAACAAAATAATTTCAAGATAGACATCAAAGATATTTCTGGTCAACTAAAAATGCGCAAAAGTATCATATCTGTGTAAATTCGTATTTATCATCTATCAAGAAATTTTATTCTATGTTGCACTAGAAGTGTTATGGGTCTATTACTTTAATCCCATCTTTTCACAAAGCCTGGTTTGTTTATTATATGGAGTGCAACACGCGAAAAGGGTCATTCGGACATTTGCGTAAAGTGTCGTCTCGGATCAGCGTGTGCAGTCCGCACAGGATAATCCGAAACGAAACTTTCCGATTTCATGTGATTTTCTGTTTTACGCATGTCTACTGTAGCACAAAATCTAATGTAGTCGTAAAGTGCCGTCTCGGATTAGCCTGCGCGGACTGCGCAGGCTAATCCGGGACGACACTTTACGCAAATGTCCGAATGCACCTTTTCGCGTGTTGCACTCCATATATATTATTGTGAGTCACTGGAGTAACGTGATTCAGAAGTCCATAACAATGGTAAATGAGATCAATTCAGTAAAAGTACATGATCTTATCATAAATATTTTTTAATTGTCAGTACATCTAATAATAAATACATCAGTTTAAGCAATTAATTTAAATAAAACCATGCAAGCATGATTCCTGGGTTACAGCACGTTAACTTTCAAGGGCATACTAATAAAAGTAGTATTTTTTTTTAATTCAACACCACCTTGACTGTGAAAAATATCTATGGCATTGGTCCAAGAAACCCTATCTAATTTTGATTGGACTCGCGTGTTACCATGAAACATGTCAAAAGAAAATAGGAAAAGGCTAATAATCACAAGAAAATGAAATATTTCGATATTCGGAAAAGAATAATCTGATATGAAAAGCCTTTCCTTTCATGGAAAACATGTACCGTATGACATGTTATGCATTGGAAACCAATTCACAAGGCAATCCCGTGTTTTAACGAACCTGGGACAGGAAGCTTTTGAAAACATTGTGAAAAAAAAAGGGGAACAATCTGGTAACCAGCTTTTTCCGATTTTTTCAACATTCGTTTTCTTCTGTCGGTGGCAAATTCTGCCTTTAAATATTCAGCAATTTTGTTGTCTGCAAATTCTTCAAATTTCGGAAGTCTAAAGTTTTGTCGCTTCGTAAAAAATATTCCGCTCTTTCATCACGGGTATGTAAGAGGAACTATTTCGTCTGTAACGACGTATTTACATGTATATTACAATTTTCCTAACAAAGAGATTTTCTCTAAAACTTTTCACATGCAAAGCTCGTCATGTCTCTAGGCGATTACAGCAAGAAAAAAATATATAAGGGTCACCGTGCTCGTTATTGAGAAATCTGTCTTTGAAAAATGTGCTTTATATAAATTTCGAAAAAATATTTTTTATTGGAATTAAAACATGCCTTTTTGCAATAAACCGTTAAACAGGAAAATTTCCGGAAGAATGTGCAAATGTGCATCATTTTGACAAAAACTCATTCAGTGAATGTTATACACAGACTATTGAGATAAGAAGGGAGATAATTTTACCAAATGAAGAGTTAATCTTTAATACATACATGTACATAGTTTCTAACAGACTGATCTTTCTTTAGAAAAAATCACGATTTCAGTATTTATAATTCTTATCAATAAGAAAAAATAAGATCACTAATGAGTTTTTTTTAACCCTTTATTCCATAGATACTCATTTCTACGCATTGCTTGTACGAGCCTTTGGAAAATATTGTGGCAAAAGGTGAAATTACTCATGACAAGCAATTTCACCTTTTGCCACAATGCTTTCTATGCTATCAAAAGGTGTCATGTACACATAAGAAACAGCTTCATCCTTGCTGTTATTTAGGGTCAATAAGAGATACCATAGAAATGCCGTCAGGGGTAAAGGGTTAAAGAAAAAATACAATAAAAGCTCAACTAACGTAGTGGGCAAAAAAGAAACAATTTTCTGCTTTTGTTTGCTTGTTTGGTGTGTAACGCTGTTTCAACAGTATTCTAACCCTTTACTAAACGACAAATTTTAGACTCTTCCAAACTCAAAGAGTTTGCTGAGGACAATTTCAAATTTGATAGAAATAGCAGAAAGGTCCCCAAATGGGTAGAAAACACTGTGGGAAAAGGAGAAATTGCTCGTGACGAGCAATTTCTCCTTTTCCCACAGTGTTTTCAAAAGACTTGTACTGCAGACGCGTAAAAAAGGGCTTGTTTGGGAAAGGGTTAATATTTCACGGTGACAATTCGCAGATCCATTTTTCTCTTTTTTGTTTTTTCTCTTTACCAGTACTACCAGTAAAAAATGCTAATTGTTTCAGTGTACCAAAAGTATTGTCGTATGTGCAAACAAAATACAAAGGTGCACTTTTTATTCTTTATCCAAGACAAAATCGCATGCGCAGTAAGATGCGCCCAAACATTTTAGATATACACTGAAATGAACTTCTAAACGGCCATTTTTAACCTGTAATTTCCCATTGACGTTTTTCCGCGTTCGCTGCCTATAAAAGGGACAGGTTATTTGGTTTCATTTTTTGCAGAATAATACCTGGTCTGAAAACATACCTGAGCCAAATTCTGAAGAGAATTCATTCAATTTTATCGCGGAAGAAACTTATTCGTCGTCCATTCACTCAACATTGTAAATTGAAATATCAATTTTGGAAAACTTCATGCTTGTTTTTTCGGATAACATTTCTTTCACAGAGAATAATTTTCATGTTTTTTCTTATCGCTTACAGAAGTTCAGTATTTTATACTTCTCTTTTTTACACTGTTTTGGCCGGTAGATACCACGCATGCGCAAGCAACTAGTTTTCCTTTTTTCGAAAAAGAGAGTTCTTCTGTTGGTAAAATCGGGAATCTTTTCACCACACTATTATGGATGACGTCCAGATATACGTCACAATTTGTTTTTATTAGCATTTTTCATACTTGCTCCAATTTATAAGAGAAACAAAAGTGGCCGTTTAGAAGTTCACTTCAGTGTACATCGTTAATACAGCCCCGTTCTTTTCTGTTTATCTGAAACCTTTCGTAGGCTGCCAACGGATGCGAAAATGTCATTAAAAGAGCAACGATAAATCTCGATGAGAAAAACAGTGGAATCATCGCGTACATGTCACAATATGTGCATAATTGTGTGGGTTTGATTAAAAGACAGGCAACACATGTGTGTTTAATGAGACACGTGACCTTTAACTTCAGAGAGCCAGCTAGTTAAGAAAAAAATGATTACAAGAAGAGAGGAGGCGATGAAATCCTGTATTTAATTGAACCCTGCATGTCCTTTAAAGTCGGGGCTTCATCCATTTGCGAAAAGTATCGGCCCAGATCAGCCTGCGCAGTAGGCGCAGGCTGACCGGAACCGAAACTTTTCGCTATTGATCGATTTACTGCTTGTCAAAGGACAGGGATATCTCATGATTCAATATTTGTTATACAAAATGGAATTAAAAGACCAATAATTCTATGACGACTCGCGTGGTAGCATGCATCAGCGACATGCTATGACTCCTCAAGAAACTACAGAATTTTAGACTGGTCCAAATTCAAAGCACTCGCAGACGACAAAATAAACGTAACTCGAAATTTAGAATTTGTTTCCAGCAGGGTAGAAAACATTGTAGGAAAAGAAGAAAATGCTGCTCACCAGCATTTTCTCCTTTTCCCACAACGTTTTCAACAGGCTTCTATCTAAGGGTCGTAAAAACCAGGGATTGTTCAGTAAAAAGTTAAAAACCCATTTTGCCTGAAAATGGTTAAATGCCAAATGACTTTACCAAACGACAAAATGTTAGACTTATCCTAATTCAAAGCATTTGCAGACGACAAAACAAACGTGACTAGAAAATTGAATTTTGTGATAAAAAGGGTAGAAAACATTGTGGGAAAGGAAAAAATGCTGGTTTTCAGCATGTTCTCCCTTTCCAAACAATGTTTTTAAATGCTGTTTTTCTCAGAGTTGATATAAGAAAGGGGGCGATGAAATCCTGTAATTAATTCTAAATGACGTTACCAAACTACAAAATGCCAGATATGTCTAAATTGGAAGCATTTGCAGGCGACAAAACAAGTGTGACTCAACCGGAAAGGAAGAAAACAATAACAAAAAAGGAGAAAATGCTGGTTACAAGCATTTTCTCTTTTTCCAGCATTGTTTTCATAAGTTTTTTTTTCTCTCTCTCTCTTGCTCGATAAACTAGAAAGGAAAAAAAAAACAATAATGAAAAAGGAGAAAATGCTGGTTACAAGTATTTTCTCTTTTTCCAACATTGTTTCAAAAGATTTTTTTTTTCGATAAACTAGACTACAGAAAGATTGAAATGAAACAAAAAAAATACAAGCATTCGATGAAAATCATCAAAGGTTGTCTCCAGACATACAATTACCTGGTAGAAAATTGCCGTCGACATACCAGCCAAGGATTTGTTATATTTCTATTTGGCTTGCAACACACGAAAAGGGGCATTCGGACATCTGCGTAAAGTGTCGTCTCGGATCAGCCTGCGCAGTCCGCGCAGGCTAATCCGAGACGGCACTTTCCGTTTTAATGGTATTTTCTGTTTTGCGCAAGTCTACTGTAGCACAAAACCCAATGTAGTCGTAAAATGCCGTCTCGGATTAGCCTGCGCGAACTGCGCAGGCTGATCCGAGACGACACTTTACACAAATGTCCGAATGCCCCTTTTCGTGTGTTACAAGCCATTTTGTGGAAATCTGGGATGAAAGGGTTAAACTCATTTCTGTAATGGACAAGTTTGGACCAGCATCAATGTTTTGAAATAGTTTACTAGCTTTTAACTCATTACAAAACGACAATATTTTAGGCTTGTCCAAATCGAAAGCATTTGCAGATGACAAAATAAAAGTGACTGAAAATTTGAAATTTGTTTTGTGAAGGGAAGAAAACATTGTGGGAAAAGGAGAAAATGCTGGTTACCAGCATTTCCTCCGTTTCCCACAATGTTTTTTGAAGGCTTCTGTCTCAGGGTCGTCAAAAGTAGGGATTGTGCGGTAATTGGTTTATTTCATTATATTTTGGTACATGTAAACAAACAAGCAAAAATAGGCGCCACGTAGAAACCTCCCATAAATGCTTTACTTTACGGTTATTTGACCTTCTTGCCGCCTTTTCAGGTCGCGTGATCTTGTCCAGCGGTCTTCTTTTTCTTTTTTAACGAAATTCTTCTTATTTTGTCCTTCTGCTTGGATTTATGTGCTTTAACAAAAATTACAATTATTTGAGAGGTCATTGGCAACCATGGCAAATTAATATAACATTTTTTAAATGAAATTCGTCAAATGAAAATAAACCACGTCTATTTCCTGTTTCGGTTTTTTTTATTTCGCTTTATTTACAAAACCATGACGAAACAGACTGTGTATCAGAACAGCTTCGCAAGAAAAATGGATTTAAATAGCAAATTGTGTTGTAGTGTGCCTTTAAAACTCACCGCTATTGGAGAGGTCTGATGAGCCCTCCAATCATAATAAAAGCGTTGAGAACGCTGAAGTGGTATTTGTCAAGGAAGCCGTTGTGTGGAATTAATATTTTGATAGAAAAAGAGAAATATTAGATCATTCAAAATATTATTGGCTTGAAAGTCAACGAACAAAGGAAATGAATACATTTTTTGTTGAAGGGAGAGTACTTATGACAAAGTTATGATTGTGTATTGGTGGTCTCCCTTTGATCATTATGAGGAGTCAGGAGTAATGTCCCTTGACAGAGGGATGCATGATGGATAAAGAATTTTAATTTATTGGATGAAATTAAGTTTTTATCTGAAAACTATGATTTTGAAATATCTTTGGTCTTTAACATTTAATTTCAAACATTCTAATTAATCATTTCGATCTATAAATATTCATGCCCATCAAATTGAGTAGCGCACAATCAGGGCAGGGGTGTGGAATTCCTATGCCCAACTTGCCCGACTCGGGACTTTTTGCCTGCGGACTAGTGAATTTTTCCAGAGCACTTGTCCGCGGGCAAGTGAATTTCTGAGCCACACCAGATAAGGAAATGTCATATTTACATCAATGACAATCCTCAAATGCTCCATTTATTCCAAGTTTTGCACAACCAGTGTTGAAATCAACACCTTCAAGGTACAAAGTAAATGTATTGACCCGGTGTGAGGCCTCTCGCTACATGAAGTTGCTGTGAGGGAAAAAAAGGAAAGGTAAACTTAAAATGGGGACAGGTAGTGAAATTCAGTCCAACTTGTCCGTAGGCAAGTTGGAAAATTCCAAAATTGCACACTCCTGCAGGGATTGAAGAAGTCGTTGGACGAACTGGTTTTGGAACGAAAAAGCTCCGGGCCAAGCGGTCGGTAGACGAATTTTAGTATCATTGCGCCAATATAGAAGACTACGAGCGAGTGAAGCTATTTTCAATCAAAATTTATTATTTCTACGATCGATGGCATCCTCGGATACCCCGGGGTCTCCCTATTTGCTACGCTACATCGACCCCTGGGACAATTAATTGAATTTCCCTCGCTTTACCTCTGGCCGAATGCTGGCTTTTCATTGGTTCCATCATCATTTTGTGATGGGCGAGTGGACTGTACGCTATGACGTTTCGTATCGATTTTCGGCGGCTGATTCAAAGTTTTATTAGTAAATTGTCCCAGGGGTCGATGTAGCGTAGCAAATAGGGAGACCCCGGGGTATCCGAGGATGGATCGATGGCCTCGCCCTGTGTAATTTAAGATACCATTTCCAATTACATATCTGAGTGCCACCGAAAAATTCACTTTCCTGAGAAAAAAAAAGTTTAATCGGGTTTATTTCCTTTGGATTTGCACATGGTATTCGAATTTCAATACTGAACTCATAGTGGTATGGTCTTCGACAAATACCACAAAAAGCATGTCGTTACTCAACATGGATGCTTTTGGCCTAAACCCGCCTGTATCGTTGGTTACAATAGTCTTTTTTTCTCTTTTTAAGTAATAATGTTACCTTAACCCTTTCCCAAACAGCAAATTTCGGACCAAACCAAATTGAAAGCAATTTGCGAATGACAAATTAACAGTTGCTAAAAAGAGGATTTTTCTATAGGTAGGCTAAAAAAAACATTGTGTGAAAAGGAGAAAATGCTGGTTACCAGCATTTTCTCCTTTTCCCACAATGTTTTCAAAAGGCTTCTATTCCTGACCCGTAAAAACCAGGGATTGTTTGGGAAAGGGATAAGCAACAAGTTTCGACCTGAGATGCAATTTCTCCTTCTGTTACAATGATTTGATATATAATATGATCTTAAAATCTGGTATTATGTTATTAATAATGTAAAATACGTCGTCTGCTGCAATAAGACAACACAGCTCTAAGCAGACAACACAATTTCAGACGGTTCCAAATTCTATACCACTTATAGATCGCAATTCAAATCTGGCTCATAGGAAAAAGTATTTCCCATGGAACAGAAAAAAAACAGTGTATGAAAAGACGAAAATGTTGATCATCATCCTGGTTAGCAGCTTTTTCTTCTTTTTTCCGCATTGTTTTCAAAAGCCCGCTCCCTCAGGGTCTTTAAAACACGACATCGTCTGGTAAATTGTTTAACACTCTGTCCCGATTTTTAACGACGGTGAGAAAGACGGCCTTTGAAAACATTGTAGGAAAAGGAGAAAATGCTGGTAACCAGCATTTTCTCCTTTTCCGGCAATGTTTTCATTCCTTTCTCAACTTTCCCATATAACCAAATTTTATTTGTCGCCAGCAAAAGCTTCCAATTCGGACAAGTCTAAAATTTGGTCGTCTGGTAGAAGTGTTAATATCTGGGATTGGCAGCGCGTCTCCAATTTCTCCAGAATTTTTCGTGATTTTATCTCGGTTTTTGTCCCCTCCCAAGCCTTTTTTCGGCAATAAATAAAAACCAGTGCATGTAGATCTATTTGGCTTTTATCTAAGAGAATTTAAAATGTCTCCTATATATTACGAAAATAGATTAAGATACAAATCTGTCAGCGTCATAGCGTGAAAAAATGACTGAGGCAAATTTTAGAGATGGAGGGAGTGTAGACATAGATTAGACTGCATGTACCGGCTAATCTTTATCTACACCCCCTGAACAATATACGTAAACGTCCATGTTCGCACATTGCAGAGTTGTTCCTTACTTTAACCGTTAGGTTGCAAAACGCGACACACAATAGCCAGCCGATATAGCTCAGTATAGGTAGAGCGTAGGACTCGTGAACACCATGTTTCGGGTCACTACAGCTTGTGGGTTCGAATCTCCAGCTGACCAACGAAGAATTTACTAATAGTCTTTCGGATGAGACGTTAAACCGAGGTCCCGTGTGACGGTGCTATACGCCGAGCACGTTAAAGAACCAGGCGAAGCTCTCAGTAGTTTCGACCTGTATCCTTGCACTATCCCCCGTAACAACTAACCGTCTTCTGGGGGCGTCGCTCAGATGGGCAACCGGTAGCGACGATAAATAAACGGACATAACCAAACCAACGCGACTCACATTGCTTTAAGGACAAATAAGATTAAGATCAGAATGAAAAAAAAACTTACAACGTATACAAACTAATCTTTAAGTTAACAAAAAAAATCGTTGCCGGGGAGTTGGTCCTTTCAAATAGTGAATGGGTCTAGTTTTCTCTCCATTACGTTCTCCTGACATATTGGATTTAGATTCAACGAGAACAAACGTGACGTCATCAAGTTTACAAGGGAACGATTAACCGTTTTACCAGACCACAAAATTTTAGACGTGACCAAATTGAAAGCATTTAAAGATAACAAACTAATTGGTGTCCAAGCAACAAGAGTTATCTTTGGAAAAGGTGGAAAACATTGTGGGGAAAAGGAGAAAATGCTGGTTACTAGCATTTTCTCCTTTTTTTCCCACAATGTTTTCAAAACGGCCTTTTCCTCAAGGTTGTTTAACCCTTTACTTCATAAGGCATTCCTATGGTATCTCTAATTGACCCTAAATAATAGCAAGGATGAAGCCGTTTCTTATGTGTAAATGACACCTTTTGATAGCATAGAAAACATTGTGACAAAAGGTGAAATTGCTCGTCACGAGCAATTTCACCTTTTGCCACAATGTTTTCCAAAGGCTCCTACAAGCAATGAGTAGAAATGAGTATCTATGGATATAAGGGTTAAAGTAGGGACTATGTGGTAAAGGGTTGAGAGAAAAGCCCATCCCGAACCTTCCAGTTTTTTGTCAGTGCATTTGTATCAAGGGTCATTGCCATTAATGCTGTATTTAACGAATATTTGCCGAGTGACGCTGTATTATAGATAGGGCACTCTATTGGGATTCGTGTAACATCACCTATCATCGTATGGACAGGACTCATTATCTGCCGCTAGATGGCATTTTACAAACACACATCTATCTAATTTGGCGTATCGAACAAATTGCTCCCCGGACAATTGCCCAATGAGGAAAATCACCCCCGGAACATTGCCTCCCGAGGACAATATTCCCCAGACTATTGCCTCCAGAGGACAATATTCCCCGGACTATTGCCTCCAGAGGACAATTCCCTCGGAGGCAATAGTCCCGGGGGGGATTGTCCTCGGGGGCAATTGTCCGGGGGCCCTAATTTGGGCATGCTGGGTACAGAACCCGACTACTTTCCTACGCGACAACCATTACTCTGAATTTCAAACTAAACTAAACGTTTACTAAAAAAAATGCTACCTGGTGCGATTCACTCAACTATGATCAGCAACATAGAGAAATCTGGAGTTAAAACAGGCCTGATTTTTCCTCAACCGTATTGATAAAAGCCATTTTCTCCATTGCTACTTTATAGCGCGTCTTAATAAAGTATCCCCGATATCGGGGAAAGTAATGCGTCTTATAAGACAGGTCGAATTTTCAAAGAATATGACATGCGCAGACAACGCATCTATCTAATTTGGACATTCATGGTACAGAATCAGACTACTTTCCAACGCGACAACCATAATTACATTGAATTTCAAACTAAAATAAACGTTTACTCAATAAAACGCTACTTGGTGCGATCCATTCAGCTATGATCGGCAGATTAGAGAAACGTGAAGTTCAAACAGGCATGATTTCTCCTCAAACATTTTGAAAATTTAAGCCATTTTCTCCATTGCTCCTTTGTAGCGCGTATAAATACAATCTCACCCAAAATGGGGGGAGTGATTCGTCATAGCAGACAGGTCGAATCTAGGAAGAAAAACGATGTTACAGGAACCCCATTAGGGTGACATAATTATTCTCATCGACAAAAGTTTAGACTGGTCTAAATAGAAAGCGGTTGCAGACGACAAAATATGTGTCAATCAAAAATTGAAATTTGTTTCAAGCAGGGCGGAAAACATAGTGGGGAGAGGAGAAAATGCTGGTTACCAGCATTTTCCCTTCTCCGTACAATGTTTTCAAAAAGGCTACCTCAAGGTCGTAAAAAACTGCGTTTTTTTTTTTGTAAAGGGTCAATACCAGAATGCAAGGGAAAAAAACATTGTGAAAGAATTTGAAAGAAGACGAAAATATGTGGCTTACGTCTACTTTTCGTCAAAAAGTTTTCAAAAAGTTATCCAATGCAAAACAAAACTTAAAAAAACAAGTAATTTCGCTAAAATAATATCCCCCGACGAAAAAAATAAAACGCGACACTTAAAATCGCTCCCATTCCGTCATTTTGCATCGAATAAAAAGAAAAAAAATTGTCTCGGCAGAATGTGTTATTGTACACGTATAAAGTTTCACGAAATTCCATCCAATTGTATTGAAGTTATTCACGTGGTGTCCGTGGTCGCGAGGTAGAGCGTCGGCCTCACAACCTGAAGGTTCTGAGTTCGATGCCCGGGAGCAGGTGTCAACTTCGGGATTTTTCATTGGCCCACACATTCGGCGCGAGTACTGGTGTAGTTCCCAGGAAGCAGAATCGAGAGAGACTAGTATAAGTTGTAAGAACTTGTTTCTCAATTGATGTAAAATAAATTTGTTTAAACTAAGTTATTCACCGGGACGGACACACACGGACTGACGGACGAACAACGCTAAAACTATATATCCGTCCACCTTCGGCAGGGGATAAAAAACAGACGACTTTCAGAGGTGATGTACTAACCTCGCCTATTTTCAGGTCAAGTAGTAACTTATGACGTCAATGGGACATGATTGCGATCTATTTATGGCTCGCAGAACTGAGCCTCGTTTTCTGATATAGAATAAAATAGCTCTTTAATTATGGGAGCTAAATTAAGAGACAGTCTTTCTTCATCGACCTTTTCGTCCTTTACTCTGCTCCTTCATATCGTCGGTTTACTTCAAAAACCTCGTAACTACAGCTTGTTTCAAGCTGTAGTTACGAAGTTCTTGAAGTAAACGGACGATATGGACGTTTGGATTGTTGTTGAATATAGATTTTTTCGAAACTAAAAACTGACTTTGCTGTAGGGCTTTGCCAAGAGATCTTAAAGAGACTCCGAAGCCTGTCAGATTCGTTGATCAAACGACAAAATTTTAAACAGCTCCAAATTGAAAGCTTTTGCAGACGACAATATAAACGTAACTCAAAAATTGTAATTCCTCTCCAGCAGAGTAGAAAACATTGTGGGAAAAAGAAGAAAATGCTGTTTACCAGCATTTTCTCCTTTTCCTACAATGTTTTCAGAAGGCATATCTCAGGGACGTGAAAACAAGGAATTGTTCGGTAAATTTTTAACTCGTTCACTTTTATCCTACTAAATAAAAGAAATGAAACTTTCAAACCGAAATTCACCCTTTCCCAAACAAGCCCTGGTTTTTACGTGTCTGCAGTAAAAGTCTTTTGAAAACACTGTGGGAAAAGGCGAAATTGCTCGTAACGAGCAATTTCTCCTTTTCCCACAGAGTTTTCTACCCTTTTTGAGAACTTTCTGCCATTTCCTCCAAATCTAAAATTGTCCTCTGGAAACTCTTTTGGTTTGGAAGAGTCCAAAATTTGTCGTTTGGGAAAAGGTTAATTTAAAAAAAAAAAACATTTCTGTTTGAAAGTATAAATGGAGGGAATATATTTCCTTATCGGACAGTGAAGATCCAAGATCATACTGCACGATCTGTGCAGTCTGATCTTGATCTACACTGTCCGCAAAAAGGTCTGTGAGTCGTGCTTAGCAACCTAAGGGGTAACATCAGACAACGAAAGAATTTAGACTTGTCCAAATTGAAAACATTGGCAGACGACAAATTCTGTGTTTTTCAAAAGATTTATGAATTAATTGCTTTAAAAAAAAAAAGGCCAGAAACTATTTCAAGAAAAGAATACAATGCTGGTTGCAAGCATTTTCTTCTTTTCCCACGATGTTGTTAAAAGTATCTTTTTGGGGTAGTTAACACTAGGGGTCGAGTGGTAAAGGTACAAAGTAGGGAATAGCGTTTATAACGCTTTGATTATTATCTCCGCTGTGCATGCAAATGAGCCGTGCTCTGGCACAAGGGGGCTTAAAACATCCACGTGATACATAATACTAGCCCACGTCATTACATAATTATGGATCTATAGAGGCATCCTTTTAACCCTTTACTCCATAGATACTCATTTCTACACATTGCTTGTAGGAGCCTTTGGAAAACATTGTGGCAAAAGGTGAAATTGCTCGTGACGAGCAATTTCACCTTTTGTCTCAATGTTTTCTATGCTATCAAAAGGTATAATATACACATAAGAAATGGCTTCATCCTTGCTGTAAGTTAGTGTCCATTAGAGGTACCATAGAAATGCCTTATAGGGCAAAGGATTAAGTCATTACCAAACGACAAAATTTTAGGTCTGTCCAGATCGAAAGCATTTTCAGACGACAAAAAAAAAGTGACTGAAAATTTGAAATTTGTTTTGTGAAGAGTAGAAAACATTGTGGGAAAAAGAGAAAATGCTGGTCACCAGCATTTTCTCCTTTTCCCGCAATATTTTCTAAAGGCTTCTTTATCAGGGTCGTCAAAAGTAGGGATTGTGTGGTAATGGGTTGAATAACTAACTTAATCTTGAAATAGACTGGTACTTTGACAAACAAAAATTTACCTCCTCTCTCTCTCTCTCTTTACACCAATTTCTATATTTCATCCTTACCCTTCTAAACTGGTTGTATAAAACTTTCCCTTTACCATATGGCAAAATTCTAAACCTATCCAAATTGAAAGCATTTGCAGACGACAATTTCACATTGGCTATAATAATGCAATTTTTCTTTGATAGGGTAGAAAACTTTGTGGGAAAAGGAAAAAATGCTGGTTATCAGCATTTTTTTCCTTTACATACAATGCTTTCAAAAGCCTTCTTCCTCAGGGGCGTTGAAAGTCGTCTTTGTGTGGTAAAGGGTTAAGCCAAAAGTAAAAATGCGATAAATGTTATTTAAAACTTATTTTTTTGGAGAAAATCCTCACTTATGGGATTTTGTAGATCTATGATCAGCCTGCACATTCGGTGCAGACTGATCTTGATCTGCACTGTCCGCAATAAGTTCAGTGAGTCGCGTTTAGCGGCCTAAAGGGTTAATAACTGAGAAAATAGCTCTATCTCGGCATTCTTTGTCATTTTGACCGAGTATCTTCAATTATCAAAGTTCAGAAGCTAAACAGCCGCGAGCATCGATGACTTTTGGACAGCACGTCTTATTCCCATAAAGTACACTAGTGCTCGTATTCACCAATCTTTCTTGAGAATATTCTTAGTCTTATTCACCAAGGTTTTCTAAATTTATAAGTAACACGACTTCTGATTGGCTAAACCGAATGGTTCAGCCAATCAGAAGTTGTGTTACTTACAAATGTAGAAAACTCTGGAGAATAAGACGAAGAACATTCTTATGAATGGTTGGTGAATACGGGCCTGGATTTATCCACACCAAGTTTAGATGACGATTTGTTATTTAACAATGTACCCACGAGTTTAAACGAACACAGGAAGGAGGGCATTGAGAAAACATTTTGGGAAAAGGACAAAAACGCTGGTGATTACCATTTTCTGAATTTCTCAAAATGTTTTTTACCTTAGTAAGACCAAATTTCAACATTTTTGCCATAGCTTTTTTGTCTACTGTAAGTACTTTTAAAATGGACAAGACTAATGATTAACTCTTTGCCACAGAGTTAAAGTGGCATACTCTTAACTGATTCTATATAATTTTGTTTATTTCAAATTACAGTGCTAGCATTTTGACCAATTTTGTTTATTTCAAATTACAGTATTAGGCGCTTTGACCAATATTGTTTATTTCAATTTACAGTGATAGGCGCTTTGACCAATATTGTGTATTTCAAATTACACTGGTAGCGTTTTGACCAATTTTGTTTATTTCAAATTACAGTGCTGGCGCTTTGACCAATTTTGTTTATTTCAAATTACAGTGATAGGTGCTTTGACCAATTTTGTTCAATTCAAAATAGATGTACAGTGCTAGCGTTTTGACCAATTATGTTGATTTCAAATTACAGTGCGAGCGTTTTGACCTTTGACCGATTTTGATTATTTCAAATTACAGTGCTGGCGCTTTGACCAATTTTGTTCAATTCAAAATACAGTGCTGGCGTTTTGACCAATTTTGTTCATTTGTTCATCTCAAATGACAATGATAGATGCTTTGACCAATATTGTTTATTTCAAATTATAGTGCAAGTGTTTCCGCTAATTTTGTTTATTTCAAATTACAGTGTTAGCGTTTTGACCAATTTTGTTTATTTTAAATTACAGTGATAGGCCCTTTGATCCATTTTGTTGATTTCATATTACAGTGCTAGGCACTTTGACCAATAGTGTTTATTTCAAATTACAGTGCTAGCGTTTTCACCAATTTTGTTTATCTCAAATTACAATGCTAGGCGCTTTGACCAATAGTGTTTATTTCAAATTACAGTGCTAGCGTTTTCACCTGTTTTGATTTTGTCAAACATTGACAGTGCCAACGTTTTGACTAGTTCTAATTCAAGTTACAGTGCGAGTACTTTACCAATTTTGTTTATCATTTAAATTACAGTACTAGCGTTTTGACTAATTTTGTTTAGTTCAAATTATAATGCTACCGTTTTCACAAATTTTCTTTATTTCAAATTACAGTGCTAGCATTTTGACCAATCAGGCCTCTTGAAATGGCGTCAGAATGGGTACTCATACCGACTTGGTCTTCGAGAAATTACTCTTTTAAATCTAATGAACCAGTCTTTGGCAAAAAAAAAGGGGGCTTGTAGCTTCTCAGTAATCGTTCAAAACCCAGTCATCGTATAATTATTTATCCATCAACCTATTTCTTATAACAATAAACGAAATCTGATGGTAAAATGGTCCTTTTTATATACAGAAAAAACAACCAATTGCAAAAAAGTATCGACCTATGTCAGCCTGCGCAGACTCCGCAGGCTGAAATGGGTCGAAACTTTTTGCAGATGTATTAAGTCTCCTTTTTATATGGAGCATGGCTCAAATGTTGACGTCGACTTGTGCACATGTTGACATGGTGAAGATGCTTCGTTACAACCAAAACTTGAAAGTTTCCTCAATTTCAACACGTGGGGGTGGGGGATGGTTGCCATATCTCTTTAAACATCAATGGCGGCAAGGAAATTCTGGTTCAATCCCCTGCACCAAGATCCTCAATCCGCCTGACCCTTATCCATCCATGAGACACTTGGCGACAAAGTTCCGATACTAAGCACTTAAATGGAACAGTTCGGATTAAACAAAAAACTGAGGGTATTTGAAAATACATGTGTCGTGATTAAAGAATAACGTATTTGCAAAATAATGTTTCAAATAAGGCATTTAGAAATATTTCTTTCAATTAATTCTCCATTTAGATAAGACTAAACTAGCGAACGTGTGTGATGCAAAAGCCCATATTATCGCTAAAGTTGGTAAAAGAGTTAGTAACCGGAACCGGAAGTTACACTCTTTACTAAACAAAAAGAAATAGGATTCAAATTGGAAGTATTTGTAGACGAAAAATCAAATGTTGCACAAATTATGAAATTTGTTGTTCGTACGGGTGGAAAACATTTTGGTAAAAGGAGAAAATGCTGGTTACAAGCATTTTCTCCTTTTTCCTAAAATATTTTCGAAATTCTTTTTCTTTGGAGTCGTTAATATTCAGGATTGGTGGTTAAAGATTTAAAGTCGAAACTTCAAAAGCAAGAAAACAAACAGTCACAGGAAAAGTACATTTGTGAAACCAACACGAACATTGACAATAAAAAAAAAAGCTTTTGTTACTTTATGCTACCAACGCAAATTTTCGACTATTAGGTAACAAGGAAGCTGTTTTGTTTTAACATCTCTATTGTTGGTTCTACGTGACTCAACCGTTTACTACACAATCCCTCGCGAGAAAAATGTACTTTTGAAAACATTGTGGAAAAAGGAGCAAATGCTGGTAAACCAGCATTTTCTCCTTTTCCCACAAGTTTTTTATCCTTTTAGACACAAATTTCTTATTTTTGTGCAACATTCAATTTGTCGCCTGCAAATACTTTCAGTTTGAATCTGTAAAGTTTTGTCGCTTTTCAAAAGATTTATCCCTTTACTGCATAGATACTCATTTCTAAGCATTGCTTGCAGGAGTCTTTGGAAAACATTGTGGCAAAAGGTGAAATTGCTCGTGAGGAGCAATTTCACCTTTTGCCACAATGTTTTCTACACTATCAAAAGTTGTCATATACACATAAGAAACGGCTTCATCCTTGCTGTTATTCAGGGTCAATTAGAGATACCATAGAAATGCCTTATGGGGTAAAGGGTTAAGGGTTAAATCATTAACTCAGACGACCATATAATGCTCACCAATCGAAAAGCAAGCAGAGAAGGAAGAAGACGCAAACTGGTGCTTCTGCTCTTTTCCGATTTTACTATTAAGGTTTGGCCAAACAACCAGTTGTATGAAATCAGGAGTTTCCCCAGTTCTTCTTCTTTTTTCTACGCATGGATGTCTCCAAAAATTTATACTATAAAAGAGTTCTGCCTCTCTTTGCAAAGTCATTCATAAACGATCTTTTGAGTTGAATTTTAAACTATTGCACACAGAACACAAATGGAACCCCGGTCTATCGAAGTTCTAATATTTCTAGGAATAGCAACTGCCATCGAGTGTTGGCCAGAGGCGAATACAAATATTGGTAAATTTGTTGGTACAACTAAACAAGTTAATGTCGAGGATATAACATATGGCGTAAAATTGTTTTTAGGAATTCCTTACGCCCAGCCACCAGTAGGTAAGTTACGGTTCATGAAACCCAAACCTGCTGATGCCCTAATAGCAGTTTACAACGCTACCAGCGACATGGGTCTATGTTTACAAACTGTTCAAGGTAACGAGGAGGACAAGAGATACTCGGAGAACTGTTTATATTTGAACATTTATGTGCCAGATCGACAGCCCGATAGTGAAAACGGTATGGCAGTCATGGTGTCATTGCATGAAGATTTGTACATGTCAAATCCAAATAAAACATATGATCCCAGCGTGCTTTCTGCCTTCGGTAACATAGTAATCGTCACCATTAGCTATAGAACTGGATTTTTTGGGTATGTTGACCTGGAAACAAAGAGTGGAAAAGGTAATCTAGGATTTTGGGATCAACACCTCGCACTAAAATGGATTAATAAACACATAACAGCGTTTGGTGGAGACAGAAGTCGTGTCACCCTCCTTGGCCAGTCCGCTGGAGCTACAGCTGTGTTACAACACGGCCTCTTTCCCAAGAACCGAAATTTGATTCACAGAATTATTCCGCAAAGCCTGAGATTGGCATCTTTGAATCCAGATTTGACCAAAGACAAAACTGCTCCGTTTCAGTTAATAGCTACGGCCCTTGGATGTGAAAGTAACAACAGTGTGGAGACAGCCGAGTGCTTACAGTCCGCTGATACAGACTTCATAATTCAGACACTTAAACCACTATCACTTCACCATAAATATAAGAAACTAGTGCATTTCCTATCTCATACTGACAATACATTGATATCGGAGTTTTCGGGTAACAGAACTGAGCTGAACGAAAATCAACGTGTCGAACTGGAATTTTACAGAACATTAGACCTACTTATTGGATATAATAGCAACGATGGTTTGGAGTACAGCGGTCTACTTTCATCGGACATTGACAATTTCAGACCTTCAATGAAAGACTTTCAAGCGGCATGTCTAGAGACCGCCTTACAAACCGCATCTCTGGAAACAGAACCACTAGTAAGTGAGATTATAACAGCCGAGTATACGGGGGGAGGCAACTTTAGTGATCCCGACTTTATCAGACAGAAATGTATCGACCTTTTGACTGATGTTGCGTTTTCAGTTGAATCTGTGAAGGCAGCCATCTTACACGCGGACGGACTGTCACCATCAAGCAGAACCTTTTTGTACCAGTTCTCTGCTTCTCCGACTGCGCATGAACAAGACACGCCCACCTGGATCCAAGGTCCCGCCCTCCGTGATGAGCTTCGGTTTCTCTTCGGCGTAGATGAACTGGGAAACAAAGATAACTTACGACATGAAGGATGGAAATATAACCTATCCCATGATATGATGACTTACTGGACAAACTTCATTAAATCAGGGTAAGACAGTTCATTTACACTAAGGCTGCTAAGCGCGACTCAGTGACCTTTTACGGACGGTGTAGATCAAGATCAGACTGCACGGAACGTGCAGTCTGATCTTGGATCTACACTGTCCGATAAGAAGATATCATTCTTCAAAGCATAACTCTGAAATAGCACTAGTTGGCCTTTACCTATCGAATTGAAAATTTGATCTTAGTTATTTAGCAGTATAGGATTAAAATGGGTATATGTCTTGTAGTAGAACAGGTAAAGTTTAAACTCACAATGAGCAATTTCCCTCGATTGCTCAAAGATTTTAAGCATGCTTTCGTGCTTAAAATTTTAACCCATAATAATAATCACTATTAACCTTTTCCCAAACAACAAAACTTTACACTGGTCCAAATTGAAAGCACTTGCAGACGACAAAATAAATCCCGAGTCAAAAATTAAAATTTGTTTCCAGTAGGGTAGAAAACATTGTGGGAAAAGGAGAAAATGCTGGTTACCAGCATTTTCTCCTTTTACCACAATGTTTTCAAAAGGCTTCTTTTTCAGGGCCGTAAAAACCAGGAATTGTTTTGTAACGGGTTAAGAAGATAAATAAGCTCGTGTGATAATTGGCCTTCAACATGTGAAAAGGGGTATTCAGACTTTTGCGCAAAGTGACAACTCGGATCAAGCAGAACGTTCTTGGTCTCAGTCTCCAGAATTTTCTAAATTTGAAAGTAACACAATTTCTGGTTGGCTAAACTATTCGGTTTGGCCAACCAGAAGCTGCGTTATTTTCAAATTCAGAAAATCTAGGAGATTGAGACCAAGATAGTTCTTGAGAATGGTTGGTGCATATCAGCCCTGAAAAGAAAAATGGTTCCATATTTTTGTGAAGCTGTGAAATAATCTCATCTCTATTCATGTAAGATATTATGTATTTATTCAATTTCAGAAATCCAAATCATCCCACGCCGGTAAATTCAACGTGGCCGAGGTTTGACAGCGACTTGCAGAAGTATCTGAACATAAGTAACCGACTTCCGGTCCGTTCGGAAGCCTCGTTTCTCTTCGGTAGTAAAGTAACTTTTTGGCGAAATATATATCACTTTGTGCTAAACACTTCTAGGCACAAATCAGCGATATCTTGCTTAAGTTCATACGTGCCTGATGATGGCCTGGATGAAACATGCGCATTGGATTAACTCTGTACCAAACGACAAAAATTTTAGACATGTCCAAATTGAAAGCATTTGCAGACCACTCAATAATTGTTACTCAAAACATAAAATTTGTCTATAACGTGGTTGGAAACGTTGTGGGAATTGGAGAAAATGCTGGGAACAGCATTTTCTCCTTTTACCACATATGTTTTCAAGGGCACACTCCTTGATAAACAATTAACCCTTTCCCAAACGACAAATTTTTGGACTAGACCAAATTGAGAGTATTTGCAGACGACAATTCAACTCTTGCTGAAAAGATGATTTCTGTCTGTGATAGGGTAGAAAACATTGTGGGAAAAGGAGAAAATGCTGGTTACCAGCATTTTCTCCTTTTCCCACAATGTTTTCAAACGGCTACTATTTCAGACCCGTAAAAACCAGGGATTGTTTTGTAAAGGGTTAAATCATTACCATTCCAAACAAATTTGCAACGGAAACCTCAGCGAACATCTTGTTACAGTATGGATACGACAAGAAGGACACTTTGCCTATTATTTACACTGTTTATGGCGATCAAGATGAATTTATAAACCTTGTATAAACTCTTGACCAGACGACAAACTTTTAACCCATTACCACACAATCCCTACTTTGGACGCCCCTGAGAAAGAAGCCTTTTGAAAACACTGTGGGAAAAGGAGAAAATGCTGGTAACCAGCATTTTCTCCTTTTCCCACAGTGTTTTCTACCCTTCTCAGAACAAATTTTAATTTTT
Organism: Tridacna crocea; assembly: GCA_943736015.1. Classification (NCBI taxonomy): domain Eukaryota; kingdom Metazoa; phylum Mollusca; class Bivalvia; order Cardiida; family Cardiidae; genus Tridacna; species Tridacna crocea. The sequence goes on from OX031064.1 coordinate 47,165,717, forward strand.
CAATCACCCTTTATTTTGTCGTCTGCAAATGCTTTCAATTTGGACCAGTCTAATATTTTCTCGTGTAGTAAAGAGTTAAACATGTCCTTACTGAAAGCACTTGCAGCCGAAAAAGTCAGCATTTTCTCCTTTATCCACAATATATTCTACCCTACTGGAAAGAAATTTCAATTTTTGAGTCAGGTTTATTTTGTCGTCTGCAAATGATTTCAGTTTGGACAAGTCTAAAGTTTTGTCGTTTGGAAAAGAGTTAATATGGAAATATTAAGGTTTGGTAAAGCGTTAAGACTTTTCTGAGTGTACTCAGTAGATTTCACTATTTTACTGTAAATTACTTGTGTTGGCGAAATATTACATTGAACTTATCATCTCCTGAAATGAACTTGCAGCAGGCGACATGGAATATAGATAATCATCATGAGTTTATGTTTTACCCTTTACCACACAATCCCGACTTTGAACACCTCTGTGAAAGAAGCCTTTTGAAAACAATGTGGGAAAAGGAGAAAATGCTGGTTACCAGCATTTTCTCCTTTTCCCACAATATTTTCATTCCTTCCTAAAATAACTTTCAATTCGTTAGTCATATTTATTTTGTCGTCTGGATATACTTTCAATCTGGACAAGTCTAAAATTTTGTCGTTTGGTAAAGAGTTTAAAATCGTTTATCATACGACAAAATTTTAAAACCATTCCAAATTGAAAGGCTTTGCAGACGACAAATGGATAGTGACCTTTTTTTCTTGAAAGGAAAGAAAGGGAGGAAAAACATTGTGGAAAAAGAAGAAAATGCCGCTCACCAGCATTTTCTCCTTTTGCAATAATATTTTCTAAATGTTTTTTTCCTCCGCAATGTTAAGCATGGAATTGCTTAGCAGAAAGTTAATGGAAATAAATGACTATTAACACTGTGACAAGAAGAGAGAAAGGTTATAAAGAGCAATCACTCCATTTGTCATTATATTTTCAAAAAAGGTTTGTAACAAGAGGGAAAAAGGTCACCTGTGGGAGGGAATGAGTCAACGTGATAACATCCCCCTTCCCTCCTCTGCATTGTCTGTAACCTTTCAATCAGCACAAAGGCTAATGTGCACATCTGATGTTTTGATAAAACGGCCAAAGTATTACATTATTGAAACCTTTCAAAACTTGTCTTTTTGTGTTTTTTTTTTCAGATGTTAACCCATTACCACACAATCCCTACTTTTGAGGAACCTATAGAAAATATTTTGGGAAAAGGAGAAAATGCTGGTTACCAGCATTTTCTCCTTTTCCAACAATGTTTTCTACCATTCACAAAACAAATTTCATATTTTCAGTCACTTTTATTTTGTCGTCTGCAAATGCTTCAATTTGGACCAACCCAACATTTTGTCGTTTGGTAATGAGTTGAACTTTTTCGCCAAAAAATACAGCTTTTCATGACCTTTAGAAAAAAAACACTGTTGAAAACGTTGTGGAAACCGGAGAAAATGCTGGCAACTAGCATTTTCTCATTTTTCCCATGATGTTTTCTATCCTTCCATAGACAAATCTCACCATTTGAGCAATCTTTAAATTCTGTGCAAATGCTTTCAATATGGGCCGGCTTAAAATATCATTGTTTGGTGAATGAACACCTGAACCCCCCCCCCCCCCACCATCCCCCCCTCCTCTTCCCCGGTTTGATAAACCATAGGCCTTTGAAGCTCTATTGGTCTATCACAGAACACTAAAATTGTCCTTGGTCGATCATTGAACATTCATAGCACATTGGTGCATCGCCTATGTATCACTGAATATATTTACAAACTTTCATCAACCCTGTTACTATAAATAGTGCATGGGGGGATACCAATTGTGTTATTTATAGTAACAATGTCCATTAAAGAAAATTTCTTTATCCCTTTTTAGACCAATGGAGTTTCAGAGGCCTATGGATAAAGATCGATTTAGGTTCTCGCAATACAAAAATGTGAAACATAGCTGTGCTGTAGGTTTAAGGAATTTGAAAACACTGTCAGTATCGGAGATACTGCTTGATACATATGCTTTTTACCACAGCTATCATAATATAACAAATTGCATTACAACGGGAATTTTTTCTAAAATGTCTTTCAAAGACATTTGTTGTAGCAAATATTTCAAACTGAGAAATATTTCAGAACAAAAGGGAATGACTGGATCATCAAGGTTTTATAGTAAGGTCCAAGGTGCATGCATCATCTTTGAGTAAATTCCACCAAGACTAGAAATTCATTAGAAACAAGCAATACATGATCATCAAATCATTTTCACCTATTTGTGCTCTGGACAACTCAAAGTGGAATTCTATTCTATTCCTTTTTCTTTAAGTGGTTCACCTCTTTACTCCACAATCCCTACTTTTAATGAGCCTGAGAAAGAAGCTGTATGAAAACATTGTGGGAAGAGGAGAAAGTGTTGGCTACCAGCATCTTCTTCTCCTCCCACAATGTTTTCTAGCCTTCTCTATTCAGTGCAATATCATGGAACCTAGATAAATCAAATGTGACCTGTCATTTAAAAAGGGACCGTCTGGGAATTCTGTACATCAGTTAGATAAAAACAGATCAAAGATAGTGCAGGTCAATTCAAGTTAATACTTCAAAAATGATTGTATAGTAAGGCAGAATGACTACTTTTCAAACAGAAAATATCATAAAAGCGAAAAGTATCGACCCTGGTCAGCCTGCGCAATTCGAGCAGTCTGACAAGGGTCAACACTTTTCACAGTTCCCAGATGGTCCCTTTTTTGCATGACGGGTCACTAATACATACAGAGCTTAAAACCTAGTTCAAACTGACAGCACAGTACATATGGGTGGGAAAAAAAATTCAGCCATTGAGAAAAAGGTTACTTTAATACTAGTACAAAAATTAAAGACACATACTTCTCAATACAACAATACAAAAAACATATAAGACACAATCTACAGACATAATCATCAAGACTGGACGGTAAAAGGAATGTAAAGTCAAAGTTTGATACAAAACTGAACAATTTTCAAATCAGAGATTCCATAGCACTGATTGCCTCTTTCTTTTCTAGGACTATGTAGAAGTCTATATGATAGAACAAGACTAAAAATTTCAGCCAATCAAAGGGCTACTCTTGGAATTTAGAAACTGAGACTATATGTTGAGTGATGGCAAATATGGCCCCTGATAACTGTTTGTATCAAATTCCCCTTTTTTGTTATTCTATTGAAAAAGGACCCCAATCCTTATTTCATGTTTGCCATATAAACAGGGCAAGAACAGAGGTTTGCTGACTGGGTTGGTCTAGAAAATCACAAAAGATACAGTCTGACCTTGGAATCGGGTATTTTGTACAGGGCGAGAAGTTACTTCTTTACCACACAATCCTGACTTTAAAACCCTGAAAAGGAAGACTCTTGAAAACATTGTGGGAAAAGGAGAAAATGCTGGTAACCAGCATTTTCTCTATCCCACAATGTTTTCTATACCCTTCCAAGACCAAATTTCAATTTTTCAGTCACACTTATGTTGTTGTCTGCAAATGCTATCAATTTGGACAGGTCTGAAATTTTCTCATGCGGTAATGAGTTAATAAGATACTCTGGAAGTATTCTAAAGTATAAGAAGGCACAACTCCAATAGACATGATCTGGTCTGGTCTCAGTGTGAGAGATCTTTGTTAGTTTTTCAGTAGCAGAACCATCTCATCCACACTGTTCCATCTAAAAGTATACACAGTAAAATTTTAAACAGGTGTAGAACCATAAAATTAGTTTAAGCCACTACCACACAATCCCTACTTTTGACACCCCTGAGAAAGAAGCCTTTAGAAAACATTGTGGGAAAAGGAGAAAATGCAGCATTTTCTCCTTTTCCAACAATGTTTCCAACCCTTCACAAGACAAATTTCAATTTTTCAGTCACTATTATTTTGTCGTCTGCAAATGCTTTCGGTTTGGACAATCCTAAAATTTTGTCGTTTGGTAATGAGTTAAACCTTTACCAAACAACAAAATTTGAGACTTCTCCTTGACACCAACAGCAGGGAACAAATTAAATGCAGCTCAAGTAATGAAATGTGTATTTGAAAGGGTAGAATACATTGTGGGAAAAGGAGATAATGCTACTAGAGTGATACCCACGTTATTCACACACACTTTGAACCAGTCAAAAATTGCTATGAGTAGCCCGTATCAATATTCCTGAAACCAGTCCACAATAAAACAAGTCTACATTGTGTAATACACAGTCAGGCCACTTCTGGTTTATCTGATAGGGTTTGTACTATTTTTGAACCCTTCATTCCCAGTTTTTTTCATTCCAGTTCCGGAACGCAGATATCCAGAATAAAAAGTAAAATTTGTACCGAAAATATTCGCTTCCTAATGTTTTCTTTCGGATTTTGAGATTTCCAGAAAAATGGAATCTGGATTAACATGGTTCAACTGTATTCAGAACTTTTTTCTTTTACCAAGAAACTGATTTTATCATTTGAACTACATTTAATTTCTGCAAATGCTTTTGAAATGGACTATTCTATTTCATTTTGTTAATAGATAATATAAAATTCTATTATATACATGTATCTCACCTCAAGTATTTTCACAAACATTCACAAACTGCAGATTTTCTGTATCTCACCTCAAGTATTTTCACAAACATTCACAAATTGCAGATTTTCTGTTTCAACACCAGGTGAGACATCGGAAAGTACAATTTTCTTTTTGCTGCGATATTCTTCTAGATTCTTGAAAATTTCATTGGTACTTTTCTTGGCTTTCATCTCAATATCTGAGAAAAAGAAATGGAATTTAAAAAAGAAAAAATCTGGTAATATTTATATTCAACAATGGGCATGTTGTGGTAAAAGCTATATTTACACTTGAAATGTATCAACACAATGGAAAACATTGAAAGAGTGAGAAATAACGTTGTTGTTTTTTAAGGTTTGGAAATATCATTACAAAAACGACCCTGAAAAAGAAGACTTTTAGAAAATTTTGTGGGAAAAGGAGAAAATGCTGGTAACCAGCATTTTCTCCATTTCCCACAATGTTTTCTACCCAATCAGAGACAGAAATTGTCATCTTATCAACAATGAATTTTATGTCTGAAAAAGCTTTTAATTTGGATAACATAGGCGTAGGAAGGTATATAATATTGGGGAGCCAAATATTTGGGTGGGTGTAAATACTGTACTTATACCTGGACTTTTCATAAAGGAAAATATGGGTGTATTATTGGGGGAGGGGGGGGCATGGGATATAGGATAATAGGATATGTTATGTTGGTCCCCCCTTCCAAATTATTGCGGGGCCTGCGGCTATATCTGCAATAAAACATCTCCGCCAATTAGATGGCTGTCATAAAATTTGAAATCTTATGAACAACTTGCTTGGACAGGACAGTTATTTTGAGCACTCTGCCTATACTTATAAAACTTGTCCACGCTTAACTACACGCTTAACTCGTTACCATACAACAAAATTTTAGACATGTCCAAGTTGAAATTATTTACAGATGACAATTTAAATGTGGCCAAAAGATGAATTTTTTCTTTGATGGAATAGAAAACATTATGGAAAAAGGAGAAAATGCTGGTTATCAGCATTTTCTCCTTTTCCTACAATGTTTTCAAAAGGCTTCTTCCATAGGGTTGTTAAAATTCGGGGTTATGTAAGAATAGGTTCACTGAGTTTGCAATCAAACTTTGAAGTCTAATTTATGCTTGAAATGGTATGGAAGTTTGAAATGAGGACTCTGATTTTTCTCTTTGCATCTTCTCCCATGTACTGTTTTTGCCATTGCAACAATTTCAAGATTTCTTTTGATCCAAACTTACCTTTTATGACAAACCCTGAGTCTGAGATAGTTTTACCCTGTCCTTTCCAAATTTGGTACAAGAGTAGATACAGCCCCGCATAAAACTCACACACAACTTCTAGAATCTCTCCCTGTTTATTGCACTCTCTACAACAGATGTTATATGGCTTGCAAAACACAAATAGGGGCATCTGTGTACAGTGTCGTCTTGCATCAGTATGCACGGTCCTTGCAGGCTTATTTGAGATCGCACTTTATGACTTCAGTAGATTTTGTGCTACATTAGACTTATCAAAACAGAAAATTACATAAACACCGAAAACTCCGTTTCAGATTAGCAAGCATGAAGTGCACAGGCTGATCCGAGACGAAACTACGCAAATGTCCCAGTGCTCTTTTTCTTGTGTTTAACCCATTACCACACAATCCCTACTTTTGACGCCCTTGAGAAAGAAGCCTTTAGAAAACACTGTGGGAAAAGGAGAAAATGCTGGTAACCAGCATTTTCTCCTTTTTCTACAGTGTTTTCTACCCTTCACAAAACAAATTTCCAATTTTCAGTCATTTTTATTTTGCAGTCGATTTAGACAAATCTAAAATTTTGTTGTGTGGTATTGAGTTAAGGCCATTATTATGTCATACATGAAAATCTCTGTCTGGTTCCAAGAAAAACTTCTCTTATATTACTCAAATGTGCTAAAAGACTTATTTTCCAACTCAAGTTGGGTTCATTTTTTAAGATGTACATGTATTTCACCAACAATAACAGACTTTCATAACAGATCTTACGTTTACACAACGTTTCAGACTCAACTCAGCAAAGTCAAGGACTAAAGTCTGTTTTCTATCCTTTCAAAGGAAGAAATCATCATTTGAGTTACATTGAACCCTTTACCCCATAAAGCATTTCTATGGTATCTCTAATTGACCCTTAATAACAGCAAGGATGAAACCATTTCTTATGTATATGACACCTTTTGATAGCATAGAAAACATTGTGACAAAAGGTGAAATTACTAGTCACGAGCAATTTCACCTTTTATCACAATGTTTATCAAAGGCTCCTACAAGCAATGCGTAGAAATGAGTATCTGTGGAGAAACCGGTTAAATTGTTGACTTCAAATGCTTTCAGTTTGGTTTGTTCCAAAATTTCATTGTGTGGTAAAGGAATGAAATAAAAGTTGTTTTTTTGTGTGAAAAATGGCCCTATATCATTATCAATATGCCCTTTTCACTTGTTACTTGAACAAGTTTCAGGCAAATTTAAAACACATCCTTGTAAAACACTGATTCACACCTCACCACACAATACCAACTTTTAGTGAGCCTGAGAAAACTTTTGAAGACATTGTGGGAAGTGGATATATATATACACTGTACGTAAAAGGCATTTTCTCCTAATCCCATAATAAAATCTACTCTAAAATTTTTACCAAACAACATAATTTTAGGTCTGTCCAAATTGGAAGCATTTGCAGGCGACAAGATTAAAAACTCAAAAATTGAAACTTGGATTTGGGAAGAGAAAAAAACACTGTAGGAAAAGGAGAAAATGCTGGTTACCAGCATTTTCTCTTTTTCCCACACTGTTTTCAGAAGGCTTCATTCTCAGGATCATGAAAACCTGTGATTTATTTTGTAAAGGGTTAACCCTATAACACACAATGCCGACTTTTGACCTTCCTGGAAAAGAAGCCTTTCGAAAACATTATGGGAAAAGAATAAATGTTTTCTACTCTATAAAAGAAAAATTACACCATATGAGTCACACTGAAATTGTTGTCTGCAAATGCTTTCAATTTGGACAAGACTAAAATTTGGCGTCTGGTAAAGGGTTAAAAAGACAGAAACCACCATTTAAGATACATTTAGGTTGATGTCTGAAGACGCCTTGAATTGGATCAAGTATAAAATTTCGTCATTTGGTAAAGAGTCAAGTATTTACTTACTTGTTCAACAAGTCTTCTCTAACAGCCTGTAGAGCTATCCTTGTCATGTTAATGCCCATCACACAAAATGGAAAATTCTGCAATCATTCAAAAATACTTTTCACTCAATACTTAACCCTTTATCAAGTGACAAAATTTTAGACTTGTCGGAATTGAAAGAATATTGGCAGATGACAAAATAAACATGACTCAAAAATTGAAACTTGACTTTAGAAGAGTAGAAAACATTGTAGGGAAAGGAGAAAATGCTAGTTACCAGCATTTTCTCCTTTATCTACAATGTTTTCAGAAGGTTTCTTCCTCTGGGTCATTGTTTGATTGTTTGGTAAATGGTTAACTATAATATTTTAGACGTGTCCAAACTGAAAGCATTTGGAAAACAAATTTAGTTTTATTTAACTGATGTGAATTGCCTTATAAGGGTAGAAAGTATTGTGGGAAAACAAGAAAATGCTGGTTATCAGTATTTTCTCTTTATTATGTTGAAGGGAGATCACTCCTTACTTACGGCATAGCTTTCCAGTATAGAAACAACTGCGTCAGAGAGAATTCTTTATGACTCAGTGGATATGGTATTGGTCATTTAACCCATTACCAAACGACAATATTTTAGACTGGTCTAAATTGAAAGCATTTGCAGACGACAAAATAAAAGTGACTAAGCATTTGAAATTTGTTTCGTGAAGGGTAGAAAACATTGTGGGAAAAGGAGAAAATGCTGGTTTCCAGCATTTTCTCCTTTTCCCACAATGTTTTCTAAAGGAATCTTTCTTAGGGGCGTCAAAAGTAGGGATAGTGTGGTAATGGGTTAAACCTCGAAAAAGAGGATATTTGTTCAATATATCACCTGTGTGGGATGAATAGACAGTCTGTAGATATCACTAGCAATTGACTGTGTTTTAGGATTCTTCAGAAAAAATAGTAAGTTGACCAAGCCCAACATTCCAACACTTCTCAGATCAGTACTTGGATCAGTGCCTAGAAAAAAGTATTCTACAAATATTAACGGTAATTTGGTGTGCATTTTAACCTTTTATAGAGGTGCTAGATCTACATCTAAATTACAGTCTTATTTCTAGACTGCAGTATCACAAAAGATAACTGATCTGCTATGACAACTTTCAACAAAAAATCTTGAAATTATTGAACATTTCATGCATTACAAGTTAACGCAATAAATCAAAATACTGGTTTAGTTGGTCTTGACTTCATTTTTATAAATGGCGGATGAATACACAGTAACAGTTAAGCATTTCAACCGATCAAATTACAGGTCAATAGTACATATTCCGCACTCTGGTTACATCATTATCCCATTTTTGGAATTGTATTTAATAAAGTGTTGATACAGGTTTTTTTTTCTGTCCTTTGTTATTTCATCTGAGCCCAAAACATGCGTTTGAGCTGGAAAATTCATAGATATATAAGAAAATGACAAATCTATATGATAGGATGCTGAATTCCTTATGAAAATACCATTGGTTTACTTCAAAAACCTTGTTACTACATTTTGAAACAAGCTGTAGTTACAAGGTTTTCGAAGTAAACCGATGATATATAAGTGTATAGTTTCTGCAGACTTTTGATAAAATTATGGACTAAGCTGACACTTAGCCTTTAACTTTTTACAGACGACAAAATTTTAGCCTTGTCCAAATTGAAAGCATTTAAGATAACAATATCAATGTTGATCAAAAGGTACAATTCTTTTTTTTATAGGGTAGATAGTATTGTAGGAAAAGAAGAAAATGCTGATTACCAGCATTTTCTACTTTTTTCCACAATGTTTTTAACAGGCTTCTTTCCCAGAGTTGTTAGCAGTTGGTACTGCATGGTAAAAAGTTAAAGGTAAAGTGACCTATGCTAGGAGAATGTAGGGTACCTTGAAACCCGATTTCTTCCCAGTGATTACCAAACCTTGCACAATCAAACTTGGATCCTGTCAAACTTCTGTATATTGTCTGTAATGTTCTCAGATGCCAGGCATTCTCATTGCTAAGCTCAGCTGCAAGAGATAAAAAAGAAAATGAGCTTTTTCCTCACATTTAACACTTTCACAATAACAGGTGCCTTTGTGGCTAATGTAGATCAAGATCATACAATGTGCAGTCTGATCTTTGATCTACACTATTTAACTCTTCACCACACAATGACAACTTTTAACGACCCTGAGGAAGAAAGCTTTAGAAAACATTGTGGGAAAACGATAAAATGCTGGTAACCAGCATTTTCTCCTTTTCCCACAATGTTTTCTACCCTTCACAAAACAAATTACAGATTTTCAGTCACTTTTATTTTGTCGTCTGCAAATGCTTTCGATTAGGACAAGGCTAAGTTTTTGTTGTTTGGTAATGACTAAAAGCAGCTTTCAGAATAACAGGTACCTTTGTGGCCAGTGTAGATCAAGATCAGATTGCCCAAAATTTGCAATCTGATCTTTGATCTACACAGTCCATTTAAATGAAACATTCTGAAGAAGAGCAACTACATTACTGGAATTACCGGGGTCTAATTTCTAGACTGAATGTGTACAGGTGGTTGGGTTTATACAGCACTCTAAGGATTAACTTTTATATGATTTCCTAAAAAGGAGATGTTTAGAAGTGTATCAGATACTTATAGTTTTTACTTCACAGTATAAGAACTACTTTCCACAGCGATAGACAGCTTTGAAACATTGTGGGATATGGGAAACTGCTTGTAACAAGCAAAGTCTCCTTTCCTAACAATGTTCTTCTGATATATTGTAATCTTTCAAATATTTATCTACTGTGTAAGTTGTTGTAATTTTTATTTTAATAAGCCCCAATATTGCCTCAATGGTAACAAATTTCAGGATGAAAAGTGAATAAAACAGACAGTATAAACCATTTCTTTCTCTGTCACAATGTTTTCACACATCTGTAGGTTTATCTTATTCATCATGAATAAAGAAAATGAGTACTGGTAGATAAAAAAAAATAAAAAAAAAATTTGTGCTTTTGAAAAGAAGTGATATATCAGTCTTTTAGAAGATCAGGGTCCATATTCACCAACCATTCTTAAGAATCATTTGGTTTAGCCAATCAGAATTTCTGTTACTTTCACTCTGACAAAATTATGAAGAATAGGACTAAGAATGTTCTTAAGAATGGTTGGTGAATACGGACCCAATTTTCTAAAATATACAATCAATGGTGAATGTCCGGTTAAAATAATAGCCAATGTAGATCAAAGACCAATCTGCATGTTCTTTGAAAGGCGATCTTACCTATCCATATGAAAAATATCAGTGCTACAGTTTGGTTCAGCATTCTTGGAATTATTTACATAAGTACACGTTTACTTACATGCTGCAATACAAAATAGCCTTTCTCTTTCCTCCATAAGGTGCCTCTTAAGCTTTGGGGGTCCAAACAGGAAGTTTACAAATGCAGCAAGGCCTTTTCTCTCTATAGACACTCTAATATTAGCCTGCAAATATATCTTGATGACATGCAACAAACTAAATATTTGTAGTACATGTTCTCTAAACTGTTAAAACTCATTTTCACATGAGCAGCAATCAATCTCGGAAACGAGGAATAACTTTATACCAAACGACAAATTTTTGGACTGGACCAAATTCAAACAATATGCAGTCAACAGACAACAAATATCAAATCTTGGTGATATGATGATTTCCGACGAGAAAAATATTGTGGAAAAAGGAGAAAATACTGGTTACCAGCATTTTCTCCTTTTCCCACAATGTTTTCTTCGTCTTCTTTCTCAGGGTCATTAAACATCAGGATTGTGTGGTATAGGGTTAAAGCATGGGCTGTGCAAGCTGACATGTGACAAAAATTTTTTGCAGATGCGTTAGACCCCCTTTTTTCAAAGCATGGCTCATGTATCAAGCTACATATCGTCAGTTTACTTCAAAAACCTTGTAACTACGGCTTGAAACAAGCTATAGTTACAAGGCTTTTGAAGTAAACCGACGATATAAACAAAGGTAAGAATGTTGACCATGATGCACCTCCACATGAAGGACAGAGTATTAACTCTTTACCAAACGACAAAATTTTAGACTGGTCCAAATTGAAAGCATTTGCAGAAAACAAAATAAAAGTCAATGAAAATTTGAAATTTCTTTTGGGAAGGGAAGAAATCATTTTGGAAAAAGGAGAAAATGCTGGTTACCAGCATTTTCACCTTTTCCCACAATGTTTTCACAAGGCTTCTTGCTCAGGGTCGATAAAAGTCGGGATTGTGTGGTAAAGAGTTAAAAGCCAAAACTGACAAAAAGTAAAGCATTTTGCGTAAATTTTGCATAAATATAAAGTTGAAATAGTTGAAACTGAACTTACCTTGACACTAGAGAAATCTTCTTTACCAAGTGTCTGGGTCAACTCGTAGGGTGACATAGGGGTCAAGGTCTCTACAATTGTGGGCTCCAAACCTTTAACGATCAGAAAACGGGTGCCTTTATCATTAATGTGAAAATCTATCACTTACACTAATCAAATGATGTGAAAGAGCTTATACCACTCTGATCTTTGAGGTGTTTTCTGACTCTAATCTTTGAGGAGTTTTTTGACTCTATCTATTGTGACAATCTGCCAAAGCACATAACACTTAATGCTTTACCAAATGATATAATTTTAGACCAGTCCAACATGGAAGAATTTGCAGACGACAAAATGAATCTGATTCAAAAATTAAAATTTGTTTTGGGAAGAGAAGAAAACATTGTGGCAAAAAGAAGGAAATGGTGGTTACCAGCATTTTCTCCTCTTCCCACAATGTTTTCAGAAGGCTTCATTGTCAAGGTTCTAAAAATCAAGGATTGTTTGGCAAAGGATTAAAGCCTTTTAACTCTTTACCACACAATCCCAACTTTTAATGACCTTGAGAAAGAAAGCTTTTGAAAACATTGTAGGAAAAGGAGAAAATGCTGGTAACCAGCATTTTTTCCTTTGCCCTCAATGCTCTCTACCCCTCCCAAATCAAAATTAAATTTTTGAGTCACATTTACTTTGTCATCTGCAAATGCATTCAATTTGGACTAGTCCAAAATTTTGTCATTTGATAAAGAGTTAACCCATTACCACACAATCTCTACTTTTGACGCCCCTGAGAAAAAAGCCTACAGAAATCATTGTGGGAAAAGGAGAAAATGCTGGTAACCAGCATTTTCTCCTTTTCCCACAATGTTTTCTACCCATCACAAAACAAATTTTAAATTTTCAGTCACTTATTTTGTCATCTACAAATGCTTTCATTTTGAACCAGTCTAAAATATTGTCGTTTGGTAATGGGTTAAACATTACAGCCCTTATTAACCTTTAGGCTACTAAGCGTGACTCACTGACCTTGTACGGACAGTAAAGATCAAGATCAGACTGCACAAAATATGCAGTCTGATCTTGAATTTGTAATGTCCAATAAAGAAATATATTCATTTTCCCCCCAGAAAAATACCTTTGAAATAGCAAAATTTGGGGTTTTTATTAGACTATCAGCTTAAAAACTTCATTTAACTTAATAGGCAGAATAAGAGTTAACCCAATGGACATTATCAGTCTATAAATTAGACCCAAACAATTGAAATTCTAAAACTGCTTTTGTCCAAAATATCTCTGCAATAAGACCATGTACTTCAATGTTCAGACTAAACATTATGTGCAGTCTATTCTAAATCTACAATGGCCGCAAAGCCCGCTAACCTTGTGAATGGTACTTTAACCCTTTACCAAACAATCCCTGTATTCTACCACCCTAAAAAAGAAACCTTTTGAAAACACTAGCCTTGCTAAACTGATGGAATTTGTATTTCACAGAAAAAAATCTGGAAACACGCAAAAGAAACTGGTCATCAGCATTTTCTGCTTTTAGTTTTTTCCCAAATATTTTCATAAGTTTTTTTTTGACAGGGCCATAAAAAAGGGGTAATGTAAGGTGCAGAGTTTAGCCAGCTGCAAGTTACAAGGGAGTGTTTTTCAAGAGGTCCTTGTGCATTTCTGATTCTTATTCCAGGACTTCCTTTCTGGTTTGCTAAAATATTCTGAGCAAACCTTTTACAATTGACAGGTCCTTTCAACGAAATTTAAACTGATCTTTACCAAAAGACTAAATTCTCAATGCATCCAATTTAAAACTGTTACGGATGACAAATTAGATGTTGCTCAATTGATTGAACCTGAACCTAAAAGGGTAAAAAATTTGGGAACAAGGAAAAATTTTAATAACTCCTTTTCCTGCAATGTTTTGAAAAGGATTCTTCCACAGGGTTGTTCAAGGATCGTGTGGTATGAGTTTGAAAGAAAATTACAATCTAAATTTATTCAGTGTGCAGCAAACTACATTTCTAGGTTTAGCTCTTTACCAAACATTGAAAATTTAGACTTTTCCCAACTGAAAGCTAGCATTTACAGACAACAAAATTGATAGAATGTAGCTTAATTCTTTATCAGACGACAAAATTTTAGCCCTTTTCAAATTGAAAGCATTTGCAGACGACAATTTCAATATGGCTCTAATGGTGCATCAGTTTATTGACAGGACAGAAAACATTGTTGGAAAAAGAGAAAATGCTGGTTACCAGCATTTTCTCCTTTTCCCACAATGCTTTCAAAAGGTTCGTCTCCAAGGGTCGTCAAAAGTCGTCATTATGTGGTAAAGGGTTAATTAATATATTTTGTCTTTGAAATGGTAAAAACCATTTTGGTAAAAAGAGAAAATGCTGGCAAACAAGCATTTTCCCCATTGCTAACAATTTTTCTAAAAGCTTTTTTACACATCATTAAAATATGCGATTGTTTGGTAAAGGCTTCAGGGATAAATGTGCTGGTTTTGGGTAACAAACAGTGACAGTGACAGTCTTAACTTTAATTTACTATTTACCACAAAACAAAAGTTAAAAGTTGTCCATTTGGAATACCTTTGCAACATCTTATATTGTGCTAAACCCTTTCCCAAATGGCAAATTTTGGACTATACCAAACTGAAAGCAATCTGCAGATGATAACTTAACAGGTGCTAAAAAGATGATTTTTCTATATGATAGGGTAGAAAACATTGTGGGAAAAGGAGAAAATGCTGGTTACCAGCATTTTCTCCTTTTCTCATAATGTTTTCAAAAGGCTTCTATTCTTGACCTGTAAAAACCAGGGATCGTTTGGCAAAGGGTTAAATAGTAAAATAATGGGATTTGGATTTTCTTTTTTAAAAAGAGCAGATAATATCACAGGAAAAGAAAAAAAAAAGGAGAAAATGTTAGCTATTACAATTTTCTCCATCTTCCTTAGGATCTTTAGAACAAAGATTGTCTGGTCAAGCATTGAAAGCTACAATGTATTGTCAGTTTACTTCAAAAACCTCATAACTACAGATTGTTTCAAGCTATAGTTACAAGGTTTTTGAAGCAAACAAACTACATATTCCTAAAACATTTCCATTTGATTTGTATGAAAAGAAAGAAATGCATGAGCAACATGCAACCATGCAAGCATGCTAAATTGTAGATCAAAACAACTACACAACTACTAGCAAAAGCAACTACAAATTAAACATTTGATAGCATGAAACAGTACAATCTTTTCACCCTTTACCACACAATGACGACTTTTGAGAATTTTGGGAAAAGGAGAAAATGCTGGTAACCAGCAATTTCTCCTTTTCCCACAATAATTTCTATCCTGCTGGATACAAATTTTAGTATTTTAGTTAAATTTATTTTGTCATCTGTCTCTGAATTTGGATCTATCTGAAGTTTTGTCTTTTGGTAAAGAGCTGAAAATATTTTCTACATTGCAGTTTCATTTCAGTTCTCACCCGAACATGCCTTACTTAACTCATTACCAAACAACAATATTTTAGGTTTGTCCAAATCAAAAGCATTTGCAGACGACAAAATAAAAATGACTGAAAATTTGAATTTGTTTTGCAAAGGGTAGAAAACATTGTGGGAAAAGGAGAAAATGCTGGCTACCAATCTCCTTTTCCCACAATGTTTTGTAAAGGCTTCTTTCTCAGGGTCGCCAAAATAAGGGTCTGTGTGGCAATGGGTTAATCCTCTACCGTTTAATCCAGTTTTAACAACCTTGAGAAATAGAGCTTTTAAAAACATAGTGGGAAAAGGATAACATTCTGGTAACCAGCAATTTCTTCTTTTCCCAAAATGTTTTCTTATCTTTTACAAACAAATTCCATTACTTGTGCCACATTTTCCCAGTCCTTTGGAAGTGCTCCCAATTTGTATCTTTCTAAAAATCTGTGTGGTAAATAGTAATGAATTCTTTCATGCTATCAAGTGACATACACAACTGAGAGTCCTCATTTAGTCCAAAAACATTGTGACTAAGATTCTTTGCATTTAAAAGATTGTGATAAATTAAAGGAACTTAAAAAAAAGGAGCTATTTTGTCAAGAAAAATCAATTTTGGCACTGATGAATGAAACTTCCAAGTACACTGTTCTCTGATCAAAACAAACATCTGCTTAAAAACGATTTTCACAAGCACAAGGTCCATTTTTTTTTTGTTTTTTTTTTTTTAACTCAGATTATTGATTAGCAAACCATCTACAATTGGGAGAGAAAAGACTGTTGAAAACATAGGAATAGGTTGAAATGCTGATAACCAGCATTTTCTCCTTTTCTTAATCTAGAAGAAACAAGCACTATCTAAAAAGCCACTTGTATCATCTGAAAATGCTTCAAATCTGAAAAAGAAAAAAAAAAAATGTGACCTATCACGCAAAAAAAGACCTCAGAACTGTAAAAAGTGTCAACCCTGGTCAGACTGAGCGAATTGCGCAGGCTGACCAGAATTGACACTTTTTGCTTTAATGACATTTTCTGTATGAAAAGTAGTCTTGTACCTTGTTATACAATCATTTTTGAAAAATCAGCTTAAACTGACCTGTACTATCGTTGATCTGTTTTCATGTACCTGACATAGAGAATTTCCAGACAGTACCTTTTTGCATGATGGGTCACATATATGTAATTTTGGCATTTAGAAAAAAAGTTAGTCATGCAATATTTGGGTCAGTGGCTGTCCAAAACATCTCTGTCATCTATTTGGTAGTCCATGACATAAAATTTTACAAAATTGACAAAAACAAAAAAAGGTTTTAGCAGTAAAAAGGAGAAACCACAATGCATGCACTACAAACAATTAGTTAAAGCTAAAATACCTTTAGTGTGACTTTCTTTATACCCTGTGCAAATAAAACAAAATATCTCCAAACACAACTCAAACAGTGTTTACCCATCAATCACAATTCAGTAACATTCACAAAAAGAAAAGTAAATGACATCAAAAATAAAGTTTGCAGTGTACTATTGTATTTTGCTTTGATAAACACATCAAATACTATCCCATTTATTCAACTCTTTACCACACAATGCCAACCTTAGACTACCCTAGGAAATAAGCCTTTGAAAACATTTTGGGAAAAGGAGAAAATGCTGGTGGCCAGCATTCTCTCCTTCTTCCAAAATGTTTTCCACACTATCCAAAACCTTGCATCATTTAAGTCTGCAAATGCTTTCAGGATAGGAAAGGCTTAAATTTGGTTGCCTGGTAAAAAGTTTTAATACAGAAAATAGGCAGAGAGTGCACATGAACATTATTAGTTGTATGGTCAGGGAACTTGGAAACTTGTTCACAGCTGTGGTGAATCATGTTGCCCTGAACCATAAGCAAAGTGGCGATATGATTCGACACAACTGTGAACAAGTTTCCAAGCCCCCTGCCACATAAAGCGAAATTTTCCTATTTTATAATCTCAAGAATCGAGCATGCTGACGAAATAGAAATTCCCTTCTGAGTGCCCCAATTCAATGAAAACTGACGTCATTGGAAACTGACATCACTAAAACATGCAGTTTGTGCATAAACATGCAGTCTGGTGATCGATCGACGCCGCCATTTTCAATGTTGTGTTGCACATGTAGTGATATTTACTGGGCACTCAAAAGCCAAACTTTTGCCAGGGTACATGATATATATATGTTCCCGACATGTTAACCAATAAGACCACAAGAAATTTCTTTGCAGTATAATAATAAAAATAATAAAACCTGTCTGTCAAATAAGATATATATTCTATACATTTAAAGAGGCAGAAGGGGCAAAGAGATACAGTTCTAAAATTGATTAACTCTGAAAACAACTAGGGAGCAGATAACTGTGAATTATTGATTGATAGCAGTAACTGGCATCAATAAAGCTTAAGATAGATAGAAAACACCCTGAGAAAAGGAGAAATCATCCGTAATGAGTAATCCATCTTTTCCCCTAGCATTTCATATGTTCTATATGTATTCTGTTGCAAGGAGAAAGAACATCCACAGACAGTAATGTGTTCCCCTTTCAGATTAACTCTTTACCAAACAATCCCTGATTTTTAGGATCCTGAGATAGAAGCCTTTTACCTGAGATAAAACATTGTAGGAAAAGGAGAAAATGCTGGTAACCAGCATCTTCTCCTTTTTCCAATAATATTTTCCAGCCTCCAAGAACAAATTTCAATTTTTAAGTCATGTTTATTTTGCGGTCTGCAAATGCTTTCAATTTGGACAGGTGTAAAATTTTGTCATTTGGTAAAGAGTTTAAACTTTTCCAAGATATTCCAATATCAATTTGTCACTAGTCAGTAACAAATGGCAAAAACATGGTTGAAAAGGGAATGCCTTTCTCTTCCTTCTTCATTTAACCCTTTACTCAACGATACTCATTTCTATGCATTGCTTGTAGGAGCCTTTAGAAAACATTGTGGCAAAAGGTGATATTGCTCATCACGAGCAATTTCACCATTTGTCACAATGTTTTCTATGCTTTCAAAAGGTCTCATATACACATAAGAAACGGCTTCATCCTTGCTGTCATTTAGGGTCAATTAGAGATCCCATTCAAATGCCTTATGGTAAAGGGTTAAGAAATAGCAAACTGCTTTCTATCCATAACTGCTATATTTGCTTCTCTTCCCAATTTTTAATGCTGAAAAGTGCAGGACCATTAAAGATTGTACGTGTGGGATAAAAGGCTAAGAGCAATATACCTGCTTGTATAGTTTTAACTTGTTCCCATTCATGCCTAGCTACCTCTAGCATGGTCTGCTTGCCATCGTTACATTCATTAACATACTCATGCTCAGTTGACTGAAATAAAATATAAATCTAACTCTTTACCACACGATCCCGACTTTCAACAACCTTGAAAAACAAAGACTTTGAAAACATTGTGGGAAAAGGAGAAAATGCTGGTAACCAGCATTTTCTCCTTTTCCCACAATATGTTCTACCCTGTCCAAATAAAATTTTCAATTCCTGATTCACATTTATTTTGTTGTCTGTAAAAGCTTTCAATTTGGAATAGTCCAAAATTTTGTCCTTTGGTAAAGGGTTAAGAATTCTCTGTTCCTTTTTACCTTGCCCATTTACAGCTTCTTCACAATACCAATACAGCAAAATTTAATGGCAAAATTCCCCGTCCAATACATTTCAGCTCAGGGTCATGACAACCCAGTATTGTTTGGCAATCAACTGACTTAAAGGTGGCCCTTCAGATATTTGGACGAAAAGTTTACAAAAATACAAAAAAATCATCCTTATACTCCCAAAGCCTTATCATTTTCATTCATTAAACCCCTGTAGTCGAAAACCATCCGACAACTAGATAAATTAGAGATTTACTACAGCCCAGGTCAACACTTAAGGGAAACACGGTCTATTTTTACAATAGCAACTCACTCATTTACATACTGGAAGTATACAGACTATGCTTCAAACATAGAGTCCGAAGTTCTAGACATTATGGAAAATAATCACATGTTTGTTATGCTATGGAATTTAACTCTTTACCAAACAACAAAATTATAGAGTAATTCAAATTGAAAGCACTTGTGGATGACAAAATAAACAGAACTCAAAAATTAAATTGGTCTCCAGCAGGGTAGAAAAAATTGTGGGAAAAGGAGAAAATGCTATTTACCAGCATTTTCTCCTTTTCCCACAATGTTTTCAAAAGGCTTTTATCTTAGGGTCGTAAAAACCAGGGATTGTTTGGGAAAGGGTTAATAGTCATTAGTCACGTGCAGGTCAATTAAGATTCCCACAATGCTTTTTTGATTTTGGCGGGAAATCTAAAAATAGCTTAAGAGGCTACGTAGCCTTTTAAGGGAATACCACCCAAAAAAAATTTTTTTGTAATTTTATGAATTTTAATTACTAATGATTTGTATTGTTTTTTCATATAAATTTCATAGACATATATATTTTTTAATTTGGTGTGATGTGAAAATTCTAAATACCCACCTTTAAGAGTGATTGAACTCTTTACCGAACGACAAAATTTTAAAACTTGGTCAAACTGAAAACATTTGCAGACAACACAATCAACATGACTCAAAATTGGAAATTTTACTTTAAAAGAGTAGAAAACATTGTGGGAAAAGGTGAAAATGCTGGTTACCAGCATTTTCTACTTTTCCCACAATGTTTTCAAACGGTTTCTTTTTCAGAGCCGTGAAAACCAGATAATTGTTTGGGTAATGGTTAACAGCTTAAGTCATATGACAGCAATCAGTTCACATATACATGTTTCCTGGCTTTCACATCCCAGTACATGTACTAACACAATTGTCTTCCACATCACTGGCTGCTTTTCTCACATGCATCAGAGACAGGCAGCAAAAAAAATCTGTAAAGAATGTTCGCCTCTGTTGAAAACCGTAATACTGTTGTGAAAGGTGTTAACTCTTTACCAGTAAGACAAATTTGTAGACTGGTCAAAAATGAAAGCTTTGTCAGATGACAAGTTCAACATGGTTCAGACAATGAAATTTGCCTTTGAAATGGTCAAAAACATTGTTAGAAATGGAGAAAATGCTGGTTACCAGCATTTTTTTCCTTTGCCCACAATGTTTTCTGAGGTTTTCTTTCTCAGGGTTGCTAAATATTGCATTGTTTGGCAAAAGGTTAAACTGACCTTGACCTCTCCCTCTTCTTCAGAAGAAAGTTTGGACTGTGTAACACTGGTTGTTGGCTCTGTCTTTTCTTCATTCTCTCTCACCTTGTTTTCTCTGTAAACAGAGCAACAAACAAAATCTCAGAGGGCATTATATGTAAACAAATGTGCTTTACAACAATACTTAGTTCTTCTTTGATGTAATAAAAATAAATCCCTCATCATTTATACATTAATAATTGCACATTTTCATTGAAAAAAACGTAGTGAATGGCGGATAAATGCAATGCATGCTTATTCTATGCCTGAAAAACATCATCATATCATATATGGAATTGCAATTCACAGTGTACAGATACAGATATTTTTCAGTTGTGTGTATTATATAATCCCCTTGTGGCACATACATTAGAATCAAATTAAAGAATCTACTGGTACATGAATATGAAGGGGTTAGTGCAAGACTATTGTAAGTGCATATATAACGTATATGTACATACAATAGTCTTACATTTACACATCAAAATATAACAAAAGCAATTACTCTTTCCAAATATTTGCGAAACTCTCCATGAAATTACTGAATGGAAATAAACTCTATAGTTTCATCAAGGCAACTCCTCAATAGGATCAGCAGAGCTTCAGCAGCCGTGTGGGGTGATTGGCCTATCCAACAATCCAAGAGTTTTCAGTTTGAAATCTGGCTTGGCTTTAACTCTTTACCAAATGACAAAGTTTTAGACAAGTCCAAATTGAAAGCATTTACAGATGACAAATCAGATGTGGCTCGAATGTTAACCCATTACCACACAATCCCTACTCTTGACTCCCCTGAGAAAGAAGCCTTTAGAAAACAATGTGAGAAAAGGAGAAAATGCTGGTAACCAGCATTTTCTCCTTTTCCCACAATGCTTTCTACCTTTCACAAAACAAATTTAAAATTTTGGGTCGTCTGCAAATGCTTTCGATTTGGACAAACCTAGAATTTTGTCGTTTGGTAATGAGTTAAGCATTGTCTTTTAATGGGTGGAAAATATTGTTGGGGACGGAGAAAATAAAGTTATCAACATTTACTTCTTTTCCCACAATAGTTTTAACAGTCTAATTTCATTGGGTCAATAAACTTGGGATTACACGGTTAAATGGTGAACTCCTCTTGAGGAGTGATGAAAAGTCTTAGAAACAGAATATATTCCTTTCTCAATGCTGAACTTTGTCTCTAATCTGTGATGTTTACTAAGAAAAGTAGCCAGTGGCTTTAACCCTTTACCACACAATGCCAGTTATTGAAGCTACTGGAAAAGAAGCCTTTTGAAAACAATGTGGGAAAAGAAGAAAATGCTGGTAACCAGCATTTTCTCCTCTTCCCACAATGTTTTCTATTCTATCAAAGTGCAGACTGCGCAGGCTGACCTAGGTTGATACTTTTCGCAGATGTTTTAAGCCCTTTTTTCACAGAGTATGGCTCATATTTATATTTACCTTTCATTATTGACCGATGTTTCAGTTACTCCTGGTTTATCACTAGGATCAACAGGCTGGGTGGATGTCTTGGCCGGTAGCTCAAAATCAAACTCAGATCCAGAATCTGACTCTGCCTCCTTCTCACCAAGAGTTATATTTTCCAAGTTCACCTCGGCCTCTTCTTCCTCTTTCTGGAACCAAAAATTAAAAGAAAAGACATTGAAACCAAAATGTAAAAAAAATAAGGTGATAAAGTTAATGCATCTGCAAAAAGCTCTGACTCAGACCAGCCTGAGCTAAAACTTTTCACTACTGGTCACTTTTTTGTTTGTCCAAGAACTAGTCTAGCTGAAAATTAAGTTGGTTACTAAATAAAAAGTGGCTATTAAGGATCCCTACTTTGTGTGGGAGGAAGTGATTGCTTGGTGTGAGCAATTTTCCCTCTCATACAATGATTGTGTTGCATTTGGTAAATGTATGTCGGCACTCATTAATGTAAGAATATAAAAACAAAAAGGTACAAAAATAAGTTAATGATTTCGGTAAAAATATCCACCAATAAAAAAATAAATTAGTAAGAATTTGGTGAAGGGAATTCTATTTGTGTATAAACTGTACATCAGAGATTGTTTGACATAAATGATAATGATGCTTTTGGTATAAGGATTCTTCTGTGTGGAAAGGAGTTACTGCTCGATATAAGCAATTTCTCTTTCTCATACGTTGGTTGTGGTGAACAGTTTAGAAGTAGCTCTGAAAAACAAACTAACTTGGTTGATCACAACCTCCCACTTTTTTGGTGACCAGCATTTTCTCCTTTTCCACAAGGTTTTCAAAAGTGTTTCTCCAAGGGTTATGAATTAATTCCAAGGAGTTAAAAACATTAACACCTATTATGTATTTGTTTCTTTTTCTTTTGCTCTGGAAGCTTGAAATGTAGAAAAAGTCACCTAGGTCACATATCACTCTCTACCTGTACAGGTTTATCCTCTTCTTTACTAAGTTCATCAGAAGCAGTCATAATCGATATGAACCCATCTACATCTGCAGGAGTACTTTCTTTATTCTCCAACACATCTGAAAATTCAATACTTTTGCTGCTGAAGTCATCTCCTGGCTCAGTGCTAATCGTAACCTGAACCTCATCAGGATCTTCAACACTTTCATTTTGTTTGTTGTTTTCATCTATGACACTAGTTTGCAAAATTATGTTACTATTTATATTTGAATTGTTCAAAGCATGCTGAGAACTGGAGTTTGGTTCTAGTTCTGGCTCCTTCTCTGTCACATTGTCTATTCTGACATTATCAGGTACTTCACTAAATGTAACATGATTCAATGTAATCTCATCATTGTCTGTAGAAACAGGAAAAATATCCGGATCTTGTTTCTCAGTTTCTTGTGGCTGTTTGAACTCATTTTCTTTATCAGGATCTGTAAGAGATCCTCTTGCAGAAGAAATGTCAAAGAATATTTCATCTGTCTTCCTTGGGGTACTCTGATCATCTAGTGTTACTGTAATAACTTCATCCATGGTCTTTGTTCATCCAATTGGAATTTCCGGTACTTACATTTATTTCACAGTCATCCTTCTGAAGAAAAAAATGCAATGTCATAGATCAAACAAAAAAATTAAAGAAATTTAACCTGCCAGGGAGGGTGCAAGAGATAAGAAAAAAATAACTGGCCTTGAATATAATATTTTAGTTTTTGGCACGGTAGACCTAAGTACAGAGATGATCAAGCAAAATAGGTTAAATTATGTCACAGATTTTGATTAAACTCTCAATACAAATATTTTCTTTAAATGACGAAAAACCATAACCTAAACATACCTGTTGCTTGTGTATTCAATAATCAATATTCAACAATCTTAAGTTTCAAATATAAATGTTTCAATTTAAATGCTTAAACATATAAAAAGAAAAACCCAGCTTAATTCATCTCTTTCCCGAGATGTTAATGTTTCCTATACTAGCCACAAAATGACTTTCAAACACAAGAATATTGCGGTATTTAATTAGTTTTTTTCAGATTTACAAGTTATAAAATGATTTCTAAAAGCAATTTATGTAATGAAACCCAAATAATTTGTCCTTGGCCATAAGAGTCTCTGAAAATTATTTTTCATGCAATTTTTCATGTCTTACATCTGATGCATGTGAGAAAAGCAGCCAGTAGCTTAGAAAGAAAGTTATGTTAGTGGTGGTGTAAGAATATAAGAAGAGAATGCCAGAAAACAAATGTGTATGTGCACTGGTTGTCATGATATCAAAAATTATTTTCATTTTAATGCAATATAGCAGATTAACCCATTACCACTCAATCCCTACTTTTGACGCCCCTGACAAAGAAGCCTTTTGAAAACACTGTTGGAAAAGGAGAAAATGCTGGTAACCAGCATTTTCTCCTTTTCCAACAGTGTTTTCTACCCTTCCCAGAAAAAAAATCTATTTTTCAGTCAACTTTATTTTGTTGTCTGCAAATGCTTTCAATTTGGACCAGTCCAACATTTTCTTGTGTGGTAATGAGTTAAACCGACAAAATATCAGTGGCTTTTTGCATGGAAAATTCACAAAACGTGAGACAATATACACATCTTAACTCTTTACCACATAATCCCGACTTTTAACAACCCTGAGAAAGAAGGCTTTAGAAAACATTACTTAAAAAAGAGGAAATGCTGCTAACCAGCATTTTATATTTTTCCCACAGTGTTTTCTACCCTTCAAAAAACAAATTTCAATTTTTGAGCCATGTTTATTTTGTCATCTGCAAATACTTTCAATTTGGAACAACCTAACTTTTTTTTCATCTAGTAAAGAGTTAATAAAAAAAAAAGCATTGTAAACATCTTATTATTAAGATGGGGCAAGGAACAAATGAGCACATGATAAAAAAAGTTAATTTGTTTTGTGAAGGGTAGAAAACATTGTGGGAAAAGGAGAAAATGCTGGTTACAGCATAATTATTCTCCTTTTCCCACAATTTTTTCAGGCTTCTTTCTTGGGGTCGTCAAAAGTAGGAATTGTGTAGTAATGGGTTAAACACATTGTGGGAAAAAGAAAAATGCTGGTAACCAGAGGATTACAATCTTAACTGACACTACCTTCAGTCTGAAGGTGTCTGCTCCGATGCTATTTTTGTGACTGGTCTTCGCTAACACCTTCAGTCCAGCCATTCATTCAAGGCTTCTGGAAAAAATACGATGTTACCCGCATCTTTTCAAACGGCTCTATGCGACAGAATTTCAAATGACAACTAATAAAATGGGCATGGATTGTTAGATAAATGATTAATCTTTACAAAAAAACTGATGTTAGTTAATATCCAACTCTTACCTTTGTGCAAATCTGTACTTTTCAACGTAAATAATCGTTGACCTACTTCACCAGAAATCAAAACATGGTGATCTTTTCAATGCGCATGTCTCGGCAGAAATCGCAGTATCTCTGACACGCTACAGGATGGTTTAGTTGCGAATTTTGCTGTAAACAAACGCACCTTGATCGAACTTGGCTGTATAGGGTTAGGGAACCAGACAGTACAAATTTCAAATTCCATTGAGTGCGCATGCCTGACTAACGGAAGTTGCCGTGTTAGTTGTTTACAAATTATGCTGGATTTATTTACGTTGGGAAAAAGGTAAATTCCCATTGATTTAATTGGTATTTTGCAGCATATTTTGTGTGCTCTTAAAGATTAATCATTTATCTAACGATCCATACCCATTTTATTAGCTGTCATTTGAAATTCTGTCGCATTGAGCCGTTCGAAAAGATGCGGGTAACATCGTATTTTTTCCAGAAGCCTTGAATGAATGGCTGGACTGAAGGTGTTAGCGAAGACCAGTCACAAAAATAGCATCGGAGCAGACACCTTCAGACTGAAGGTAAACTGACACAGTCCAACATTTGTCTTTCTCACGGCATTTAATCAATCCTATTCGTAAAAAGCAGCTAAACAACGATGAATGGGCCGATGAATGCAGCACACAGAAATAAACTCACCCTTCAAACTACATGACTCTCTTCCCTTTAAACAGAATTTTCGGTTCAAACTGCCTATTCTTAAATTTTCAGGCCGATCGTCGCCATTTGTAAACAAATTCCGACACAGTGTATTTTCCGGCCCTACGTTTGAAAATAGGCAATGTTTTCCGGCGCCCAAAGTCCCATGGTCTAAATATTTCATTGGTTGGTAGTTTTTTATGTCAATAATCATGAGCTAAGATCTTTGTTTCAATAAAAAATTAACTGAACAGACCTCCAAACATTTTTTTTTTCTGTTTCAACTTTCAAAAATATAGGAAAAGTAAATTTGGACAAAGTAAACATGAAAACAAAAATGTTGTTTTGAAAATGAGGACATGATCTCTCAGATAGAAACTAAAATCGTTGTAGGCAATAATTTCATAGTGGCTCAAATGATGCAATTTTTCTTTGATAGACAAGAAACTTTGTGGGAAAAGTAGAAAATACTGGTTACCAGCATTTTCCCCTTTTTCCATAGAGTTTTCAAATGCCTCTTCCTAAGGGGTGTTAAAAGTCATCATTGTGTGCTAAAGTGTTAAAAAAACTTAACATAGTTCAAACATCATATTTCCTTGTGAAATAAGAACAATGAGTGATCTATGCTTTCCTAGAGTATTCCCTAATCAGAATTTCTCGACTGCTCCCAACTGCCCCCCCCCCCCAAAAAAATGACAGTTTCCAATTCGAAGGCTGTTTTCAATCACATGCATGCCTTAACACTTTATATTCTTATAGAATGGTCCAAATTGGAAGCATTTGAAGACAACAATATATATATGAAGTCCTGAAAAACTGTTATTTAGATTGGGAAGGGTAGAAAACACTGTGGAAAAAGGGAGAAAATGCTGATTACCAGCATTTTCTCCTTTTCCCACAATGTTTTTAAAGAGCTTCTTTCACAGGGTCGTTAGAAGTAGTGATTGCGTGGTAAAAAGAGAACTTCACTCATAATAACTTGGCCGATTCCAGATCACTCAAGGTTTGCCCAATTACATTTTCTTGTCTAGATTGTTTCCATTATCTTCCACTAGATGGCATTCTATAAATACACTTGATCTAATTTGGGCATCCTAGGTACAGAACCAGACCAATAACTGGACTACTTTTCAAAAAGACAACTGGTCGTGAGGTAGAGCGTCGGCCTCATAACCTAAAGGTCCTGAGTTCGATACCCGGGAGCGGGTGTCAACTTTGTGATTTTTCATTGGCCCACACATTCGGTGCCAGTACTGGTGTAGTTTCCAGGAAGCAGAATCAAGAGAGATTAGTATAAGTTGTAAGAACTTGTTTCTCAATCGATGTAAAATAAATATGTTTTAACTAAACTAAAAAGACAACTTTGAATTTCAAAATAAAATAAAAGTTTTCTCATTAAAATGATACTTAGTGCAATTCATTCTGCTATAATTAGGTAGCATGTCACCTATGCACTGACCATTTATTAAAACAGTCCCCCTCTGGCTTGGGTAATAGCTTCAGCATACGCCAGGGCTACTTTTTCCCATGTATACGTGAAGGGTGGGTGATCTGTCATAGCAGAAAGGTCCAGTCTTTGAAGAATATGACCTGTGTTGATAACAAGAATGTTTCAGCCAACAGACAGTGTAGATCAAATATAAGATT
Organism: Tridacna crocea; assembly: GCA_943736015.1. Classification (NCBI taxonomy): domain Eukaryota; kingdom Metazoa; phylum Mollusca; class Bivalvia; order Cardiida; family Cardiidae; genus Tridacna; species Tridacna crocea. Next base: position 47,193,529 of record OX031064.1, read on the forward strand.
ACCTATTTCATGCAGTCTGTTATTAATCTACACAGCTGCAGAGGCTAATCAAGTGAAAAAGATTATTTATCCCGTTACCACATATTCCCTTTTGAAAGAAGTCTTTCAAAAACATTGCAGGAAATGGGGGAAATGTTGGTGGCCAGCATTTCCTCCTTTTCCACAATATTTTCAACCCATTTACAGGAAAATCCAATGAAAGGAAGCCATTGATGTTACAGAAAAAGGGTCAAATTGGTGGTAACCAGCATTTTTCCCTTTTCCCACAATGTTTTCGAAAGCCTTCTTCCAAACAGTCGTAAAAACTCGGGGTTGTGTGTGGCAGATGGTTAAAACTAGTTCTGCTACCTTTCCTTGCTCTTTATTCACACAACGGTACGTCTGTGTAAATTTGGTAGAAATTTGCGGATTTTTACGGTCTAAGGGAGAAAACTCGTACAAGGACAATGCTCAAAAATATTTAGAGTTGCCTCCCTTATTACTTCGGAATCGTTCAAAACCATATTTCTATACACAGCCTAGAACTCATATGCAAGAAAAGATTTCTACTATTTATATCAAGTCAAATCTTAACATGAAATGATGAGATTAGAATGCAGTAAATATTTGATTTGTTTGAACGAAAGTTAGCAATAAAGATGAGAATAATTCTTTGAAAGTTACAGTACTCTCCCTTGTATTGCGCCCGTTCACATTTTGACCGCCTTCATTTTGAATTTTAAATCCGATATCTATCAGTTTAGTTAGGCAGTCATTGTTAGATCTTAATTCGGACATATACGCATATAGTAAGTATATCTTACATTGTTTTATGTTTACTAAATCACTAAAAGCGATGATATATGAGTTATTAATGCAAACGTTCTTATATATACGCTGCCTGCTCCCATGAACTGAGGAAGGACCCATCGGATCCAATGCGGCTTGAGTCCGTGGCCTCCAGATTACGAGTCCTACACTTTACGACTGAGCCATGCAGGGCGCCCTCTCTGTAAAGGGACCTTTGATCTATGGCAGATCACTGTGACATTGATCTGAATGATTACGGTCGCTAGATGAATAGTCTTTACCCTTGACAGGTTGGCCACAAACTAAAGCCTGCGGTGAACTAAAAGGGTAAAGCGGTTAAAATATTTTTTTCTATGTAGCGATATCCGGAGATTCCGGTATCACCATCTATACACCGGTACATTTCAGTGACCGGAACTACCGTCACGCAACCGTATTGCCATATACAGTTAAAACTGTACTGCCATTTTAGTGTTATCATATTTCGCCCCATTCTTTGGCGTACACCATGAGGTTCATTCAGCTATGATCAGCTAGCATGTAACCTATCCACCAGCCTTTTATTAACCCTTTACCAAACAATCCCTGGTTTTTTTCAGATCCTAAGATAGAAACCTTTTGATAACATTGTGGGTAAAAAGGAAAATGCTGATAACCAGCATTTTCTCCTTTTCCCACAATGTTTTCTACCCTGCTGGAAACAAATTTCAATTTTTGACTTACATTTGTCGTCTACAAGTGCTTTCAATTTCGACCTGTCTAAAATTTTGTTGTTTAGTAAAGAGTTAAAACAGTCCCCTACAGGCTTGAATAATAGCTTCTGTGTAAGCCCTATTTTTCTCATGTATATGGGATGGGTGATGCGCCATAGTAGACTGGTCGATTCTTCAGAGAATATGACCTCTGCAGACAACGAGAATGTCTCAGCAAGCAAGCAGTGTAGATTAAATTTCGATAGGTGAGTGCAACACTGTTCTAAGTGCCTATACAAAGTATAGGCACTTAGGATAGTGTTGCACCCACCCATCGATATCAGACTACGTGTTTTCGTGCAGTCCGTTATTAACTCTTTACCAAACGACAAAATTTTATACTTGTCCAAATGGAAAGTTCATTTACTTGCAAACGACAATATAAACGTAACTCAAAAAGTGAAATTTATTTCCATCAGGATAGAAAACACGGTGGGAAAAGGAGAAAATGCTGATTATCAGCATTTTCTCCTTTTCCCACAATGTTTTCAAAAGGCTTCTATCTCTGGGTCGTAAAAACCAGGGACTGTTTGGTAAAGGGTTAATCTACACATAGCTGCAGAGGCAAACCAAGTGGAAACAATGATGTAGTCCCTTACCACACATTTCCTTTTGAAAGAAGTCTTTCCAAAACATTGCAGGAAATGGAAAAATACTGGTGACCAGCATTTCCTCTTTTTACACAATATATTCAACCCATTAAAAAACAAATCCAGTGATAGGTAGCTATTGATGTAATACAAAAAGGTGAAAAATGCTGGTAACAAGTATTTTTTCCCTTTTCCCACGATGTTTTCGAAAGCCTGCTTCCAAAGAGGTGTAAATACTCGGGGTTCTGTGTGGCAGGGGGTTAAAACCAGTTCTGCAACCTTCCCTTGTTCTTTTTTCACATAGCGGTATGTGTGTGTACAGTTGGTAGAAATTCTGGGATTTTTATGGTCTAAGGGAGAAAACTCGTACAAGGAAAATGTTCAAAAATAATTAGAGTTATCTCCCTTGTTATTTCGGCGACGTTCGAAACCATGTTTTTATGCACAACGTAGAAATTCTATGCAAGAAAAGAATTCCACTATTTATCTCAAGTCAAATTTTGATATGAGTTGATGAGATAATTATGGACTAAATATTTGACTTGTTGACCAAAACTTAGCAATTAAAGCTGGGAAGTATTCTTTGAAAGTTACAGTACCCTTCCTTCTATTCTGCCCGTTTATATGTTGTGAATCAAAAATTCTGCAGCGTTTGGGTTGAATGCAGTAGAAAGCGTTTGGGTTTAAAGTAGTTCTGGCATAGATTGTACCGGAATACTGCTGTTTGCAGCTTGAAAAATGACTCTTGAACTCTTTGGAATTTTAATTCAACTCACATGAAGCCGCAGACTCGTGGAAATCGAAAGGATTTGCAGACGACAATTTAAGGCTAAAATGACAGAATTTGTATGATAGACTAGAAAACATAGCGGGAACACGAGGCAATGCTGTTTACTTGCATTTTCGTCTTTTTCCATAATATTTTCGAACAGACTTTTTTCTCAGTTTGCGCAGTGCTAAAAGTCGAAATGGTCTGATAAAGGGTTGATACAGAAATTGTAAAAATCCGAAATGTAGCAAGCATCATTTTCTAAGTTTTTTAAGTCTTTGGATTTTAAAATCTGTATAGATCTAGATCTACATGCTTTTAAAAACGTATTCTTACTTTTGACTATATGGGCATAAAAAGGACACGTATTTAATTTCAAGTGTATTAACTTAGCCCTTTTCAAAAGAAGTTGGCCGTCGAAGACTGATAAATTAATCTACCTCCGAAAGGTCCCGGTCTTTAGCGCAAGAATACAAAAATTGGCATAAAGTAGTTTGATATAATAACATGAATATTTCCATTTTCTTCTTAACTTGCAGCTATCTAAGACGACATTTAAATTTGAATTTTGATTTACAGATCTTCTAGATATGATACATATTTCTACATTTCCAGCATATGCCCATTTTGTCTTGGCGCACACAAACTCTTTAGAGTGTATACATATGCTGAGACAGCGTATTCAAACTCTGTCGCGTTTTAGTTCAACCTTTGTATGTTGACCGCCTTTATTTTGAAATTTTAATTGGAAATCCCTTCGATTAGATCTTAATTCTGACATATACGCGTATAGTAAGTAGATTTTACGTTTTATGTTTACTAAATCACCGTAAAAGCGATAACATATGAATTATAAATCCAAACGTGCATCTTTCGTCCCATTCTTTGGCGATACATTTAGTTTTTCGTCATCGGGTTTAGTGCCTATCAAATAATGAAAAGTATAGCTCTTGCTCTAACGATTCAAGTCGCGGTAAGCAGCCTGAAGGTTAAGGTATAGTTGCTGTATTTATCTAAGAGCATTTTTTTGAATTAACATAATTTATCTAGAAAAACATATCGAAGAAAACGATCCCTGATTTAAATGAAAGAATCATCTTGTTTTTTACATCAAACTTTTCGCGTTAAAAAAAGGAGAAGTAAGGGAGATAAATCGTACAGTACTAAATTCTAAGATATACATAGTTTTCTCCCTTAGACCATAGTTAATATGAACAGGAAACAATATCAATTTTCATTAAAATCAGTAACAATTTTAATGAGGCAAAAGCAACAGAAATGTCATACATTGATGTTTTTAGGGTATTTTATACAATACTATATGCATATAAGTATATTCTGAAGACAGAAAATAGTTTTATAACAATATCTGGCAGTATATATTATACATGTATGTGATACACAACTATGGATAAATCTTGATGAGAAGGTTGGTCTTGATCAAGGTCTTTTCATATTGACATTGCTGTTTCTAAACTGTAGAGAACATTGTAGGAAAAGGACAAAAATACTGATTACTAGACGATTAAATTTTGACTTGTCCCAAATTGAAAGCATAATTTGCAGACAATTTCACTTTGGATCAAAAGGTGCAATTTGTCTTTGATTTGGCAGACAACTGAACATTGAGGGAAAAGGACAAAATACTGGTTACCAGCATTTTCTCCTTTTCCCACAATGTTTTCAAAAGGCTTCTTTCTCTGGGGTTGTCAAAAGTAGGAATTGCGTGCTGCAGGGTTAATGAGTCGTAAATCCTGAGGGCCATAGAAACATTGTCTTATTTAGCAAAACAGATAAACCTCATTTGTTTCTGCAAATGTTATTGTTAGATATTTGATTGTCTTTTACAAGTAACATACAGCAGAATCACTGAAGGAAAAACGATTCTTTTTTTGGTTTGTTTTATTGAGCACTGCCATGTGAAAAGGCCGTTAATGCATCTGCAATAAATATAGATTCAGGTCAGCCTTTGCAGGCAGCTCAAGCTGACCAGGGCTGGTTTTTTTTTTTTTTTTTTACTTTCAGCCAATTTTCAACATAACAAAGGATCAGTTTACCTCAAGATTCAGTCAACTGAAAAGAAAAATGATTTTATGGATCCCCACTTATGTGAAGACTTGCTTGGTGCTTGAGATGCCTTACAGGTGGCCCTTCAGATTTAGGGACGAAAATTTTTCAAAAATGGAAAAAAAATCATCCTCATACTCCCAAAGCCTTTTAATTTTCATTCATAAAACCCCAGTAGTCGAAAACCATCTGACAACATGAGAAATTAGAGATTTACTACAGCCCAGGTTGACACCATCGGGAGACACGTTCTATTTTTAGATGATCAATTCGCTCATTTACACACAGGAATACGCAGAAGAAGTTTCAAACATAGCGTACTAAAAAGACATTATGGAAAATAATTATTAGATGTTTGTTATGTAATGGAATTTAAGCGTTATGAGTCACGTGCCAGTCACTTGACATTCCCTCAATGCTTTATTGATTTTGGCGTGAAATCTAAAAATACCTTAAGAGGCTATGTAGCCTTTTAAGGGAACACCGTCAATTTTTTTTTTTGTAATTTCATGAATCTTAATTATTGATAAATTGTTTTAATTTTTCATGTGAATTTCAGTGATATGTATATTTTTCAATTTGGTGAGATGTAAAAATTCTGAATACCCACCTTAAACTCTTTAGCAAACAACAAAATTTTGGACTAGTCCAAAATGAAAGCATTTGCAGACAACAAACTAAATGTGAATCAAAAATTGAAACTGAATTTGGAAAGAGAAGAAAAACTTATGGGAAAAGGAGAAAATGGTTACCAGCATTTTCTCCTATTCCCACAATGTTTTCAAAGGCTTTCTTTCTCAGGGTGGTTAAAAGTCTGGATTGTGTGGAAAATAGTTAAGCCCTCTTTTGCAGTTGCATGGCTTAATTTACATGACTGTACACTAAATGACTTTATGGATAAAATAAAATGCTTGTTTTAAGAAGTCATTTCTTTTCCAGAAAAAAAAAAGAAGAATCGTCATCTGTAGCATAGAAAGAGTAGGTTTAGATCCATTTGAAACTCTTCAGGTACCTAGGTGTAATTTGTTTAGAATAGGGATTTTGTAACACTAACCTCAGCAAGCAGGTGTCACAGCCCCCATCCCCTAAAAAAGAAAAACTGTTGCCAATTGGAATGTTTATTTTCTATCACTTGCACACCTTAACTTTAATTATCACAACTTGGGAGATTGTGGAAAACCTGAGGTTAATGGAATGACATTTCTTGTATAGAATGTCTAAATCATCTTCCATTAGATGGCTTTCTATAAATACACTTCCAGTTTTAGCATTCTTGGGTACAGAACCGGACTAATATCTGGAGTATTTTTCAAAAAAGACAAAATTTGAAATTCAAACTAAAATAACAGTTTCCTCAATTAAAAGTTACCTGATGTGGTTGATTCAGCTATGATCAGCTAGCATGTAACCCATGCACCAGCCTTTTATTAACCCTTAACCAAACAATCCCTGGTTTTTACAATCCTAAGATAGAAGCGTTTTAGTAACATTGTGGGAAAAAGAGAAAACGCTGATAACCAGCATTTTCTCCTTTTCCCACAATGTTTTTTACCCTGCTGGAAACAAAATTAAATTTTTGACTTACATTTATTTTGTCGTCTCTACGAGCTCTTTCAATTTACACCTATCTTAAATTTTGTTGTTTAGTAAAGAGTTAAAACAGTCCCCTACAGGCTTGAATAATAGCTTCTGTGTAAGCCCTATTTTTCTCATGTATATGGGATGGGTGATGCGCCATGGCAGACAGGTCAACTCTTCAGAGAATATGACCTGTGCAGACAATGAGAATTTCTCAGCAAGCAAGCAGTGTAGATAAAATATCAGACTACATATTTTCGTGCAGTCTGTTATCAACTCTTTACCAAACAACAAAATTTTAGACAGGTCCAGATGGAAAGTACTTGCAAACAACAATATAAACGTGACTCAAGAAGTGAAATTTGGTTCCACCAGGGTAGAAAACATTGTTGGAAAAGCAGAAAATGCTGATTATCAGCATATTCTCCTTTTCCCACAATGTTTTCAAAAGGCTTCTATTTCTGGGTCATAAGAACAAGGGATTAATTTGGTAAAGGGTTAACCTACATAGAGCTATAGAGGGTTAACCTACACAGAGCTGCAGAGGCAAACCATGTGGAAAAGATGATGTAGTCCCTTACCACACATTTCCTTTTGAAAGAAGTCTTTCAAAAACATTGCAGGAAATAGAGAAAATGCTGGTGACCAGCATTTCCTCCTTTTCCACAATATTTTCAACCCATTTAAAAGCAAATCCAATGAAAGGTAGCTATTAATGTTAAACAAAAAGGGGGGAAATGCTGGTAACCATTTTTTTTTTTTTTTTTTTTTATTTCATTTATTTATTTATTTATTTATTTATTTTTAATTCTTTTTCCCACAATGTTTTCGAAAGCCTGCTTCCAAAGAGGTGTAAATACTCAGGATTCTGTGTGGCAGGGGGTTAAAACTACATGTAGTTCTGCAGCCTTCCCTTGTTCTTTTTTCACATAACGGTATGTGTATGTACAGTTGGTAGAAATTACGGGATATTTATGGTCTAAGGGAGAAAACTCGTACAAGAAAAATGTTAAAAGATTATTAGAGTTGTCTCCCTTGTTATTTCGGACACGTTCGAAACCATGTTTATATGCACAGCGTAGAAATTCTATGCAAGAAAAGAATTCCACCATTTATCTCAAGTCAAATTTTAATATGACTTGATGAGATTATTATGGACTAAATATTTGACTTGTTGACCGAAAATTAGCAATTAAAGCTGAGAATTATTCTTTGAAAGTCAAAGTACTCTTCCTTGTATTCCACCCGTTCAAATGTCGCGAATCCAAAAAAATCTACAGAGTTTGGGTTGAATGCAGTAGAAAGCGTTTGTTGTTAAAGTAGTTCCGGCATATATTGTACCGGAATACTGCTGTTTGCAGCTTGAAAATGACACTTGAACGCTTTGGAATTTTAATTCAACTCACACGTAGCCGCAGACTTGTCCAAATCGAAAGGATTTGCAGACGACAATTTAAGGGTGAAATGACAGAATTTGTATAATAGGCTAGAAAACATAGTGGGAACACGAGACAATGCTGTTTACTTCAATTTTCTCCTTTTTCCACAATATTTTCAAACAGACCTTTTTCCCAGTTTGCGCAGTGCTAAAAGTCGAAATTGTCTGATAAAGGGTTGATACAAAAATTGTACAAGTCCGAAATGTAGCAGGCATCATTTTCTAAGTTTTTTTAAGTCTTTGGATTTCATCTGTATAGATCTACATGTATGCTTTTTTAAAAACGTGTTCTTACTTTTGACTGTATGGGCAGAAAAAGGAAATGTATATAATTAAAGTAATTGACAAGTTTTTCTAACACTTTACAAAACAATACCGACTCTTAACGATCCCGATAAAGAAGGCTTTGAAAACATTGTGGGAAAAAAATAAATTTCTGGTAACCAGCATTTTCATCTTTTCCCACAATATTTTCTACTTTTGAAAGTCAATGTTTATGTTGTGAATAACATTTCAACTGTCATCTGCAAAATGCTTTCGATGACATCGACATGTAAAAATTTTGTCATTTTGTAGTCTAGAGAATTAACTAATTAGGCTACCTGGTGGTCACATTTTGTATTTGTCTATATTGAAAGTATTTACCACATACAAGCAGACAAAGCAGTGATTAAACGCTCTTTTATTGCAAAACAAAAACACACGGGCTGAAAAATCCTATTTTAAGTGTATTAACTCGACCCTTTTCAAAAGAAGTTGGCCGTCGACGACTGATTAATGTACCTCCGATAGGTCCCGGTCTTTAGCGCGAGAATATAAAAATTGGCATAAAGTAGTTTGATATAATAACATGAATATTTCCATTTTCTTCATAGTTTGCAGCTATCTAAGATGACATTTGAATTTAAATTTTGATTTACAGATCTTCTATATCATACATATATCTACATATTCCAGCATATACCCAATTTGTGAAGGCGTACGCAAACTCTTCAGAGTCTATACCAAGTATATACCGAGACAGCGTACTCAAACTCTGTCGAGTTTTAGTTCAACCTTTGTATGTTGACCGCCTTTATTTTGAAATTTTAATTGGAAATCTATTGGTTTAGTTAGGCAGTCAATATTAGATCTTAATTCGGACATATACGCGTATAGTAAGTAGATCTTACGTTTTATGTTTACTAAATCACTGTAGAAGCGATTACATATGAATTATAAATCCAAACGTCCATCTTTCGTCCCATTCTTTGGCGATACATTTAGTTTTTCGTCATCGGGTTTAGTGCCTATCAAACAATGAAATGTATAGCTCTTGCTCTAACGATAAACTGGAATCATTTTTAGCTCCACTGGCTGAAGGCCAGCTGGCTTATGTCATGTCCCGGTGTCCGTCTGTGCGTGGGTGCGTTAACTTTTATTTGAAACATCTTCTTCTCTGAAACTACTCATCCAATTTTGATGAAACTTCACAGAAATGATCCTGCTATAGTCCTCTTCAGAATTCCTTGAAAGAATTTTATTCCTTCAAAAACTCTGGTTGCCATGGCAACAAAACTGAAAAATATTGAAAATTTTTAAAAATCTTCTTCTCTGAAACCATAAGGCCTTGGGCTACCAAATTTGGCATGTAGCTTTATCTAGTTGACCTCTACCAAGTTCCTTCAAATAATAGCCCTGGGACCAAAATTGGCCCCGCCCCGGGGGTCACAAGTTTTATATGGGCTGATATAGGGAAAACTTTAAAATCCTTCTGGTACCTAGCCATAGGCCCCAGGGCTACCAAATTTGGCATGTAGCTTTATCTAATAGACCTCTACCCAGAGTGCCCAAATGATAGCACAGAGGTCAAATTTGGCACGGCCCCGGGGGTCACAAGTTTTATATGGGGCTTATATAGTGAAAACTATAAAAATCTGTTCGTACCAAGCCATAAGGCCTATGGCTAGTCGATTTTGCATCTAGCTTTATCAAGTGGTTGTCTACCAAAGGTGCCCAAATTGTAGCCCGGGGGTCAAATTTGGTCCTGTTCTAGGGGTCTCAAGTTTTACATGGGCTCATATTGGGAATTTCTTAAAAATCTACTTGTACCTAGCCATAAGGTCTAGGAATACCAAATTTTGCATGTAGATTTATCTAGTGGGCCTCTACCAGGAGGGCCCAAATTATAGCCTTAGGGTCAAGTTTGTCCCCACACCAGGGGTCACAAGTTTTTACATGGGCTTTTGTGGTGAAAACTTTCTAAGTCATCTTGTTACTAACCATAATAAAGACTAGGACCACTACATTTAGCCATGTCTCATGGGTTTTATGTTTTACAGGGCTTTTTATTGAGAAAACTTTGAAAATCTTCTTGTTTATTACCACACATTCTAAACCGGTATTATTTGGTATGGGGCTTTATCTTGTAGACTTCCACCAGGATTCAAGTAATTATAGCTTTGTGGTCAAAATTGGATTTGCCCAGGGGTCACAACTTTTTTGTAGGTTTTTTGGAAAAAAATTGTATGCCCTCAAGTTTGAAACCAGTTGGCCAAATAATGTAATGTTTGGCTTGTAGTGTTTTTACGAATTTGCCAGTGGAGCGATACAGGGCCATCATGGCCCTCTTGTTTTACTAATTGTGGTGCGATGAGACTGCAAATAATCGTCGGGTAAGTCTTAAACTATTTATTTAGCATTGTGCAACAAGTTGAGACTGAAAGAAAGGTCAGGGGGCGCCAATTCGATTCACCAATATAAACAGGTGTTCAAATTGTCTTAACCCCTATCCTGTCAAGCAGCTTTAAAATTTTGCCATTTCAAAGTGTTTTTTTTTTTTTAAGATATCTCGTTATCAGAGAGTAAAGATTCAAGATAAAACTGCACACCCTGTGCAGTCTGGTCTTGACTGACAATACCCGCAAAAGATCTTTTCATGTCATTGTAGGCAGTCTGAGGGTTAAGGTTTAGTTGCTGTATTTATCTGAGAGCATTTTTATGAATTTACATAATTTATCTAGAAAACATATCGAAGAAAACGATCCCTGATTTAAATGAAAAAATCGTCTTTTTACAACATCAAACAGTTTCCAAGGGTTAAAAGGAGAAGTAAGGGAGATAAATTGTACAGTATTTAATTCTAAGAAATATGAATTTTTCTCCCTTAGACCATAGTTAACATGAAAGGAAACAATATCAATTTTCATTAAATCAGTTACAATTTTAATGAGGCAAAAGCAACAGAAATGTCATACATTGATGTTTTTAGGGTATTTTATACAATACTTTGTCACATCTGCACATAGGTATATTCTGGGGAGAGAAAATAGTTCTATAACAATATCTGCCAGTATATACATATGTGATACACAACTATGGATATATCTTGATGAGAAGGTCGGTCTTGATCAAGGTCTTTTCATATTGACATTGCTGTTTCTAATTATAGAGAACATTGTAGGAAAAGGACAAAAATACAGATTACCAGATGATAAAATTTAGACTTTTCCCAAATTGAAAGCATAAAATGCAGACAACATTTTCACTCTGGATCAAAAGGCGCAATTTGTCTTTGATTTGGCAGAAAGAGAGGGAGCATTTTCTCCTTTTGCCACAATGTCTTCCAAAGGCTTCTTTCTCTGGGGTTGTCAAAAGTATGAATTGCGCGCTAGAGGGTTAATGAGTCGTAAATCCTGAGGGGCACATAAAAATTGTCTTCTTTAGCAAAACAGATAAACCTCATTTTCTTTCTACAAATGTCATTGTTAGATATTTGATTGTCTTTCACAAGTAACATACAGCAGAAACACTGAAGGAAAAAGACCTCTTTTTTTGTAATTGAGCCCTACCATGTGAAAAGGAGGCTTAATGCATCTGCAATGAGCTTTGATCCTGGTCAGCCTTTGCAGGCCGCTCAACCTGACCTGGGCTGATTTGTTTCTTTTCGGCCAATTTTCTACGTGATGAAGGACTAGTTTACCTCATGATTCAATCAACTGATTGGAAAAGAAAAATGATTTAACTCTGTACCACACAATCCTGACTTTTAATGACCATGAAAAAAATGCATTGTGAAAACATATTGGGAAAAGTATAAATGCTGGTAAGCAGCATTTTCTTTTTCCTCAATGTTTTCTACCCTTTCCAAATCAAATTTCAAATGTTGATTCACATTTATGTTGTCGTCTGCAAATGCTTTCAATTTCCCCAAGTTCAAAATGTTTTTGTCTGGTAATATGTTAATGGATCCCTACTTACGTGATTACTTGCTTGGTATTTGAGATGCTTTAACTCTTTACAGAACGACAAAATGAAAGCATTTGCAGAAGACAAACTAAATGTGAATCAAAAATTGAAATTTGATTTGGAAAGAGTAGAAAACATTATTAACAAGAGCGGCAAATTGTCGCAAGATACGCCCGTCTTACCCCAAGTTGTAAAGCTGGGGCATGCACCAGACTAAATTCAAGTATGAAAAACAACAAAGGGCAATAACTCAAAAATTAAGCAAGCAAGAGTTGTGATTTCTGTGCACTGCACTCCCCCTCGAAGAGATCTATCCACCCATGAAATTTCATAACCCTAGCTAGTATAGTTTTAGAGATATGCTTCGGACAAAATTCAAGTATGAAAAATGACAAAGGGCAATAACTCAAAAATTAAGCAAGCAAGAGTTATGATTCCTGTGCACTGCACTCCGCCTCGGTGAGATCTATCCACCCATGAAATTTCATAACCCTAGCTAGTATCGTTTTGGAGATATTCACCGGACAAAATTCAAGTATAAAAAACGACAAAGGGCAATAACTGAAAAATTAAGAAAGCAAGAGTTATGATTCTTGTGCACTGCACTCCCCCTTAGTGAGATCTATCCACCCATGAAATTTCATAACCCTAGCTACTATAGTTCTGAAGATATGCTCCGGACAAAATTCAAGTATGAAAAACAACAAAAGGCAATAACTGAAAAATTAAGCAAGCAAGAGTTGTGATTTCTGTGCACTGCACTCCCCATCGATGAGATCTATCCACCCATGAAATTTCATAACCCTAGCTACTATAGTTTTGGAGATATGCTCCGGACAAAATTCAAGAATGAAAAACAACAAAGGGCAATAACTCAAAAATTAAGCAAGCAAGAGTTATGATTCTTGTGCACTGCACTCCCCCTTGATGAGATCTATCCACCCATGGAATTTCATAACCCTAGCTAGTATAATTTTGGAGATATTCACCGGACAAAATTCAAGTATAAAAACGACAAAGGGCAATAACTGAAAAATTAAGAGAGCAAGAGTTATGATTCTTGTGCACTGCACTACCCCTCAGTGAGATCTATCCACCCATGAAATTTCATAACCCTAGCTACTATAGTTCTGAAAATATGCTCCGGACAAAATTCAAGTATGAAAAACAACAAAGGGCAATAACTCAAAAATTAAGCAAGCAAGAGTTATGATTCTTGTGTACTGCACTCTCCCTCGATGAGATCTATTCACCCATACAATTTCATAACCCTAGCTACTATAGTTTTGGAGATATGCTCCGGACAAAATTCAAGTATGAAAAACAACAAAGGGCAATAACTCAAAAATATAGCAAGCAAGAGTTATGATTCCTGTGCACTGCACTCCGCTTCGATGAGATCTATCCACCCATGAAATTTCATAACCCTAGCTTGTATAGTTTTGGAGATATGCTCCGGACAAAGAACTGGACGCCGCCTACCCGCCCGGACGCCCGCCAGCCCGCCCGCCACGGGTGATCCCATAATACGTCCCGTCTTCGACGGGCATATAAAAAGGAGAAAATGCTGGTTGTTGAATAACTATTGAATAAGAGTGCAAAAAAGTTCCTGTGCATTCCTTAAAGGTGGCCCTTCAGATTTTGCGACAAAAATTTTCCAAAAATGCAAAAAATCATCCTGATACTCCCAAAGCCTTTTAATTGATTTCATAAAACCCCAGTAGTCGAAAACACATCCAACAACCCCGGAAATTAGAGATTTACTACCACCCAGGTTGACACCAACTGGAGACACATTCTATTTTTAGATGATCAGTTCTCTCATTTACATACAGGAATACACAGACAAAGTTTCAAACATAGGGTCTGAAGAAAACATTATGGAAAATAATCATTACATATTTGTTATGTAATGGAATTCAAGCGTTATTAGTCATGTGCCAGTCACTTGACATTCCCATAATGCTTTATTGATTTTTGGCATGAAATCTAAAAATACCTTAAGAGGCTATGTAGCCTTATAGGGGAACACCATAAAAAAAAAAAATTGTTTGTAATTTTATGAATCTTAATTATTGATGATTTGTATTATTTTTTCATATAAATTTCATGGACATATAGTTTTTAATTGGATTTGTTTAGAATGGGAATTTTGTAGCACTAACTTCAGCAAGCAGGTGTCACCCCCCCCCCCCTCCCAAAAAAAAAAAAAAGACTGTTGCCAATTCGAAAGCTGATTTTCAACTCATGCAGACTCTTAACTTCACTCGTCACAACTCAGCCAATTTGGGAACACCTGGGGTTCACAAAATGACATTATCTTCTCTAGTATGTTTCATCATCTTCCACTAGATGGCATTTTATAAATACAATTTGATCTAATTTTAGCATTCTTGGGTACAGAACCAGACTAATAACACTGGAATATTTTCAAAAAGACAAATTTCAAACTAAAATAAAAGTTTTCTAAATTAAAAGCTGCCTGATTTGGTTTATTCAGCTATGATCAGCTGGCATGTAACCTATGCACCAGTGATTGATTAAAACAGTGTCCTATAGGCTTGGGTAATAGCTTCTGTGTAAGCCCTACTTTTCCCATGTATACGGGATGGGTGATGCGCCATGGCAGACAGGTAGATTCTTCAGAGAATATGACCTGTGCAGACAATGAGAATGTCTCAGCCAACAAGCAGTGTAGATAAAATATCAGACTACATATTTTCATGCAGTCTGTTATCAACTCTTTACCAAACAACAAAATTTTAGACAGGTCCAGATGGAAAGTATTTGCAAACAACAATATAAACGTGACTCAAGAAGTGAAATTTGGTTCCACCAGGGTAGAAAACATTGTGGGAAAAGGAGAAAATGCTGATTTTCAGCATTTTCTCCTTTTCCCACAATGTTTTCAAAAGGCTTCTATTTCTGGGTCATAAGAACAAGGGATTAATTTGGTAAAGGGTTAACCTACATAGAGCTATAGAGGGTTAACCTACACAGAGCTGCAGAGGCAAACCATGTGGAAAAGATGATGTAGTCCCTTACCACACATTTCCTTTTGAAAGAAGTCTTTCAAAAACATTGCAGGAAATAGAGAAAATGCTGGTGACCAGCATTTCCTCCTTTTCCACAATATTTTCAACCCATTTAAAAGCAAATCCAATGAAAGGTAGCTATTGATGTTAAACAAAAAGGGGGAAAATGCTGGTAACCAGTTTTTTCTTTTTTTTTATTTCATTTATTTATTTATTTATCTATTTTTAATTCTTTTTCCCACAATGTTTTCGAAAGCCTGCATTCAAAGAGGTGTAAATACTCGGGATTCTGTGTGGAAGGGGGTTATAACTAGTTCTGCAGCCTTCCCTTGTTCTTTTCTTCACATAACGGTATGTGTATGTACAGTTGGTAGAAATTACGGGATATTTATGGTCTAAGGGAGAAAACTCGTACAAGAAAAATGTTAAAAATTATTAGAGTTGTCTCCCTTGTTATTTCGGACACGTTCGAAACCATGTTTATATGCACAGCGTAGAAATTCTATGCAAGAATTATTCTTTGAAAGTCACAGTACTCTTCCCAATCTCCAAGCAGAGTTGTCGTTCGTTACCTCACATTCATGTAAATGTAATGATCCGGAGTGCAAGAGAGTGTACTCTTCCTTGCATTCCGCCCGTTTAAATGTCGCGAATCCAAAAAAATCTACAGAGTTTGGATTGAATGCAATAGAAAGCGTTTGTGGTTAAAGTAGTTCCGGCATATATTGTACCGGAATACTGCTGTTTGCAGCTTGAAAATGACACTTGAACGCTTTGGAATTTTAATTCAACTCACACGTAGCCGCAGACTTGTTCGAATCGAAAGGATTTGCGGACAACAATTTAAGGGTGAAATGACAGAATTTGTATGATAGGGTAGAAATCATAGTGGGGACACGAGACAATGCTGTTTACTTGCGTTTCCTCCTTTTCCCACAATATTTTCTTATGATTTTTTCCCAGTTTGCGCAGTGCTAAAAGTCGAAATTGTCTGATAAAGGATTGATGCAAACAAGTCCGAAATGTAGCACGCATCATTTTCTAAGTTTTCTTTTTTTTAAGTCTTTGGATTTCATCTGTATAGATCTACATGTATGCTTTTAAACGTGTTCAGATTACTTTTGACTATATGGGCATAAAAAGGACATATATATATATAAAGTAATTGACGACAAGTTTTTCTAACACTTTACAAAACAATACCGATTCTTAACGATCCCAGTAATGAAGTCTTTTGAAAACATTGTGGGAAAAGAATAAATTTCTGGTAACCAGCATTTTCTTGTTTTCCCACAATATTTTCTACTTTTGAAAGTCAATGTTTATGTTGTGAATAACATTTCAAATGTCATCTGAAAAACGCTTTCGATGTCGACATGTCTTAAATTTTGTCATTTTGTAGTCTAGAGAATTAACTAATTAGGCTACCTGGTAGTCACATTTTGTATTTGTCTATATTGAAAGCATTTACCACATACAAGCAGAAAAAGCAGTGATTATATGCTCTTTTATAGGGGGGAAAAAAACACCGGCTGAAAAATCCTATTTTAAGTGTATTAACTCATCCCTTTTCAAAAGAAGTTGGCCGTCGACGACTGATAAATTAATCTACCCCCGAAAGGTCCCGGTCTTTAGCGCAAGAATATGAATATTGTCATAAAGTAGTTCGATATTATAACATGAATATTTCCATTTTGTTCAGAATTTGCAGCTGTCTAAGACGACATTAAATTCAATTTTTAATTTACAGATCTTCTATATGATACATATTTCTACATATTCCAGCATATACCCATTTTGTTATGGCGTACGCAAACTCTTAAGAGTCTATACCAAGTATATACCGAGACAGCGTACTCAAACTCTGTCGCGTTTTAGTTCAACCTTTGCATGTTGACTGCGTTTATTTTGAAATTTTAATTGGAAATCTAACGGTTTAGTGAGGCAGTCAAGATATCTTAATTCGAACGTATACGCGTATAGTAAGTAGATCTTACGCTTTATGTTTACTAAATCACTGTAAAAGCGATAACATGAATTATAAATCCAAACGTCCATCTTTCGCCCCATTCTTTGACGGTACATTTCTAAAGCTTTTCGTCGTCGGGTTTAGTGCCTATCAAATAACGAAAAGTATAACTCTTGCTCTAACGATAAACTGGAATCATTTTTTTAACTGCTTGTGGTGGGATGAACTGCAAATAATCATCGGAGGGGTCTTAAAATATTTATTTCGAAAGCATCGATTGTGCAACAAGTTGAGACTGAAAGAAAGGTCAGGGGGGCTCCAATTCGATTCACGAATACACAGGTGTTCAAATTGTCTTAACCCTTATCCTGTCAAGCAGCTTTAAAATTTTGCCATTTCAAAGTTTTTTTTTTTTTTAAAGATATCTCGTTATCAGAGAGTAAAGATTCAAGATAAAACTGCACACCCTGTGGAATCTGGTCTTGACTGACATTGCCCGCAAAAGATCTTTTCAAGTCGCGGTAAGCAGCCTGAGGGTTAAGGTGTAGTTGCTGTATTTATCTAAGAGAATTTTTATGAATCTACATAATTTATCTAGAAAAACATATCGAAGAAAAAGATCCCTGATTTAAATGAAAGAATCGTCTTTTTACGACATCAAACATTTTGCGTTAAAAAGGAGAAGTAAGGGAGATAAATCGTACAGTACTTAATTCTAAGAAATACGAAGTTTTCTCCCTTAGACCATAGTTGATATGAACAGGAAACAATATCAATTTTCATTTAAAAATCAGTAACAATTTTAAAAAGTGAAATTTGCTTCCACCAGGGTAGAAAACATGGTGGGAAAAGGAGAAAATGCCGATTATCATTATTTTATCCTTTTCCCACAATGTTTTCAAAAGGCTTCTTTCTCTGGGTCATAAAATCCTGGGATTGTTTGGTGTAGGGTTAATCTACATTGAGCTACAGAGGCAAACCGAGTGGAAAAGATGATGTAGTCCCTCACCACACATTCCCTTTTGAAAAAAGTCTTTCAAAAACATTGCAGAAAATGGAGAAAATGCTGGTGACCATCATTTCCTCCTTTTACACAATATTTTTAACCCATTTAAAAGCTAATCCAATGAAAGGTAGCTATTGATGTAATACAAAAAGGGGGAAATGCTGGTATTTTTCCCTTTTCCCACATTGTTTTCGAAAACCTGCTTCCAAAGAGGTGTAAATACTCGGGATTCAGTGTGGCAGGGGGTTAAAACTAGTTCTGCAACCTCCCCTTGTTCTTTTTACACATAATGGTATATGTGTGTCAAGTTGGTAGAAATTTTGGGATTTTTATGGTCTAAGGGAGAAAACTCGTACAAGGAAAATGTTTTTTAAAAAATAGAGTTATCTCCCTTATTATTTCCGGACACGTTCGAAACCATGTTTTTATGCACAACGTAGAACTTCTATGCAAGAAAAGAATTCTACCATTTATCTCAAGTCAAATTTGGATATGACTTGATTAGATAATTATAGACTAAATATTTTGACCAAAAATTAGCAATAAAAGCTGAGAAGTATTCTTTAAAAGTTACAGTACACTTCCTTGTATTCTGTCCGTTTATATGTTGCGAATCAAAAACTCTGCAGCGTTTGGGTTGAATGCAGTAGAAAGCGTTTGGGTTTAAAGTAGTTCCGGCATAGATTGTACCGGAATACTGCTGTTTGCAGCTTGAAAATTAATCTTGAACTCTTTGGAATTTTAATTCAACTCACACGAAGTCGCAGACTTGTCCAAAATCGAAAGGATTTGCAGACAACAATTTAAGGCTAAAATGACAAAATTTGTATGATAGATTAGAAAACATAGCGGGAACACGAGACAATGCTGTTTACTTGCATTTTCGCCTTTTTTTCCACAATATTTTCAAACAGACTTTTTCCTCAGTTTGAGCAGTGCTAAAAGTCGAAATTGTCTGATAAAGGGTTGATACAGAAATTGTAAAAATCCGAAATGTGCAAGCATCATTTTCTAAGTTTTTTAAGTCTTTGGATTTCAAAATCTGTATAGATCTAGATCTACATGCTTTTTTAAAAACATGTTTTTACTTTTGACTATAAGGGCATAAAAAGGACACGTATATAATTTCAAGTGTATTATATAACTCAGCCCTTTGCAAAAGAAGATGGCCGTCGACGATTTATAAATTAGTCTACCTCCGAATGGTCCCGGTCTTTAGCGCAAGAATACAAAAATTGGCATAAAGTAGTTTGATATAATAACATGACTTTTTCCATTTTCCTCATAATTTGCGGCTATCAAAAACGACATTTAAATTCAAATTTTAATTTACAGATCTTCTATATGATACATATTTCTACATATTCCAGCATATGCCCATTTTGTAATGGCGCACGCAAACTCTTTAGAGTGTGTACCAAGTATATACCGAGACACCGTATTCAAACTCTGTCGCGTTTTAGGTCAACCTTTGTATGTTGACCGCCTTTATTTTGAATTTTTAATTGGAAATCTATCGATTTAGTTAGGCAGTCAAGATTAGATCTTAATTCGGACATATACGAGTATAGTAAGTATATCTCTCTCGTTTTATGTTTACTAAATCACTGTAAAAGCGATAACATATGAATTATAAATCCAAACGTCCATCTTTCGTCCCATTCTTTGGCGATACATGTAGTTTTTCGTCATCGAGTTTCGTGTGTAAGTATTGCCTATCAAATAATGAAAATTATGGCTCTTGTTCAAACGATAAACTGGTATCAATTTTTTACTACTTGCACTGCAATGAAACTGCAAATAATCGTCGGATGAGTCTTAAACTGTTTATTTTGCAAGCAAGTTGAAGCTGAAAGAAAGGTCGGGGGACGCCAATTCGATTCCTGATTATACAGGTCTTCAAATTATGTTAACCCCTTATCCTTTCAAGCCAATGTAGAAATTTTCTATTACGAAGTATTGTTAGATTCAAGATCAAACTGCTCGCTCTGTGCAGTCTGGTCTTTATTGACACTCCGCAAAAGGACATTTCAATAGGCAGCCGAAGGGTTGCTGTATTTATCTGGGAGAATTTTAAAGACGTTTATGACAAATTCTTCCAACGGACAGATTTTTTTAAAACTTTGCACATACAAAGCTCATCATGTCTCTTGTAGATTATAATGATAGAAAAAGGGGGTCCCCGTGCTCGTTTCTGAGAAATTCGCTTTTGAAAAAGGTATATACTGTGTTCTCCTTTCTCCGTTCACCTAAGCATAAATAAGCTCTCAAAATTCACATTTTCGGCCAAGGAATCAAAATTTTCTTGTAATGATCAAATATTAAAATCTGAATCAAACTTAAAACTGAAAAAAAGTCACTACAACTTGCATCAAAAGGTTCGATCCGGGATTTTTTTAAACCTACCTCACCAACCTAGGTAGTATGGCCACTTTCTCATTTTTCCATTCATTTGATTGAATGTCAAGGCCAGTCGCTAAAGACTGATGAATATTCTACACTCTAGTTCAGACGGACTAGCTTATTCATAGTAAAGGGTAAACACAACCCATTTAAGCATATTTAAAGTTGAAAAACATTGAAAATTTGTTTTTTATTGTGTCTAATGAAATATTTTCTTTCAAACTGTGAAAATTACTCTCTTCTGTTGCATTTTTGTGTCTTATTCGATAGAAAAATACTATCGATGTAGGATAGGATGTTATGCATAATATCTCACAGAGTAGAATAGAACCAGGGTGTAACAAAACGTCACGAGCGCTTATTCCTTCCGTTTTAGTACATGAACGGAGAAGCGAGAATGAACGGAGAAATGAGAAAAGGCCATATACAGTTCCAAAATTCAGCATATACTAGATTTAACACACTTTCCTTTAAAAGTCAATTAAACAGGAAAATTGCCAGAAGAATATACAAATATACATCACTTTAAAGAAAAATAATTCAGTTTTGCACAAAAAACATATGAAAGCCTGGTTCTGAGCATGGTAAATGTACCAATATGCATTTTATATATAGACCATTGAGTTAAAAAGGGAGATAATTTGACCGGGTTAAGGGTTAATTTTCAATAAAAACATACTTTCTAATGGACAGATTTTTTTAAAAATTTCCACAATCATAGTACTTATAAATCTTGACAATAAGAAAAAATAAAAATGGCACCTACCTGTGCTTCTTTCCCCAGGAAACAGGGATGAAGGTCACGTTGGAAGTTAATTTTTCCCAAGGAAAACTATATAATAGAAGCTCAGCAGACATAGTGGGAAAGAAGATACTGCTCATGCTTATTGAAAGCGATTTCTCCTTTTCCCACATTAATCCTATACTCCTTCAAAAAATGAATAGCCTATATACCTCAAATTTATATCAAACCTTTAATTATCTACATGTTTTTTTTTGTTTTTTTTATAAATTTGCATACATGATTACGGCTCATAGAAATGCAAAAAAAATCAAGAAATGTCTGGAAAAAATGGGATAAAAGCTCAGCAGACATGATGGAAAAAGGAAAAATTATTCAGTAGAAGAAATTTCTCCTGTTCCCATAGTATTTTTCAAAGAGGACATAGCCATACTTCCAGAAATATGTATACTTCAACAGCTTCAATTTTCTGCGTGTTTCATTGTTTGCTGTGTAACTGGACTTTTTTTCCAGCTAGTTCTTTACCAGTCATATCATCCTTACACTGGCAGGCCAGTTTTGATGCTATCACCTTCATCCTGAAAGGATAGCATGACAACTGGCCTGTCAGTGTCAGGAAAACGTCAGAAGCTGTATCATTTTTAGCGTTGGACGGCTGACATTGCGTAAAAAATTTTCTTTTTCCACGACAAATAAGCATTCGTTTTGATGAAAACTTCCCCTTTTTATTTCGACCATAGAATACCATGGCTAGTGCTACCGTGCTAGTACTATCCGTAGAATGTTCGGTCCACTGTTACTATTGCCATATGTGCGAAAAATACACAATAGCGCTGATAGTTTTACTTTCTGTGAGAAATACACATGCGCAGTATGGATGCGCGTAAACATTTATACCAAACGTCGTTAATCAATTTATGTAATTTATCTAGAAAGACATAGCGAAGAAAACGATTCCTGATTTAAATGAAAGAATCGTCTGTTTTACGGCATCAAACATGTTGCGTTAAAACAAAAACACGGAGAAATAAGGGAGATACATCGTACAGTACTACATTCTAAGACATACACAGGTTTCCCCCTTAGACCATAATAAGTATGACTATGAAACCCTATCAATTGCTTATTAAAATCAGTAACAATTTTAATAGGGCAGATACAAAAATGAGATGTCATACATTGATGTGTTTAGGATATTTATACAATACTATATGCATATAAGTATATTTCGAGGAGAGAAAATGGTTTTATAATATCTGGCAGTATATACATGTATGTGATACACAACTATGGATACATCTTGATTAGAAGGTTAGTCTTGATCAAGGTCTTGTCATATAGACATTGCTGTTTCTAAACTGTAATGAACATTTTAGGAGAGAAGGACAAAAATACTGATTACCAGGTATTAACACTTTACCTGACAATAAAATTTTTGACTTGCCCCAAGTTGAAAGCATAATTTGCAGACAACAATTTTACTTTAGATCAAAAGGTGTAATTTGTCTTTGATAGGGCAGACAACATTGTGGGAACCAGCATTTTCTCCTTTTTTCCACAATGTTTTCCAAAGGCTTCTTTCTCTGGGGTTGTCAAAAGTAGGAATTATGTGCTAAAGGGTTAATGAATTGTAAATCCTGAGGGGCATAGAAACAGTGTCTTATTTTGCAAAAAAGATTAACTTCATTTGTTTCTATACATGTCATTGTTAGACATTTGATTGTCTTTTACAAGTAACATAAAGCAGAAACACTGAAGGAAAAGCACCTTCTCTATTTTGTATTGAGCCCGCCATGTGAAAAAGGGGCTTATTAAATCTGCAATAAGTATCGATCTAGGTCAGCATTTGCAGGCCACTCAAGCTGACCTGGGCTGCCTTTTTTTTTTTACTTTCGGGCAATTTTTTACATGACGAAGGACCAGTTTACGTTATGATTATGTCCACCGATTAAAAAAGAAAAATGATTTTATGGATCCATACTTATGTGTCGACTTGCTCGGTATTCGAGATGCCTTAACTCTTTACCAAACGACAAAATTTTGGACTATTCCAAAATGAATGGACTGGTCCTGAAATTTGATCTGGAAAGAGTAGAAAATATTGTGGGAAAAGGAGAAAATGTTGGTTACCAGCATTTTCTCCTTTTCTCATGTTTTCAAAGGCTTTCTTCTCAGGGTTATTAACCCATTACCACACAATCCCTACTTTTGACGCCCCTGAGAAAGAAGCCTTTTGAAAACACTGTAGGAAAAGGAGAAAATGCTGGTAACCAGCATTTTCTCCTTTTCCCACAGTGTTTTCTACCCTTACCAGAACAAATTTCTATTTTTGAGTCACCTTTATTTTGTCGTCTGCAAATGCTTTCAATTTGAACCAGTCTAAAATTTTCTCGTGTGGTAAAGAGTTAAAAGGATTGCATGGAAAAGGGCTAAGCCCTCTTTTGCAGAAGCATGGCTCAATAGTACATGTACACTGAAAGATTTTGTTGGGAAAATAAAACTGTTGTAAGCAGTTATTTCTTTTCCGAAAGAAAAAAAAATGAGAAATCTTCATCTGCAGCATAGAAAGAATAGGTTTAGATCCATGTGAAACTGTAAGATACCTAAATGTGATTTGTTTGGAACAGGGATTTTGTAGCACTTACCTCAGCATGCAGGTATCACATAGGTATATGGTTTTCTGTCCATTCATTAACCCTCTCCCAAAATACAAATATTTGCCTCATTCAAATCTTAAAAAGGCAAGTGGAGATGATCCATCAAGCAAGCCAGCATGCATAGCTCAGTTGGTTAAGTGTTGGACTTGTGATCATTAGGGTGTGGGTTCGATCCCCACAGCTAACCATCTGAAATTATAAAATCATAGTCTTTCGAATGAGATGTTAAACCAAGGTCCCATGTGACGATGCTATACACCAAGCACATTAAAGAACTAGGTGGAACTTAGGGCGGGTTTCTTTGTGCATCTGCACTATCCCCCGTAACAATACTGACAGCCTTCAGGGGGTATCGCCCATATGGGAAACTGGTAGCAACAATAAATAAATGTCAATTCAATCAATCAATCCATCAAGCAAAATACAGATAAATGTCGACTGGCCAAGTAGGCATGGCATATAAAAAGTTACCATACTGCACTGGTAACCAGCATTTTCTTTTTTTTCCCACATTGTTTTCAGAAGCCTTTCCTCTGTATTGTAAAATCAGGTTTTTATAAGGATAAAGCTTTTCATCCCAATAGACAAGTTTGGCAGCTTCAAAAAAAGAATATCAAAGATTTTTTTTTTTAATTTTGCTTGACATTTCTGTTCATTGAATTCTTCTGAATTATTGAATAACCATTGTATAAGAGTGGATAAAAGTTCTCGTGCATTCCTTTATACGCATATAAATCTATTGGAAAAGGTTTTGAACTGTGCTTAAATATTTGTGTGATCAGTCTTGACTCAAAATCCGGTGATTAGTTGTAAACCGGTATTACCCGGTATACAACTGTACTTTCTAGATAATAGAACTTTAGCCTTTACCCCAAAAGGCATGCAGGCATGTCAAATGATAGCTCGATTACCTTCAGAGATCCGGGTATGTAGTTTGAGGACGTGTAAGAGACGTGTAGGTCTATTTTTCCAACAAAGGAAGTTTTTGCTCACGATGGAAGGTATTCAAGCTGGAAAAAAAGCAGCCGCTTACGCTGCAGTGGACAACCACGTGAAGGTAATCAGGGAACTTCTACTTTCAGTTTTATATTACGATTTGCTTACATTTCAACTCTTGGATCGCTTATCTCTTTACCAGACTAGAAAACTTTAGCCTTGTCCAAATTGAAAGCGTTTACAGTCGACAATTCCAGTCTGGCTCAAATGGTGTACTTGTTGTATGATAGAGTAGAAAACATTGTGAGAAAAGGAGAAAATGCTGGTTACCAGCATTTTCTCCTGTTCCCACAGTGTTTTCAAAAGCTTCTTTCCCAAGGTCTTTAAAAGTCAGTATTGTGTGGTGAAGGATTGAGCAGGCAATTTTTGTCATTTGGTAATGAGTTAAGTTAGACTGTCTCTTGAAATTTTAGTAATGTAGATCTAGATAAGTGATCAGACCTCTGTTCTTGCAGTCCGATCTCAGAGTTTTTGTGCACTCATTGGGTGAAAATCCCAAAATTGTGTTATTGTGTAGCAAAGGACAGAACTGTAGACTTAGCCAACTTGAAAGCATTTCCACAAGACAAAATATTCTTGAAATGATTTGTCTTTGAAAGGATTTAACCCATTGCTACACAATCCTGACTTCTCACTACCATCGGGAAAAAGTGTTAACCTTTTACTCCATAGATACTCATTTCTACGCATTGCTTGTAGGAGCCTTTAGAAAACATTGTGGCAAAAGGTGAAATTGCTCGTCACAAGCAATTTCACCTTTTGCCACAATGTTTTCTGTGCTATCAAAAAATGTTATATACACATAAGAAACAGCTTCATCCTTGGTGTTGTTTAGGGTCAATTAGAGATACCACGGAAATGCCTTATTGGGTAAAGGGTTAAGAAAACTTTGAGAAAAGGAGAAAATGCTGGTTACAAGTATTCTCTTCTTTTCCCACAACTTTTTCAAAAGCTTTCTTCTTTAGGGATGCGCAAGATTTTGTACTCGAGGGTTATGATGTATCTTTGCCACATGACAAATTTTCAGACTTGTCTAAATATAGAGCAATTTCAAAGGCACCATTATTTGGCCTGAAGTTACGAGATTTGACTTTTCAGGATACTGGGGGAGAGAGAGAGAGAGAGAGAGAGATAGAGAGAAAGAGAGAGAAGAGAAGAGAAAGAATTTAGTATGACTCAAACAAAAAGAAAAGTCCTTCCAAGGTTCTCTTGGATGTTGATAGAAATGTCACCATGCTGTGTGAAAAAAGGGCTGAACAAAACTGAGAAAACTAACGACCCAGGCCAGCCTGGGCAGTCCTAACAGGCTGACTTGGACTGAAATTGTTTGCTATTTGTCAATTTTCCGCATGCCCAAGGGCCATTCCAGCTCATGATGTAGTCGATTGTTCAAAAAAGTAGCTGTTATAGATCAATAATTGTATGATGACTGATATAATACACCATGGAGATGCATTAAGCTTCCTTTTGCCAAAGCATGACTCTAGTATTGAATTCATTAAACTGGGAGACCCAATCTGACAAAGTAATGTACAAAAACATAAAACTCCCCGGGCTACCCACACACACCCACCCCCAGCCCCCATCCTGTAATTATTGAAGGTCAATAACTTCTCTATGGTGTCTTTAAAATCATAAGTACCTTGTACGTAGGCGTAACTTCTATTATGCACACCACTCAGATGCATAATGTTAAAAAAATTGGAGAATAGGTCGTAGGTTGCCTCTTTTTGCATTTTTTTTAAGTTTGGATGTTTTCTAAACAGCCAAGATCAGAAATATCTTAAATTTACGGCTCCGATTCCATTCGGCTGATTCCGAATTGCTCTCGTCACCTGCCTCAAAAATGGCCAACTTCGGATTGCACATAATTTACTTTTTCCTGGTTACGCCTATGTTGTACGCTAAAGGAACTTTTTTTTTCACACAAAGAATTTACGGCTTATTTCCTGTATAAGTTAGTTGTGAAGTATCATTGTAAACATACTGATAAAAGGTTTGTGACATTTAGACTTCGCCAGTCACATACAAACAGTTACATATTGAGGTCAGTTACATAGAGTTTTGTGTTAACCCATTACCAAATGACAATATTTCAGGCTTGTCCAAATCCAGAGCATTTGAAGACAACAAAATAGAAGAGACATAAATTTTGAAATTTGGTTAGTGACAGGTAGAAAACATTGTGGGAAAAGGAGAAAATGCTGGTTACCAGCATTTTCTCCTTTTCCCACCATGTTTTCTAAAGGCTTCTTTCTCAGGGGCATCAAAAGTAGGGATTGTGTGGTAATGGGTTAACCCATAATCACACAATCCCAAGTTAAAACAAATCTGGGAAATTAGACTTTTGTAAACATTGTGGGAAATGGAGAAAATGCTGGTAAACAGCATTTTCTCCTTTTCCCACAATGTTTTCTACCCTTCCAAAAAGGGATTTTAGTTTTAGAGTCACATTTATTTTTTTGTGAGTTATTGCTTTAAATGTAGACTAGTTTTAACCCTTATCTTGCTAAATAACAGTAATAATATTTTTAATTAGATAGTAAAAGCCAAAAAAACTATTATTTCCTTGGTATGTTTTGGTGAATAATATATTCTGATCAGATAGTGTAGATTAAAGATCAGACAGCAGACTGCACATTCTGTGCAGTCTGATCTTTGATCTATACTGTCTGCAATAGGTCAATGACTTGCTCTTAGCAACTTAAGGGTTTAAGATTTTTGCATTTTGGTATAGGGTTAAGAACATTTGTAGTCAATTAAGATATTGTACTTTTAGGACAAACAAGTGCTAGGTATTGGCAGTGGTACAACAATCATCAGTGCAGTTGAGAGAATAGGTAAGGTTACACCACAGGCCACTGATACTTTATCAGAGCTCCAGACAGAGGGAGTGATTTTGATTTCAAAACTGAAAATATTGAGTATTCTCCACAAAACCCTATGTTATGGGTACTCATTAGAATTGTCTCATAGAGACGATTCTAATGAGTACCCACAACATATGGTTAGGAAGAGAAATAATGAATTTAGAATGACATTACTCCCTCTTATCTAGAGCTCTGTTTATGAGTCTGAAAAATATATGAGCCATGCTCTGGCGAATGGGGGCTCAAAGCATCTCTGCGATACACTATAGGTGATGTCTATACTAAGAAAGACATCACCTAATTACGAATCCATAAAATCTACTTTATCAATCAACTTATTTGAAGTAGAATTATCCATTGATAATTTGAAAGCTAGTGAAAATTTAAAATTGAAAACTAGTGAAAAGTGTTGGCCCATGTCAGCCTGCATGGAATGTACAGGATGATATGGGTTGATACTTTATACAAATGCATTTAGGCCCCTTTTCAAAGAGAAAGGCTCGGATAAATATCAAAATTTTCATTGCTCAATTATCTGACAATTTAACAACTTGACAGGTT
Organism: Tridacna crocea; assembly: GCA_943736015.1. Lineage (NCBI taxonomy): Eukaryota > Metazoa > Mollusca > Bivalvia > Cardiida > Cardiidae > Tridacna > Tridacna crocea. The sequence continues at coordinate 47,221,978 of OX031064.1, forward strand.
GCTGCTATCACAGGAATTTGACATTCTGTAACCAAAATAAATGATAAAATATGAAAAGTAAATCTCCCCTATTTCTAGAAACATATGTTTCTTCATATATGGGGGGTATTTTTTTTATATTTATCAGTTTTTCACATTATAGAATGTCAAATTACTGTGCTGCTATGATGTATATAATAAAACCTTCAGTTATTTTATACTTTATAGAGGGGATGCTCCATTGTGCTATTTATAGGAATAGTGTTCAATGATCAACCAATGAAAATGTTGATGTTTCAAGATAGATCTATTGAGTTTCGGTAGCTTATGTTTTGAGAATTTTAGCGCTTTTTTTTTGCCACACAACAGTTACTAAATTTCGAATTTGTTTAAATGCAAAGCATTTTTTAGACAAAATATCAAATGTGGTTCAAATGGTTGAGTTAGAGTCTGAAATGATAGAAAACAATGTGGGAAAAGGAGAAAATACTGGTATGTTTTCAAGGCTTCAAAGGCATCTTCCTCACGGCCGATAAAACTCAGGATTGTGTAATATAAGGTTAACCAGTGATTATGATTTGATTTGGATAGTTCTCAAGATTTACTCAAAATTTTAGACTGGTCCAAATTGAAAGCATTTGCAAACGACAAAATTAACTTGACTCAAAAATTCAAACTTGGGTTTAGAAGAGTAGAAAAAATTGTGGGAAAAGATGAAAATGCTGGTCACCAGCATTTTCTCCTTTTCCCACAATGTTTTCAAAAGCCTTCTTTTGTGAAAGACATGAAAAACCCAGGATTGTTTTGTAAGGGGTTAAGATATCAAACATTTTGATACATAATATTTTGTTACGTTTCAACCCCAGTTTGACACTGTTGTACAAAGCATGTTTTTCTTTGTTTTCCCCTAAGCTGAAAGAAGTAAAAAAGAAAACTTAGAGCTTGTCTGTATTCCAACTTCATTCCAGGTAAATGACTTTTTTTCTCTCTCACCTTTTTTGTTCTGGACCATTCATTATATGTTTGATGAAATTTTTGTTATGTTTTCAAAAAATAGGGGTTTAAATATGAAGACATATTTAGACTGGAGAATCTGATGAACCACTGGGACAGTCTGGAGACATTTTCAGGCCTTACAAAAAATATCTGTGTTTACGGTTTTGGTCAGAGATGTTGTTGATAGGATAGATGAGGATTTCTTTTTCCAGAAACTTTTTACAAGGACCATGTATTGAAATTAAAACGACAGAATTTTTCTTTTTTCAATCTTTAGGGTCAGCAGCATTTTCTAAGTACGGTCGGGAAACCCTAAATACAGATATTTTTTCGTATGCCTCAAGCAGAAACTTAGACAATTTATGATACTGTATCTGTGTTATTACTGGGGATATTTACCTCAGACCTTGAAAAGTCGTTTTACTATAAGTGAGGGAACGTATACAAAAAGGACAAATTTCTATTAAAGTATATTTGATATGGGTATTACCCTTTTTTAACTTAACATTTTCGCTAAAGATCAAGCACTTGCAGCCAAGTGTTGGCACTGGCATTGTTGCTCTTGTTCATTGTTCTCCTCCAAGGATTCATCTTAATTCTTTTTAATATGTGTAATTATATTATTTCTTTCTTTTTCTTGAAGGCCAAACAGCTGATATTGGAGAACAAACTTGTTTTGGGAACTTTAGAACAATTCTCTAAGGTATGGACGTCCGAAGAATAATTTTTATACAGAGCAATAGTCACCATCTGACTAATATACTATTTAAACTCTTGATTTAGCCTGTAACCACACAGTCCAGACTTTAAACATCCCTGAAAAGGACAGATTTTGGGAAAAAAGAGAAAATGCTGGCTTCCCACTATGTTTTCTACCATTCCAAAAGAACATTTGTTGTTTGCAAATGATTTCTATTTGTACCAATCTTAAATTTCTTGTGTGGTAAAGAGTTTTAAACTCTTTCCCAAACGTGCAAATTTTGGACCACAACAGACTGAAAGCATTCTGCAGATGACAACTTAACAGTTGCTAAAAATATGATTTTTCTATATGATATGGTAGAAAACATTGTGGGAAAAGGAGAAAATGCTGGTTACCAGCATTTTCTCCTTTTCCCACTATGTTTTCAAAAGGCTTCTAATCCTGACCCGTAAAAACCAGGGATTGTTTGGGAAAGGGTTAAATGAGTTATGTGATGTCATTGACTTTTATATGTATTAGTTTCCAATAAATAAAGAACTAACCTGTACAATCATAATTTGCTAAACTATCCTTTCTTTCAAGGATGCTAAGGAAGTACATTTGAAAATATATTGAGATGGTTAAATGCTGGTATTTTCTCCTTTTCCAACTATGTATTCTATCCTTCTACATTTTTTTTTGACTAGTCTGAAAATTTGTCATTTGGTTAAAAAAAAAATCTTAAAGTTTTCTGTATTATTTTTTCAATATTGACAAGTATGAAAATGTATCAATTGGTAGGGAAGTTATAAAACTTCGATTGTCATGACGGTTTCTTTATCCTGATTTTTCTATGCTTATTTCTGTAAGGTTACTTGCAGATAGATGTAGCTATAGATGGGGCTGATGAAGTGGACAAAGATTTGACCTGTATTAAAGGTGGAGGTGGCTGCTTAGTACAGGAGAAAATAGTGGCCGGCTGTGCCAGAGAGTTTTATATCATAGCTGACGAGAGGTAAATATTTGATTGCTATGCTCATCTAAACATACTGGTAATGACAATGAAGGCTTGCTGTCATCCATCCTACTGCAGGTCAACAGTTTCAAAGACCTCAAAAACTCTTTGACTAATTACATACCGATTTTATGGACAGGCTCTTGTGATAAAGGGAAGTACATATGATGAAATTAGTAAAGTAAACCCTTTATATGTCAACCCTTTACCATATAAAAAAACTTGCATTCTTATTACTGGCCTGGTACCTCTCCATACAAGTAGGACAGTTAGAGAACAATAACGGTGGTCTCAGTTGGTAACAGCAAAGATAACAGTGAGTTTTTCAATTATTGTTCCTTTCTAGTGAGAGAAAGTACACATCATAAATACTTCAAAATGCTTTACTTCTGGATGGTTACCTTTGGCACGATATTTCTGACAGTCTACAGCTGTAACTTTATACTACCGGTAATCTATACCTAAACTGCTTGTTCTAGATTTTGTAATGCATATTTTGTATCAGTTTGATCTCATTTTATTCACTTATCAAACTGGATCACATGAAATAGGAAACAAACAACCTACAAAGGCATGTACACTTGAGGCATTCATGAAGGCTGGCATTATTGCACAATGCTAGACCCAATAACGTAGTGCTAGAGGCATTTAATCCAAACTATATGAATACCGGTACTTGAATATTTTTCTGCAGTACTACTGTTACTGATTGTTTTATGCCAAGTTTCAATACCTTTTGGTATCTGATTGGGGATTTCAACCACCGACTGAATCATAAAGTAAAATGGTTATTGGACATGCAGAAAACAGACCAGAAGCAAAAAGTTTTGACCCAGGTCAGCCTGCGGAGATTGCACAGGCTGACCTAGGTGAATAAATTTTGCAGATGTATTCAATAGCCTTTTCTCAGTGCTGGGCTTATTTCTATTTTTCAATTATGAAAGGAAGAATGTGGAAAAGTTAGGCACAGCATGGAAGAAAGGTGTTCCAATTGAAGTCATTCCCATGGCCTTTAGACCAGTTCAGGAAAAAATAGAGAGTACTCTGGGGGGAAAAGCCACACTGCGAATGGCGGAGAGAAAAATGGTTTGTATTATTTGTTTTTGTTGTACATATCTATTTCATTCTGGCATACAAAGATTTTTTATACTGTTAGTTGTAGGGTATTGGATTTTTGATTTGCAACTTTCAGGTCGCCTGTTTTTGGAGGAAATGAGTCGTCGTAGTAGCCCTGACATTTTATATCTCTGTTGAAATAGTAACTGAAGATATTTACTTCAAACTTAGACATGTTGTTTAATGTCAAAAGGGGACATCATAAAACAAGGGCAGATAACTTTTTTGCCCCTTTTTTACTTAGAAAATCAAAAAATCTTGTAGCCCAGTGTTGGCACCCTTTTGTGGTACTCTTGATGTGGTACTATTGAAGGTTTGCTTTATGCTTTAAAACCCATTGTACTGTTTATTTATACTTTTCATGAATCTGGTTTTGTTACTGTTCCCTGGCTCTGACTACTGTCACTATTTTTCCAGGGTCCAATAGTTACAGACAATGGAAACTTTATCATAGATTGGGTATTTGACAAAGCAGGTGACTGGGATAAAATCAACACACAGCTTATGCTAATTCCAGGTAGGGACATGACTTTATTAACCCTTTACCAAACAATCCCAGGTTAAAATGACCCTTGGAAAGAAGGCCTTTGAAAAACATTGTGGAAAAAGGAGAAAATGCTGGTAACTAGCATTTTCTCCTTTTCCCCCAATGTTTTCTTCCTTATGAAGGACAAATTCTACCATTTGAGGCATCTTGAACTTGTCATCTGCAAATGCTTTGAATTTGGACCAGTCTAGAATTTTTATACGCCCGTCGAAGACGGGACGTATTATGGGATCACCCGTCGCGGGCGGGCGGGCGGCGTCCAGTTCTTTGTCCGGAGCATATCTCCAAAACTATACAAGCTAGGGTTATGAAATTTCATGGGTGGATAGATCTCATCGCGGCGGAGTGCAGTGCACAGGAATCATAACTCTTGCTCGCTTAATTTTTGAGTTATTGCCCTTTGTTGTTTTTCATACTTGAATTTTGTCCGGAGCATATCTCCAAAACTATACTAGCTAGGGTTATGAAATTTCATGGGTGGATAGATCTCATCGAGGGGGAGTGCAGTGCACAAGAATCATAACTCTTGCTTGCTTAATTTTTTAGTTATTGCCCTTTGTTGTTTTTCATACTTGAATTTTGTCCGGAGCATATCTCCAAAACTATACTAGCTAGGGTTATGAAATTTCATGGGTGGATAGATCTCATTCAGGGGGAGTGCAGTGCACAAGAATCATAACTCTTGCTTGCTTAATTTTTGAGTTATTGCCCTTTGTTGTTTTTCATACTTGAATTTTGTCCGGAGCATATCTCCAAAACTATAGTAGCTAGGGTTATGAAATTTCATGGGTGGATAGATCTCACTGAGGGGGAGTGCAGTGCAAAAGAATCATAACTCTTGCTCGCTTAAATTTTGAGTTATTGCCCTTTGTCGTTTTTTATACTTGAATTTTGTCCGGTGAATATCTCCAAAACTATACTAGCTAGGGTTATGAAATTTCATGGGTGGATAGATCTCACCGACGCAGAGTGCAGTGCACAGGAATCATAACTCTTGCTTGCTTAATTTTTGAGTTATTGCCCTTTGTCGTTTTTCATACTTGATTTTTGTCCGAAGCAGATCACCAATACTATACTACCTAGGGTTATGAAATTTCATGGGTGGATAGATCTCATGGATGGGGGGTGCAGTGCACACAAATCACAACTCTTGCTTGCTTAATTTTTGAGTTATTGCCCTTTGTTGTTTTTCATACTTGAATTTTGTCCGGAGCATATCTCCAAAACTATAGTAGCTAGGGTTATGAAATTTCATGGGTGGATAGATCTCACTGAGGGGGAGTGCAGTGCACAAGAATCATAACTCTTGCTTTCTTAATTTTTCAGTTATTGCCCTTTGTCATTTTTTATACTTGAATTTTGTCCGGTGAATATCTCCAAAACTATACTAGCTAGGGTTATGAAATTTCATGGGTGGATAGATCTCACTGAGGCGGAGTGCAGTGCACAGGAATCATAACTCTTGCTTGCTTAATTTTTGAGTTATTGCCCTTTGTCGTTTTTCATACTTGATTTTTGTCCGAAGCATATCTCTAAAACTATACTAGCTAGGGTTATGAAATTTCATTGGTGGATAGATCTCATCAAGGGGGAGTGCAGTGCACCGAAATCACAACTCTTGCTTGCTTAATTTTTGAGTTATTGTCCTTTGTTGTTTTTCATACTTGAATTTTGTCTGGTGCATGCCCCAGCTTTACAACTTGGGGTAAGACGGGCGTATCTTGCGACAATTTGCCGCTCTTGTTTCGTTTGGTAAAAAGTCAATAGTTATGATTTTTTGTTTGGCAGATCCATTTTTAGCTCACCTGAGCAGGAAGTGCTCAAGATGAGCTATTGTGATCGGTCAATGTCCGTCAGTCCGTCTGTCGGTCTGTTCACAATTAAATCAACAAAAAAATCTTCTGCTCCTAAACTTACAATCAGATTTCAATCAAACTTTACAGAAATGATCCCTAGGTGATGTACTTTCAAAATACTTCAAAGATTTGAATTCCATGAAGAACTCTGGTTGCTATTGCAACCGAGTGAAAAAACTTTAAAAATCTTCTTGTCCAAAACTGTAAGGGCTAGAGCTTTCATATTTGGCATGTAGCATCATTTAGTGACCCTCTACCAAAATACTTCAAATCATGGCTTTAGTGTTGAAATTGGCTCTATGTTGTAGGTTCTCAGATTTTACATAGAGATAAAAAAGGAAATCTTAGAAAATCTTCATGTCCCAAACTGTAAGGGCTAGAGCTCTCATATTTGGCATGTAGCATCATCTAGTGGACCTCTACTAAATTACTTCAAATTATTGCCATAGTGCCGAAATTGGCCCTATGTTGTGAGGTCTCGGATTTCACAAAGAGATAAAGAAGGAAATCTTAGAAAATTTTCTTGTCCAAACCGTAAAGCCTAGAGCTGTCATATTTAGCATGCAGCATCATCTAGTGGCCCCCTACCAAAATACTTCAAATTATGGCCCTGCTGTGAAAATCAAACCTATGTTGTTGGTCTTGGATTTCACATAGAGACAAGGAAGGAAATCTTTAAAAAGCTTCTTGTCCAAACAGTAATGGCCAGAGCTTTCATGTTTAGCATGTAGCATCATCTAGTGACCCTCTACCAACATACCTCAAATTATTACCCTAGTGTTGAAAATGGCCCTATGTTGTGGGTTGTCGGATTTCACATAGCGATAAAGAAGGGAATCTTAGAAAATCTTCTCCTCTCAAACCACAAGGGCTAGAGCTTTCATATTTGGCATGTAGCTTCATTTAGTGGCCCTCTACCAAAATACTTCAAATTATGGTCCTGGTGTGAAAGTTAGCCCTATGTTGTTGGTCTCAGATTTCACATAGAGATAAAAAAGAGGGAAATCTTTAGAAGTCTTCTTGTGAGCACTCTTGATACCACATTTCTTGCTTAACTGAATTGAAAATTAGTTAGAATGTCTGTCTGAATAAAATCTCACATGAGTCTGCATTGAATGCTTGTTCGGAATATAACTTTGTCATCTCAAGTAAGAACGACTTCAAAATTGGTATGGATGTTTGTTGTGATATTACAGAATACTCTGTTCAAGAACAATAACTCTACCTAGCATGGATTTTGAGTAATTCCACTTTGATCTTTATTTTAATAGTGTTGTTTGCTTGTCCAGAGAGGAATTTTGAAATCTCAAGTCAAATTGTTTGTTGCATTGCCTGCTCTTTGCAACTATTATACCTCCTTTACAACTGGAGGTGGGATTGCATATCTTGTGACAATTTGCCGTTCTTTTTTCATCATCATTAGCCCTTGAACCTCAATATTTGGTAATTATAATCTTTGTTGTAGACCTTTGCTGCTTAGTACTCAGGTGAGCGATATAGGATCATCATGGTCCTCTTGTTATGCTTAAACTTTTCTTCATGTTTAACATTACCATGTTAAATAAATGCCTTAGATGGAACAGTGGAATAGGTCTATCTGGTTATCCATCTGCCTGTGATTGATCATCCACTCTTTTTAAGGAAATGCCCAGTTTTATACTTCAGGACATCTGCCCCCTTAGGACATCTGCCCCCTAGACATCTGCCACCCGGATATTCGCCCCCGTAGGACATTCCCCCCCCCCCCCCCCCCAACATTTGCCCCCTGGACATCTGCTCCCGGACATTTGCCGTCTTAGGACATCCCCTCCCGGACATTTGCCCTGGTATGACATCTGCCCCTGGATATTTGCCCCCGTAGGACAACTGCCCCTGTAGGACAAACGTCCAGGTGGCAGGTGTCCTAAGGGGGCAAAAGTCCAAGGGCACAAGTCCGGGGGGCAAATGTCTTAGACCCGCTTCAACTCTTTACCAAACAAAAAAGAAATTTTAGAAATCAAAGTTAAAAGCTTTTGCAGTCCACAGTTCAATGTATTTGTAATTAATGGGTATAAAACATCTTGGGGAAAAGGAGAAAATGCCAGCATTTTCTCCTTTTCTAAAAATGTTTTTAAAAGCTTTCTTCCCCAGGGTCGTTAAAAGTTGATATCTTGTGGTATAAGGCAAGTGAATTTTTTTTTCAGGTGTGATTGACACGGGATTATTTGTGAAGATGGCTAAAAGAGCGTACTTTGGAAAAGCAGATGGCTCGATCATGACAAAAGACAAGTGAAACAATTACAGTGTACATTCTTTATCAGCAGAATTGTGGATCATGTGTGTGTGTATATGTTTGTGGGGGGGGGGGGGGGGGAATTGGACTGGTATATATGCACTAATTTTACCAAAGAGATGTTCAAATGTGTGTGTGTTTGGGCCATGTTCCTGTTCCTATATTTGAATGCATTCTAGTGTACATACCTGAATGTGTAGATACTTATCACACTTTTTATTATAGTAATCTTTTTAATCAAAATGAAATAACAGTTATTTAAATAAGAAGAAAAGACTGTAAGAATACTCTTAGTTAACCCATTACCACACAATCCCTACTTTTGACACCCCTGAGGAAGAAGCCTTTAGAAAAAATTGTGGAAAAAGAAGAAAATGCTGGTAACCAGCATTTTCTCCTTTTCCCACAATGTTTTCTAATCTTCACAAAACAAATTTCAAATTTTCAGTCATGTTTATTTTGTGGTCTGCAAATGCTTTCGAATTGGACAAGCCTAAAATATTGTCATTAAATTTTGGTAATGAATTAAGTTAGAGTTCAGGAACTAAAAGTCATGTTAAAAATCAAAATGAAATATTTAAAGATGGCCCTTCAGATATTGGGACGAAATTTTTACAAAAATACAAGAAACTCATCCTTATACTCCCAAGGCCTTTTAATTTTCATTCATAAAACCCCAGTAGTCGAAAACCATCCGACAACAAGAGAAATTAGAGATTTACTACGGCCCAGATCGACACCGATGGGAACCATGGTCTATTTTTAGATGAGCAACTTGCTCATTTACATACCGGAAATACACAAATAATGCCTCAAACATAGCGTCCGAAGAAGAAATTATGGAAAATAATTACATGTTTGTTATGTTAAGGAATTTAAGCGCGATTGGTCACGTGCCAGTCACTTTACATTCCCACAATGCTTCTTTTGATTTTTGGCGCGAAATCTAAAAATACTTTAAGAGGCTACGTAGCCTTTTAAGGGAATACCATCAAAAATTTTTATTTTGGTAATTTTATAATTCTTAATTATTGATGATTTGTATTGTTTTTTCATATAAATTTCAGTGATATATATATTTTTTGATTTGGTGAGATGTGAAAATTCTAAATACCCACCTTTAGAGGCAAAACTTTTCCATGGACGCTCTACCTTTTCCAAAGAGCAGATAATTCATGTTATTAAAGAAAACTTTTGCAAGAATGCTTTATTTATTCCAAAGAGCCATAGAATTGAATGAATTTTGAAAGCAAAATCAGCAATGAAATATATTTGTGTCACAAAGTATTTATTGATACAACATGTGTATTATCCTATTATGAAAGAAGAATGCAAATAGTTTGCTGCCTTGACACAACTAACACTGTTCCCTCAAGCTCTTTACCAAGCATTAAGGTTTTGGATTCCACCAAATTGGAAGCATTTGGAAATGAGAAGTTAACCTTAGATCAAATGATGACTTCTTATCATTGATTGGATGGAAAACATTGTGGGAGGAGGAGGAAATGTTGTTTACCCGCATGATCTCCTTTTTCCGAATATTCTCAAATACTCTTTCCTTCAGGATTGTTAAAGTTTGGATTGTGTGGCAAAAGATTAGTATTGTTTGTACCCCTGTAGTTCTAAGCTTTTGAAAACATTGTGGTAAGACAAGCATTTGTTACTAATAGAAGGAAGTTGCCTATTGTGAGCAATTACCTTTTTTTAATCATACTAAGTTTATTTCTGTACCACTCGTCAAAATTGTAGACTTGTCCGAAATGAAAACATTTGCAACAATTTAAATGTTGCTCAAACGATTGAAACTGTATTTGATAGGGTAGAAATAATTGTGGGAAAAAGAGAAAATGCTGGTAACCAGCATTTTCTCCTTTTCCTACAATGTTTTCTACCCTATCAAAGAAAAAATGCTTCATTTGAGTCAGATTAAAATTATCGTATGCAAATGCTTTCAATTTGGACAAGGCTAAAAGTTTGTCGTCTGGTAAAGCTCTGAAAAACACTTGAGCAACATATAAATTGTTTGTTAGCAAATCTCTCAATTGGAGAAGTCTAGATTGTGTCTCAATCTTTTCAAAAGCCTTCTTGCTCAGGGTTGTTAAAACTTGGATTGTGTTAAAAAGTTTTGTAGAATGTTTCTGGCGATCAGCATTTTCTCTTTTTGCTACGATGGTTTCTACACACTCAAAGATCAATCCACACATGTGGGCCAGATTAAATTTGCTGAAAAAGTGACAGCAAAGTAAAAAAGTTGCCTTTCAGAGGTTCGTTTCTTTACGTTGTCTAGCTTGACGAGATCTATCCAAAATTCTACCTCTTTGTGTTGTGTTGTGGTGTACATAGTAAGTAATCAATCTGACTCTCCATTTTGCATTTTTTATAACTGACCTCTGAAGATAACTTTTTTTGAGTTTGCCACTGTTTTTCCATGCTTTCATTCATTTATTAACCCATTTCCACACAATCCCTACTTTTGTCGCCCCTGAGAAAGAAGCCTTTTGAAAACACTGTAGGAAAAGGAAAAAATGCTGTTAACCAGCATTTTCTCCTTTTCCCACAGTGTTATCTACCCTTCCCAGATCAAATTTCAATTTTTCAGTCGCCTTTATTTTATCGTCAGCAAATGCTTTCAATTTGAACCAGTCTAAAATTTTGTTGTGTGGTAAACAGTTAATCTTGATTCATCCTGGGTACCTGTAGTTGTAGCCCCGCAAAACAAATGTTTTCTTGGGTACATTGGAATTGGCCTGTCTGTGCGTGTGTCTGTCATTGTGTCCGTCTGAGTACAAAATACTAGCAAAAGTGCTGGTGGGGGTATTAACCCGTTACTCCATAGATACTCATTTCTACGCATTGCTTGTAGGAGCCTTTGGAAAACTTTGTGGCAAAAGGTGAAATTGCTCATGATGAGCAATTTCACCTTTTGCCACAATGTTTTCTACACTATCAAAAGGTATCATATACACATTAAGAAACGATTTCATCCTTGCTGTTAATAAGGGTCAATTAGAGATACCATAAAAATGCCTTATGGGGTAAAGAGTTAAGTCACATTCAATGACAGCTCTAGTTTATTTCTTAGGCAAATTAGTAGGTCCAATTCCAAGTAATTTCTTATGAATTTGTTTCAGTGGGTTTAAGTCTGACGGAAAAAAGCTTCTTGAGTCAATTTAGGTGGCCAGCCATGGGGCTTGAACCCACAACTTCAAGTGGCCCGAGACTTGATGATCACAAGACTTATGTTCTACCTCTTGGGCTGCTAGGGCTGACATAAACAATTGGGTTATGCTAAAGGTAATGTTACTATTTAACTGGGCAGTACCATGAAGGGTGTCGAGAGATGATTTGATAATGCCAAGTGGAATGCAAGTATATGATTGGATAATGCTAGATGTACATATTGTCGGTTTACTTGCAAAACCTCATAACTACAGCTTGTAACAAGCTGTAGTTACGAGGTTTTGGAAGCACACCGACGATATAATGAAAGATGATTTGATGTGTTGAAAGGTCATATGATAATGCAAGAGTAACATAAAAAGTAACTGAGTAATACTGAGGACAGAACTAACAGATTGCAAGACTCTGTAACTCTTTACTAAACAACAAAATTTTAGACTGGTCCGAATTGAAAGCATTTGTAGACAACAAAATAAACGTGACTCAAAAATTGAAATCTGACTTTAAAAGAGTAGAAAACATTGTGGGAAAAGGAGAAAATGCTGGATATCAGCATTTTCTCCTTTTCCCACAATGTCTTCAGAAGGCTTCTTCCTAAGGGTCGTAAAAACCAGGTATTGTGTGGTAAGGGGTTACGATGAGTAAACTGCTTATGTTAACTCTGGTTACTAGACAACAGCATGTTAGCCTTGTTCAAATTAAAAGCATTTGCAGATGACAAATTTCATAGTTGCTTAAATGGTACAATCTTTCTTTGATAGCGTTGAAAATAGTATGGGAAAAGGAGAAAATGCTGCTTACCGCATTGGTTACCAGCATTTTCTCTTGTTCCCCATGTTTTCAGATGGCTTCTTTTCTAGGGTTGTTAAAAGTCTGCATTGTGAGGTAGAGTTAACCCATTACCACACAATTCCTACTTTTGACGTCCCTGAGAAAGAAGCCTTTTAAAAACACTATGGGAAAAGGAGAAAATGCTGTTAACCAGCATTTTCTCATTTTCCCATAGTGTTTTCTAACCTTCCCAGAAAAAAATTCCATTTTTAAGTCACCTTTATTTTGTCATCTCCAAATGCTTTGAATTTGGACTGGTCTAAAATTTTCTTGTGTGGTAAAGAGTTAAATGACATAACAAAAGTATCAGGCGTGTTGGAAAAGGAATTGCATATCCAACCTTACTTTATAAATCCATTTATGTTTGATAATCTGTACTAACTTGTGTTCTTGGCTAAGTGTTCTCTGCACTTTTATTTTTCTCTTAAACAGAAATATTTTATTAAAATAAATTGTAAAAGTCCAAGGTTATTTATTTTCTTTTCTACCCATTGTCTCAATACATTTAGCATTTTGAGAAATTCTTAAAAATGATAAATGTAGCCCAAAGGATGGTATTTGCAGATGAAGAGTTACAGTGTCATCTGGCTTCCGGAAAAATAGGGTCTGAAATAAGATGGTATTCAAGATAAAAATTTATGAAACATGTCTGGAAAAATGTTATCCGGCAAGCTCTTGACAAGCTAAACCCATTACCACTCAATCCCAAGTTTTAACGACCCAGCGCAAGAAGTCTTTTGAAAACATTGTGGGAAAAGAAGAAAATGCTGGTAACCAGAAGCAATCTTTTCTACCACATTTAACTCTTTACCAAACAGCAAAATTTTAGACTTGTCCAAACCGAAAGCATTTGCAGATGACATAATAAAAGTGACTGAAATTTTGAAATTTGTTTTGTGAAGGGTAGAATACATAGTGGGAAAAGGGGAAAATGCTGGTTACCTTCATTTTCTCCTTTTCCCACAATGTTTTCTAAAGGCTTCTTTCTAAGGGTCGTCTACAGTAGGGATTGTGTGGTAATGGCTAAACGAGAAAAATTTGATTCACTTCTATGATGGAGTACAGTATAATATCACGTAACATAACACAGTGTCTAGTCATGTTTTTTGTTTTTTTAATAAAAAATTCATAGTAGTATTCAATGAACAAAGAATTACAGTCCATGAACTTAGCTTACAAAGATACATGGTAACAATGTATGTTTAAAAAAAAATCATTTCTGATGATAAATTAAGCTTTGTTTGACAGAAAAAGAGTAGCTTAATACCTCTATTCAAAATAGTATTAATTACAGAATATGAGAAAGATGTAGAGGTACATGGCTTTTAAAATTGTACAGTCATATTTAGATGAAAGATGTTTTTCTGTCTCTCAACCTTGAACCAAGCAGTTCAAGGACTAGATCACCAAGAGGCAGAAGGCTACTAAAAGTATTGTGCAGACAGGACAAAATGCTGGTAACAAACATTTTTTCTTTTCTAAGAATGTTCCTAAAATATTGAACAAAGACAAACGAAAGCATTGAACAACATTCAATTTTTCTTTTGATTTTAAACTAAAAACGTTCAAAATTGGCTTGGTAAAGGGTTAAACTCCAATAAACAACTTGACATACTTATCAACATTAACTCTTTACCACATGACAAAAGTTTTGCACATTTCCAAATCCAAGGCATTTGCAGACAACATATCAAATATGGATCAAATTGTGAAATTTGTCTCTGAAAGGTAGAAAACATTGTGGGAAAAGCAGGTTACCAGCATTTTCTCCTTTCTCAGGTTGTTTTCGAAAGCCTTCTTCCCTAGGGTTGTTCAAAGTCGGGATTGTATGGTAAAGGGTGAATGTAGAAAAGTTGATTTTGACTTACAACACAAAAAAAAAGAGATGAGTGAAAATGAGACATATAACTAACTCTTTACTGCACGAGAAAGATTAAGACTTGTCCAAATTCAGCATCTGCAAATGTTGCATAAACTAGAGCCATCACTGAACGTGACTTAATACCCTCCCGCCAGCACTTTGTCAGGAAAAAGTGTCAAGTTCAAGGGGAGGTAATTCCTCAACCAGAAAGAGTTGTAACTTGAAAATTGTGTCTTGCAAATCTTCAATATATGATCAGTATATGTGCAAAGTTTCAATACAATTGAAGCAAAACTGTAGGAGTTGTTCGCGACACAAAATTACTAGTATTTTGTAGAAGGACGGACAGACACACCGACAGATAGGATGATTCAAGTATACCCCTGAAAACATTTGTTTTGCAGGGGTATAATAATGAAATTTGTCTTTGAAAGGGATGAAAACACGTGGAAACAAAGGAAAAATGATCAATAACAAGCAATGCATTTCATCAAGTAGATTGGTATTAACAAGAGACAGAAAATCAGAAAATGCTGCTTTTGTGAGCATGTCACATAAGATCAGGCTGAACTGATTGTGCGATCTCATCTTGATACTGCCCAAAGTTTTATGAAATAATTATAATCCATTCAAAACACCAGTGATTTTACCAAATATTCCAACTTACAAACTGAACTCTACCAGCATTTTATTTTTTTCTTGCAATCTTTGGAAAATCCTCCATCTTCCATACCATTAACCCTTTACCACACAAAGAAAAGTGTAGACTTGTGCAAATATAGTGCACTTACAGATGGGATGTGGTAGAAAATATTGTGGGAAAAGTAGAAAATGCTGGTTACCAGCATTTTCTTCTTTTCCCACAATGTTTTCAAAAGGCCTCTACCATAGAGTCGTTAAGAGTCGGTAGAGGGTTAAGACACAGATATGTCTGGTAAAGTGTTGAAATGTCTCTAGACAACCACCTAGCTACTGACTACAACCACCTATTCAAATGACGATCATATTTAACAATTATTCACATATTTCACAATGTTTTTTGTAATGGTTATATTTACAAATGTTTGAAATGAGGCGAGGTATCTACAAAATGCTTATTTTCTACACAAATATTTACAGATATCAAAGTTGTGTAACAACAACAAAAAAAATTACTGTGGGGACTGCAAAAGCTGATCTGGGCCACAAATTCACCAATTATTCTTCAAGATTTTCTGACAGTTAAAGTGACAGAACTTCTGATTGGCTAAACCATATTCTGATTGGCTTTTTAGCCATATATGGTTTAGCCAATCAGATATGGTTTAGCCAATAAGAACTTCTGTTACTTTCTCACTGACTAAATTCTGATCAACAAGACTAAGAATGTTCTTAAGAATAGTTGGTAAATATGGACCCTGGTTGATTTTAAATTTTGAAGATGCTCTAAACTCGATGTTTATTGATTTATATAAAAGCTGTATGCTAAAGATAGAAAGCATCTGCATTACGTCAACTTAGCAGTGGTACTATCCAGAATTGCATCGAGTTTACCTTTCCCAAATGACCAATTTTTTACTCTTCACATCTGCAGACAACAAATTCAATACTAATACATTACAAATAAGCTCAACTACTGTGAATTGAAATTTGATTTTGGAAGGGTAGAAAACATTGTGGGAAAAAGGACAAAATGCTGCACTTTTTCCTTTTCCCACAATGTTTTCAAAAGGCTTCTTTCCAAAGGATATGAAACCCAGAGACTTTTCACTACAGCTTAGAGGCAGGTAGGATAACTACCTCCCTTTTTAATTATTCAACCAAATGTAAGTTAATTTCATTCTATCAGTGTAAGTTTTCATAAATTAACCAGATAAATCATTTGAATTAAATAAATCCTGATCATATTTTTCTGCTTGCACTATTCTTCCACCAAAAAATCGTCCATTCAAAGCACTTACTCCTTTTTCAACCTCTGAAATAAGAAAGAAAAAAACATTGGTAAAAGTAAATGATAACTTATTTTACAAGATTATCCAGGATATATGTACAAAAGATAGGGGTAAACTAGTTTTCAGATTTGAAAAACAAAATCTTCAAAAGTGCTTTTAAAACTGCTCTGAATGCATTTCCACACATTCAACTAGAGCTTTCACTGAATGTAACTTAATACCCCCGCCAGCCCTTTGACAGAAAAAAGTGTCAAGTTCAAGGGGAGATAATTCCTCAACCAGGAAGACCTGACACTTGAAAATTGCATCTTGCAAATCTTCAACATATGACCAGTTTATGTGCAAAGTTTCAATTGAAGGAAAACTGTAGGAGTTCGGGACACAAAATTACTAGTGCTTTGTACATAGACTGACACACAAACAGACAGGCTGATTCCAGTGTATCCCCAAAAACATTCGTTCTGCGGGGGTATAATTTTAACACAGAAATCCCATCAATTAAGCTACATCTAACTTGCTATCTGTACATGCTTTCGATATATAAGTGTTGCATTTTGCTCTAGTAAAGAGTTAACAAAATACAAGAAGTGCATGAACAGGTGCACTAGGCTGTGTGATTTAACCCAAAAGGCACTCAATAAAGCCTAAAGACATTTTCTGTTTAGACATGCAACCCAAATAATTGTGATTTCAATGATGCTTTTGTCTAGAATAATAAGCAAAGTAGGAAAGATAGTTAAAAGATCAGCTGGTATATTTCTTGCGGTATCATCTCGATCTGCAGTGGCATCAGTGGCAACTACTGTTGTAAAACATGTTTTAAGAGTTCAGTAATAAAACTGTCAGAGGCTGTGTAACACACCAGTTAAACCTTTACCACACAATACCATGTTTTAACAAAAACTGTCAGAGGATGTGTAACTCACCAGTTAAACCTTTACCACACAATACCATGTTTTAACAAAAATTGTCAGAGGATGTGTAACACACCACTTAAACCTTTACCACACAATACCATGTTTTAACAAAAACTGTCAGAGGATGTGTAACTCGCCAGTTAAACCTTTACCTCACAATACCATGTTTTAACAACCCTGATGAAGAAAACTATTGAAAACATTGAGGAAATGGAGAAAATGCCTGTAACCAGCACTGTCTCCTATTTTATAATACGCAACGCTATAGGCGTCTTCTGTAAATGTTTTCAATTTCAAAAAGTCTAAAATTTGTTGGTTGGTAATGGGTGTAACAAGTTATTACCCTAACTTATTGTCCTTGAAGTTGTAAAAAGTTTTCCCTGTCAGGCTCATAAACAAGCTTCTGTGTACGAAAACAACCTAAAAATAAGACAAAAACACATTGGGATATTTGAGTTCCCAAATACACACTGAAGTCCTACCTTCCCCTGATGTAAACTCCACGAATATTTTCACGATGACTTCAGCATCGTCCTCTTCACTCTGTCTTTCCTGATATATGATGACTCTGTTCACATTTCCGTATTTACCGCATTCATCAGTCACTTCAGCCTCCAGTTCATCATCGAGATCTTCTGGTCCAACCATGTTACGTAATACCATCACCTTGCTCTGTAACAGAAAAAGAGAATGTCTTTTAGCACACAGACTTCAATACCATTTTTGACAAGAGACTGAAAATAATCGTTTACTTTTTGTAATGACCAATATAAACAAGAGAACTGCATAGAAATCCAGGCTTGATGAAAAAAATAAATCAGTGATACTTGTACAGTATTGCACAACTTTCTTCATTTAAACCCCCCCCCCAAAAAAAAGAAGATGTTTTACCTGTTCTAAAACGTAGTTTGCTTCATTCTTTAACCCTTTCCCAAACAATCCCTGGTTTTTACGGGTCTGGAATAGTAGCCTTTTGAAAACATTGTGGGAAAAGGAGAAAATGCTGGTAACCAGCATTTTCTCCTTTTCCCACAATGTTTTCTACCCTATCATAGACAGAAATCATCGTTTCAGCAAGAGTTGAATTGTCGTCTGCAAACGCTTTCAATTTGGTCCAGTGCAGAAAGTTTGTCGTTTGGGAAAGGGTTAACTCATTTTCTGCATTTCCCACAATGTTTTCAAAGGCCTACTTTCTGCAGGTTGTTAACCCTTGAGCTGCATAGTGCAACTCAAGGATCTTTTGTGGACAGTGTAGATCAAGACTGCACAGAATGTAAAGTATGATCTTGGATCTACACAGTCCAATAAACAAGTATCTTTCTCCCAAAAACATCTTTGAACAAATTTGGGACTTTACTTTCAGCTTGAAAGTTTCATTTCACATACATGTATCTAGCAGGATAATAGTTAAAACTCAGGGGTGTTTGTAAAGAGCTTATTTATTCTACTTAGTTAAAATCTCTCGACTATCATCTTTGAAGACCAGCATAAAAAGGAGAGAGCATTTTGACCCTAATGCCACTACAGGAAAGATATAATACACTCACCTGTGACTGTCTCATCAATTTTTGCATAACCATATGTCTTGCATTACTACCACTAATCTTCATGGTCTCCTGCTGCTCTAGTGTTTGATTGCCTTCTTCTTCAGCATTCTTTTTTTCTTGTTCCTTCTTCTCTTTCTCTCTTTCTTCTCGTTTCTTTTCTGCAGTAATATCTTTGTCTACAACTGATGAAATGGCTGCCTGGAGACTGCTACTGGATGAAGCTGAGGATTTCGTAGGAGGCATCATAGCTGAAACTAGAAAATAATTTGGGCCATAGAGTTTGCTCTTTTCAGTGCCAAATGAAAGTAAGAAGTTTTTGAAAATGACATGAATCAAGATCAGTTTGCACACAAAGTATCATCCACCTGGTATATTTAATTTTAAGCAACAAAATCATGTTTATTTCAAGGATATAAGTTTTTTTTGGAGCCAAGATATATCTATTGGCCAAATAACAGGTGGTCACATAGTTCCATTTTCAGACAAAAGCCGAAGCAAAAACTTGATAATATTTCAAGCATGCATTATATGATTGACCTATATGGTAACAGAGGTCATTTATTTCATGTCACTTTGTGTAAGTAATGGTAATTTTTTTCAAACAACACTCTTTTGCATGCACTCCGTGTTCTGGCAAGGCATTGTCAGTTTGTCACCAAACTTGCCCTGTTATGCTGCGTTCACACTAGAGCACGACCTGTTATGATCATCACAATTGGCCAATTGCAGGGAATGGTGTAACATTGCTGGAATTTGACGATTAGATACGAGTAAGTGCGATTTCATGCATTCCGATACGATTTGATACGGTTAGATGCGATTTGGTCACGATTGGTCAATTTCTGGTGATACAATCTGTGTCCAGGATAGACAAGATCACATATGATCTGATAGGAGTATTACGACTGAGTGAATGAATGAATAGTGTTTTAAGGCCTGTCAACAAGTTAGGTCATATTGGGCGCACTTACTTAGTAAACAATAATGCGAGGTGAAAATAACATACATGTCGAACAACACAAGACAAACATGATAAATGAGGAATGGATGAAACACAAAATGATGCCCCTTTTGTCGCCTTTTACGACATGCATGCTGTCACTTTTGTTCCGCCAGATGAAATGGCAGATGTGACGATCGCGGGACTGCAGTGGTTTATTCTTATACCCCCGATTAAACCACACGGGGTCCCACAGGCCACTTGATTCCCATTCCAAACCCTATTTACATCGAGAAAAAAATATAGGATTTGGAATAAGAACTACCCAGCCTGCTGCAATCCTACGAATTACGAGGAAAGCAGCCATTTGTCTCTAATTTTAGTCGCCTTCTACGACATGCCATAGAGAAAGGCCGAGGTCCTATTCCATACAGTAAAAACCCGCGGGACCCCACGGAAATTTCGATTGAGTTCGCGATTCCATTGCGATCTGATGCAATCATAACGATAAGTGTCCACTATCTGTTACGACACTATACGTCCGATACGTTCTCATACGAGCATCACAGACTGATGCGCTCTGTTGCGATGTGTTACGATTGTTGAATGGATGTTTTGAGCGAACAACCTGATTAATAGGAGACCTCATTGTTGATTGAACCTCTGAACATTCAATACCATTGATGATGGCCGGACTTGTGGATGATTAGAATGTGACATTTGCATTGTTAATGTTTGCTTATATTACCGCCATCGAAGAAGAAGAAGAGTAGCTGCAGTGGCATACCTCAGGAAGATTCAAAATTGCTAAAATATATGACGTTAGATGTTACTCTTCTATTTAGATGGAGCAATGAAACAAATTAATCTTGTCTGATGTATATGTGGTCGCCATAACTCGCAACAGATCTTGGGCGTCCGTCACAAATGCGTAACTAGTCGTGCCTTGTCGTATTTACTCGCATCAGCTTGTATCCTCTCGTGAGTCATTCGCATCAAGTTGTGGGCAATCGGGCCCGACAGAATATCCTGAATCGCAACAGATCATAACACGACATTGGAGATCGCAACACATCACAACAGATTGTCTTGACCCCGACCACCACGATTTAGAAACACGACGTAATACGATCTGTTGCGATTTGTTGCGATGACTTATGATCTGATGCAATGGTTACGATAGTTCTGGCAATCTTGTTAATTGTGAAAAAAATTTTAACTGCCAAAAAATTTTCCACCATTAACCTGATTGCCGCGATTGACATCCATGGCAACCAGAGTAATGGCTAGAATTCAATCTCTTGAACAACTTTGGTAGAACTTCGCCCAACGAACATCCCTGCCAAGTTTCATCAAGATTGGCCAAGTGGTTTGGGAGAAGATGTTTAAAGAAATTGCGGACGATGGTCGATCACAAAAGCTCACCATGAGCACTTCTTGCTTAGGTGAGCTAAAAATCTACCCTATAAAATGTTTTTTTACCTTTAGGTAATGGCTTGTTGAGGGTAATGTTAGCAGCTAAAAGCCCTGGAGGAGGAATGTTGGCTACAGATGTTGCCTGACCCAAGGAAGCTGGTATTGCCACTCCTGGTCCACCTATGCCACTTATATCAGACTGAGCCCCAAGTCGCATGTTTGATCCTCCCCCAAGTTGTGTGGGTGTAGCAAGTCCTGGGGGCTGCAAAACAAAATTTTACTCACATAATAAAAGTTCTAAACATTTTACCCTATGTCTATCTGAGCAAGTATCTTCTGTCAAGAGCAGATTTTTTCATATTATCTCTGTACCACACAACAAAAAGGAGGTTGCCAGCATTTTCTCCTTTTTACCACAATGTTTTCTATAAGTTTCTTCCTCATAGTTGTTAAAACTTGGAATTGTTTGCTACAGAATTAAAAGAAATTTTAGCAAATCTGCTTTGCATATGCATATCTACTTTACATTAATATATCCATTCTGGTTTTTACCGCCCTGGAGAAGAAGCCTTCTGAAAGCATTGTGGGAAAAGGAGAAAATGCTGGTAACCAGCATTTTCTCCTTTTCCAACGATGTTTCCTACCCTTCTGAAGCCATGTTTTAATTTTTGAGCCATGTTTATTTGTAGTCTGCAAATGATTTCAACCTGAACAAGTCCAAAATTTTGTTGTTCGGTATAGAGTTTAACAACATTGAGAAAGAAACATTGTGGGAAAAGGAGAAAATGCCGGTAACCAGCATTTTCTTTTTTCCTCACAATGTTTTCTACTCTTCCCAAAACAATTTTAATCTTTCAGTCACACTTATTTTGTAGTCTGGATATGCTTTCAATTTGGATTAGTCTAAAACTTTGTTGTTTGATAAATAAAAACACTTTCACATGTAAATCTAAGATAGTTATGGCTGACACCAGTTCCTAGTTCATGTAATAGAGCAAGCCTGAGTAGAGGTTTTCTTATTTCCTAACAGTAAGTGCACAGACAAGGAAATAGCATCTTCTCACCATTAACTGTTGCTGAGCATCCATTGCTGTTATCTTGGCTGTCACAGCAGCAGCTGCTACAGCGGCCGCCGTCGGCATGCTGCTCAAACTTGTTGTCTGTGGCTGGGTTAGCACATCTGGAGGGGTTATAGCCTGTAACAGAGCAATTTATCATCTTTTAGGCTAATTTTAGATCATATTCTAAATAAATTTGACATTTCATGATAATTTACAACACAGGAAAATGTAATTTTTAATAGCAAAGAAATTATTCTGGAAAACGGAATAATGGAAATACGTTTATTTGCCACAAGTTTTCCAAGGGTTGTCTTCTGCATGTGCAAAAAAGTAAAATGGCACGGTAACTGGTTAAGGAAATGAAAACAGGTCTTTTGCTGTTGTTTATCTATAATATCTACGATTCACTGCAAAACTAGAATGATTTCATGTATTCTACAAATTATTCAACTATTTTACTAGTGGGCATAGTCACATAGAAAATACATGTCTACATTTTAAAGTAAAGCATGTATGACTCAATTGACTTCATTATGTTCATTCAAAAGAAGATAATATTATAGATCTAAATCAGCAAATACTGCAACATGATGTTTTACCCACTGTCCCAATTTCTCAATCCATATATAATACACATGTTTCATTTTTAACCATCACACTTTATAGAACTTTCAAAGAGAGCTCATACTCACACGTCCCACTCTAAGATACTGTCCTCCCAAGTCAAACAGATTCATGGATGCCACTGCGTCTGTTGCTGATTGAGAATTGTCATACTCTATAAAACCATAGCCCCTTAAAAAACAAAAACAAAATCCTCAATAAACTCATACTTAGTGTTTGCCATCTTCTTAAGTAAAAATCCTCATGAAATGTTCATGCGTTTTACATGTTTTCATATACCTAACAAGACACAAGATATATCTTTCTTTATATTTGGAATTAGTAGATCTACAAGAAAGATAGAATCACTGCGTATTGAACAACAAGAAAGTAACCATTTACAGATCATTTATACGGTGTAATGAATACATATTTACCAGCAAAAGTACTTTGATACTGACATACTTCTTTAAACTTTTACAGCTGTAATATGCCATTGGCTAGGACACCTTGCAAAACAGACCCCATGACTATTTTCCACCCCCCACCCCCAAAGAAAAACACAGACTATTTACTGTATTTAAGGACTCATGAATAACAATAATAATCTACACTTACTTGTGTTTCATTCCGCCTTTTGATGTTGGATCTTTCACCAGCATGCAAGTCAAGATTTTACCAAAGGCTTCAAATACACTGAAACATATGGAAAAAAGGTCTCAAACACTAACAACAAATGTATTGAAAATCTTAAATTTACACAAACAGAACAATCAACATAAAACCTTTCAGATATTGAAATTTCCAGATTGTTTTCAACCACCTATTATCAAAAGACAGACATTGTAAGTTATTCTTTTCTGTGCAATTACTTTTTGTCCACTCTGCATTCTTAGGGATAAAAGTAATACAAGCCTGTTTAAAACTGCATATTCAAATATCTAAACCACATTTTGGATATTCTAATTCAAATATTTACTTTATATGTCATCTTGTTGTACAAAATGGTTTCTAGTTATCAACAGTTGAACATTTCGTTCTGTCTGTTACTAAATATTCAATGTAGTTACAGTCATATAACAGGAATAATTTCCTTGTTCATACACTTGCTAGGTTTCAAAATTACAAGAATAAGATTCTGTAGTGCCTTGCAAACGGAAACTCCCAATCGAAACTCTCTTCACATCCACAGTTATGAAAATTTTGCAATGTTTTATTGGCTCTAGTATTAATGATTCATTCTTAGCATCTGAGATTGAGTAAGCACTAAAGAGATAGTGTGTAAATAGTGGCATCACATTACCTTGATATATCTTTCTCTGTGAGATCTGGATGTATGGAAGCAATATAGATTCTGTTGTAGTTTTTTGCTTCACTTGCCAACTGTTCAATTATAGGCTGGGCCTGAGGCATGTTACTGGGTCGACCCACCTACAAATATACAGCAATATCAATACATCAAAAGGTCTCTTCATTTTGACAAAACTGAACTGGCACCGTCTGTCATTTTAATTTCAGAGATATTTATGCAATTTACAAAGATAAAATTGACAATTTAAAATCTTGTTCTAAACCCTTTACCCTTTACTCCCAAGATTTTACAACCCTGAAGAAAAAGCCTTTTGAAAACAAAGAGGGTAAAAAAGAAAACGCTGGTCACTAGCATCTTATTTATTTTTAACGCTGGTCACTAGTATTTTCTTTATTTTTAACAAAATTTCCTACCTTTTTTCAAAGACAAGACAACATTAAAACTACACAGAATTTGCTGCCTGCAAATGTTTTTAGCCCTTTACCACATTAAAAAAAATTATAGATACATTTAACTTGAAAGCAATTACAGACAAATTTATTAAGACTGCAATAATGGAATCTGTCTTTGATTGGGTAGAAAACAATGCTGGAAAAGGAGAACATGCTAGTTTCCAGCATTTTTTCCTTTTCCCACTGTGTTTTCGAAATGTCTATCTTCTCAGTCATTTAATGTCATGAATGGTTAAATTGGACAAGTCTCAAATGTTATCTTAAAGTAAAGGGTTAACAAGATTAAGAGGATTGATTCGTAAGTTGCCAAGTGATTTGATAGAGAAGACTACATTCCAAACAGCATATGCATTTCACAGAAAAAAAAAATTGAAGGGGAGGCAAAGAGTGCAGAAATACGAGGGTTTTAAAATTTATAAATCCCTCCTCTGTCAACTCTTTCTGTGGGTTAATAAGTTTCCTTGTGACAGGATTCATTATCTATCTTCACCCTGTACCACTCAATCTAAACTGAAAATTGCTGCAACCAACAAATTTGAAATTGGTGAAGATGCTCTGTCATTCTCTCATACAAAAAACAGCGTAAGGAAAAGGAGAAATTGCTGGTTTACTAGCTGTTGGTTGGTTGTATTGGGGTTTTTTCTTTAACAGCTAAGGTCATATTATGGCGGTCGATGACGCACATGTGTTTCCTGGCTTTCTTAAACCAGTACTAACACAACTTTCTTTCCAAAGCCACCGACTACTTTTCTCACATGCTTCAGCAGAGGTGAGAAGCGAAAATACGCCGGAAAGAAAGTTCGCCTCAACCGGGTCTCGAAATCATAAACACCAGGTCACGAGTCCAACACGCTCACCACTGAGCCACTCAGGCAGGCTGGTTTATTAGCATTTCCTCCTTTTCCAACATAAATCATTAAAACAATGGACGGTGTGATAAAAGGATAAATAAAGCATTCCAACCTTTATATTTCTTCCTCCAATCATGACTCCATTCATCTGTTCTAGAGAGAGCTGGGCAGCCTCCGGAATTTCATACTCTATGAAAGCAAACCCTTTATGTTTGTTTGTTATGGGATCCCATGACAAGTTCACACTTTTAATGGGACCAAAGGGTAAAAAGGCCTGCTTTATTGTGTCCTCCTTGATTTCAAAGTTGATGCTTCCAACATAAATTCTGTAAAATACAAAAAAAAATTAATCCCTTACTTCCTGTCCTGCAGACAGTATTCCATAGTGTACTACATCATCTTTTGTGAACAATTAGGAGAAAGATCAGACTAAGAAATAAGACTTTTCTACACAATCCTCAAAAGGGAGGCTTCTGTAAACACTGTGAAAAAGAAGAAAATGCTGGTCACCAGCATTTTCTCCTTTTCCCACAATGTTTCTAATTCCTTTAACTCTTTACCAAACAACACAATTTTAGACTGGTCCTAATTGAAAGAATTTGCAGATGACAAAATGAAAGCGACGAAAAATTTGAAATTTCTTTTAGGAAGGGAAGAAAAGACTGTGAGCAAAAGAAAAATTCTGGTTACCTGCATTTTCTCCTTTTCCCACAATGTTTTCATAAGGCTTCTTTCTCAGGGTTGTTAAAAACCAGGATTGTGTGGTAGAGGGTTAAACACAAAGTCAATTCTTTGAGCCACATTTGTCATCTGCAGATACTTGGATTTGAAGCCTTAAAATCTTGTTACGTGACAGCATATAATAATGTTTCACTCATTTAACATTATGATTTGTTTGCATGTCTGTTCAACAGCAGTTCAAAACGTTGTTTCAATAATATGGTTGTGGCCAGTGTATTAATCAGAGCTTTCCTGGAGTTTCTTTAATCCATCCTTACAACAATATTTTTCCCAAGGCACTAGATTCTTTCTCACAAAGACACCGTCAATGATAAGCACTGAGAAAGGAATGAGTCCCAGCAATAGCCAATCCTCGAAAAGAAAATGGGTAAGCTAGGGATTCAGATTGCAGTACCCTCCCACCCCCACCCCCCTTGATTTCAAGCTGTGTATGTTTCCGAGAGCTACCGGGCTCGCCTCTGGCAATTCAAGTGTTCAAAACTTTACAAAAGTTTCACATCAGTGTAAAAGTATAGCTCTAAACAGTCACTCACCTACACATCAGTGCTAGTGCTTGTTGTCTTTGAACTGTATTCTGAAAATTCTGCATTTGCTGAAAAACAGTTTAAAAGAATTACCATTTAAACATTTTATGCACTGAGGGAAATGTATCAAAATAAACCTTTTATGGTGATTTCAACACCTTGCCCAAAAAAACAAAAAAAAAACAATACATGTATTGCTTATCAAAACCATCATACAACTTTGACCCTTTATCAAACCATTCTACCTTTTGACAACCCTGAAAAAAAAAGCCTTTGAAATCAATATAGGAAAAGGTGTCCTCTTCCCAAAATCTTTTGTACCCCTCCATAAAAAAGTTCAAATTTTTGTGTAACATTAAACATGCTGTCTGTGAATGCTTTTGATTTGGATGAATCTAAAATTTTGCTAAGAGGTAGAGAGGCAAGTCCTTGAAATTCCCTGTTTTATAGTTCTGCGACCCATTGGACTAACAAAGTACATAAGCTGGCACATGTTATTGAAAATGACTAGACACAAAATGACAAGGCGATATCAAACATTGTCTCATATTTTTCATCCTGTTAGAAGCCTTTGCCATATTTATTTAACATCAATTGAGAAACAAGTTCTTAAGATTTATATCAATTTCTCTTGATTCTATTTCTTGGGAACTACACATGTGCTTGCATAAAATAGGATTTGTATAGTTAAATGTAATGATCATTTTCAGTTCATACCATGACTCAAAATAGTCAAAATTCAAAGCTGATTGTGCCAAAGTATCACACAACCATTTAACTAACCCATCACCAAACAATCCCTACTTTTGACAACCCTGAGAGAGGCCTTAAAAAACTTTGTGGGAAAAGGAGAAAATGCTGCTAACCAGCATTTTCTCCTTTTCCCACAATGTTTTCTACCCTTCACAAAACAAATGTCAAATTTTGAGTCACTTTTATTTTGTTGTCTGCAAATGCTTTTGATTTGGATAAAACTAAATTTGTCGTTTGGTAATGAGTTAACTAGGTATTTAAATCAAAGCTATCTCTTGCCCATACATGTGCTAGTGTTGATTGCAGATATGACTTTTAGCACTGTCTGATCTTGACTGAATATTTCCACAGAGCACTAGATTTTACACTTCCCATCCATGACTTTACCAACATACCTGATGCTGATGTGCGATTGTCTGTTTCACCAAGACACTTTTAATACTGGCCTCCATAGCATACTTCTTTGCCGACTGTATAGCATCTTGTTGTGACGATGTTAGCTTAGGAAGGGTGAACGGCTTTAGCTCCCTTTTAGCCCCTGGACCCTCTAAAACAGGGCCTGCCATATCCTGTTGTGGGATATCATCTGTAAGGGTTGAAAACTTTAAATAATAATTTTGATACAATTTTCCACTTTACAACAGCCCTCATATATCTACTGTATTTTTGAGAACAGTTTTAGGTCAGTTTTCCACATGTGTGGTCAGAATTTGACATAAGTTTATAAACAACAAACAAGACTTTGGAATTTCTTTTATCATATGTCATTCTGTATAACCATGTTTTCATACTGAATTTGTTTTCCACAATAATTTCATTTGGTACATAGTTCAACCCAAGAAAACCATCATTCAGAATGTCAAGTCAACATTCCCAGTCCCAAAATAATGCAAAATAGCATGTCTTTCTGTCAGTCAGTCATATGCAAGCCTGTCTTTTTGGTCACAATATATTGCTTTGGCTATTAACTCTTTACTACGCAATCCTGACTTCTAACAACCCCGAGATAGAAAGAAGCCTTTTGAAAACAAAGAGTGAAAAGGAGAAAATGCTGGTAACCAGCACTTCCTCCTTTTCCCACAATGTTTTCTACCCTCCCAAAATCAAAAATCAATTTTTGATTCATATTGATTTTGTAGTCTGCAGATGCTTTCAATTTGGAGTTAGCCAAAATTTTGTTGTTTGGTAAAGAGCTAAAAGTTTGTAAGATCTTCAGTCATCAAAGTAACATTCAGTAGACAACAATAACCAGTAGATCCTGAGGGACTTTGTAAAATTTAAAGAAAACTAATAATAAAATTCATAGCATAGGAATTTAAAAAGAAAAAAAATAAATTATGTCAAGCTATTGATACATGTAAATATTCACAGAGATACAAAATCTTTTCCACATTGAAACAATTTTTACCAGTTTTCTGTTAGTGGTTGAAATGAGTGTTGGGTGATTCGTCTTTACCGTGAAAATTTTCGGCTTCATCATGAGACAAGCCCATGTTAATGCTAGTACATAAAAATACAAAAAAAGAAGGAGAACATACATTTAATCATGATATTACTAGTCAATAAATATACTCATCATAGCTATATTCCACAAACACCATATAGAATAGATCAAAATTTACGCTAAAAAATGCTGTTATATAGATCAAACAAAATTCATAAATATCACGTAAGGTCTGCAATAATGATACATGCTTCGATGTCTCCATGAAAAGGATGTGAAATGAGAGGATTCTTCAACCTTGAAGAACAGCTTAAGTCCTACAGTCATCTCAAAGCATTCTATTTTTTAAAAATTGTTTCAACTGCAGTTCTGCACTTCTGAAACTACAAGAAATGAGCCTGACAGATCAGAATCTACAGTGTAATTCAAACATATCACCACTCCTCAAGCTGAAGTCTAATCTTAACCCTTTACCAAACAACAAAATTATAGACTTGTCCAATTTGAAAAGACTTGCAGATGACAAAATAAACATAACTCAAAAACTGAAATTTGTTTTCAGCAGTATAGAAAACATCGTGGAGAAAGGAGAAATGCTGGTTACCAGCATTTTCTCCTTTTCCCACTATGATTTCAAAAGGCTTCAATCTCAGGGCGATAAAAACCAGGGATTGTTTGGTAAAGGGTTAAATGCATGTATGGATAAAATTCAGACAAGTTTTGTCCTATTGTAAGCTGATCATGAGTTTTTGCCAACAGTAAATGAAGAAATAAGTCCATACATTAATTTCAAAACTGCTTTTTTTGTCAGTAAGAAAAGACTGCTTTTTTGCTTTCTTTGAAGCAAATAAGATCGAAGTCAGTACCCAGGTAAAGAACTGTACTTTTCTTTCAAAAATTCACAGTAACAAAACTAGCAACACTGTATGTTTATGTTATCTGCACAACCAACTGATAGTCTCATTCACAAGAACTACTGATTAATTCTCTCCTTCACTCAGTCTTTTTCTAATTCTCTCCACACAGGCTAATTTTAGACAAAATTTATTTGAACATATCATATTTGAAAGAAATATAGACTCCTATTTTCCACAGATAAACAAGCCAGAAAACATCGCTATAAAAGGAACAAATGCTCATAACAAACAATTGCTCATTTTCCACGTTTTCAACAGCTGTCTGCAACAGCTGCCTAGGTAGTCCTACTGACGTGGTAGAAGGTGAATTTGTCAAGAAGCAAAATCCCTGGAAACATATCTATCAAAACCTGTTGAGTTTTTTTTTTTTCTTTCGTAGATTCCTACTCTCGCTATCTATCAACACGTGGCAAACCAAACCAGCCGTAAAATTACACTGGTTTTGTTGTGACACTTCACACTTAAACACTGACTGGAATCTGAAAAACACAGGACTATTTGGAAACAATAAAAAAACTATTATTTCTTGGACCCTGAAACAGACAAGAAAAAGAAAGAAACACGCTGAAGGCGAGGTTCTCTGTTGATCTTGACCAGCCAGCTCAACCCCTTCCTATGAAAAGGTAAACATCATCAAAGGTATTCAAGTAATCATTAGCTCATTCCAGCTGAAATAAAGGAGAAATGAAGAGAAAAGATATACCCTGTGACACATACACAGGAAGCCAATAACATCAGTCTGTCATATCAGTCTACTTTAAACAATCATGTATTTTCAGGTTATGAAAATACACTCTTCGATCTCTTACAGTTTGTTTATGAATTCTATAAAATCACCATCCATACACTCTACCTTTTCAGACTTTTTATTAAAAATTGTAAGATACTGTCTTTTCCTCACCGAAAGTAGAAAAATACTCAGTAGTCTCAGAAATTCTTCTCTCCTAGGGGTGGGGGATCATTATATATATTTTTCTCTGCTTTTTTACCTACTACCTCTACATGTATTTTCATTTGTGTATGTGCCCCTGTTTTGTTTTGGGATGAGGCAAAAGGGGAGTCAAATGGTAATTTTTTTTTATTATTGAATCATTCTTAAATTTCTCAACATGTGGTTATTTTTAAAAATCAGTATTCAAAAAAACTAAATGTAGTTAAAATAATTCCAATTTCAGGAGCAGAACATTCAAGTGAATCAAGGGGGGACTTTTCAGATTCTCTTTTTTTCTAATCAAAACAAATTCAAAACAGACCTAATTTAGTAAGGCAACAACTGTAAAACAACCAAAATCCAAGAGAGAAAAAAGATGAATAAACAATCTTTTAAGTTGTATTTCCTTTGTTGGATACATAGCCTCTTAACATCTTTTCTGGTTTTGCTTTTGAATTTCAAATAGGTACATAATCATATTCAGAAAGATGTCATACTTGATCTAATGAAAATACACATACGTTTTGAATACAGAACAACCATCCATTTATTTAAATGCCAACATCGTATCTTTAATTGAACATACAGTCCCACTCACCCACCCCTTTGTTTCTTAAAACATGAGGAGAAAAATAGAGTTTGTATTTTTTATCAGTGTTTACACACACACAAAAAAAAAAAAAAGATTCATGGCAAAAAAAATCAAATGAGGCCTCTTGGGTCACTAATTTAAAGGAAGTTGAATGAATACCCATGACAGTGATAAAAACTTATACAGTATCCTTTAATCATGACTTTATAGACATGAAATAGGCCACACATATCCACAAACTTTGTAAGTTGCCACCAAATAAACAAATGCACCTTGATTCTTTACCACACAACAAAATTTTGGACTGGTCCAAATTCAAAGCATTTACAGACAAAAAATTGAATGTCTATCAAATGATGGTATCTGTTCTTGGTAGAAGAGAAACCATTGTATGAAAAGAAGAAAATGCTGGTTTCCTGAAGTTTCATCTTTTCCAAAAAAAATTTCAAAAGCCTTCTTCTTCAGGGTTGTTCAACACAGCACTGTGTGGTACAGGTTAAATGCTTATGGAGTTTTGCAGCTGTATCTCACAAAAACCAGTAAAACACCCTACTCCATTATCACCAAGTCACTATTACACAGGTAAAGAAAAATTGGAGGCCAAAAAGTTTTCATATCAAGTGATAAATATTTCTTGCACTTTTTACTACAGTCACAAACCAGAGCGGGCTGGTGTAGAATCAATCAATCAAGAAATACCTTTGTCTGAAAGTATACAAAAACAAAACAAGTTAACTTAGATTACTCTGCAGAACCCTGACCTACTACAACCTGGCCAAGCCTTCTAAAATGTGGGTTAATACATTCGCAAAAAGTATCAACCAATGTCAGTCTGCAAAGTTCATGCAAGCTGTCATGGGTGGAACCTTTTTGCTGTTGGTACATTTTCTATATGTCAATGGACCACAATACTTCATGACCCAGTCCGTTGTTTTACAAACTGGTTTTCAAGGAACCATGACTATGTAATTACTAGATTGGTATAATGATCACAGAGATGAAATGAATCCCATTTTTGCAGAAAACAGCACAAATGATGACAAAACTAATGGTATAACTATGTTACAAAAAACTTGCTTTCCACAAAAAGCTTCAGCTTCCATCACATTGCATGCTAACAGTATCAATGATAGAAAGAATGAACACATCAGTGACATGAAAGTGATTCTTGAAAGACTATTGTTATTTGGATCAAATTTAACTCATTACCAAATGACAAAATCTTTGGCTTGTCCAAATCGAAAGCATTTGCAGACGACAAAATATAAGTGACTGAAAATTTGAAATTTGCTTTGTGAAGGATAGAAAACATTGTGAGAAAAGGAGAAAATGCTGGTACCAGCATTTTCTTCTTTTCCCACAATGTTTTCTAGAGGCTTCTTTCTCAGGGTCGTCAAAAGTAGGGATTGTGTGGTAATGGCTTAATGAATGAAATGAAAAGAATGATGATGACTGGATGAATATAACATACCATGTACATGAATTTCTAAGAGCTAGAATTTCTTGCTCACTTTCAATTTCTGTTCTGCAAATACTAATAAAAAGCAATAGTCAAGGATAGAGGCTCCTGGGCTCATACTTAATAGGATAAATTTACTGCGTTACTTAAGTATGAAATGTGATGAGACATTTTTCTTCAAGAAAAAGACTAATTCACATTAAAACAAGTTCTTTATGTCCTAATAAAATGAACTGACAACCACGTAATTTTGTATCATAGAGTCGACAGTATGTCAAATCCATTTTTCATTCAGCTTTTCCTCCTTACAAGTCAGGGTATGGATTTACTAAACAAGTATCCATCATGGATATCAGTCAATAGTTTGCTGAAAAACACAGAAAAACAGAACACAAAGTGCTGTAAGGTACATGTAGTTAGCTTTTTCATAATTACATATATAAATTAAATAAACTACAGAAACATTTGCAATCTATTCTGAGTTTTTACAACTTACATCTGAATTGTCACACATTCAAAGGGTAGGGAAGGTTTTTCTCATATTACAAGGTGTCCATGTTGTTTCCTTCATAAAACTATTTAACACAAATCGCAAGAGGATTTGTTATTATATAACATTTGCAGAGAATGACAAGGAAAGTATTTTCCAACCCATTAATTTTAAAATATCTTTTAAAAATCTTTAGTATCTTTATATACCGTTATTCTATCACGCAAGCTAAGGTATAAAACATCTTTCTTTTGCAGTAAACAGCTTTTGAAAAATTTTGCATCAAAGAAAATCCTTGTTTCAAGCAAATCCATTCTGTAGTTATTCTGTTTCAACTTGTAAGTTCTGTGTTATCTTTATCTCTTCACCACACAATCCCGACTTACAACAATCCTAAGAAAGAAAGCTTTTGAAAACATTGTGTGAGGAGAATTAATAAATTAGGTTACAGAGAACACCCAAACCAGTTCACTGAAACAAGGCAGTAGTATGTATTCATATGCACATAGACCTAACTAGTTATTTTACTATCCTGAAATCCATGGTCGAACTCTGTCGGAGTGACAAATCTCGGCTAAACAAGAGCAAGTTCTCCAGCCTTAAAGGTTCACAGTGAGCTGGCACCAACACGGCTTTACCTCTCAAATACAAAAAAGAGAGAAAACGGCAAATTTAGAGTGTTACAAGAAGAAGCTAAAATTGTATAAATCTACGGTCACACCTCACAGATCCAAAAATATCATCATCTCTCAAACAGCAAAGCAAAGGTTCAACATTGCCAATTATCAAACAATTGATTGTTTATCATTTCTTTCTTGTCAGAAAAGTTATTAATGAATGTCAGCTTGTTGCAGACAAACTGTATCATCTACATGTAGTCTTGTTAATCATAACAGCATTCATTTTATCAGATTAGTAAGAAAACACTGAAAACGATCTCTAACCTTAAACCTAAACTCTGCATTACATTTAAAGTATTGCAACCATCTTTAACTCTTTACCAAACAACATAATCTTAGATTAATGCAAATTGGAAGCACATGCAGATGACAAAATAAATGTGACCAAAAAATTTAAATTTGTTTTGGGACGGGAAGAAAACATTGTGGGAAAAGGAGAAAATGCTGGTTAGCACAATGTTTTCAGAAGGCTTCTTTCTCAGGGATGTCAAAACCAGGGATTGTTTGGTAAAGGGTTAAAAGAAATATCAGCAAACTATTTTGACATAAGATCCAGCTAAGTGTATAGAGATAGTGCAGGAATTAACATAAATATCCAAAATGATTTGCTAAAATGTTGAACCATTCACTGCTTCTCTCTCTCCATCCAAGGTAGAAATTGTCACAAGCACTATTCCAACATCTCTCAATAATTTGTCTCGCCATCTCATTCTATTTACAAGCCTGCATAGTCACATTTCAAAGTGGAAAATTTGCCAAGTAGTAGTGTAAGAAAATACATGACTTTCCTTACATTCAAGGTGCCAGCTATCAGTCAGAGTACTCACCTTTAGTATAATACTATAAATCTCAAAAGACTCTGTAAAACTGTGTGGCAATGAAACACTCAGACAGCAATCTTTCATATTATTCTTACTATCTTTTAATAGTGTAATGAACTTAAAGGCCTGGGCCCCATTTCACTATGGTAGTTACAAACACAATTTTCGCAAGTTTTACGTAACAATAGTATAGTGGCGTTAATTTTCCACCAGACATATGGGAACTATCATGATAATTTTAGAAAAATTATTGCGATAAATCAAAAGTTTCCCAGAAATTTTATCTAGATAAAATGAAAAGACAAAATTTATAGGAACCTTTGATTTATTGCTATAGTTTTCTAAAGTCATCATGATAGTTTTCATGTATTTCAAAGTAGATTAATGACACTATACTATAGTACTGTTAGTAAAACTTTGGCAAATTTTGTTCCCAACTATCTTGGTGAAAAGGGGCCCTAGAGTATAATCATGGAAGAATGCTCCTGCATACTTTGATCACTTAGATAAAATACAACAAATACTAATTCATATGACAGCGCAGCTAGCTAATTTATTCTTGAAAACAAGTATATTCCTTCTAGATATCCCAAACTATTGCTGTAATAAATGATTTTATTTACACACAGTTTTACAAATCTTACAATTGTCAGTCCTCATAGACTGTCACAATGGTATAATGTACAATTCAAACTATACTATGGGATATGCACTGTACACTGACCATGTTTCAACAGCAAAAAGCTTGCATCATGAAATACCCTATCACATTCCTGTGTAAGCAAGTTATTTTATCTCATGTAAAATGTAATAAAACCTGTGTGAGAAAACTTTATTTCTGTTATCTAATTATACCACAAAGATGTAATTCTTTCTTTTAACTCTTTACCAAACAACAAAAAAGCGGTTTGCCAGGTGAATACCTAACCTTTTTCCACACAGTTAAGGAGGTAGCCTTTTGAAAACTTTGTAGAAAATGGAGAAAATGACAGCATTTTCTCTTGTTGTCTCCCAGTTTTTTTTGTCTTGAGAGACAGCTTCAGTTCATTTGTATCATATTTCAATATTTCACCTGGTAAAACCCTTTTTTCAGCAAAAAAAAAACATCAGCTAACTTGGTCCTGTACTTTTCTTCCAGACATCAATGAAAAGTATGAATCTAGTTATATCCCTAGCCATGCCTTTTATGCTGCCTGTTTGGCTTGGAAGAACATAACCTTTAAAAAACCAGGTCCAAAATTATGACATCTTGTTCAGGGTCAATACATTTTCAAGAGCATTTTTATGTTAATTTCTTCTTTTACAAATATCTTTTTTTCTCCCTCTATAACTATCTTTTCACAGGTCCTTAACATATTAAACATATATACTTTTATCATTATTTTCATTTTACAAAAGTATCTTATTAGTTGTCAGGCGCAGAATGTTTCAAGGAGTAATGACTTGGTAAGGCCTAATGTAAAGCCTTTTGCTGTATTAAAACATGATCAGCCTGATGTGCATATCTGATTACACAAATCATACCTTCTAATTTTGGCTTTTTGGCCATTGACACTCCATCTCCCATTCCCATTCCATTTGTCTACAAAGAAATCAAAAGTGTACGATTCAATACTTATTCATCAAACTATAGAAATTTACATTTTTTCTAAATTAAATGCATTTGCAGAAGACAAACTTTCACTATGAATGTGACTTATCTGATAGTATTTATTCCTGTAACTTTTTACCAAATGACAAAATTTTAGATCCAAACTGGAAGCATTTAAAGAGGACATAGTAAATGCCAGACAAGTAATGGGATTTGTCTGTACAAAATAAGAAAACATTTTGGGAAAACAATGTTTCAAAAGCTTCCTTTCTCATCATTTCGTAATAACTCGGGACTGAGTGGTACAGGGTTAAAAGCATGTAGCTGGGTACAGGTATTTGGTAATATATCATGCAGCTGTATCGACATGTGGTTTGGGAGCTCAGTTGGTTAGAGTGCAGGAACAGTATTCCTGAGGCCTTGGGTTCGAATCCCGGTCGAGCCGCAACATTTTTTCACCACCTGTTACATTTGCACCCCCCTTAAATGACCCATGATGTGGATGGCTACTGCTTAGACACCTCGAGAATGTTTCACAATGTTTCTCTGTCTCAAGAATTTTGAACAAATTTCTAATTTGAAGGGGGTATGGGTACAGGTATTTGCCGGTGATATATCCTGCAGCTGTATTGACATGTGGTTGGTTAGCTCAGTTGGTTAGAGTGCAGGAATGGTGTTCCTGAGGCCCTGGGTACGAATCACGGTCCAGCTGTGATATTTTTCACAACCTGTTACAAGTAGAACAGTTTAAAACGTTCAGAAAGCTCACCAATACAAAACATTTAATACATCTACACAAATTAGCATAGAACTACTTTATATCTTTCAATTTTCTTCATAAATTCAACAAAAAACGCACACTTTAACCAAATTTTTAAGGTACAGTGCAATGGAAGTTGATCACTCCATTACTTTGGCGGGGGGAGGGGGGCTGAATAGTCTCTCAAAGGGAGATAACTCCATTTCGTCTACGTAACGTTGAACAATTTCACATTCAATATAGATTTATGTGAACAGATCAACGGTAAATATATTTCCTCGGTGTCACTGACAATAAAAATAAACGATAGTTTGCTAGGCGATATCTAAACTAACGTACATGCCAGCAGAGTTATTGAGTTAAATGTGTATTTTTGTAAATAAAAATGGCCGCTCCGGCATGTTCAAGAACAAGTCAATAGCCAAAACCAGTATAAAACAAAAACACAGGTCCTCTCCTATTCACTCAAGAAAAAACTTACCATGTTCATCCCTGATCCAAAAGCGCTAAAATCTAGGTCAGGCCTAAGAGTTGCTGAAATAGCAGGCGAGAAACCTAACGACACCATTTCCTTCGAATTTTTTCCTTAGGTTTGCTTGTTTATTACCCGATTGTACGAAACTGAGCAACTATTTTTGAGATGTAGTCGATTAACGCTGACTCGGGAAAAAAGACTTATGTCATGTATATTTTAAGCACCTTTTGATGCATACACCCCATACACCAATTTATAAATTGTCTCGTTTATTCAGCCAAATATCTTTATTTAATAACCAGTCATTATATACATCCGTATTTGTTCGCGAATAAACTGAGAATTTGATAGGCCTACAGTGAAAGCTAAGAATCAAACGCGGTAATGACGATCTGTGGTATCACACCACTGCTCTACCATTTTTGAAGCTTCGCGTTTTAAAAAGTATGACCATATTTCTTCCAAAAATGCATTCATTTATAAGATAATCCAGTTATTATGCAATAAAAACACATTTAACTGGTCTCAACTGCCTAAATTTGAAGCAAATCCAAATCTAAAGTATATTCCCCCAGACCATCTCAGAGCCACGAAACAATGCAACAAACGTGTTTACTTTGATTAAGTGAGCTACGACCCGGAACTACTTTCGCATTGGTGCGACACCCTAAGTACGAATATTGTTGTCGCAGTGACTACTCGAAATCTTCGAACGAAATTCAAGCCGATAAGCTGGGCGAAAAAGAAGGCGAAACCATTTGTACCCTATCCTCTCATACAGGGTACCGAAGCATAGTTATTATATGGACAGACAATGCTTTTGCACCCACTGAGCTCTCACAAATTCCATCATTTGGGCAAATTTCTCGTATGTATGTCATCAGAGCTCTAACGCTTTCAGCCAAGACGAGTCTAAACTTTTGTAGAGTCATGAGTGATTTGAAATTCATCGAGACCCCATTGATTTTGAAATAGGCCGTATACTTTAGCTTTTATTTTGAAAATTTGCATGGTTGATAGAACTAGACTAAAATTTGATATTAGATTCAGATCTAGATCTACCTATTAAATCTAGGTAGGCCTACCACTCTTGATGAAATTTTCGCAATTTTTAGATAACTTAATTTGACTTTTTTTTTTCGCACCGAATGCAATGTTAAATTGTAGGTACACAACATTAGAAAAGGAGTGGATGCGTGGGGGGGGGGGGGGGGGGGGGGGCTATTCCGAGATAAGGCTTTCTAAATACCCAGCCATTTGTGAATACAGCTTCTCGCGTAAGTACAGCAACGTTTTAATCGTGCACCATCTATTGTTTGCAACCTATTCAAATTCTGGCTCATATTATGCCATGTGCATTTCATACAAAATAAAATAAAGAAAGGTAGGCCTAAATTGTATAACTGATTAAGTTCCATAAATCACCTCCAAAGTAGTGTGTAGATGAGTTATTATGGTCAAAGGAAAGTCTTAAGGTCACCAGCCTATAATTGTGATCTAAATCCCATTTAGCTATTTTTGGGCGAAGTGACTAAAAATCATAGCAAAGAAAAGTTTAAAACAAACCCTGAAAGACCTTCAAGTCTATAGGGTACAGTCAGGTTTGTTAGTCAGAGTGCGAAACTCTGAAAAAGAGTTGAACTGATTATCCCCCGCTAGATGGCCTTCTACAAATACTCATCTTTCTAATTTGGACATCCTGGGCACAGAACCGGACTACTTTTCGACAACCGTTACGTTGAATTTCAAACTAAAATAAACGCTTATTCAATAAAACGCTATCTTGTGCGATAGCATCAAGCTATGACCAGAAGTTTAGAGAAATATTGAGCTAGACCAGGTTCGAATTTTTCCTCAAACTTAAATTATTCATAAAAGCCGTTTCCTCCGGCTACTTTATAGCGCGTATTACTACAGTCTCCCCGATATCGGGGAGAATGATGCGTCATATAAGACAGGTCGAATCTTCGAAGAATATGACAGTTTACCAGCCGACATAGCTCAGTAGGTGGAGCGTAGGACTCGTGAACACCATGTTTCGGGTCACTACAGGTTGTGGGTTCGAATCCCCGGCTGGCCAACTAAAATTACTAATAGTCTTTCGGACGGGACATTAAACCGAGGTCCCGTGTGACAGTGCTATACGCCGAGCACGTTAAAGAACCATGCGAAGCTCCCAGTAGTTTCGAACTGTATCCTTGCACTATCCCCCGTAAAAAACTAGCCGTCTTCTTGGGCATTATCTCCCACTAGATGGCATTGTGACATGCGAAGACAACGTCTTCTAGGGGCGTCGCTCAGATGGGCAACCGGTAGCGACGATAAACGCAAACTCAATGAAGAATATGACACGAGCAGACAACGTGGTTGAGCTTCAGGACAAAAATTTTACGCTGCTGGAATAGGCAAAATGCTCTTGGGAAAGGGAAATCATAATTTTCGTTGATAGAATATGTCAAGACATTTTAAAAGATTTTGAAACATTTCGCAAGAATTGATCTACCGCCTTTTTTAAATCAGAGGTATCCATGAATTTTTAAACTAGCTATAGTCTATACTTACCTTGCAGATCAAGTAAGTGCCCTACGATCTTGGATCCATTTTTTTCCTGTAACTTAAATGTTCTTGCTAGATCAGCCCTGAAAATGTAATATGGATAAATGATATTGCCTACATGTATGTCAAAAACGTGACGTTTACCCCGGGATGTATAGCTAGTTTATCCACAGATAAATTTGTGGCGAAAAAGCCAGATACTTAACTTTTAAATTATTTATCACGACTGAAAACAAACATCTTGGCAATAAAAATGATCCTGATCTTCCATGTTTAACCCTTTCCCAAACCACCCCTGGTTTTCACGACCCTGAAAAAGAAACATTTTGAAAACATATTGGGAAAATGAGAAAATGCTGGTAACCAGTATTTTCTTCTTTTCCCAGTGTTTTCTAACGAGCTGGAAACGAATTTAAATTTTAATTAGAGTAACGTTTATCTTGTTGTCTGCAAGTGCTTTCAATTTGGAGCAGTCTAAAATTTTGTCGTTTGGTAAAGAATTAAACCCTGGTCCACTAGCCCCATTCGTTACCCACTTAACCCTTAACTCCTCAGATACTCATTTCTACGCATTGCTTGTAGGAACCTTTGGAAAACATTGTGGCAAAAGGTGAAATTGCTCGTGACGAGCAATTTCACCCTTTTGCCACAGTGTTTTCTATGCTATAAAAAGGTGTCATATACACATAAGAAACAGCTTTATCCTTGCTGTTATTTAGGGTCAAGATACCACAGAAATGCATTATGGGGTATGGAGTTAATAGCTCTTTTTATCAAATAATAAAATTCTACACAAAGCATTTGCAGACAATAAATTCACCATTTGGAAAACACTGTGGGAATAAGAATGCGGCGTTTTCTTCTTTTCCCACAACACATTCAAGCGATTTCAGGTTATGGGTTGTTAGAATTCCGGACGTTTGATGAAGGTTCGAATTTATTTATTATCATGTTTAAGCATCTGCATTGTGATTTTCATAATGTTGCTATGTAACTGTTTACATGCAATCAAACTTGCAAGGGAGACACTTTTTGCAAGCCGAGGTGATTTTATAACCATTTACATGCACCACTCCGTACCGATCTGTACTTCTCTAAATAAGGAAATGCCTTTTGAATGAAATTCTTGAAGAAATGACTTTCTAGGAAAGGGAGCAACTACTTGTTAAAGGTAGCCCGCATTTTCCAACGGTATTTTCTTTATCATCTAATTGATTGCTCGATTATATGGAGTTTAACGCTGCTTTCAACATTATTTCAGTTATATTGCGGCGGCCAGTGCACCTATTCATGCTTTATTGGAGTTTCTTCACTTGGGCCCCGCACAATTTTCTCTCCTAGCCATTGGTTGCTTTCCCACGGAACCATCGACGAAACAATAGAAAGCGTTGAGAGAGGAATGAATCCTGTCGCAAATAGGGCTATCACTAAATGTGATTATACCCCCACCAGCTTCTCGCAAAAGCAGGTCTTTATCACAGAATGCGGAATGGTTTAGTACAAAAATAAGAGTTGAAAAAAGTTCAAGGAGAGATAATTCTGCAACAAATCGCTGCAGGGTCATGAAGATTGCACATGCACAATTTCATTATGAACACCGTGCGTAAATTAGACTCCAGTACCTTAAAAAGTGTCGGGGTATTTCGCCGAACAAATTTGTGTCTACGGACAGTCGGACGGACGGAGAGACGGTCATGGTGATTCCAGTATACCCCCTCCACTTCGTTTTGGGGGGTATGGTGATAAATCATCAATCCTCAGAAAGAAATTGGCCGAGCCAAGAATCAAACTAGTGACCCTCTTGTTCTCGAGTCCTGAATGCTTCCGACCGAGCTACTGGGGACCAGTCCAAAAAAACATGTGTCTGATAGAGATACCGGTAAGCCATCAATTGAAGCATGGAGGAGAACAATAAAATTTAAGAAAATATGGAGATCACCAATTCTTCTTATTTTAATTTTTTTTTTTAATAATAGATTTTCTTTCCTAATAACCAGTAAATTGTTCTCTTCTGTTCTGAAAATAAACAGAAGAACAATATTACAAAAACACTCTCCAATAAACTATGTTCTTTTCACCAACAAGTTTAGGAGAAAATATATCAAAAACATGAGCCATACTGTGTGAAAAAGGGGGCTTGTTGCATCTGCAAAAAGCATCAACCTTTGTCAGCCTGCGCATTCCACACAGGATGACAAGGATCAAGACTTTTTGCTATCTGTACCTTTTTCTGATTGTCAAAGGACAACTCTACTTCAAGATCCATTTGGATTTTAAGGATCAACAATCACAAGATGAATTGCTTGGTAAAATGTACCATAGAAATGCATTAACCCTGTCCAACACAGCAAATTTTGGACCAGACCAAGCATGCTGCAAATGACAAATATTAACAGTTGCTAAAAAGATGATTTTTCTATATGGTAGGGTAGAAAACATTGTGGGAAAAGGAGAAAGTGCTGGTTACCAGCATTTTCTCCTTTTCCCACAATGTTTCCAAAAGGCTTCTATTCTTGACTGGGACTGTTTGGAAAGGGTTCAGCCGCCTTTAGCCAGAGCACGACTCAAATATTTAGCACTTTTTCCAAGTTATTAGCCACAGTCAGCCACAACAAGATACTTCAACCTCATATCTACTCAAATAACACAACATAACCCTAATAATTGGCCTGTAACATGCAAAACTGGGCATTCGGACAATTGCGTACAATGTCGTCTCGGATCATCCTGGGCAGTCTGTGCCAGCTGATCCAAGCCAAGACTTTCCGACTTATTTCGATTGTGTCTTACAGTATAGTTGCAAGAAACAGAAAATTATGTAAGAGTGGAAAGTGTAGTCTAAGATTGCCCTGCACGGATTGCACAGGCTGATCTGAGACTACATCTTAAGGAAATGTCCGGTTACCCTTTTCACATGTTGCAGACCTTATTACAATCAATGAAATAGATCAAACCTTAGATTATTTATCAAAATTCTGTGTGTGTGAGTGAAGACTGAAATCAGAATGGACATATGTCTGATATTAATTATTCAATATCAAGTGTTTTCCAATACATTCTGACCCTCAAATAGGTAACTCTTTGAAAATTGCCTTAACTCATTACCAAATGACAATATTTTAGGTTTGCACAAATCGAAAGCATTTTCAGACAACAATGTAAAAGTGACTGAAATTTTGAAATTTGTTTTGTGAAGGGTAGAAAACATTGTGGGAAAAGGAGAAAATGCTGGTTACCAGCATTTTCTCCTTTTCCCACAATGTTTTCTAAAGGCTTCTTTCTATGGGTCGTCAAAAGGAGGGATTGTGTGGTAATGGGTTAAGCATTTAGTTCCTTTCCACAAATTACTAGTATTCACTCTATGGGTCTATAGGCTCGTAAACCTTTCTTAGAGGACAAATTTGTTGACTTGTCCAAGCCTCAAAGTATTTGCAGACTACAATGTGGCCTACAGCGTTTTGAAATTATCTTTGATGGATCAAAACACATTGTTGAAAAGGGAGAAAATCCTGGTTACCAGCATTTTCTCTCTCTCCCTACCCCTTACCAATATGTTGTTCTTTTCCTAAACTTTTTTTGAAAGCATTTTTCCTCTTTGTCATTATGAAACCCCTGGGTCTGTATTCATCAACCATTCTTAAGAAAACTCTTAGTCTTATTCTTCAGAATTTCCTTAATGTGAAAGTAACAGAACTTCTGATTGGCTAAACCATTTGGTTTAGCCAATCAGAAGTTCTGTTACTTTCAC
This sequence comes from Tridacna crocea, assembly GCA_943736015.1. Lineage (NCBI taxonomy): Eukaryota > Metazoa > Mollusca > Bivalvia > Cardiida > Cardiidae > Tridacna > Tridacna crocea. Next base: position 47,265,825 of record OX031064.1, read on the forward strand.
AGTCAAAAAATCTTGAAGAGTAAGACAGAGAATGCTCTTAAGAATGATTGAATATGTACCCAGGTCTGGTTGACCTTTGCTCTATGGTTATTGGCTTCTATACTTATCTAATCCCTTATACCAACTTTAACACACACCCTCTGTTCTCTGGTAATTCTCTAGAGAGCCAAACAAACTTCCACTTTTGCCTATCTATTTACAAACAACAAAATTTTGTCCATATTGTTCAGACTTGCCGAAATCAATTTAACCCATTACCACACAATCCCCTACTTTTGATACCCTGAGAAAGAAGCCTTTAGAAAACATTGTGGGAAAAGGAGAAAGTGCTTTTCCCACAATGTTTTCTACCCTTCACAAAACAAATGCTAAATTTTCAGTCACTGTTATTTTGTCGTCTGCAAATGCTTTCAATTTGGACAAGCCTAAACTAAAATTTTGTCGTTTGGTAACAAGTTAAAGATGGCTCAAATGACAGATTTAGCCTTTCATAAGGTAAAAAATGTGTCGAAAAAGGAATAAATGCTTATTACAATTACAAGTATTTTCTCCCTTTCCCTCAATGTTTTCAAAAGACTCTTTTACAGGGTCATTTCCATGCAAGTTTGTTTGGTAAAGGGGTTGTTTACTTCATAAACTTACAGCCGTATGTTGTTCTGACTTCAATATCCTTGTACAGCTGGCTGGCAAAATTGGGCTTAGTGATTCTCTCTGATGGAGCATACAAATCATCACATAATTATGAATCCCTAATTCTATACCACACAATCCCGACTTAACCAATCTGAGAAAGAAGTCTTCAGAAAACATTGTTGAAAAAATGAGAAAATGCTGGTAACCTGCATTTTCTCCTTTTTCCACAATCTTTTCTTCCCTTCCAGCATTTTCTCCTTTCCCCACATTTTTTTCTACACTTTGCAAAACAAATTTCAAATTTTCAGTCACTTTTATTTTGTCATTTGCAAATGCCTACAATTTGGAGCAGTCTAAAATTTTGTCGTTCGTTGTTTGGTAAAGAGTTAACCCTTGGACAGTTAACCATTTACCAAACAACAAAATTTTAGACTGGTCCAAATTGAAAGCACTTGCTGACAACAAAACAAATGTAACTCAAAAACTGAAATTTGTTTTTAGCATGGTAGAAAACATTGTGGGAAAAGGAGAAAATGCTGGTTACCAGCATTTTCTCCTTTCCCCACAATGTTTTCAAAAGGCTTTTATCTCGAGGTCCTACAAACCATGGTTTGTTTGGTAAAGGGTTAAATTTCTTCCATGGAAACTTTTAGTCCTCACTCATTACAAGAAGATCATGAGGTGGCTTGAAGTATATAAAATCCAGACGATTTAAAAAGCTTGCAAAAAAAAAAACAGGGATATTGCTCGCAACTTGGCAGCACAACATTTTTGCTTTCTTTAAACTTCTGCATTTCAAGGGACCAGTCTACCTTATGAACCGGTTGTGATACAAAATTAATTTTAAGGGGTTAATAATTACATTCTGTTTTGCTAGGTATAATGTCTCACCGAGATGCATAGAACCCATTTTTGCAAAGAGCCTGGATCATTTTAACTGGAAAATATTAAATTTCCTGATTTCAGCAGATAAGCCTATGAGACTACACACACCTCATAGCACACTTCAAATAAGCAGTTTCTATCTGCAAGCAAGCTGTACTTCTTATCTCACAATTGATATAAAATCATTTCACTCTTTACCTAACAATTCATTGTTTTAACCCTTTCCCAAACAAGAAATTTTGGACCCTTCCAAACCGAAAGAGTTTAAGACGATAATTTCAGATTTGGAGAAAAATGCAGAAAGTTCTCAAAAAGAGTAGAAAACACTGTGGGAAAAGGAGAAATTGCTCGTTACGAGCAATTTCTCCTTTTCCCACAGTCTTTTCAAAGACTTTTTCTGCAGACACGTAAAAACCAGGGCTTGCTTGGGAAAGGGTTAATGACCCGACAGAAAAAAGGCTTTTGAAAACATGCTGTACTTCTCATCTCACAATTGATATAATATTTCCTCATTACCAAACAATCACTTGTTTTATTGACCGGACAGAAAAAATTTGTTTGAATGGTGTTTTACGCCGCTTTCAACAGTATTTCAGTCATATCACGGCGACAGTTCACATATTCATGTTTCCTGGGTTTCACCAGTACTAGGCTAGGCTCTGAAGTGTCTTACCCAAGGACACTCCTGTGAAAAAAACCCAGTGGAGCCAGCGAGGCTCGAACCTGGGACCTCCAGGTTACGAGTCCTACACTTTACCACTGAGCCACACAGGACCCTCGGAAAAAATTCTTTTGGCAATATCACTGAAGCAGGAGGAAAATGCTGGAAGCTATCACAGCGTTTTCTTGGCTGTCAGAGCAAACCTCTTTGATTAAAGCCAAAGTATCACCTACAAGTACTTTCAATTTAGTCCAGTCAAATATACTATTTTCAAGCAAAGGATACTTAACCCTTTACCAAAAGACAAAAGGTTGGGATTTGTCAAAATCTAAAGCATTTGACAACAACATAATTATTAGATATGAAGGTGAAGAGTATCTCTGAAAGCATGAAAAGCATTGTTGGAAAAGGAGAAAATGCTGGTTACCAGCATTTTCTCCTTTTCCCATAATGCTTTCAAAGCCAGCTGTTTCGAGGTCATTAAGAGTCTTAATTGTGTGGTAAAGGGTTACCATAAGATAATTTCAGACACAACCTGAAACCTAAACATGAAACATTTTAACTCTTTACCAAATGACAAAATTTTTAACTTGTCCAAATTCGAAGTAGGCAACAATCAATTATAAATAAAAAGATGAAATTTGTCTTTCATAAAGTAGAAAACATTGTAGGAAAAGAGAAAATGCTTGTTGCCTGCATTTTCTCCTTTTCCCACAAAAATTCTAATTGCCTTTGTTAAGATTGTTAAAAGTCGGGGCTATGTGGCAAGGAGTTAATATGAAAACAAGTGAAGGAAAAACAGTTTTTTCTCAGACTAACATAATTCATGCATGTTTCATGTTGTGTTGTGACAGGTAACATATTCATCATTATCATAATGTTTTGATTTCTACAACATTCATACACTTGTTTCTTGTATGCCTTTGAGGAATTCAACCAAGAGTATTTAATCATTCATTTCTGCATAAGTTTGCACAAAAAAAAAAAACAAAAAAAACAGGATTTCTATTTTGTAATCCTGTCTTTGCCAAAATTTCAAAAATTTATTATGCTCATATCTTACATTTGAGTTGTACAACCATACAACTCCAGGAGTTCAACTAGAGGAGTCTTCAGTCATTTTCTCTATGTAAGTTTGCACAAACAACCAGGGCCTGTATTCACCAACCACTCTTGAGACTATTCTTAGTCTTATTCTCAAAGGTTTTATAAATTTGTAAGTAACACAACTTCTGACTGGCTAAACCAAATGGCTTAGCCAATCAGAAATTGTGTTACTTATAAATGTAGAAAATTCTGAAGAATTAGACAAAAAACGATCTTAAGAATGGTTGGTGAATATGGGCCCTGGACTTCTTTTTTGTAACCCTGACTTTGCCAGAATTTCAGAAGTTTATTATGCCTACATCTCACATTTGATTTTATACAAACATACAACTTACATTAGAAATGCACAAACACTGTTGGAGTACTTTATGCAGTGATAGAGACATGAGGTATAAACTTATAGATTTGTTTCTATAGGAATTTCCCAATGGCATACAAGTAAAAGCTGAAATGAATTAGAACTATAAATTCATCATATCAAGAGAGGCTGTTGATGATGATGGACTGTTGTTTCCTGTGGATTTTAGTGAGTCATTTACATCTCGACGGAAAAGGGACAAGTTCTGTGTAAATCTGCAAATTAGAAAAGAAAAAAAGAATGGCGTAGATCTAAATTTTCTCATCTCTGAAATTCTTCCTTGTATGTAACATTTATGAACTAGCTATGGACACAGATGACAAGAAATGGATTAAATACTGAAAATTCAACTAAGCACTGCCTACTTTGAGCAGGTAACACATTTTTTTTTTTTTTTTTTAATGGTGTTTTACGCCGCTTTCAACAGTATTTCAGTCATATCACGGCGACAATTCACATATTCATGTTTCCTGGGTTTCACCAGTACTAGGCTAGGCTCTGAAGTGTCTTACCCAAGGACACTCCTGTGAAAAAAACCCAGTGGAGCCAGCGAGGCTCGAACCTGGGACCTCCAGGTTACGAGTCCTACACTTTACCACTGAGCCACAAAGGACCCTAGCAGGTAACACAATTGTGTTATCTCTTTCCCAAACAACAAAATTTTAGACTTGTCCAAATTGAACGCATTTGCAGACGACAGATTAAACAGGGCTAAAAACTAAAAATTTGTTTTCGTAAGGGAAGAAAATATTGTCGGAAAAGGAGAAAATGCTGGGTACCAGCATTTTCTCCTTTTTCGACAATGTTTTCAAAAAGCTTCTTTCTAAGGGTCGTTAAAGTCGGTATTGTGTGGTAAAGGGATATAATTATGTAGACTGGTTGGCTATTCATACAGCCCATTTCATTGATGTTGTTTTGAAATCTAACTGTGAGCCAGAAAGAAATACCCATCATCAGTGAAAATGCCAGGCACACTGACAAAGTTCAATCGAGCACCATAAACTTGCCGATGTAAAAGACATTTATATTATACTGCTAAGAAATTTCTTGTGATCTGATTGGTAAACATGCCAGGAACATAATATGTTCCCTGGCAAAAACCACATAAAGCCAGTTTCCCTTTTGAGTGCCCCGTAAACATCACTACACGTGCAACACAACATCCAAAATGGCGGCATCGATCGATCACCAGACTTTACATTTATGCACCAAACTGCACATTTTAGTTATGTCAGTTTCCAGTGATGTCATTTTTCTTTGAATTGGGGCACTCAGAAGGGAATTTCTATTTCGTGAGCATACTCGATTCTTGAGATTATAGTAAAGGAAAATTGTGCTTAACACTCTTTGAAAGGGTAAAACTTTGCAGTATAATAAAGTCGTACAGTCAGGTGGCAGGGGACTTAGAAACTTGTTCAGAGCTGTGGTGAATCATGTCGCCACCTCACCTTTGGCTCGGGCCGATTTGATTTGACCACAGCCGTGAACAAGTTTCCAAGTCCTCTGCCATCTGTCCGTATAACTAATAATACTTTCTCTATCCACACTAGTCATTTGTGCAAAATTATTTCAAAATCTGACCAAGCACTTTGACTTAATAAGCAGGATCAAACACTACTTTTTCCCCAATGTCCAGTCTGTTTTTAGACCTACACCATCTGAGTGTTTTGTGAGAAATTCATGTATATCTACAGATTACACTATATAAAATTACTTCTAAGATTGGCGACAAGCCGTGCTCTGAAATTCAGTGTAAGAATCAACTGGATTTGGTAGTAGACTGGTCCTCTGCAATTAAGGAAATTTACAAATAGCAAAAAGTTTTACCCAATGCCAGCCTGTCCAGACTGCGCAGACTGATCTGAATCGATACTTTTCAAAGATGCATTGAGCCCCCTTCTTATAGCATGGCTTAAATACTTTTTTTCTATAGATGTTCATACCTGTCTCTGTTTTTGGTGAGTAAAGATCTTTCAATGCCTTCCATTAGATTATCAAAACACTGGACCATAGTCTGTTGTTTGTCCTGAGGTTGACTGGAGATGATGTTTCCCCGTAATTTATTGAAATACTGAAACACATAAAACAGTCATAACATCCATGACAAAAGCCAATCTTTCAAAACAATGTGAACATAGGAGAGAATACTGGTTACCTTTACCCAGAATGCTTTCTACTCTCTCAAAGACATATTCTGTCATTTGAGCCAATTTTGATCTCTGTAAATGCTATGAATATTGACATGTTTACACAGTTTTTAAGGTTTTGTCATCTTGTAAAGTCATCCATAATAAGTAGTTTCTCCCTATTTCTATGGTCATTTTATTCTCTTCAAAAGCCTTAATTTTCATTATCTCAATTTGAAAACAGTTAGGCTACAAAAGAAATCACTGTTAATGAACAATTTTGAACAACTTCTCTTTCTACCTAAATCCAGTGCTTGTTTTAATGCCTTTAGCGGACATCTGCAGCACATGTTTTCAGTGGTCTCCTGCACTGATTTGAAACTAGGAAAGCTAGAGTAAGAGTTCCCTTCTCTGTACTCTACCTTACTGTCCCTTGTGCACAAGTGAAATGTTATTTATCTTTCATGATTAGAAGTTGTAATACAAGCTATTTTTTGTTAATTTGAACATTTCAAGAGAAGACAATTTATGAACAAAGAAAGAATTATAGTTCTTTCTGTTTACAGTCTGCTATATAGGCTCCGTTACACAGGTAAGAAATATCAATAATCTACAGTAATATATGGCCTGCAACACCAGAAAAGGGGCATTTGTATGTTTGCGTAGAATGTCATCTCAGATCAGCCTGCTCAGTCCGCGGAAGTTAATCCAGGATGGCACTTTATGACATTGTTAGATTTTGTGCTCCAATAGACTTGGGCAAAACAGAAAAATACACAAAAACAGATTGTGTCATTTAAGATTAGAGTGGGGCTGCCTGGGCTGATCCGAGAGAACACTTTAGCCACATGCCAAATTCCCTTTTCCACATGTTGCAGGCTGTATAGGAATGCAAGTAATTGTCAACACCAATGCCAATAAAAAAGTGCTTAAGAAGGTTTGCACTATTCTGCAAATAGTCAATCTGAAAATTACCTACCTCTTCATTTAATAGAATGAGACCTAGTAGTGGTCGGGACATTGACCACTGATTCCTGCAGTCTTCAAACATGATGATATTTAAAACTGTCTGCAACATCTGAAAAGGTTAAGGATTACAGAACATGAAATACAAACAAGAGGACGAAAATGATCACAAAGCGCTCTCCCTGTAACATTAAACAAAATCTACTTGATGAAACTACAGGGAAATATTTCAACAATTATATTACAAAACCAATAGCTGATGCTGCAGACTTTCAAAGCTCTAGGCCTTGCAGTTTAAGACAAGGACATCTGGCTTGATGATTACCTGCCCTTATTACGATAATACAGAGAGCTTTTACAAGATGTTGAATTAACTATATGACACAAGGCAATGATGACGATGTAAGGGTACATCGACACCTTGATGTTTTCTTCAAAAATAGCCCTGGTAAAATGGGCATATCTCCCCTACTGGTAATGGTTCCCCTTTTCACGGTTACTTTCAATCAACCAGATGGCAAGTGTGTTCAACTTCAAAATTCTTATTGATCCTGGAAATCATGCATGCTCAATACAGCTCTTAATTTCAAACTCTTCCAGGACTATGGGTAACAGAAATCATAGCTTACCTGTTGCAATAATTCTGGATGGTGTTCTAATATTCTAAGAAATGCTTCACTGTCTTGAACCGCATTTGGCTTCTTTTTTTTACTTGTGAGTTTCTTGAACAAATAAGTAAGTATATTGTCTAATGTGGCACAACACCCTGTACAAACCATTGTATCTGAAAAACACCAGTTTTTACTTTAATCTTTTACCAATCAATCCCTGGCTTTTACAACCTACAAGAAGAAGCCTTCTAAAAACAATGTTTTCTCCTCGTCTAAAGTCAAGTTTCAATTTTTGAGTCACCTTTATATTGTTGTCTGCAAATGCTTTACATTTTGAACAAGTCTAAAATCTTGTGGTTTGCTAAAGAGTTTAACATACTGAGGTGAAATATTAGAGGTTTTAATGGACAGAATAGGAATCAGACTTCACAAAAAATGTGGCCATTATCCTTTATTTGCCCAGGGCCATACAGTGATAACTGAAATTGAACATATCTGCAAAAAGTTTCAACCCAGGACAGCCTGCATTGTCCTCCCAGGCTTACCTGGGTTAAAAGTTTTTATTATTGGCAAATTATCTGCATGTCCAAGTACCACTCTATCTATAGTTTCTGTTAGGTTTCAGACAAAATGGATGTTTTTAAATCCATAATCATGTGATAATTTACTTCCTATCATGCACCATGAAGTTAAGCGCCAGCCCACGGCCCAATGATCTTGACTATACATTCTTCTGGTTTGGAAATGAGTTTAAAAGCTGTTTAACTCTTTACCAAAATGACAAAATTTTAGACTGTTCCAAATTGAAAGCATTAGCAGAAACAAAATCTAAGTGACTCAAAAATTGAAATTTGTTATGGAAAGGGTAGAAAACATTGTTGGAAAAGGAGAAAATGCTGGTTACCGGCTTTTTCTCGTTTTCCCACATTGTTTTCAAATGGCTTCTTTCACAAAGTCATGAAAACCAGGGATTGTTTGGTAAAGAGTGACACCTTAACTTAACAAGTCAGTTTTAAATTGATCCACGTTGAAAGTATCTGCAGACATCAAATAAACATGACACAAACAATTCTTCTTTGAATCCATTATAAATATTACTGGAAATTGAGATAATGCCAATTACCACTGTTTCCTTCAGTGTGCATATTGTTTTTCAAATGTTTTACATTTTCCTTCAGGGTTGTTCCAACACAGAATTGTTCGATAGTGGTTTAATACTATCCCAAGTAATGTGATTGTTTAAGAAGCATACTGAAGCATACTGATTATGTCTTTCAATATAAAGTATGAGCTCTTTAGCCTATCTCTTTACATCCTTTTAGTGCATAAGCTTTTAAAAAGCCTGTGCAAAAGATGCAAATATGTGTGATAAACTTGTTTTATATTTCTCTTCTAAAAGATACGCAAGTTTTAACAACGTAAGAGTAAATAGAAAGTTATGTAAGAAACAGTAAATAAGGTTATTAAGGTTCATCAACTGACTCTTGCAGACAATAAAAATAGTTGAGACTTAAAAATAATTTCTTGGAAATGGTAGAAAACAGTGTTACTAGCATTTTCTCCTTTTCCCACAAGGTCTTAAAAAGACTTCTTTCACAGGGCCATTGAAAGTCTAGATTGTTACTGGTTAACCAAAGTTGGTTGTTGCAGGTTTTTGTACATACCTAGAGCTGTGAGCCCCTCTGAGATGGTGGATAGTATATACAGAAACACTTGTGGTTCTAGATTACTGATGAAGCCCATGTGATCTTGGGCTAGTGACTCTAATAAACCGTAATAATTCTGGCTAAGCTTTGGATAATCCTGCAAGGACAGAATAAATTCACTTTTAACATGCAACTGTCTGACCAAAAATCATATGAAATAAGTCAAATAGAAGGACTGTTTGATGTAAAAATCTTTATAACAATATTTCAATATAAACACATTTGTTGCTAAAGATCCATTCCTCATTTTTTTCGGTCTTACTTTAAAAAAAGAAAGAAAAAGCATGAGAACTTTGGGAAACTTTCAGTAGATAACATTTTATAAACATACAAGGATCTTCTCTTTAATTTGCTGTCTTTTCTTTTTTTACTTTTCAATCCTCTGCAACTTTGGTATGGAAAGAGATAAGGCATGGAAATAGATATGGCATGGACAGAGATAAGGTGGAGCTCCAGGTGAGAGGGAGTTGATGGTATTCTAAATTCATTTTTTTTTTCTTCCAAACCCTACATTGTATTTACTCATTAGAATCGTCTCGAGACAATTCTAATGAGTATCTATAACATAGGGTTTAGAGGAGAATAATTGATATTTTCAATTTTGAAATCATCATCACTCCCTCTATCTGAAGCTCTGGATCAGGCAAACAAAATACTTACCAATAAATCATTCTGTGAGATGGATAACAACAATTTAACAAATGTTGCCAGGGCATTGTCTAATGCATCGTCTCCGTACAGTCTGAACACACCAAAGTTGACATAGTTCCCACACAATGCTGCTCTCATCATAGAAAAACACACAGAGATACCTTTTAATGTAAAATTTATGGTCAAGGAATTATAGTCAGCCTTTTTTTTCATATTGAAGATGAAACACAGGGCAAAAGAACACACTTAACTTAGTATGCAGCTTTGATATAAAATAATCATCATCATCAATTTATGTCAATTTTTCTTGAAGTTGTAAACCATTGAAGATATAAGCTAAAACATGAAATTCTGGTGAAGCAAGTTCTTGGCAAAAAATAGGAGTATTTTTTAAAATTATTAATAAAAAATAATCATCATCATCAATTTATGTCAATTTTTCTTAAAGTTGTACACCATCAAAGATATAAGCTAAATCCTGAAATTCTGGTGAAGGAGTATTTTTTAAAATTATTGATAAAAATAATAAACAAAATTATAAGTGAATAAAAATAATTGTTTGCTAGGTTTCTCCTTTTCCCACATTGTTTTCAAAAGACTTTTACTGCAGACACGTAAAAACCAGGGCTTGTTTGGGAAAGGGTTAAAGGTCGAATTTTATTCCATCGAGTGTACATCATCAAAAATATTTTCACAAGTGGCACAGCCACATGTGAAAATATTACAAATGATGTTCATGAGATTCAATGTACATAGGCAAACAAGTAGTTTATTTATTTCATGCTTATAACCCCTTTTTGACTGGGTTTTTGTCAAATCAGGTACACTTGTTTTCAGTAATGTCCCCTTTACAAAATACCACATTATAATTATTGAAGTAAAGTTTGAGAAATGTAGGGTATATTCATGCAAATTTTGTCACTTTTCTATCTGGTTGAATGCCACATGTTGTTTAACTAGGTGAGTTGTGTGAGGGAAGTACTGCTTCCACCTTGAATTGAAGAGTTAGAAAATATAAAACTGGTATTTTTCACTGATCATAACCATGAAATATCAAAAAGTAATCTACCATTATTTCTCGATAAAATACCAAAAAATACCAATAGAAATGATATTAAAGGATATTTCATTGGATATATTCGGTCCTTTGGGATTTCACCAAGAGTCAGGATTCTGGACCCTGGAAGAAAAAGAAGAATACTGTACAATGATTTAACGCTTTACCAGACAACAAAATTTTAGACTAGTCCAAATTCAAGGCAACTGAAGACAACAAATCAAATGCTGCTCCAATGATGGTATCTGTCCTTGTAAAGGGTAGAAAACATTGTGGGAAAAGGACATGCTGCTATTCAGCATGTTCTCTTTTACCAACAATGTTTTAAGCAGGTCTGTGTCTTAACTCTTTACTCCATATTCATTTCTACGCATTGCTTGTAGAAGCCTTTGGAAAAAATTGTGGCAAAAGGTGAAATTGCTCGTGATGAGCAATTTCACCTTTTGTCACAATGTTTTCTATGCTATCAAAAGGTTTCATATACACATCAGAAATGGCTTCATCCTTGCCGTTATTTAGGGTCAATTAGACACACCAAAGAAACACCTTATGGGGTAAAGGGTTAAGGTTGTAAAAACACAGGATTATCTTGGAAAGGTTTCAAAATAATACTGAATTCCTTTTTTCCTTGCAATTATGCAAAAAATGAGACAAGTATCTTGGCAACATGTGAAAAAATAAAAACGTGTTTTAAAAAAAGTGCAGAGGTGTGAATTTCTCATGCTGGCGATTAGAATTCAAACACTTTCCCAAGAAATGAACAAGAGATGTTTGTAAAACATGTATGCCCCCCTAATGGCATCCAATGTGATTATAAACTCTTACGTACAAAATGTAAAAACGAACAAAGGGTAATTACTCAAAAATTATTAATGATAAATTAACAATTCTTGGGCACTGTACTTCCCATTTAAGTGAACTATCAACTTTTAAAGTTTCATGATTTTACCTCACATACTTTTTGAGTTATGCTCCGGAAAAAAAATAAGTATGAAAATCAACAAAGGGCAGTAATTGCAAAAATATAATGGGCAGAGTTATGGTTCTTGTGCAATGTACTTCTCCTGAATAAGATCTATCCACATATATGGTTTCAAGATGATACCTGAAAAACCTTTTGAGTTATGCTCTGGACAAAAATTAAGTATGAAAATCAACAAAGGGCAAAAGCTCCAAAAATATAATGGGCAGAGTTATGGTTCTTGTGCACTGCACTTCTCCTTAATAAGGTTAATCCACCTATAAGGTTTCAAGGTGATACCTGAAATACTTTTAGAGTTATGCTCCAGACAAAAATTAACTATGAAAATCAACAAAGGGCAATAACTCCAAAAATATGATGGGCAGAGTTATGGTACTTGTGCACTGCACTTCTCCTTAGTATAATCTATCCACCTATGAGGTTTTAGGATAATACCTGAAACACTTTTAGAGTTATGCTCCGGACAAAAATTAAGTATGAAAATCAACAAAGGGCAATAACTCCATAAATATGATGGGCAGAGTTGTTGTTCTTGTGCACTGCACTTCTCCTTAATGAGATCTATCCACCTATGTAGTTTCAAGATGATACCTGAAATACTTTTTGAGTTATGCTCTGGACAAAAATTAACTATGAAAATCAACAAAGAGCAATAACTCCAAAAATATGATGGGCAGAGTTATGGTTCTTGTGCACTGCACTTCTCCTTAATAAGATCTTTTCACATATAAGGTTTCAAGGTGATACCTGAAATACTTTTAGAGTTATGCTACGGACAAAAATTAAATATGAAAATCAACAAAGGGCAATAACTCCAAAAATATGATGGGCAGAGTTATGGTACTTGTGCACTGCACTTCTCCTTAATGAGATCTATCCACCTATGAAGTTTCAAGGTGATACCTAAAATACTTTTTGAGTTATGCTCTGGACAAAAATTAAGTATGAAAATCAACAAAGGGCAATAACTCCAAACATATGATGGGCAGAGTTATGGTTCTTGTGCACTGCACTTCTCCTTAACGAGATCTATCCACCTATGTAATTTCAAGATGATACCTGAAATACTTTTTGAGTTATGCTCCGGACAAAAATTAAGTATGAAAATCAACAAAGGGCAATAACTCCAAAAATATGATGAGCAGAGTTGTTGTTATTGTCCACTGCACTTCTCCTTAATGAGATCTATCCACCTATGTAGTTTCAAGATGATACCTTAAATAGTTTTTGAGTTATGCTCCGGACAAAAATTAAGTATGAAAATCAACAAAGGGCAATAACTCCAAAAATATGATGGGCAGAGTTATGGTTCTTGTGCACTGCACTTCTCCTTAATGAGATCTATCCACCTATGAAGTTTCAAGATGATACCTTAAATAGTTTTTGAGTTATGCTCCGGACAAACTTGGTCTACGGACCGACCGACCGACCGACGGACCGACGGACAAGTGCAAAGCAATATACCCCCTTTTCTTCGAAAGGGGGGCATAACTATTCAAACAATAAAAAACTTTTAAACTTTTCCATGAAAATTCAATCCAGTAATATTTTCAGCTATGCCTCTTATCTTACTGTAGGCCAATTTCAAAAACACAATGGCAAAAGGAGAAATCGGGAAAATTTGGTGAAATTTTTCAGGTGGCTCAATGTTTTAACAGCATAAATCTAAGCTCATATAAATAAACGATCTCATACAGTGATTTTCTACCCTTCTCACAACAAATATCAGTATTTTAGTCACAATAATTTTGTTGTCTGCAAATGCTTTCAATTTGGACAAGCCTAAAATTTTGGCATTTGGTAAACAGTTAAAAATAGGGATGGCAACGAGTATCGATTTTAATACTTGAGTACTCGGTCATTTTTCCGATCGAGTACTCGGTTACTCGGACGATTTTTACTACATTTTATACCAAAGTTTCAGCAAGATCGGTATATTTTTGTCCCAATGAATCGGAAACAGTGAAAATCTATTCAACAAAAATTCTTGATCGTTTGACACCCGTTGTTTACAAGCATTTATTTCACGTTCTACACACACAACTTCATAAGCATGCTTCCCAACCCAACTCAAAGGGAGTTTCCCGATTCAAGAACTAAAAATCCAATCACCTGACAGACTATTTAAACCCCAATTCAAAAAATTTCGGATGTAAGTGTATAAAGGGTGTGATAAAGCTTGTATCCCAAGATACAAAAACATACATATACATCTGAGGTTGCCATGGAGTAGACAAGCATGTATTTCACGGTCAATCGGGTTCGTTATTTATAAATAGAAATCAACATTCAGTAATCTAACCGAGTTTTATCGATCGAAGATCGACGAACCAATCAAATATGAGAACGAGTCGCGCAGGTCCTTGTCAGTGGAATTTACGTCATTCACCCCGCGTAAGCAGGTAAATTATATTATGATTTTACCAAAAAACGCAAAATAACAATCTTCAGCGTTGTCCCAGGATATGGGCAATAATGAGTTACAAGTTAATCATCAACGAAAATAGTGGGAAAAAGCCAAAGTTTGGACTGTTTAGTGCACAAATTGACAGCTAGAATTCCAATCCCTCTAAAAATAGACCAACCTGCATATGAACATAGGTTTTATTGAAATCAGTGGCGTAGCTTTTTAATGTCGGCATTGTTGACTTGTTTGCAGTCAGTGACCTAGAGTTCGCGAGCGTGTCTTGTCTGATCATCAGTTTTGGGACCACTTATAAAATAATCATTTTTTATAGATCTTAGTATTGGAACACGAAAAAAATATATATTTTACTATCCCAACTAGAAGGCCCTGAAGGGCCTGAATATGCTCTACTGGCAGAGAGTTTGCTTTTAAATAAAGCATACGTAGGAATTCATTACGCAAAAAGACAAAAAAATTTGACATTTTCAACTCAAAATGGCTACTTTTCCATTACTGTTAGTTGAATTTTTTCAAACACAACAGGGTTAAAAAGCTATTGATGGGATAAACAAGCTGAAAAATTCATAAAATCTGATCACAAAGAAATACTTTATCATGTAAACAGGCAATGAAATTGTTCAATTTGAAAAGACTACTTTTCCCATACTGTTTGTCAGATATTTTTCAAAATTGATAGGGTTAAAGCTATTGATGAGATAAACAAACTCTGCAAGTTTCACAGAAATCTGACCAAAAATGAAGACTTTATCGCGTAAACAAGAAATGAAAGTTTTCAACTTGAAATGGCTACTTTTCCCATACTCTGTGTTGGAATTTTTTCAAAATCAATAGGGTTGAAGCTATTGATAAGATAAACAAACTCTGCAAGTTTCACAGAAATCTGACCTAAAATGAAGACTTTATTGTGTAAACAAGAAAAGTAAATTCTAAACTTGAAATGGCTACTTTTCCCATACTCTTTGTTGGAATTTTTTCAAAATCAATAGGGTTGAAGCTATTGATAAGATAAACAAAGTCTGCAAGTTTCACGGAAATCTGACCTATAAGGAAGACTTTATTGCGTAAATAAACAAGAAATGTAAATTCTAAACTTGAAATGGCTACTTTTCCCATACTGTTTGTCGGATTTTTTTCAAAATCAATAGGATTAAAGCTATTAATGAAATAAACAAAGTGTGCAAGTTTCACGAAAATCTGATAACAAATGAAGACTTTATCGCGTAAACAAGAAATGTAAAATTTGAACTTGAAATGGCTACTTTTCCCAAACTGTTTGTCAGATTTTTTTCAAAATTGATAGGGTTAAAGCTATTGATGAGATAAACAAACTGTGCAAGTTTCATGAAAATCTGATGACAAATGAAGACTTTACCGCGTAAACAAAAATTGGAAATTTTCAACTTGAAATGGCTACTTTTCCCATATTGTTTGTTGGATTTTTCTCAAAATCAATAGGGTTGAGCCATTGATGAGATAAACAAACTGTGCAAGTTTCACAAAAATCTGACAACAAATGTAGACTTTATCGCGTAAACAAGAAAAAGACTAACGGACGGACGGACGGACGGACGGACGACGGAAACCACGCCATGACATAAGCTCTGCTGGCTGAAAGCCAGTAGAGCTAAAAATTAAAGCAAAATGCGATAGGTATACAACGTCACGTTGGCGATCACAAGGTACGCACGATCCCTAAATAAGTTTCACAGTCAAACTGTGAAGATTAAGGATAATTACTTTCTCCTCCCTAATTAGACCATATCATCCGGCTCCGATTTACCGAAATTACGAAAACTTTAATGATTAGCGATTAACGTGAACGGCTTAACGTTATAATTGACACAGTTGTTGTTTATTACAGGCACGTGTCAAATTGTGAATTGTTTGGCTATCTGTCGGTAACTTTCGCACTTTTGCAAAGATGTTTTGATTACATTTAATCGGCTGAAGTGTTTGTTTTGCAAAGAAATTTTTCCTCGGGAAGCAAAAAGGTACATTTTAAAAAAAAAATACCGAGTACTCGAATATCAAATTCCGTAATCGATACTCGGACGTTCGATCGAGTACTCGGTTAACCGGTTACTCGTTGCCATCCCTAGTTAAAAACTATTTAATTATGTAAATATAAATGCAAATACATTTCTGAACACAGTATCAAAACATAACTGCTCAAAAATACCCTAAAGACCAATCTACTTCATCTTTACCAAGCAATCCATGGATTTAACAACACGGTAAAAACAGAACTTTTGTAAACAGCGTGTAAATAGGAGAAAATGCTAGTAAAAAGCATACACTCCTTTTCCGATATGCAAGATAGACTGTATAGAAAACAAGATAAATATGCAGCAGTTCCTTTAAGTTTCTCATTTCAGTGTTATAATTCAAATGCAACTTACCATATGTTACAATCATTTTACTAACTTCCCTGAATAGTAGTATGCCATTGGGTGATGACACATCAAATTGTAATCTTTGAGATCTGAAAAATACATTAAACAAGTTTCTACCTTTCATACCGGGAGTTTTTATACCATTTTAATAAAGATAACCAGGAATTCAAATCCCCCCTTAAAAAAAATTGAACCCATGAAAACACAATATGGATAGGAAAAAGTGCTGGTGATAGTAGCTTGCCCATAAATCGATATATGCATTACTGAATATGATGCATGTGTCTTAAGTCACCCACCCATTTGAACTGTCTTCAGTCCACTAAAGAGAATAATGAACTGGTCAATTTATGTCAAAGGTTAGCCATTCCCTGTTCAGCTCTTTAGTGGGTTAAATGGATCACCCTTAACTCTTTACCAAAACCCTTAACTCTTAACCAAACATCAGAATTTCAATCTAGACTGAATTGAAAACATAAAAAATGTGACAAAATAAAAGTCACTCAAAACTTGAGATTTGCTTTTGGAAGGGAAGAAAATATTTTGGGAAAAGGAGAAAATGCTGGCTACCAGCATTTTCTCCTTTTTCCAAAATGTTTTCAAAAGTCCCCCTCTGTAAGGTGGTTAACTGTCAGGATCAAGTGGTAAAGGGTTAAATTAAAAACTTTTGTACAACAGGCATGAGGTTGCAGCTACCTACCTATTTTGTGCTAATTCTGCCATGAGTTTGAGCACGGGTGTTGTAACACTGGGCTCGTTGTACCATATCTCTATTGCACGTTGTAATACAGGCGTGTAGTTAGGGTATAACCAATCAAACAGCATCATGTAACTTGTTTTGGTATTAAAAGCAAACGCGACTCCTCTCAAATCTCTGGCAAGACCAACTAGAGTTCTCTGAAAAGTGTATAAAGACTAGACTAATCTATCCGTCACTTCCAATCGAGTATCTGAGGACAGCATGCTTCAAAAACGAAACTGTTTTGAGCCATATTCAGTGAAAAGAGGACTTAACTCTTTACCACACGAGAAAATTTTAGGCTGGTCCAAATTGAAAGCATTTGCAGACAACAAAGTAAAGGTGACTGAAAAATTGAAATTTGTTCTGGGAAGGGTGGAAAACACTGTTGGAAAAGGAGAAAATGCTGGTTACCAGCATTTTCTCCTTTTCCAACAGTGTTTTCAAAAGGCTTCTTTCTCAGGGCGTCAAAAGTAGGGATTGTGTGGTAATGGGTTAACTCTTTACCAAACGACAAAGTTTTAGACTTGTTGAAATTGAAAGCATTTGCACAAAACAACATAAAAGGGACTGAAAATTTGAAATTTGTTTTGTGAAGAGTAGAAAACATAGTGGGAAAAGAGAAAATGCTGGTTACTAGCATTTTCTCTTTTTCCCACAATGTTTTCAGGGTGGTAAAAAGTCAGAATTGTGTGGTAAAGACTTAAATCATTTCAAAGACCTTTTTCTTTTCTGATATAAGTATTTTTTCAGTGTCTGAACCAGTCAAACTAAAGAAAGCTATTATAGAAATGGGTCAGTATCTGGAATATTTTGTTTAAAGATGAAAAAAAAAAAATGCGCCTACAAACAAAAGTAACATAATGGTAATTCATTGCTGATCCTCCAGTTTTCAATAGTTTTTGTCCTTTCATTCACTTGAACCATCATAATTAGTATGTATTTCACCACAAAAATTACACTTACTTTTGCTTCCTCCACTTTAATAGGTGTATTTGCACTGGCTAACATGCTGCTCACGGTATCAAATGCTGCAATGAAAAAATCATAATGAAAGGTCAAAAATAACTTTCCTTTAGTTATATAAACCCTTTACAGAATGACAAAATTGTAGACTGGTCCAAATTGAAAGCATTCAGACGAAAAAATAAATGTCACTGAAAAACTGAAATTTGTTTTGGGAAGAGCAGTAAGCATTGTGGTAAAAGAAGAAAATGCCATTACCAGGGTTTTCTCCTGTTTCCAAAGCCTATTCAAAAGGCCTACTTCTTAGGTTCATTAATACTCAGGACTAAAAGGTACAGGGTTATAGAAAGCAGGTTCTACAAACGCACAAACTTCAAATGTTCTACCTGTGGTCCATAAGGGAAAAACTTTTGGGAGATCTAAATATTTCCGTAAGCATGGCACTTCAAAAATTGTCCAGCTAAAAACTTCACAAAGCCTCCACCAATGAAAATTTAGGACCAGCATGTCATCCTGTAGTCTGATTTTCTCTTTATACACCCATCAAACACATCTTAGCTCATTACCAAACAACAAAATTTTAAGCTTGTCCAAATCAAAAGCATTTGCAGATGACAAAAAGAGACTCAAAATTTGAAATTTGTTTTGTGAAGGGTAGAAAACATTGTGGGAATAGGATAAAATGCTGGTAACCAACATTTTCTTAATTTCCCACATCTTCAAAAGGCTCCTTTCTCAGGGTCGTCAAAAGTTGGGGTTGTGTGGTAATGGGTCAAGATAGATTTTACAGTGAAAAATTAAGAAATACCTGCTAAAGGCATCATGAACTGTTCAAATTTTTCTTCATCCTCACCAAGATCCACCATCAGTAAACGACCAAGAGCTGTGTAGAATGTTGTCCGACATCTCATGTCAGCCATTGGGCTATTGCCCGCATTTATACCCAGAAATGGAAAATGATCACTCTGCAGGAAAAATATAACAATGAAATATATTCAGAAAATTTGCATTTCCATTAAGATAAAATGAATGATAACATCCATTCACAACAGAACCTAAAATGCAAATCATATCCAGAGCTCCAGTTAGGAGGGAGTGATGGTACTCTAAATCTGTTATTTCTCTCCCAAACCCTATGTTGTGGGTACTCATTAGAGTCGTCTCAATAAGACAATTTTAATGAATAACCACAACATACGGTTTAGTGGCGAATAATTAATATTTTCAATTTTGAAATCAAAATCACTCCCTTTATCTGGAGTTCTGCATATCATTTTGTTTACCATCTTCTATATCATACCTGTCCCTGCTGTGCCATAGTTTCACAACACATTTTTCAGAAATACACTGCTTTTTAACAGAAATGGGGCAGAGTTACTACATGGTTTGAACTCCAACTTGAAGTCCTGTATTACGTACCCCGCATGTAAGAAGAAAATTACTGAGGCTAAACTGCCATGCATAACAGAGACAGTTCACATCAACTTTTCATAAATTACTTAATGAAGGGAGGTCTGATACATGTATGGCAAAGTCTCACATCCCACTGAAATTACATTGGTAGATTATCCATCTGTTACAATTTCCTATAATATATGTCTCTTCAATTGACCTTTCTGTAAAGGTGAGTGTGGCAAGCTCCCCCCCCCCTCCAGTAACATGGTATAAAGGTTGTCAAGTCTGACAAGCTAACCAAAAAAAGGTGTCAAATACAAAGGGAAAGAACGTTTATTTCAGTTTTATTCTATTTCTCTCTAGGTTAATTGCAACAATTTTTTCTTGAACTTTCTTATCAATTCGAACAGTGTTGCCAGTTTTGATAATTAAATACACACGATCAAATTACCGCATGTCTAAATTGGCCAATAAGACGTTGGAACACCTATCAATCAAAATCGGCAGAAATGTCAATAGGATATTACATATACTGTAGAATGTCTGCTATAAATTTGTTGAAGGAGTAAATATTAAAACAGTGCACACTTACAGTATGATTATTTAACATGAACTGCACCGCTTCCAGTTTGACTAGTTTGCGAACACTGCTGTATCCCACAGAGAGGTCGCTGAGCAACTGTAGAGTTTTGGAAATGATTTGTTCACTCCGGCCCCAAAATTTCAAATTAGTTATACTGAAACCGAAAAAAAACAAACAAAGTTTTCCAACAACTCAAAAACTCGAGATAAGTTTGCACATCAGTAAAATTATGAAAACAGCTTTAAATTTTTAACCCTTTACCACATGACAAATTTTTGTACCGGTCCAAATTGAAAGCACTTGCTGACAGCAAAGCAAATATAATGTAACTCAGAAAATTGAAATTTGCTTCCAGCAGGGTAGAAAACAGCATTTTCTCCTTTTCCCACAATGTTTTCAATGAGTTTCTGTCTCAGGGTTACAAAAACCAGCGACTATTTGATAAAGGGTTAAATGACCCTGTAGAAGCTAGTATTATAAAACAATGTTGAAAAGAATGTAACTGCTTACAACTGGTACTTGCTCCTTCTCCCAAACAGATTTCAAATGATCCTGAGAATCTTCCTTTCCTTCAAATATCTGTCCATATGATCATTTTTACTACTGGTAATAGGTTAAGTATAACCTTATTGGTAGTAAGTTAACTGATTGAATTTCGCCCCCAGGTCAGCATAGTTGTGCATTTAATGAATTTACTTTTGCCAGATGAGTGTGTCTTTTAAAAATGAGGTACCCTAATGGGATTCATGTAACATCGCCTTGCTTGGCTAACTTGCTAAGACTCAGGTAATACATGATCAACTGGCCAATAGATGCTGCTTCTATGTTCTGTGGTAAGAGCTCTTTACCACATTATCCCTTTACCCCATAAGGCAATACTATGGTATCTCTAATTGACCCTAAATAACAGCGAGGATGAAGCTGTTTCTTATGTGCATAGGACACCTTTTGATAGCATAGAAAACATTGTTGCAAAAGGTGAAATTGCTCATCACGAGCAATTTCATCTTTTGCCACAATATTTTCCAAAGGCTCCTACAAGCAATGCGTAGAAATGAGTATCTATGGAGTAAAGGGTTATCCAAAGTTTTACTGCCCCAGATAGAGAAGGTTTTTGTAAATGTAGTAGAATAAGGAGAAAATGCTTGTAGCAGCATTTTCTCACAATGTTTTCTAATGTCAACAAAGAACTTCATTCAGTTCAAATTTGTTGTCTGCAGAGCTTTCAATGTGAAAAAATCTAAAATTCATTATCGTGTTATGTTAACTCAAGTACTCACATTTTACTTATAAAAACACTTAACACCATGGATTCATCATTCAATCCCAACACTTCAGACAATCTTCTGTATACCTGAAATTATCCAATATATCATATTTTGTTATTGTATGGGGTTGAATGCCGTTTTCAACATTATTTCAGTTATATTGCAGTGGCCTGTGCACCTATCCATGCTTTCCTGGAGTCTCTTGTACCAGAGGAATGAATCCTGCTGTCACAATGACTGTCATCGATCCTCAGAAAGAAAATGTCCGAGCCAGGGATCGAACCCACGACCCCGTTCTCAAGTCCTGCACACCACCGACTGAGCTACCAGGGCTTACCCAATATATCGAAATGAACAACTACAATAATTAATTTCACTTTTAACTCTTTACCGACTCAACCCCGACCTTCCCGACCCTAAAAAAGAAATCTTTTGAAAATATTGTGGGAAAAGGAGAAAATGCTGGTAACCAGCATTTTCTCTTTTTAACACTGAGTTTTCTACCCTTCCCAAACAGAATTTCAAGTTTTAAGTCACATTAATTTTGTCTTCTGCAATTGCTTTCCAGCCTAAAATTTATCATTTGGTAAAGAGTTGTGGAGTTTGTTTAACTCGTTACCACACGAGAAAATTTTAGACTGGTCCGAATTGAAAGCATTTGCAGACGACAAAATAGATGTGACTGAAAAATTGAAAGTTATTCTGGGAAGGGTAGAAAACACCGTGGGAAAAGGAGAAAATGCTGGTTACCAGCATTTTCTCCTTTTCCTACAGTGTTTTCAAAAGGCTTCTTTCTCGGGGGCGTCAAAAGTAGGGATTGTGTGGTAATGGGTTAACACAAAGATTTCACAACATCAGCTACAAACTCAAAATTAATGTTGTTCATTCACCATACTTTATTTTTCTGGCTCTGTGAAGATGTTATCTATCTTGTTAGAAAAACAACTAATTCCAACTCATTTGCATCAACTTACTCTAAAGCAAGATTGGTTTTTCACCACATAACAGAAGAGAATGTGAAATGTGAGTGGCAGTTTTATCAGAAAACTGTACAGCAGCAGTCTTTTATTCTAACAAGCAATTTCATTGAAATAACATCACCTGCTGAAAAAGACCTTTTCAAAAATTTCAGCAACCAAATAACTCAATATCTCTCTCAGTCCGCCATTTTGCATCAAATAATAAAAAAAAAAAAAAAAAAAGTACATCGGCATAATAGGTTTTTTTACACATATACAGTTTCACTAAATGGTATAGGAGATATTGTCCTTGATGGAAACATGGAAAGACGGACGGCATGATGGACCGACAAAAGGACAAATGGAAGGACGGAAAACACTCAAAATATATCCCTCTGCCTTCAGAGGGGGATAATAAGTGCAATCAGAATTTCTGCTGTTTTCTGAAGGCATGCCAATGCCACAGCTTTATGAGAGAATTGATATTTGTAATCCAATGACCAAATGTAAGAACTATTGTGATTTTACTGTCCACCTTTACCATACAATGCCAACTTTGAACGACCCCTGGACAGACGCCTCTACAATACACTGGGAAAAGGAGAAAATGTTGGTTCATTCTCTTCTCTTCCCATAATGTTTTCTATCCTATAAAAGAAAAATTGCACCATTTGAGTCATACTGAAAGTGTCATCTGCAAATGCAAAAGTAAAATTTTGTCGTTTGGACAAGGGTTGACCGAAATACAATTCTTTGAAAGTTGATATATGAGTAATGTTACCTTAGATGATTTCTGTACTTGATCCCCAACATAGATTTTTCTGAACTGTTCGAAAAAACTTAAAATAGCCAGATCTAACTTCTCACAACCACCCTGGGAAAGCCGTGAATCTGTCAAATTCATCAACTGTAAAACCCTGGAGGAAGAAAAAATGGACTAACAATGCTAAAATGATAATCTGTCATGAAGCACTTACTGTACAAGCAAATTAGTTTACAAGCAAACCAAAGACTTGTTCACAGTCACAGATTAGAAACTTAGTGAAAACTAGAGCTGTCACTGATTGTGACTTAATACCCCCACCAGCACTTTGACAGAAACAGGCAATTACCAGTATTTCGTACAGAGACAGACACACGGACCAACAACCGAACGGGCCAACCAACACACAGACAGATGGGTTGATTCCAGTATAACCCAGAAAACATTCATTTTGCAGGGGTATAATAAGCTATTTGAATCATATCATATACACTGTGCGAACACAAACAGCTACCTTTTACTTTTACCAAACCATTTTATGCAATCGAACAATAATTTATAAGCCACAGTCTGAAAAAGGGGTTTTAACCTTTTACTCCATCGATACTCATTTCTACGCATTGGTTGTAGGAGCCTTTGGAAAACATTGAGGTAAAAGGTGAAATTGCTTGTGATGAGCAATTTCACCTTTTGTTACAATTTTTTCTATGCTATCAAAAGGTGTCATATACACATAAGAAACGGCTTCATCCTTGCTGTTATTTAAGGTCAATTAGAGATACCATAGAAATGCCCTATGGGGTAAAGGGTTAATACATCTCCACGATACATCTTACCAAACAAGACATCTCATTAACCGTTTACCAAACAGTACCTGGTTTTTACAACCCTGAGAAAGAAGCCTTCTGAAAACATTGTGGGAAATGGAGAATATGCTGGTAACCAGCACTTTTTTCCTTTTATCCCACTGTTTTCTACTCTTCCACAGCCAAGTTTCAATTTCATCTGCAAATACTTTCAATTTCGTCAAGTCTGAAATGTTATCATGTGGTAAAGCTTGATTTTCATTGGCATTTCTAAGTCAAAAGGGGACAAAACTCTCAAGTATAATTTGGTTTCCTGCCCCTGTTGTATGTGTTCCCTTTTCATGATTTACATGGAAAGGGTAGAAAACATTGAAGGAAAAGGAGAAAATGCTGGTTACCAGCATTTTCTCCTTTTCCTACAATGTTTTCAAAAGGCCTCTTTCTCAGGTCCAAATTTAAGATAAATTCTTTGAGTAATAAGAGGAATAACAAAATATCAAAGTTCTGGCACAACAAAAATGTAGACGACAACTCAAGGGCCATAGCAAATAACTTGTTGTCTTCCAAAAGCAGCAGAGTTAAAAGGTGGTCTGTCTGTAACATAGCACTGGTCATAATTCAATGGCTCCTACCTGCAGACCAATTCTCCGTCCATCCCATCATGTTCATCTGTACTAGCAAACGATACCCTTCCACCAATAACTGCACCAATTATATACACTAACCATGTTAAACGTCCTAAAAATACAATCAAACATGATTATTACCTCCAGCAGAATGCTACATTTCTTCTTTGTTAACTACGTACCATAAAACAAAATTTTGGCTTTCTAGCTCAATTAATGATTCCTGTCTTTGGATATAAAAGATTGCTCGAAAAGGAAAGATGGTAGAATGTTTTCTAAAGGCTTCTTTCCCAAGTTCATTTAAACCTCAGATTGCTTGGTAATTGCTAAAATACATAATCACAAGCAATTTATTGTTGATGCAGCTGTACACTTTCATCCTTCACAAAGAGTGAAATATTCTGGCATCCCGAGGTAGACAGTCTTGCAATCATTGTTAGAAAAGAAGAAAATGCCAATAGGAAGCATTTTCCCCATTTCTGCATTGTTTACTACCCTTTAACAAAATATATCCAATTATTTGACTTACTACCTCATGCAGCAAAGTTGAACATTTTCTCACAAGAAAAATGAACTGAAATACTGTAATTTAAGACGGTTTATTTTGCAAATGTATCTCCACCAAGTGGAGACATTCTATTATGATAGTTTATTGTCTATCTGAGGAAAATAGTCAAGCTTAAAGAGTAGATGTACAAGTCAAACTTTTGTATTTTAGAGTTGTTTTCATTACTGCTGGATCTAATCCCAAGAATTTTACCTTCTTGTATACTGATCTCCCCTGCTTGTGTACCTGATGAGATAGTTTCCTGGTATCTCTGGGCTGATTCATCAAACAGTTGTACAAGTAGAGAACATGTTTTGTCATACTCACATCTACCAATAGTTGATAACTGAAACAATAAATCTACACTGCCTTTAACCATTTTTCTGTTGTATACGTTTAACCATTTTTCTGTTGTCTTACCAGTCAAAGTTAAATAATTTAAATATACCCTGAGAAACTATTTGAGTCAGTCTGTTTCAGGGCTTTTGAACTTCCCACACAGGCCCTGTTTCAAATATTTTCTAAAGATATCACTATGAACCTTAGTATTCTTATTTTTGCATACAATTATTTTTCTTCATATCATTCAGTCCAAGAGTTAATTTAGGGTACGCTGTATCAAATCATTACTTTGTTCTAACCAAATGAAAAAGCCCATCTGAGCTGTAGTTATAACTTTTAACATTTCACCTGTTCTAACTGTTGTGATATCAGGCCATGGTCTTCTAATGGATCCTCCAAACCATCCCTGGTAAATGGTAAAAGAAAACCTTAGTAAAAATATTTCATTACAGTTAATAGTCAAATTGAAACAAAACCATATCTAAATAAATTCAAACTATTATAGAAAACAAAGCTATGTTTTCACAACTGTAAAAAGATAGTAACCTTGAATAGTGCAATAATACTAGTGAGGAATACTTTCTCCTTTTCCATGTGTTCTACCCTTAACCCTTCACCACATGACAAGATTTTAGACCTGTCTAAATTGAAAGCATTTGCTAATATGACAGTGTCAATGTGGCTCATTTAAAATATTTCTTTGATAGGATAAAAAACATAATGCGAGGAGAAAATGCTGGTAACCAGCATTTTCTCCTTTTCTCACAATGTTCTCAAAAGCCTTCTCTTTCAGGGGTGTTAAAAGTCATCATTGTGTGGTAAACAGTTAAATAGACATCTCATTTACAAACTGAATTCAAAATGGTCATGTGAGACTCTATCACAAAATATGCTGGAATCTTCCAGTAAATTGTAGTTCAAATGTGGTATTGATGTTTTAAATTTTCTTCTTTTTTTTTTTTCAGCAGCAGGGATATTGCAGGTTAATTTCTTTTGCCATGCATTCTTAGCTTTACAACCTCCGTTTTAGAGATAACTTTTTTTACCTTATCACACGAAAACTTATTTCATTGTACATATAGATAATCAGACATTTCATGACATTCTAAAGGCAACAAGATTGCTATTCTTAACCCAACTCAAGTCAGGATATTTAAAAAAGAAATATTGTAAACATTCTGATACTGATCTACTTTGTAAGCAGAAGCAAGCAGTCTCAGATTTTTCTCTAGGTGAAATAAATAGTGTCTGAAAATATCAAGTGATCACTGAACTAAGAGCACCAGATGAGCGGGAGTGATGGTATTCTAAATTCATTATTTCTCTTGAAAACCCTAAATTCATTATTTCTCTTGAAAACCTTATGTTGTGGGTACTCATTAGAATCGTCTCGATGAGACGATTCCAATGGGTACCCACAACATAAGTGTTAGAGGCGAATAATTTATAATTTTAATTTTGAAATCAATATCACTCCCTCTATCTGGAACTGACCTGACAACAACATGGACAGAATCTAGTCTTGAGGTGATGTAGGCCTTTGTCACTTCAGGAGTGTAAATTTCCAGCATGTGAGGTTCCGAAGCCTTTACATAGGGAACCGAGGCCACCATCCTCTGCCATAAACTGAGCAAATAATGAACACTGTTTGGTGCAAACTGCCACATCTGAAGATATAAAGACCTTAACCCTTTACCACACAATCCCGACTTTTAACAAACCTGAGAAAGAGGCCTTTTGTACACATTGTAGGAAAAAGAAAAAATGCAGGTAACCAGCTTTTTCTCCTTTTCCTACAATGTCTTCTACCCTTTACAAAGACAAATTTTAGTTTTCGAGTTATGTTTATTTTGTTGTCTACAAATGATTTCAATTTGAACCAGTCTAAAATTTTGTCATCTGGTTAAGAGTTAAAAGGCTAACAAATCAAATCAATGCTTTCAATCAACATAAATTTCTACGCATTGTAAATTTAACCCATTACCACACAATCCCTACTTTTGACACCCCTGAGAAAAAAGCCTTTAGAAAACATTGTGGGAAAAGGAGAAAATGCTGGTAACCTTTTTCCACAATGTTTTCTACCCTTCCCAAATCAAATTTCAATTTTTCAGTTACATTTATTTTGTCGTCTGCAAATGCTTTCATTATGGACCAGTCTATAAATTTGTTGTTTGGTAAAGAGTTAAAGCAATTTTGATCAATCTATGGCAAAAACAATGAAACTGTGCAGATCCAAGAAAGGTTCCCTATTTAACAATCATTCAACCATTCAGTCGAATGCTCTCTTAATCTCCAAGATTTTCAAAATTTGAAAGCAACACAACTTTTAATTGGCCAAACAAAATGCTTTAGCCAATCATTAGGTGTATAACATTCAAATTGGGGAAAATCTGGAGAATAAGATTTTGGAATTTTTTTAAAGAATTATTGGAGAATACGGAACCTTACAGGACAAAGGACTTTTCATACCCATAATTCACATAATTTGCACTTATTTGATGAAGAAAAACCATTTATTAACCCATTACCAGACGACAATATATCAGACTGGTCCAACTTGAAAGCATTTGCAGACGACAAAATAAAGGTGACTGAAAAATAGAAATTTGTTTTGTGAAGGGTAGAAAACATTGTGGGAAAAGGAGAAAATGCTGGTTACCAGCATTTTCTCCTTTTCCCACAATGTTTTCTACAGGCTTCTTTCTCAGGGGCGTCAAAAGTAGGGATTGTATGGTAGTGGGTTAAGTTGTAAAACATGTGGCAACAGTCTTTCTCACTAATTCCTATCTTCCTTTGCCTTCTTCCAAATTATGCTTGGCTTTACAGCGCATCGCCAAAAGGCACTTCAGACATGCTCAGAGGTACCACAGGAGATGATGTTTTTCAAAAAATGTCTTCTTTCAACAACTCTTGACAGAGAACCTTAATAAAAAGCTTTAGAAAATATTGTGGGAAAAGGAGAAAATGCTGGTAACCAGCATTTTCTCCTTTTCCCGCAATGTTTTTTACTTTTTCCAAATTAAAGTTCAATTTTTTATTCGCATTTATTTTGTCGTCTGCATATGCTTTCAATTTGGACTTGTCCAAAGACCAAAATTTTGTCGTTTGGTAAAGAGTTAAACACAAATCCCATGTCATATGCAAATGCTTCTGATTTTGACAAGTCAAACAAAATTGTATACTTTGATATAAAGATAATACAATACCTGTAAACTTGTCACCGTAAATTCTGCAATGAGTTTTATCACTGTTGTGTAGTCATCTACTTTCACAAGTTCCCCAAGCTGATAGTTTGACTTGAGGCGGGCTAGTAATCGACAAAATTCATGGTAATTACTTGGATCTGATAACCCCTGGACTTGAGGATTTTCTAAAATGTCTTTGACACCTGTAACTATGTGATTGAGAAACTTGGCACGCTCTGCGTTGTTGAACAATGATCGTCTCACAGACGCAATTTGAACTAAGCATGATAAAGCCTGCAAAAAAGGAAAAGCAACCTTATTAACATGCATTTTCTACTCTTCCTAGGTTTTGTAAATTTCACATAAAATTCAAATCATTACAGGAAAGCTTAATTTTCTGTATGCAAATGCTTTCAATGGGGAAACATCTAAAATTTCATCGTATAATAACATGTTTAATATGTATTTCATGTTGATTGTTGGCTTTTACCACACAATCCTATGTTATAGTATCCCATGTTGAGACAGCTCTTGAATAAATTTTGGCAAAAAAAGAAAATGTTTGTAGAAAATCTAAATTTTCATCCAAACCAATGACCGACTGGCTGACATGCTTCTGTTAAACTTTTTACTAAATGACAAATTTCAGACTTATCCAAATTGTAAGCATTTGTATACAACAAAATAAATGTCAATCAAAAATTGAAATTGGTTTTGATAGGGACAGAAAACATTGCAGGCAAAGGAGAAAATGCTGAATACCAGCATTTTCTTCTTTTCCAATAATGTTTCAAAAGGGCTTCTTTTTCAGGGTCGTTAAAAGTCAAGATTGTGTGGTAAAGGCATAAAAGCGAGACTAGAACATACATACCATGGGTGAAAGAGATGAGGGAAGTCCTGAATACATGTTGAAAAACAACTGCAATGTTGAAAAGTCTAGAAAGGCTGCAAAAAAAAAGACATTCACTTTCACCATTTTGTAAGCTTTTTCTTAATTAAACTAACTAATGTAAATTGACGTAAATTGAGTATGAGTTAAAAACTCCTTTATCTGATGTAACAATAAAGATTGTGGCAAAAGAAGAAATTTGCTGTGTACATAATACTAGTATTAGTCCTTGATATTTTGAGCAGAAACTTAAACAAGAGGGTTATTGGCCCTGGAAGGCTCATCTTAGACTATAGCTTATGAGTGAAATTGAATTCTTTGAACAGCTTTGGTAAAGCTTCACCCAAGGAACATCCCTGCCAAGTTTCATCAAGATTAGCCCAGTGGTTTATAGAAGAAGATGTTTAAAGAAATTGTTGACGGATGCTGGACGACAGACGCCGAACATGGGCCAATCAAATATCAAAGCTCTAACCTTGCAGGTTCAACGAACAATTTTAAATTTTCCTTCTTTGTCCTATGTTCGAACTTGTGGTCCCCGGGGCTGGGCCAGTTTTTAATTTGAACGAAGCAGCATCCACTGAAAGATGCTTCATACCAAATATCAAAGCTCTACACCTTCCCATTTAAGAGAAAAGAAATTTAAAGTTTTCCTTCTTTGTTCCTATGTTCCAACCTGTAACCTCCAGGGCAGGACCAGTTTGATGTAAGGGACATCATATGACCAAACTTGGTAGACGTCCACTAAAAGATTCTGCATACCAAATATCAAAGCTTCTTCAGAGAAGAAGATTTCTAAAATTGTCCTTCTTTGTTGCTATGTTCGAACCAGTGACCCCCGGCGCAGGGCCAGTTTTGACCCCAAAGACATATGAACAAACTTGGTAGAGGTCCACTAGGAATTGCTACATGCCAAATATCATAGCTCTATGCCTTCTAGTTTTAGAGAAGAAGAATTTTAAAATTTTCTTTCTTTGCTCCTATGTTCGAACCTGTGACCCCCGGGGTGGGGCCTGTTTTGACCCCACCGGCATGATTTAAACAAACTTAATAGAGGTCCACTAGGAATTGCTACATGCCAAATGTCATAGCTCTATGCCTTCTAGTTTTAGAGAAGAAGAATTTTAAAATTTTCTTTTTTTGCTCCTATGTTCAAACCTGTAACCCCCCAGGGCAGGGCCAGTTCTGACCCCAAGGACATAATATGAACATGCTTGGTAGAGGTCCACTAAAAATTGCTACATGCCAAATATCATAGCTCTATGCCTTCTAGTTTTGAGAAGAAGAATTATAAAATTTATAAAATTCTTTCTTTGTTCCTATATTTGAACTTGTGATCCCTTGGGGCAGGGCCAGTTTTGACCCCGAGGGCATCAAATGAACAAACTTGATAGAGGTCCACTAGAACATGCTACATGCCAAATATCAAAGCTCTACACCATCAAGTTTTAGAGAAGAGAAAATTTTTCAAGTTTTCCTTCCTTGTTCCTATGCTCAAAGTTGTGGCCCCCGGGATGGGACCAGTTTTGACCCCAGGGGCATAATTTGAACAAACTTGGTAGAGGTCCACTAGGAGATGCCACATTTCAAATATCAAAGCTCTACACCTTCAAATTTCAGAGGAGAAGATTTTTTAAGTTTTCTTTCTTTGTTTCCATGCTCAAACTTGTGAACCCCAGGGTGGGGCCAGTTTTGACCCTATGGGCATAATTTGAACAAACTTGGTAAAGGTTCATTAGGAGATGCCACATACCAAATATCAAAGCTCTACGCCTTCTAGTTTCAGAGAAGAAGATTTTCATTTTTTTTTTTTTTTCTTTTTGTTGCCATTGCAACCAGAGTTACATGTGGAATTTAATTCTTTGAACAATTTTGGTAGAGCTTAACCCATGGAACATTCCTGCAAAGTTTCATAAAGATTGGCACTGTGGTTTAGGAGAAGATGTTTAAAGAAATTGTTGCCGGACGACGGACATAGGGCACTCACAATAGCTCACCTTTAGCACTGTGTGCTAAGGTGAGCTAAAAAGTCATGTTAAACTCAACAAGATGAT
Organism: Tridacna crocea; assembly: GCA_943736015.1. NCBI lineage: Eukaryota > Metazoa > Mollusca > Bivalvia > Cardiida > Cardiidae > Tridacna > Tridacna crocea. The sequence goes on from OX031064.1 coordinate 47,297,514, forward strand.
TCTAATGAGTACCCACAACATAGGGATTTGTGGAGAATAATAATTTTTTTTAAATTTCGAAATCAAAATCAATCCTTCTATCTGGAGTTATGACTACCTGTTCTCCAGCTGGTGGGTATCTGTACAGTACAAAGATCATCTGAAGACTCATCTGTTGATGTACCAATAAAGTCAAAGGTCAAACAATTGTGAGCCAGACGGAGGGCATTCAACAATAATCCATGCTAAAAACAAAACAACAATACACAGTCAGAAATTTATTTATGTGAATAATCTTTCATTCTTTAACTCTTTACCAAACAATCCCTGGTTTTTACGGCCCTGAAAAAGAAGAAAACACTGTGGGAAAAGAAGAAAATGCTGGTAACCATTTTAATTTTAATTTTTGACTTGCGTTTATTTTGTCGTCTGCATATGCCTTGACTTTGGACCAGTCTAAAATTTTGTTGTTTGGGAATGGGTTAAGGTATTTGACGAGAACTAATGGTGGAATATGGTTTGGATAATTCGTGGTTAAAACCAGTGAAAAATACTAATTTCCTGTTTTCTCATTTTTTTATTCGTTTTCCTTTTTCCACAATGTTTTTTACTGATTAACTCTCTACCAGATATCAAAACTCCATACTAGACCAAATCTAGCACATTTTCAGACTATAAATATAAATCAATATAAACAAATACTCTTTTAACCCATTACCACACAATCCCTACTTTTGACGCCTCTGAGAAAGAGGCCTTTTGAAAACACTGTGGGAAAAGGAGAAAATGCTGGTAACCAGCATTTTCTCCTTTTCCCACAGTGTTTATTACCCTTCCCAGAACAAATTTCAATTTTTCCGTCATCTTCATTTTGTCGTCTGCAAATGCTTTCAATTTGGACCAGTCTAAATTTTCTCGTGTGGTAATGGGTTAACCCTGTGCCACACCACAACCCTTAGCCCTGTCCTAATTGAAAGCAAATTGAAGACAACAATTTTGTTGCGGCTGAAATGGTGAAATTTTTCTTTGATAAGGTAGAAAACATTGCGAGAAAAGGAGGAAATGCTGGTTACCAGCACTTTCTCCTTTTTCCACAATGTTCTCAAAAAGCTTCTTTCTTTGGTTCATTCAAAGTTGTCATTGTGTGGTAAAGGATTGAACAGGTACAAGGCATTTGGAGAAAGGAGAAAATGCTGGTTACCAGCTTTTTTTTTTTCTTTTTTCCCAAAATGTTATTAAAAGGCTTCATCTTCAAGGTGAAAACCCAAGACTGTGTGGTAAAGGGTTAAGGACAATTTCAATGAATAGAGCAAACTTTTTAATTTTGCCAACACTTTCGAAGTCCATTGTCTAGTAAAGTAAATATTTTACCTGATTGTCATCATTGAAATCCAGAGTTTTAATATTCCCAGCTGCAGTACGTAAGAGGGAACATGAAAGCTGAAAAATCTCAAAAAGCTGAGTATCTCTAAATGACGAGGAAATTTTCCTGTGTTTGGTTAATGAACGACTAGCCTCAGCCTGAAAAAAAAAATTAAACATACAAGTAAGCCAGTTCACTCATTTTCAAGTCAGTAAAGGAGACTTGGGCCCGTATTGACCATCCATTCTTAAGAATCTTCTTTGTCTTATTCTCCATAATTTCCAGACTCTGAAAGTAACACAATGACTGATTGGCTAAACCGAATGGCTTAGTCAATTCGGTTTAGTCAATCAGGAGTTGTGTTACTTTAAAACTTAGAAAATCTTGATGAATAAGACTGAGAGCATTCTTCAGAATGGTTGGTGAATATGAACCCTGCATGCATTCTAACCTGATATTTTAAAATCAATCTCAATTAACATTCCAAATACAAAATCACAATCCACATTTCTTGCACTTTGCTCTTGGTCAGTACATCACGAAAACAACTTAACATTCTGACAGCCGAATCTTCGGATTAAAAATCTGCCCCAAACACAGAATCTTATTTAGACATCTGAAGGCCTTGCCTACCCCATCTAGCAGCAGTTTAACTCTTTACCACACAAGGTAATTTTAGACCTGCCCAAATTCAAAGCATTTGTAGACAACAAGATAAACATAGCTAAAATGATAATTTTTGTCTTTGATAGGGTAAAAAACATTGTGGGAAAAGGAGAAAATGCTGGTTACCAGCATTTTCTCCTTTTCCCACAATGTTTTCAAAAGGCCTCTCTCTCTCTGCCATTAAAAGTAGGGATTGTGTGGTAATGGGTTAATGCTAAGAACCCACAAAAATAATTTATTCTGCTATAGCCAAGTGGGAAAAAAAAAAATGCAGACTAAACCTTTTTCAGTTGTTTACAGCAAGCTGAGGTCCTGCTTTATAAAGAAGTATTTTATGAAAACGTTTTGACAAAATTTTGATTTTTGCTCACGAGTAACATTTCTCTTTTTGTTGTTGTTGTATTGGTGTTTAACGCAACTTTAATAGCTAAGGTCATATCATGGCTGTCAGCCATCCAGGTGAACTTCTCCTTTTGTGGCAATACAGTATCATCAAGAAAAAGATAGAAAACAATGTGTGAAAAGGAGAAAATGCTGGTTTACAAACCTCACTAACTCTGTTCATTTCACACACTAGTTGAGACAGTAACTGAACCCCAATCATTACATGCTGCGTGGAACCACTCTGTATAAATTTGCCCACGTCTGTTACCACATTTCTGAATACATATTCATCCTTCAGAATATCAAACCACCCAAGTTTTGTAATTCTGGCAAAGAGCTACAAATAGAAAAATAAATTTCAAGCTGTTTATTTCACAGACATGATTACACATTAATATAACCATAAAGAATATGAATATTTTCTTATTTTTCTACAATGCTTTCAAAACAAGTTTGAAATTTTCAGTCACTTTTATTTTGTCGTCTGCAAATGCTTTCGACTTGGACAAGCCTAAAATATTGTTGTTTGGTGAGGAGTTAAAGACAAGTGGTTCAACCACGCCAGTAACCAATCAAGAGAGCAAACAGACAGGTCATTCATGAAAAGCCTTGGGGAAGTTAGTGTTCTAATAAAAACTTGACATTTTTCAAAACAATCCCAATTTCAACATAACTGGAGAAGGACTTTTGAAAATATGGTGGAAAAAAGGGGAAGAAAGCCAGTAACATGCACTTTCTTGCCCCATCCTGTTTTTCTGCCCTTTACAAAACAATCCCTGGTCATGACCATGATATAGAAGCCTTCTGAAAACAATGCGGGAAAAAGAGAAAATGCTGGTAACCAGCATTTTCTCCTTTTCCCACAATGTTTTCTACTATGCTTGAAACAATTTTCAATTTTTTAGTTACTGTATTTTTTCATCTTTCAATAGACTAAAATTTTGCCAATTGGTCAACATTTAATAACTGATCCCATAATTTGAGCAACATCTCATTAATTCTGTTGCCTGCAAATGTTCTCCACTTTCTCAGGTCTACAATATTGTTACTTGGTGAAGATAAAAATATTAAAGAAGTGACAGCAACATTCTACAGGCTATCCTGTTTCCCAGTGCCTGTATTTATAAACAGTCTTACAGAAATATTCTACACTTTTCCAAAAGTTTTGGTATTGAGATAATTGCAACCTAAAAACCTGCATATTTTCACTCTCTACCAAACGAAAAACTTTTGGACCAGTCCAAATTGAGAGCACTTGCAGACAAGAAAATAAAAGTGAATCAAAAACTGAAATTGATTTGGAAAGGGTAGAAAACATTGTGGGAAAAGGAGAAAATGCTAGTTACCAGCATTTTCTCCTTTTCTCAAAATGTTTAAAAAGGCTTTCTTTCTTGAGGTCGTTAAAAGTCCGGATTGTATGGTAAAGAGTTAAATACCTACATAGAATGAAAGACTAGACGCAAAAACATTTGTAACATGCAAACATACCTGAACTAGAGCTTGCAATACATAGTGGACCAGTTTTGGTCTTGTGGCCAGGTAATTCAGTATGTAATTTCCTGCAAATAGACAAATATCAGCTTGATGCCAGTTCTTTTGACATTAGTGGTATCCATTACAGAACAAGTTGTATTTCTTGTCTCCATACGGTCCAGAGCTCCAGATAGAGGGAGTGATTTTGATTTCAATCTTGAAAATATTAATCATTCTGCGCTAAACCCCATGTTAGGGGTATTCATTAGAATCGTCTCATCGAGATGATTCTAATGAGTACCCACAACATAGGGTTTGGAAGAGAAATAATGTACTTCGAATACAATCACTCCCTCTTATCTGAAATTCTGCTTACCGTAGATTTGATCTGAGGTATTAATGTAGTATACCGGTCTATCCCACTGATAGATATAAATGTATAGCTTGTGTTGGTAAAAGGGGACACTTATACTACCTTGCTATAGAGCTAGCTTTTGTAGCGATGTGGAAGAGCATTCACTTTGGAGGTCCAGGGTTCAAATCCCACCCAAGGAGAGTATTTGTAAGAACTGTTACGTTAGTGCCAAACATAAAAACCCACTTATTAGGGACATATAGTAAGAGTAACTGAAAGATTTGTGGACAAATCTTCAAGTGGTGGGGGAGTATGTAGTTTACTGGTCTATCCCACAGATAGATGTAAAGGTATAGCTTGTGTTGGTAAAAGGGGACACTTATACTGCCTTGCTATAGAGCTAGCTTTTGTAGCAACATGGTAGAGTGTTCGCCTTGAGACCTGGAGGTCCAGGGATCAAACCTCGCCAGTGACAGCTGTTTGTGAGAACTGTTAAATTAACTCTTTACCACACAACAAATTTCAAACAATTCCAAAGTGAAAGCACTTCCAGAAGACAATGTCAGTGTGGCTCAAATGGTGCCATTTTTCTATGATAGGGTTACCAGCATTTTCTCCTTTTCCCACAACGTTTTCAAAGTGCTTCTATCTCAGGGTCATAAAAACCAGGGATTGTTTCATAAAGGGTTAGGAATGATTTATGAATACAGACCCAATTTCTTTTAACTCTTTACCAAACAACAAAATTATCGACCTGTCTGAATTGAGAGCAATTGCAGACTACAAATTCAATCTGGTGCAAATTATACAGTTTTCAATTGTGGGAAAAGGAGAAAATTTCTCCTTTTCCCACAATTTTTTCCAATAGACCTTTTCAGAAGGGACATTAAAACTACAAAGTGTCTCATAAAGAGATCAAAGAATCATATTGCTTACATATCTATCCAAACTATACTTACTTATATCGATACGCTGTTCTAAGGGCAGGGTCATGTTGATTCTGCTCACCATTTTTGTTAATGTTGTGGCAGCTAAAAGTTGTGCATAGGGAGACTGAAATAAAAACATCAAGTTCTTGCCAAGGTTTCTTATTTTTTTCTTACATCTACTACGAATCTGATTTGGGTGAAAGGTAATTCCTGGTCTCCTATGCATCTCTTTAACTCTTTACCAAACAACAAAATTTTAGACTGGTCCAATTTGAAAGTAGTTACAGACGAAAAATTAAAGATGGCTCAAATGGCAGAATTTGTACTTAACCCTTTAACCCATAAGGCATTTCTATGGTATCTCTAATTGACCCTAAATCAAAGCAAGGATAAAGCCGTTTCTTATATGTGTATATAACACCGATTGATAGTGTAGAAAACATTGTGGCAAAAGGTGAAATTGCTCGTCACGAGCAATTTCATCTTTGGCCATAATGTTTTCCAAAGGCTCCTACAAGCAATGCGTAGAAATGAGTATCTATCGAGTAAAGGCTTAATCGGGTGGAAAACCTTGTGGGTAAAGGAGAAATTGCTGGTTACCAGCATTTTCTCCTTTTCCCACAATGCTTTCTAAAGGCATCTCTCCAAGGGACATTAAAGCCAGGGATTGTTTGGTAAAGAATTAACCTACGGTAATTTTAAATTGTCCCAGACATTATCAGAACTACTTTTTCTGACCAAGTTTCATGAGTATCAGACTGAAAATGTAGGCTCTTGACAGCACCAGAGCTCTAAACAGAGGGAGTGATTTTGATTTCGAAATTGAAAAAACAAGTTATTCCACACTAAACCCATATGTTATGGGTGCTCATTAGAATCGTTTCACCATTTGCCATAAAGTTTTTCAGAGGCTCCTACATGCAATGAGTAGAAATGAGTATCTATGGAGTAAAGGGTTAACCCATTACCACACAATCCCTACTTTTGACGCCCCTGAGAAAGAAACCTTTGGTAACATTGTGGGAAAAGGAGAAAATGCTGGTAACCAGCATTTTCTCCTTTTCCCACAATGTTTTCTACCCTTCACAAAAGAAATTTCAAATTTTCAGTCACTTTTATTTTGTCGTCTGCGAAATTATTAATGCTTTCAATTTGGACCAGTCTAAAATATTGTCGTTTGGTAATGGGTTAACTGAACATCAAGTCCACAATGAATACAAAGAGTTATCAGTACCTCCTTCTAAACATCATTTCCAAGTAACTTCCTGCTTACAAGGAGTTAAAACAAGCAGTAGGCCAATGTTTTCTGAAGCATAACCCTTTTGGCAGATCCCTGATATTATAATACCAATTTGCAATAATCTTACATCGACACAGAGATTTTATACAGTATCTAGGCCACCGCCCCACCGTAATACAAAGACATAACATACAAAATTTCTAAGAAAAAAACTTACCAATAAATAGATTTTTATTTCCGAAAACGGAGTACATGCTCATGATCATAAAATTACAAATCAGATCGATCTTTAAATACATGTAGATGATCCTGAAAAGATTTAAATGGACAGTCACATTCCAAACGAGTATGTGACTTGGCTTTGAATTAACCCTTTTCCAAACAAGCTCTGGTTTTTACGTGTTTGCAGTAAAAGTCTTTTGAAAACACTGTGGGAAAAGGAGAAATTGCTCGTAATGAGCAATTTCTTCTTTTCCTACAGTGTTTTCTATCCTTTTTCAGAACTTTCTGCCATTTTCTCTAAATCTACAAGTGTCGTCTGCAAACTCTTTCGGTTTAGAAGGGTCCAAAATTTATCGTTTGAGAAAGGGTTAAGCCAAGGTCTTATACTTACATTGCCCCTCTCTAGTAACAGCTGGCATTTGTTTAAGCAGTCTGGAGAGCTTGCAAATGCAACAAGAGCTTTCTCAGCCTCCGTTCTAAGAGTTTGGTCGGCTGTTTCATACAGCTGTTTACATAAGCTCTCAAGCTGAAGCAGCTCCTGAAAATATGATTAACAAAAGGTATTTTGCTGCAAAAGTAAGTGACAATTTAAAAGCATGCTATTTCAGCTCCTGTAAATATCATTAACAAAACAAGAGCTCCAGATAGAGGGAGTGATTTCCATTTCATAATTGAAAATATTAATTATTCTCTGCTAAACCCTACGATTGTAATGACTACCCACAACATAGGTTTTGGAAGAGGTATAACGGATTTAGAATACCATCACTCCCTCTTATCTGTATCGCTGACAAAAGTTATTTTGCTGCAGAAGTACCTGAAAATGGCAATTCAAAAGCGTTTAAATGTACTTGCTAAGCACAGATTGAAACACATCATCAGGATCCAAAAAAATCCTCTTGTCAGCTCATCCTTACTACCGTGTTTTGGTGCGAATAACACGCACATTTTTTCAGCTCTGAATAATTTCAAACTGGGGACTGCGTGTTATACACTACAATATGCAAAACCATGTTTTTCTCCTCCTTGAAAGTCGGTTGTATACCTTTTCAAAGTGGGTGGGGAGTTGGGCGTAGGTACAAAACGGCAAAGTTCTCTAGCCACAGCCTTAACTTTCATCATCATCCCATTTCAACTTTTACCGATTTAAATAAAAAACATTACGTTTTAATTTTGTTAAAATGTACTTGTACATTCTTAATTTGAGGATTAGGATTCGTAATTTCCCAATTCTGTCAGCCATTTTGGCAATGACGAAGGTACCCCGGAATGATAAATATTGATTCACTGCTATCGTCTGATTCGTCTCATATTTTTTTATTCTTTGTTAATAGCTAAAATTGAACAATTATTAAAGAATAAAATAATGATTCAGAAAGAAATGAATGATTTGAAAATATCTATATTTATTGCTACTTTTTACAAAAATCATGATTTACATCATATAGATCTATGTTTATTTCACACCTGTCACATTTGTCGATAGAGGTGAGAAAATAGGAGATTAACTACGATATGGTCGTCAGTTCAATGTGTGAATTTGCAACATGTCATAAGCTGGCATGTTTTTATATTCCCACGAGTACACATCGAATCATTACCATTTCCACTTTGATTAAAAATGGTTATTTCCCTTGGATAAAGTATCGCCATTTACAATTTTTCAAGATAGTGTCGTAAGCTTCAGATGTTACGATATTTTGGTCAATTTTTGATGCGTGTTGTACATCCGAACAACGTTTTTTCCTCGGATCTGATGCTGAAAAAGGCCTGCGTGTTATACATGCCTGCGTGGTTTACACAACGTTTTACGGTAGTAAAAATTTTGGTGAGGGCAAGTGGATTATCCTTCTGTATAATATACAGTAGATTCCGCTTATATGCAAGTCCTATTTGTCAGAGAAAATATTGCGAATAAGTGGTCAGCCCGATAATCCGATGGCTTGTTTCAGACCGGAAGTCAAACCAGAGATGCAGACGATTGTTTCGTTCTAATGATAGACGTTCAGCTCTTGCATCTCGATTATTTGATTAATGTTCATAATTTTTCAAATATGTGTATTTCAAACTTAACAAGTTTAAAAAATCATTAATTTTGTTTGCTTACTTTATTTACCTATCAAGTGCACAAAGCACTAGAAACGATCCTGACTGTTGGCCATGTTGATGCTTCATTTGACATAAAATTTAACACAAACTTTTTGTCAACACAAGTTTCAACGCAAATCTCCAGTTTCCGGTTATCTAACATTTACTCCATGTGTACATGTACATTCTTACACAACATGATTGTGTACTGTGCACCTGTATAAACCCCGACTCGCCACCTGTTAGGTTTGAATGGGTGGGTAAATTTTGTGTGACGTCATAGACTGATTGCCGCACAGACGATTCTATTTTGACGCATCAATTTAGGCCATACGATTCAAAGTAGACCTGAATAAGGAACGGTTTTCTGTGTTTTTTACAGTTTACGTTTGGTACACCTTACTTTCACGCCTGTAGTCAAATTGTTTGTCACAAATTGGATTATCAACGAGACACTAATTAACAGTTAAGTTTTTTTCCCCCAGTGTGTAATCATCTGATCGGTGATAGGTTATTTCGATCGGTCTTTCTTGTAACGGGTAAGGTGCCGAATTCGTCTGCAGTTGCTTTCGGGGATTGTAGATAAAGATCAGACTGCACAGAATGTGTAGTCTGATCATTGAACGTCAATGAACGTTTCTTTTTTCTGAGTTATACTAAGACAAGATTTAAGTACATGTAGTCATCTTTTCGTCAATTTTCCTGCCCTAAAATTACCATTTTATTAATCAGTGCTCTTGGTGGTGGATGTACAGACTGGTACCCGAAATCTCGCGTAAACATCCAATAGCTGAAAATCGGCAAACAGTGAAGTAAACCAATGCATCAATACTGCAAAACAACCACAGAGTTAACAAACTCCATATTCAGAACGTCGGTCATTTGCAGATGTTTTGTAACCGTTATTACATTTTCTTAAATGAAAAGAATAACATGAAATACGCCAAGAATTTTTATCTTTGATGATTAAATTATGAAAACGGCTCATGTCGGACTCGTCGTTTGTATACTGCTACATTAGTTTTTTTTATCTGTGATTCTCTGTACGCATTGAAATTCGACTTTAATCTTTTTGAGTAACCTTTTTTTTTTCCCGGACAGATTGAAATTTTTCGCTGTCTTATTCCACGGAATTGCAAAAAACCATAATGTTCTATTTACGGGATCCCGATTAAGCGTTGAAATTTACGTTGTCTAAATAGGAAATGGATTGGTGCTGGACCAAATCTTGCAAATAACCGAAAATCCCCATAAACAGGGTTGCATTTAAGTGGAATCCACTGTACTACTCTTCTCACTTGCATCACCAGAGGTGAGAGGCGAAATCGCAGGAAAGAAGGTTCATCTAAACTGGGTATTGAACTCACAACCACCAGGTCATGAGTTCGACACACTCACCACTGAGCCATCTGGGCAGGCAGGACAATCAAGATTTTCAAACATATTCAAAAGACTTGACATATTTGTTTTTCTAATCTTCTTTAGCTATCGAAAATACAACCTTCAAATCCAACATGACACTACTCTTACTGATAAAAAATATGCTTAACACTCCTCTGGGGATCACCAGTAATCTAATATGCAACAACTGCAGCTTTATGATCGGAACTATCTGCATGCCTCGTTAATGTGCTACTTCTCAAGTTTTTTTTAGGTCTCGTGAGAGACGTGTGCTTTTTTTATATCTTATATACAATGAACAATGATCGGCCAAAACATACCAGTATGGATCTAGGGTTTTTTGGTCTGCTTCTTTTCACCCATCGCGTAAGCTAAGATTATCTGATGCAGAACGAACTTGAAAACGTGTTTGATACTGTTGCGACAAAGATATCTACTGGTCAAAATTAGAGGAAATATACATTGTTGCTGAAGACGTTTTTCCGATGAAAATTGCTGATATGAACAACATCTATGTTCAAGCCTCTTTCTGAATTCCGATAACTACACAGATAAAGTGGGAACCACTTTATAACAGTTGATTTGCCCCACCACAGGAATTTGACTTTCTATTACCAAAATAAATGATAAAATATGAAAAAAAATCTCACCTATATAATATAAACACAAGGAATGCAACATCTCGATTGCGTTATTTTTTTTCGTTTTTAATATATCTATGGACATCACATGATACTAAAGATTTTTCTATAAGTAACTAACAAAAGTATTTGAGCGCATTCCATTTTATTAGCTGTCATTGGAAATTTTGTCGCATTGAGCCGTTTGAAAAGATGCGGATAAATTCGTATTTTTTCCATAAGCGTTTAATGAATGGCTGATATGAAGTTGTTAGCGAAGACCCATCACAAAAATAGCATCGGAGCAGACACCTTCAGACTGAAGGTAGAATGGGGGATGCTTGCTGAAATCTTTCTTCATTCCGTTTTCAATTGTACTTTTTTCTTAGGCTGCTGGAATTTGCGATGACATGGTATGAAAAGTTAAAGTGGTGGTTACATGCACTAAAATTTGTAGCAAGAACTAAAGAGCGCACCGAAATCCGACGCTTCTTCATTTCAATCATATTCATTTCGCACAAACGTGCTTTTCAGTTTAGATTTGTGACTAATGAGAGAAGCATACAGTATATCTGTCAAGCAAATTGATGCACATATAATAAATGCACACTGAACTACATATTTATGCCCACCTGTTCATTCGCCATCTTTGTTTTCCCTCACAAATTGTCTGCCTGTGCGCGTGCGTGAAAAAAAAAATCGAACAAGTTTATTCTGCGGGTACCTTCAATCATTATCTTCTAGCTCACTATCAATCTCCGAGCTAAGTTGTCGTTCTTTTTATGTAATGATCCGGAGTGCAAGAGAGTGGCTCACTATAAGTGGCATTATTCAAGATGAATATGCACACCTCACTCGTCACAACTCGGCCGATTCCGAACCTACATCTACCGCACACCGGTTTACAGTCAAAGCGTCCCACAGTTAAAACGTCCCACAGTCAAAACGTCCCACTTTCGGTTAAAACGTCCCCCGAATTCGGTTATTTAAAACGTCCTACTGTTCCAAAAAATTGGTCAAAACGTCCCACTTCGAATTTTTTAGTTCTTATCAACGATTGATAAATGTTTTAGTCCTTGATAAATTTAATCATTTTTTGTATGAATTATAAGTATAAAATTGTTTCTTTACAGATTTAGTTGATGTTAATCGCAAGTGTGATAAATCAGGTATTAAGTGAAAAACAAAACTCGTTAATTGGTCGGCATACAACGACTCATTATGAAAAAAAAAAAACCGTCACATGCTCTGCAGTATTCTTGCAATCGAGCGTATAAATGCAATATTAGTATATTTTTATTGCTTCGAGTAGGAAATTTAAGACATATATATTTTTTTTTTTGAGTATGCACATGTTATTCATGTTATCAAATTAATACATGTAGGTCATCATGGATAATACTCACATGCACTGACCCTTTACCCTTGATAAATATGAGAGAAAATGCTTTTGAAAACACTGAGCAAATACTGGTAACCAGCCTTTACTTCTTTTTTTTTCCACATAAATTATACCGTGTCACTGAGCAAATGTAGTTGGTCGTGTATAGTGTAGGCATATTTGTAAATGCTTTGATTTTGGTCCAGTTCAAGATTTTGTTGATCGTTTTGTAAAGAGTTAGATCTAATAATCAAATACCGTTCAACGATTAAAAAGAAAGTACAAAAGATGGAAAATAATAAGCAAGGACGATTCAAGTTTTTAATTGCAGTATGCGATTTTCATTGCACTTGGCGTTCGTTAGATTTGCTGCAATTTATTGGTCGAACGGTCATTTAACTTTTTTAGAAGCAACTATTTCAATCACTTCAAAGTGTGACGAATTTGGTTTTAACAACTAACCCTTTACACAGCCTAGGTTACTGTTCGATCATTTTCCCCCGCTTTTATATTCGGACATTTATTTTCTATAAACATGACGCTTTTTTTTTCACAAAGTAATGACAAAATATAAAAAAAAAAGAAAAGAATCGGAATGAGCCCATGCTTCCCTATACCAAACCATCTCGTGAAAACTTGCACAACGATGAGGAATTGGACTCGACCATTATGTGAGTTAGGGAAAGCCGGTAATAATAAACGATCTCCCGTTCCTGTTATACTTTCTCCTATGATCGCAATCATAAATAAGGGCAAAGCTGTAATAAAACTTATCGTTTGCAGCTGCCTTTTATTCATGCCCGATTAACTCATTTAGGTAAATGTACATGGTCAACTAATGGGGTGCTGGAGAACTCGTACCCTGGAGAACTCGTACTCTGGAGAACTCGTACCCCAATCTGAAGGGTACGAGTTCTCTGGAGAACTCTTACTCCGGATACGAATTCTCTAGAGAACTCGTACCCTACAGATATTTCTGGGGATAAATTTGTATCTCTATATATCATTCAGATTTTGGTAAACTGATGATTTCCATTTTATCTTTTGTGAAATGAGTAAGTTATACAATAATCAAGCATTAGTAACGGGTATTTGTAGTAAAATATCAGTTTTGTTACCGGATGTTTCATGGATTAAATTGAAAAGGAAGCAAAGCAGATGGGCAGGTAAATTTTAGAGAGATGAAATTATCAGCAAGATCTACATAATCTGAATTCATCTAATGATTCGGAGATAGGATTTTTTTAAAGCTTGTTTAGATTTTTTTAGGTTCGTAAATGGAGTATGCCAATTTTTTTTAAAGGAATCAAAGAAGTCACAAGACTCTTAACCCTTTACCAATCAATTGCATGGTTTTACGAGGAATAAGATTTATATAGACATTGTCGGAAAAGGATTAAATCATTATAACCGGTTCTTTATTATGTAACATTAAAAGAAGAAATCTAACTCATTGAATCTTGATGGATCCAAATAGTGCTAAATACCACCTTGTGGGAGATAGCTTTTGAAAAAAAGGGGGAGGGTGCTTATATAACCAGCATTTTCTCATTTTCCCACAATTTTTTCCACCCTTTGAGTCTGATAAATAAATGTATGTCTGTACCAAATATGAATTTGTTGTATGCAAATATATACAATTTTGAAGACACTATGAGTTCAAATATAGCAATATTTGCATTTTCTCTCGCTCTCTGTCTCTCTCTCATTTTCATTGGACACTCTTCTTCTATGTTTTCTGAGACGTTTACTTCGCGATCTCGAGTTTCAACCACACCGAAGAAGTAACCATTGTGGGAAAAGGTGCATAATCAAATAACCAACATGGTATTCTTTTTCCACGTGTTTTCTTGCCTTTTCAAACAAATTTGAAAGCTTCTTCAGACGGCTTATATGAAATTTTCGAATTACAAGGGATTCTACGGAGGCATTTTTGTATTGCTGAAACATTGCTGGACAAATGGTGTCACTGATTTTTCCAATCATTACCCTACGTTTTGGCGCCAAAAGTATACAGGGGACTTCATTGACGACTCACTAAAGTTCAGGAAAGATTTTTTTTCTGAAATGTTTGGCTGAGAATCTTGATGGTGTAAATCCAAGGGTGTCAGGAGAACTCGTACCCTGGAGAACTCGTACCCCAATCTCAAGGGTACGAGTTCTCCAGAGAAGTCGTACCCTAGGTACGAGTTCTCTGGAGAACTCGTACCCCAACTAATAAATGTAATGTCAACTATTAATTTATTTCTTTGCCGTTATTGTGATGTAGATTTGATGTTTTTTGTGTTTTTTTTTGGCTTAATTGTACATGTGTTGAATAGACAATTAAAGTAAATAAACCTGTGTGTTTTCTCATGTAGTGTATGTTGTATTCGATGTAAAAATCGTAAGGAAAACATTTATGAACCATCAATAAATTGTATTCAACTAAAAAAACATCAGTAGGATTTATTTTTGCTCTCTTCAATTCTTTTGGTAGCCTTCACTTGCATGATGTTGGATGTTGTTTTGTGTAAGAACGGTCTATGAATCAGTATTTGATTGGATTAGATATTTGTTAAATGGAAGGAGTTAATAAAATGAACACAGAATTGATCAAATTTTCACAACTGATGAAAAGGCAAATTTCCTGAACAAAGAGAGCAAGAAAGGTGTGATTTTCACAATGATAAAATTACTGTAACATAATTGCAATATTAAAATTGAACCCTTAATTCATTTAACGCTAGAATCGAAACGGATGGTAAAGACCCAGATCAATATGCGAAAAAATGCAGTCTGACCTTGGATTTACACCATCAAGATTCCCAGCCAAACCTTTCAGAAAAAAAAAATATATATATTCAGAATTTTAGTGAGTCGTCGATGAAGTCCCCTGTATACTTGTGGCGCCAAAAGAGTTAAGCACATAGGGTAATGATTGGAAAAGTCAGTGACATCATTTGTCCACAATGTTTCAGCAAAACAAAAGTACCTCCGTAGAATTGCTTGTAAGTCGAAAATTTGACATAAACCATCTGAAGAAACTTTCAAAATTCTTTGAAAAGGTGAGAAAATACGTGGAAAAAGAAGACCAAATTGGTTATTTGATTTTGCACCTTTTCCCACAATGGTTACTTCTTCTTAGTGGTTGAAGCTCGAGATCGTGAAGTAAACGTCTCAGAAAACATAGAAGAAGACTGTGCAATGAAAATGAGAGAAAGAGAGAGCGAGAGAAAATGCAAATATTGTTATATGTGAACTCATAGTCCCTTCAAAAAATTGTATATATCTGCATACACCAAATTCATATTTGCTACAGACATATAATTTATCTATTGGACTGAAAGGGTGGAAAAAAATGTGGGAAAATGAGAAAATGTTAGTTATATAAGCACTCTCCCCCTTTTTTCCAACAACATTTGCAAAAGCTATCTCCAACAGGGTGGTACTATTTGGATCCATCATGTTCAAAGAGTTAGATTTTTTCTTTTAATGTTACATAATAAAGAACCGGTTGTAATCATTTAGACCTTTTACAGCAATGTTTATATAAGTCTCATTACTCGTAAAACCATGCGATTGATTGGTAAACTAAAGGGTTAAAGTGTCCTTTTGAAGAACTATACAGGTTTAATTAATGGTAAATGGCAAGTGTGAATAATCTTGTTTATCACACCTGATATGTGACTTCATTGTACCCTACACCTTTGACTCCATTAAAAAGTATTGGCATACTCCATAAACGAACCTAAAAATATCTAAACAAGCTTTGAAAAAAAAAAAAAAAAACACAATCTTCGAATCATTAGATGAATCCAGATTATGTAGATCTTACTGATAATTTCATCGTTCTTGAATTTACCTAACCATTTACCTTACTTCGTTATCATTTTAATCCATGAAACATCCGGTAACAAAACTGATATTTTACTACAAATACCCGTTACCAATGCTTAATTATTGTACAACTTACTCGGTCATTTCATAAAAGATCAAATGAAAATCATCAATTCACCAAAATCTGAATGATACATAGATATACAAATTTATTCCCAAAAATATCTGCAGGGTACGAGTTCTCTGGAGAATTCGTACCCAGGGTACGAGTTCTCCAGAGAACTCGTACCCTTCAGATTGGGGTACGAGTTCTCCAGAGTACGAGTTCTCCAGGGTACGAGTTCTCTAGCAACCAATCCAAGCCCAGACTGCATTTTTTGCATACTGATCTTTGTTTTTTACCACCCATTTCGATTCTAGCATTAAATGAATTAAGCGTTCAATATTGCATATTGCAATTATGTTACAGTAATTTTATCATTGTGAAAATCACACCTTTCTTGCTCTCTTTGTTCAGGAAATTTGCCTTTTCACCAGGTGTGAAAATTTAGTTAATTCTGTGCTCATTTTATCAACTCCTTCCATTAAACAAATATCTAATCCAATCAAATACTCATTCCTAGGCCGTTCTTACACAAAACAATGTCAAACATCAATTCAAAACTTGAATGCAAGTAAAGGCTACCCGAAGAATTGAATATAGCAAAAATTAACCCTACCAATGATTTTTCAGTTATGGTTCATAAATGTTTTCCTTACGATTTTTACATCAAATACAACATACACTGCATGAGAAAACACACATTTCTTTACTTTATTTGTCTTTTCAACACACGTACAAGAAAAGAAAATCATTAAATCTACATCACAATAACGGCATAAAAATAAAAGTTGACAGCATGCTGGTAAATTAACATTATATGTTTTAGTGGGGGTACGACTTCTCCAGAGAACTCGTACTCAGGGTACGACTTCTCTGGAGAACTCGTACCCTTGAAATTGGGGTACGAGTTCTCCAGGGTACGAGTTCTCCTGATACCAACTAATGTGCATGTACCTCCACCCCAAATCATCTATACACCGATTGTTCTTTTCTTTCTTTGGTCCCAATAAAAAAAAATACTTTGAAAACTGAAGTGGAAAACATAAAATGCTGATAACTTGCATTTTAATTCATCATATAGAACAAAATAAATAACTTTCTAACCCTTTTCAAATGTTCTAGCATGTAAATACAGTACCCCGGGACAACCTTGGACAGACCAGGACGCCTTATATATGTTATAAAATCATTTTTGTTCTATATGATAAATTATCTTTAAAGTATAACTTTTTAAGTATAGATCTATACAACATTTTCACATAATATTTAGTCATAATCTTAGTGCATAGCATGAGTCTGTGTCACCAAAATTATGGATAAAATTGTCCCGGGGTGATACTAACTCATACTAAGCACTATGTAGGTTTCATATACGTCATAAAATTTGTATCTTCTACCATGAGAGAATATTATTTATACTTAAAAGCTATAATTAAATTAATTTATCATATTGAACAAAATAAACGACTTTCTAACCATATATAAGGCGTCCCGGGGTGTCCAGGGGTGTCCCGGGGTAAATATTAAGACCGCTCTGTTTTTACCGTCAGTTACTGGCATTTATCAAAAGTGTGAAACCGAAAGAGAAAGAAAGAGGCAAACACAGAGAGAGAGTGAGAAAGAGAATAAGATTAAGGTCTATGTAAGTACAGTGACAAAATTCTTTTGTGAGGTAATCTGATCGAGAGTGAACATCTGGGTTGATGGAGTAACTACCCTCAAACATTGGTCTGTTTTGCAGTCACTTCGTGCCATAACCAGTGCGTATACTATTCCGTTTATGACCATTTCGTACCATGTATCGTATTTACGGTTTACAGTCAAAACGTACCCAAACCAAAACGTACCCAAGTCAAAACGTACCCAAGTGAAGTCAAAACGTACCCAACTGAAGTCAAAACGTACCCAAGTGGAGTCAAAACGTACCCAATGTAAAGTCAAAATGTACCCGTGATTTTTATATTGTTTTTATCTTCCATCTTTCCACAAATTAATAGAAATATTGTTTTCGCCATCTTGATGATGGTAATTTTTAATTCTGCTTTATTTCAAATTTGCCTTAGATGATTAAAACAAATAATGAGGCATATCACAGAACATGTAGCTAAGTCTATAAAAAGCTTCATGATAAAATTACAGTGTGTGTATCTCTCTTTTTTTATGCAAATACAAAATTTAACATTAGGGAAAAAGCATCAGATACCTTGATATCGTTATCCATCATTATTAACCCTTTACCAAACAATCCCTGGGTTTTACGATCTCGAGATAGAAGCCTTTTGAAAAGATTGTGGGAAAATGAAAAAATGCGGGTAACCAGCATTTTCTCCTTTTCCGATAATGTTTTCTACCCTTCACAAAACAATTGTTACTTTTTGAGTTACGTTTATTTTGCCATCTGCAAGTGCTCTCAATTTTGACAAGTCTAAATAAAATTTTGTCGTTTGGTAAAGGGCTAATATATATTTTGTCAATAAAACAATCGGAAAAAACTCTTCATAAGAATTAGCACTTTTATAAAAATGAGATACGTTTAATTACATTGTTTGGATAACCAAAGGTGCAATTTTCACACCCAAAAAGAGCGTAATAAAGTATAATCATGTGGTGAATAGATTAATTATTCACAGTGGTATTTAAGCTGCTGTATATTACCTGATTATATATTTGAATGCTTTGTAAATATTGATGATTTGAGAGACAGTTTGCTTTAGATGAAAAACTGAAGGGTTGTTTTTTTTCTTAAATTCATGAAATGCTCTGATGGAAATTTTTCTCATATTTTCCTTTTCTTCCCTTTGAAAGTTCTTCTTTGTAACATTTTTATCATCAGGAAATTCCCTAAACATGGATAAGAAAAACATTTTGTTGTCTTTGAGTGGTAACTCGGTTACACCTTCTTATCATTACAAGTATAAATATTTACACAATTTTTCAGTTAATTAAAATATTAACATTTAGTGGGTGAATATTATAAGATATATTTTGCACTGAAAATATTGTAACCTTAACTTTTTACCAATCAATAAAATCTTGGGCTCTTCCAGATTGAAAACATTTGCAAACAACCATTATGATATAAGGCTTCGAAGGGTAAAAAACATTGTGAAAAACAGGAGGAAGTTGTTACAATGTTGTTAAAAGCTATTTTTCAGAAGGATTGTAAATACTACAGATTGTGTAATTAAAGGTAACCTGTGCTTTTTGTGGGTGAAAAAAAGACGTTCAACTAAATATCATTGAACTTTTCATTTTAAACTTAAATTGACTAGATCTAACTCATTTTTTGTTAACTTTGAAAAGGGGCTGGGTGGTGAATATATAATTAATACAAGTAACATTGTGTACAAATGTTTGTAAATCATCTTTTATGAAAATAAAACTGTTAATGACAACTAGTTTGTTACACCTGATTAGTCCTTACATAAACACATCACCCATAATTGAATGTAACGTAGGATTGGAACCATGCATCGTTTTTAATGAATTTAAAGGATATAAAGTGAGTCTGGAGTTAAAACATCCTTAAAAGGTAAGATACATGAATTTTTTAATCTATAACTAACACTGAAATTATTTCAATGAAAATTTTACTTTGGGTACGTTTTGACTTAAAAATTTTTCATTTTAAACTTAAATTGACTAGATCTAACTCATTTTTTGTTAACTTTGAAAAGGGGCTGGGTGGTGAATATATAATTAATACAAGTAACATTGTGTACAAATGTTTGTAAATCATCTTTTATGAAAATAAAACTGTTAATGACAACTAGTTTGTTACACCTGATTAGTCCTTACATAAACACATCACCCATAATTGAATGTAACGTAGGATTGGAACCATGCATCGTTTTTAATGAATTTAAAGGATATAAAGTGAGTCTGGAGTTAAAACATCCTTAAAAGGTAAGATACATGAATTTTTTAATCTATAACTAACACTGAAATTATTTCAATGAAAATTTTACTTTGGGTACGTTTTGACTTAAATTTTGGGTACGTTTTGACTTAACTTTTGGGTACGTTTTGACTTATTTTTTGGGTACGATTTGGTTTGGGTACGTTTTGACCGCATCCCGTATTTACGACCTTCGTCCAATAAATTTAAATTTAGTACCCTAGTGTCACCATTTCTTACCATTTTATAATTCGAAATAAAGTATTGATGTGACAAAATGTGGTATGATAATATCATGCAGTTATTTATTGAGTCACTAATTGAGTAACTGTGTGGTTCATATTGGTTCGCAGTGGTTACGGTGTAATCAAGAAAATGTCAAACTTTAAACCGAGTATTAAACAAATCACCATGAAAATTAAAATTTCATCATTTAATTAGCGTGTCGGATTGAAAATGTTATTCAGTTTCATTCAAACATTTGAAAGAAAATCCACCTTGACCTTCACCACTGTCTAGCTGCACTGTTGACAGGGTTTCAAGACAGTTCCCCGACAAGACAGTTCCCCGACACAAGTTTTGGAGACAGTTCCCCGACAGATTTGGAGACAGTTCCCCGACACTTTTGAAGACAGTTCCCCGACACTTTTGTTCGATGTCAAACAACAAAATAGATCGATATTGTATATAAAAATAAGGGATTATATGGATAAATGATCTTTTGTGACTAATTGAAGTCTTTGTTCATGTATGTGATTGGCAAGTACGTACATTTGATAATCGTGGTAACGTCTATAACTTAGTTTGATGGGACAATATGACAGCCTATCGTCACAAAATATCAAGACATTATCGAAATTACATGTACATTCTCCGAAATGCTGTGCATACAAAGAGAGAACTACAATATATATGTATGTAAAATTGTTCCAGTGTACAAGATAAACAGAAAAGGTATTTCACACGGTAAACCCCCCCCCCCCCCACACACACACACCTCGCTCTCTCTACTATAGGCCTATTTCTATAAAACAGGAGAAAGCATGTAGGCCTACATGTAACTAAACTACAAATTATTAAAGACTTTATAGAATCAACACAAAATACTCATTTTGATGCTGGCTAAAAGTGCCCTTAAAATTCTTTTATGTTCAATACAGTTGTGATCCATTGTGAATTCATCCATGAGACAATATATAACTACCCGTCAATTTATATATAGCAATCTACTTCACAGGGTACACATAATTCGAACTCAACATCAATTATCCACGATTTTTTCAATTTCTCATGACTATCAATTATAATTGTGTTAATTCTACAGTATAAAAGGTCATTTTCGATGAAACAAAAGTGTCGGGGAACTGTCTTCAAAAGTGTCGGGGAACTGTCTCCAAATCTGTCGGGGAACTGTCTCCAAAACGTGTGTCGGGGAACTGTCTTGTCGGGGAATTGTCTTGTTCCCGTTGACAGTGTTCCATATGACTACTTTGGTTTTGTAAAAAATGTGTTACAACTTAATGCATTAGGCGCCAATTTGCAGTCACAAATATGAAAATACTGTCACATGACCTAGCAGATGATCAAAATATGTCATAATATATATTTTTTGTAAAACTGTGTAATGAAAGATTTTAGAAGATGGGGTAAATGGTGTTAGCCCTTTACCAAACAAGGAAATTTCAGAAAATTCACAGGAATTTGACATTCTATAACCAAAATAAATGATCAAATATGAAAAGAAAATCTCCCCTATATAATATAAACACAAGGAATGCAACGTCTCTGCTGGCGTTAGCACAAGACAGACTTTCCCACCCAAAATCACCCATGAAACAAACATTGATCATAATTTCCTTAAGCCTAGCGATAGACAACAGAAAAATATACCTGCGACATTCGGCGATTCCTCAGTAGACAACTTTTAACCGGAGATATCCGTCATGTTTTACATTTTTTTTTTTTAAATTTCTATTCATCGTGGAAACCATTTGTGATCGCCCTATGTTCGGTGTCTGTCAACAATTTCTTTTAACATCTTCTTCTTCTAAACCACTGGGCCAGTCTTCTACTCTTCATGAAACTTGGCAGGAATGTTCCTTGGGTGAAGCTCAACCAAAATTGTTCAAAGGATTGAATTCCAGGTATAATTTTTGTTGCCATGCAACAAAAAAAAAAAACAGAAATCTTTGAAAATCTTCTTCTCAGAAACTAGAAGGCCTAGAGCTTTGATATTTGGTATCCCAATGGACCTCTACCAAGTTTCTTCAAATTATGCCCCTGGGGTCAAAACTGGCCCCACCCCGGGGGATAATAAGTTTGAGCATAGGAACAAAGAAGGAAAACATTAAAAATCTTCTCCTCTGAAATTTGACGTTGTAGAGCTTTGATATTTGGTATGTGGCATCTCCTAGTGGACCTCTACCAAGTTTGTTCAAATTATGCCCCTGGGTTCAAAACTGGCCCTACCCCATGGGTCGCAAAGAAGGAAAACTTTAAAAACCTTCTCCTATGAAACTAGATGGCATAGAGCTTTGATATTTGGTATGTGGCATCTCCTAGTGGACCTCTACCAAGTATGTTTAAATCATGCCCGTGGGGTCAAAAGTGGCCCTGCCCCGGGGGTCACAAGTTCGAACATAGGAACAAAGAAAGAAAATTTTAAAACTCTTCTTCTCTGAAACTTGAAGGCATCTATCAGAGCTATGATATTTGGCACGTAGCATTTCCTAGTGGACCTCTACCAAATTTGCTCATATTATGCCCTTGGGGTCAAAACTGGTCCTGCCCTGGGGGCCAAAGGTCCAAATATAGCAACAAAGAAGGAAAACTTTAGAAATCTTCTTCTCTGAAACTTGAAGGTGCAGGGCTTTGATATTTGGTATGCAGAATCTTCTAGTGGGGCTCTACCAAGTTTGGTCATGTGATGTCCCTGGCATCAAAACTGGCCCTGCCCCGTGGGTCACAGGCTGGAACATAGGAACAAAGAAGAAAAATTTTAAATTTCTTTTTCTCTTAACCCATTACCACACAATCCCTACTTTTGACGCCCCTGAGAAAGAAGCCTTTTGAAAACACTATGGGAAAAGGAGAAAATGCTGGTAACCAGCATTTTCTCCTTTTCCCACAGTGTTTTCTACCCTTCCCAGAACAAATTTCAATTTTTCAGTCATCTTTATTTTGTCGTCTGCAAATGCTTTCAATTTGGACCAGTCTAAAATTTTCTCGTGTGGTAAAGAGTTAAACAGGAAGGTGTAGAGCTTTGATATTTGGTATTTAGCATCTTTGAGTGGACCTCTACCAAGTTTGTTCCAAGGATGCTGCTTTGGTCAAAACTGGTCCAGCCCTGGGGACCATAATTTCGATCATGGGACAAAGACGGAAAATTTAAAATTCTTCTTTGAAACTGGAAGGTGTAGAGCTTTGATATTTAATTGCCCTATGTCCGGCGTTTGTCGTCTGGCGTCAGTCAACAATTTCTTTAAACATCTTCTTCTCCTAACCCACTGGGCCAATCTTGATGAAACTTGGCAGGGATGTTCCTTGGGTGAAGCTCTACCAAAGTTGTTCAGAGAATTGAATTTCACTCATAAGCTATAGTCTAAGGTGAGTGTTCCAAGGCCAATGGCCCTCTTGTTTCACAATGTTTTGTAAAAGGGTTTCCTTCTCAAGGTTGTTAGAAGGGTTTATCAAAGGACTAAATCTTAGACTGGTCCAAACATTGTGGAAAAAGAATAAAATAGTGGTTACCAGTGTTTCATCTTTTTCCACAGTGTCTGCAAGGGCCCTCTGCCTCAAGTTAATTAAATTTCAGGGTTGTGTGGTAAAGGATTGATATTCAAAAAAATGTCAGCAAACTGGGATATTTTTTGATATTTTAATTTTTACAATTTTTTTTAACAAACTTTATATAATTTCCTGTTATTGTTTTTCTAAGCAGGTATTGAAAATACAGTAGTTAACTCCTCAGATGACAACTTTAGAATCATCCAAATTGAAAGAGCTTGCATATGAAAATTTGATGTCGTGAAAGTTTGGGATTTGTCTGTGAAAGGCGGGAACATGTGGGTAAAGGCAAAATTGCTGATTACCTGTGTTTTTCCTTTTCCAGCAATATTTTCAAAAGCCTTTTCCACCAGGGTCTTTTAAAACTCTGGATAGTGTGATAAAGGTAAAATATTGAAAGTTATCTATTTTTTAACAAAAAATACGATACCAAATTTGTGTTTTGCAGTGTTGCTTCTTTCTGATGTAATAATAGAGGACGCTTGTTCTGTGTGATATGGCTCTACCTTACCATTTCAATGTGATATACAACGATGCAAAATCTCCGTTGTCAAGTACTCCTGATACAAGGTTATCATTTGAGTTCACAGAGTTGCTGGTGAGAAAATGCGATCCTCATAGATGGAGAAGCTACTACAAGGACAGAGATTTACTGCCAGGACAAAACATATTTAATGAACTCACCAGGGTTATTAAAGGCTCAAATTATGTAATTATCATACTCACAGAAGGTTTTGTGAGTGACTGCTGGTCAACATACCAAAAACACACAGCACTAAGTATGCTGATAAAGGAGAAAAGGTTTGACAAGCTTATCCCAATTCTGATTGGCGTAGACACCCCACCAGATGACCTAGGAAGTTCCCATGCTCTGAGTTTCTCCATGAATAAAGCCTTATGGGAATCAGATGAAAGTGAACAGGCTTGGAAAAAACTAATTCAGGTAAAAATGTTGATGAATTTTTATTCCTACCATTACTTTGTTAGTTGTACGGTCAGGTGGCAGAGGAGTTTGAAACTTGTTCATGGCTGTGGAGAATCATGTTGCCATGCGTCGAAGGCCTCTTGACTGCACAAAAAATTTATTACACTGTAAAGTTTTACCATTCCAATCTGTGTTTAAAAAGTGAAATTTTCCTGTGCTATGGTCTTAAAAATTGAGTACAAACTATAATTTCCCTTCTGATACCTTCAGTCTGAAAGTTTGCTTTGAAGCTTTTTTTGTTATTCGTCTCCGCAAACCTTCAAAGCAGCCTTCATCAAAAGTATCTGGAATGAATACAGTTTTACCAGCATCTTTTCAAACGACCCTATGCGATAAAATTTCCAGTGACAGCGAATAAAATGGGTATGGATACTTCTGATGAAGGTTGCAGAGACAAATAACAAAAATAGAATCGGAGCAAACTTTCAGACTGAAGGTAACCCTCTGAGTGCCCCAATTCGATGAAAAATGATGTCACTTGGAACTGGCATCACTAAATCTTGGTAAAATGTGAAATTTGGTGCATAATTTTGATGATTTAACTGCAATAGACATTCGTCATATTTTATTATACATGGACTTAAACATGTTCAAGGTACGTAAGTTCTATGCATTTTTAGCTCACCTTAGCACATAAGTTTGAGCATAGAAACAAAGAAGGAAAACTTTAAAAATCTTCTCCTCTGAAACTAGATGGCATAGAGCTTTGATATTTGGTATGTAGCATCTCCTAGTGGACCTTTACGAAGTTTGTTCAAATGATATCCCTGGGGTCAAAACTGGCCCCAATCCCAGGGGACACAAGTTTGAGCATAGGAACAAAGAAGGAAAATTTTAAAAATCTTCTTCTCCGAAACTTGAAGGTGTAGAGCTTTGATATTTGGTATGTAGCTTTTCCTTGTAGACCTCTACCATGTTTTTACACATGATGCTCCTGGGGTCAAAACTGGCCCCGCCCCGCCCCACCCTGCCTGGCCCTGCCCCGCCCCACCCTGCCTGGCCCTGCCCCAGGGGTTACAAGTTCAAAATAGGAACAATGAATGAAAACTTTAATATTTTTCTCTTAAAAACTAAAAGGCATCTATAGAGCTTTGATATTTGGTATGTAGCATCCTAGTGGACCTCTACCAATTTTGTTCATATGACGCCATTGGACTTGGAGTCAACTCTGGCCCAGCCCCAGAGGTCATAAGTTTGAACACAGGAACAAAGAAGGAAAACTTTAAAAATGTTCTTCTCTGAAACTTGATGGTGTAGAGCTTTGATATAAAGCTATAGTCTAAGGTGAGCATTTGTTGGCAAAAAAAAAGGAGCATTATTTGCCTGAAACGACCATTAGGTTGTCCTTTACACATTATGCACTATGTATGAGTTTGGACACTTCACAATTTGCTTACCTTACAAAGGGATGGCTCATTTTAAACATCATCAAAGGATAATAATTACAACCATCAAGGAAAAGTAGTAATGATATGGTACAGGCTACTCAGTCTTGCTGGCTGCTCTTACCAATCGCCGCCGCCATTTTGGATGTTGTGTTGAAAGTGTAGTCGTGTCTCTGGGGCTTCCGAAAAGGAAACTGCTTTTATAAGGGTTTTGCCAGTGGACATGATATATATGTTCGGGACATATTATCCAATCAGATCACGATAAATTTCTTTGCAGTATAATAAGAAGGTATTACTGAATTGTGTGTAGTTGCTTAACCCATTCCCTAATATACCATTTTGAGACCGTCCCAGATTCAAAGAAGCTGCAGACAACAACTGAAATGTGGCTATTACGGGATTTTACGATACAGATTCCATAGAAAACATTGTGGAAAAAGTTGAGATTGCTCATTTGAGCTTTTTTCTTCGCTGTGCTAAAGTGAGTATATATGGAGGAAAGGGTTAAGAAGATTATCAATTACAATATCAATAGCGGCCAAAGTTAAATTAAGCAGGTTTTAAAATGCATTCCAGTTTAAATCATACCATTTAAAAGTATAGAAATTATTGTGAAGATAACAATCTGTTATTGTACAGTCAGTATGAATGTAAGTCAGCAATATGTCAACATTGTCGTATATTAATTTGGTTTGCACGAATGCAACTAGTGCATTGAATGCCCATATTGTCATCAAAAATGCAACTTGATTATCCTTTTGCTATAGTGGAGCTAACCTGCAAGGGATCTTTAAATTTCTGGGGAGAACTGCTTCGGTCATTTGAAAGTGAGGCATGACAGGTAAGCTTGATATGAAGTGAAAAAAAAGCCATTTTAGAGGTTGTTTCACTAAGCCCTGACTACAATTTATTTCCATTCTATTTTGTATTTACTTCCGGCCTTCGGTAAGTCTGTCTTCTAATTCTTATATTGAACTCCTGATAATTATGTCAAATTACTTTTGGTGTCATGACGGATTTGAGATCACAAGAGTCGACTGTATATGTTGATATTAAATTTTGGTGGTTTCGACCAGTGTTAAATACTAATTACATATTTTCTAAACATTTGATTGAAGGCAGAAACACTAGTTACCCAGGTAAACACACATGTTATTCAACCAGAGAGAAATACATGTATGATGTACACACATTATTCAACCAGAGAGAAATACATGTATGATGTACACTCATTCACCCAACATTTCTCATGCTTTAAGTAATATTGTGATACCTTGCATTTTGGGCTAGGTGCACCCCAGAGAATTACAAAAAACATTTTACATGTACTGGATTTGATGAAATTTGCAACAAAAAAAGGGTTAGAACCATGAAATAAATAGAATATTTGTTTCTTATTTTTCAATGATAGATCAAAATTTTTTTTATCTCATGAACATTATCTATAATATTTTCAGGAGTGGCAATATACTCCTGAAAATACTTCTGCTGATGTTGGAGGGGAGGGGATATCATTTGACAGAAATAACTTGTTAGAATATTTATCAACTTACTAGAACTAGAATATGACCCACAGAATCGCTGTATGACATTGATTCTTCTTTGCAAAATCCAGTTGCAAAACCTAAAATACCTTAATGGATCATTCAGCCCATTTATGAAGAAATGGCTTTTTCTTACGTTTGTTTGTCTCTATATTTTAATTTTGATTTGTCAGCTTTTCCATATTTGAGTCGACAAAGATCACTTTTCAGAGTATTGTGTGGTTATGAATATCTCCCACCATTTGTAGAAATGATATTGTGATTCTACAGTATGGAAAACATTTTTTGAAAAGGGAGCAGTCATCTATTAAGCCTTTAGCAGACAATCCCGACCCTCAGAAAGAATCCTTTTGAAAATATTGTGGGAAAAGAAGAAAATACTGGTAACCAACATTTTCTCCTTCCCAAAATGTTATCTTTCCTATTCATAACAAGTTTCAATTTTTGACTCATATTTATTTACCCTTCCAAAAATAAATATCACTTTTTTAGTGTTTATTTTGTCATCTGCAAATGCTTTGAATTCGGACCAGTCTAAAATTTTGTCATTTGGTAAAGAGTTAACCCTTTACCCCATAAGGCATTTCTATGGCATCTCCAATTGACCCTAAATGACAGCAAGGATGAAGCAGTTTCTTATGTGTCAATGACACCTTTTGATAGCATAGAAAACATTGTGACAAAAGGTGAAATTGCTCGTCACGAGCAATTTCACCTTTTGTCACAATGTTTTCCAAAGACTCCTGCAAGCAGTGCGTCAAAATGAGTATCTATGGAGTAAAGGGTTAAATCAATCATTCAAATGCAGTTGAGGTGTTTGTTTATTCCATTGTAGCGTCTACAGGGTGTAGACACAGGTACTTCTGCAGATGGACATGCTGATGGACATGCACATGGAGCTCAAGGTCAGAATTATTTGCTTATCCTTTTCGGACATTTTTTGTAACCCTCAAGATGTATCCTACAAGTTACAATATTAGTCACTGTTTTAACCCATTACCACACAATCCCTACTTTTAACGCCCCTGAGAAAGCAGCCTTTTGAAAACACTGTGGGAAAAGGAGAAGATGCTGGTAACCTGCATTTTCTCCTTTTCCCACAGTGTTTTCTACCCTTCCCAGAAAATAATTCAATTTTTCAGTCACCTTTATTTTGTCGTCTGCAAATGCCTTCAATTTGGACCAGTCTAAAATTTTCTCGTGTGGTAAAGAGTTAAGTTTTTACCAAACGAAAAAATTCTAGACTGGTCCAGATTGAAAGCATATACAGACGACAAAATTAATTTGACTCAAATATTTAAATTTGTTTTGGGAGGGCAGAAAACATTGTGTGAATAGGAGAAAATGATGGCCAAAGTTTCAGTTGATACCCATGAAAGGTTGTCAGATTGTTTGTTTTGATGATGTCTCGGACAAGTTTTAAACTGGGTCACATTTGATGAAGAAGTAGGTTACTGGGTTAAGTCTTTGAAAAATCTTGTGTGTTGGTAGAGGCCATACATGTATTTTCTTACTGATACCTGTGACACTTTGTCTCAATAATAACTACCTTGTGCTAGTGAAAACTGTCATGTTGGATCAATATGTAGGCTACTAACAATCACGCAGTTTACATTGTCACAACCAGGATGTCTTTGACAGTATCAGTCCTAGATTACTTTACTCAAGTGAGCACTTTAGGGCCAATGGCCTGATTTTCAATTTAGATCTCTGTTTTATATTGTTACAGAAAGTAGAGACAATTCTCTGAGATCAGAGCTGATATACACTGTGACCAAGGACTAAATTCTACAACGGAAATTTATTGTGCCATTCACTTGATCAAAATGGTCTGCCATAATTTAAATCTTTTTTACTATACAAAAAATTTTAGGCTAGTCCAAATTTTCAGACCACAACAAATTGTGGTGTCCTTGCTTGTGAGGTAGAACGTCTGCCTTGTAACCATGAGGTCCCAAATTTGATACCCAGAAGGGGGTGTCAACTTTTGGATTTTTATTGGCCCACACACTTGATGTGAATATTGGTGTGGTTCCCAGGAAGCAGAATCAAGAGAAATCAGTATTAGTTGTAAGAACTTATTTTTCAATCAATGGAAAATAAATACGAGGGGCAATCCAGAATTAACGGTACTGAAGCTCTAAATAAAATACTTACTAGAATTTTGTTCCAAAATTTGGCATAATTCAATTTTCAAATGTTTCGATATGATGTAGAAAAATCAATGGTGACCATAGCAACTGATGTACGGTTAGGCGGGGCAGGTATAAATCTATTTTGCGTATTCATATCCAGTACAATCAGATGTCAATTTTGACTTCATATCAACCAACATTTGAAATTTCAATGTTAATTCTGGTTTTATGTAAAGACAACAGGCCAGTTTACTTCCCTAGTGAATAATAGCCATGACATCAATTCAAAGTATTGAAAGTCACACAATTATTAAGTTTTGTGTGCAGCATGGATATTTACCAACGGAAACTTACAAGTTCCCTCGAGAGACACCCACAAAACATTTTACATCAGAAATATGTTTGTTTGGTGTTGCATCTTCAAAGACTGTGGAACATTATTGGAAGTTGTTAAACAGAACTGCTGGAGGAGCAGTCTTGACGTGACGTCAACTGAAGCTGTTAGGGACGTTGCTACTGGAGGTTATTATATCGCTATTAAAGACATTTTTTGTGAAACTGGCTTAACCCATAACCACATAATCCCGACTTTTGATGATCCTGGGAACGAAGCCTTTTGAAAACATGGAGGGAAAAGGAGAAAATGCTGGTAACTAGCATATTCTTCTTTTCCCACAATATTTTCTACCCTTCCAAAATTCAAGTTTTGAATCGCATTTATTTTGTCGTCTGCAAATGCTTTTAGTTTGGACTATTCCAACATTTTGTCGTTTGGTAAAGAATTAAGTTATGGTACTGTTCAGCAGATACTTACAGATAATTTGAATGTCAGGAAGATCAGTAGTTGGTGGGTCCTCATTTATTGACCCTGGATAAAAAGAAACAATGAGTTCAGGCACCCCAGAAGTTCTTTGCCCAGTACCAGCGTTTAGGAACAGATTTCCTTGACAAAATCATCACAACAGATGAAACCTGGATATTCCTTTACGATCCAGAGACCAATGAGCGGTTACACTAGTGGAAGACATCAGCCTCTCCCTAATGGGTGGAATGTAATTGGAAGTGCTATGCAAGTCAGGGCGACTATATGGAAAAGTAACATCATTATTTGACGTTGTGATGTTGATACCTGCCCCCAATGAGTGTAACATTTAAACTTTATTTGTATATTGCTACTTTTATGTCTGAATTCAATGAAATTTTCTGGGTTGGTTGATAATAAATCATTTGTCATGCTTGGAAAACTGAGTTGATATTCATGGGTTAACCCATTACCATACAATCCCTACTTTTGATGCCCCTGAGAATGAAGCCTTTAGAAAACATTGTGGGAAAAGGAGAAAATGCTGGTAACCAGCATTTTCTCCTTTTCCCACAATGTTTTCTACCCTTCACAAATAAAATTTTTAATTTTCAGTTAGTTTCATTTTGTCGTCTGCAAATGCTTTCGATTTGGACAAGCCTAAAATATTGTCGTTTGGTAATGAGGTAAAGTGGAAGTGAAAAGACTAGTACTGCTAATTCTGGATTGCCCCTCATATGCTTAAATTAAACTGAAACTAAGTTTTTAAATAGAATTCAAAACATTTGTAGACAACAGTTAAGATAAAGCTAAAAAAGATGTAAGGCCTATTGTTGTTGATTGCGTTTTTAAAGATAAGAATGAGAGAACGTGTAATATGATGTGAAAGAATTGTGGTAAAAGAAATGAGCTGTCTCCCTGTGCCAAAATTTTTAGCTAGTGGAACAATACAGGACCATTATGGCCCTCTTGTTTGGAAAGGTATCTGCTGTAAGACAGAAAACTATTTACAGTAGGTAGTAAGAGGAAAAGCTTTCGAAAGGAATCAGTGGCTTGAAGTTGGTGTTCGCATACCACATACCAAATATGATATTACAGTAATGTTGGTGGAAATGAGATAAAATTGGCCTGTTTTGACAGATAAATATGCAATTGACTGAAACTCAGTAAGATTTTTATCTCATAGGATTGCCTGAAGGAGACAACAGTAAAGATCCATGATGGGGTTTGTCTGTGAAAGGTGAGGAAACATTGCAGGAAAAAAGGAAAATGCTGGTTACCAGGATTTTCTCTTTTTCCTATAATGTTTTCAGGGTCTCTTTCTTGGGGTCAATAAAACTTGTGATTGTATAGGAAAGCAAAAAGCATAAAAAAGTGGTCACATTTACCATCTTATGCTTTACAAAATACCGGTAGTCGAAACATTTTCAATAAAACAGTACACTACCAAGCAACTTCGGTTTTTATTGCAGTCGTCAGAAGTGAACAAGGAGATGCAAGTAGGGTAGTTGCACAACCAACAGCAACTATTGAAATGAACAACCCTGTGACATCATCATTGCAGCAAACATCAATATCTCTGAGTGAAAGCCCAATTGTAAGACCACCTCCCTCTATTACACCCAGTCAACCCAGAGTTGGCCCCATACCAGGTCAGAATTCATTTGCGAATGTACACTCAGACCATACAGCTGAATCTACATCGACCAGTCGGCAGTTCAGTTTGTCCCAAGACCAGGATCTTCAGTCAGATTTTATATCTGCAGGTGCAGAAGCTAAGCCTCTAGTATCTCCAGGCACAGATTCTGGTTTCTGTACTGTAGATTCTACATTGTCTGCTAGTAATATCAGTATATGTACAATTACACCTGATTCGTCAGTAGCTGATGATTTCATTAACCACAAAAATGATGGTGAGAGTTTAACTGAAACCAGTGTTGCTGATACTGAAGTCATTAACCATAGCACTGAATTGTATGAAACAACAGACCAGCCAAACCCAGTCAATACACAAGGTAAAGATGACACAAAATGTTATACAGATATTTTGAACACTGATTCCAAAAATGAATATCAAGGTACGGATGAGGTTACAGCAAATGTGTCCATCTCTGTAAAAAAGCCTACTTTAGCTGTCAAAGGTCAAAGGCAAAAATCTGAAGCAGATAATCCTCCAGTTTATGGTAAGAATGGCTTATTTACAACTCAGTGGTCAATAATGTTTCAAATATGGATACATGTATTTCTATATATGGTATTATTAGACTTAAGGGCAATTTTAAAAGCACTTGCTCAGGACTATAGCCATATCTTGGATGAATTCAAAAATGGGTCATGTTGGCCTTGTGTGTTGATGAAGGCCATACTTGTATTTTCTTTCTGATGCTAGTGAAAAGTTGTCAAAATGTTTGGCTCAATAATAAATATCTTGTTCAATTGAAAACTGTCATGTAAGATCAATATGTAGGTTGCTAATAATCATTTACATCGTCACAACCAGGATGTCTTTAACAGTATCAGTCCTAGATGACTTTATTCAGGTGAGCACTTTAAGCCCAATGGCCTGATGTTCAATTTGGATCTCTGTTTTCTATTGTTACAGAAAATAGAGACAATTCTCTGAGATCAGAGCTGATATACACTCGTGAACAAAGACTAAATTCTACAATGGAAAGTAAGTAATTTTTATTGTTCCATTCACTAGATCAAAACGGTCTGTCACAATTTAAATCCTTTTCTACCAAACAACAAAATTTTAGACTAGTCCAAATTTGCAGACCACAGATAACAAATTGTGGTGCTTGTGGTTGTGAGGTAGAGCATCAGCCTTGTAACCATGAGGTCCCAAATTCGATACCCAGAAGCAGGTGTCAACTTTTAGATTTTCATTGGCCGACACACTCAATGTGAATATGGATGTAGTTCCCAGGAAGCAGAATCAGGAGAGATCAGTTTAAGTTGAAAGAACTTGTTTCTCAACCAGTGTAAAATAAATGTATTGAAATTAAACTTAAACTAAATTTTTAAACAGAATTCAAAGCATTTGTAGACAACAGTTTAAATATGGCTAAAAAGGTGTAAAAGCCTATTGCTTTTGATTGTGTTGTTAAAACATGATGGAAAAGGAGAAAATCGTTGATAATTATCATATTTTCTTTTTTTTTTTTTTGTACACAAAATTAAGATAGCACACAAGTAAATACTGATGTGTTGGACATTGGTTCCAATAGTGAATGTCAAGGTACAGATTCAACAAATGATTTGATGACTGAAAACAAGCCATCCTTCAAGTTTGAAGAGGAAATGAGAAATCAGAATCCAGAGGAGCATCAAGCCCATGGTAAGAATGGCACATATAAAACTGATGAATGGTCAAATATAGATATTATCTATTCACTAGACAGCCAAATTATAGACTTGTCAAATTGGGAAACTTTTGCAGATGACCAAATCAGCTTGACTTAGAAAATGAAATTTATTTTTGGAAAGTCAAAAGACATTGTGGGAAGAAGAGAAAAATGCTAGTTTCCAGCATTTTCTTTAATTCATTACCACACGATCCCTACTTTTGATGCCCTTGACAAAGAAGCCTTTAGAAAATATTGTGGGAAAAGGAGAAAATGCTGGTAACCAGCATTTTCTTCTTTGCCCACAATGTTTTCTACCCTTCACAAATCAAATTTCAAATTTTCAGTAACTTTTGTCGTCTGCAAATGCTTTCGATTTGGGCAAACCTAAAATTTTGTCGTTTGGTAATGAGTTACTTTCGGAAATTATTTTTAAAAGCCTTCTTCTTCAGGTTTGTTAAAAGTTGGGATTGTTTGGTAAGGGATTAACATAGTATTAGGATTTGAAGGTGATATTACAAACTTTCTCTCTTTTTCTCCCCTTTCGATAAATTGATTTCGTATTTACTCATTTAGCAAACTAGAAATTATGTTGACAAAACTAACACAGCAATTTCAGTCATTTTCTGTATTTGTTTGGTCAAGTTCGTACAATTACAAAATTACTTTGTAATTGATCTTGGAAACACACTTTATTTAGTCTTTACCACACAATCCATTATTTTGTCCTTTTCCCACAATTTTTTCTTAAAGTTTCATTTCTCAGGGTCGTCAAAAATAGAGATTGTGTGGTAATGGGTCAACAGAATGTAGTAGTTAAGTGTTATAAATATAGCAGTTTGACTTGAACCAATCAATTGTTAAAAAGTTGGATTTTGAAAACTGTGTGAGAAAAAGTAAAGTGCTAATGACTAGCATTTTCCCCTTTTATCACAATGTTTTCCAAACATTTCATAGAAAGTTTTCACTGTTTGAAACAATTTGATTAGCTGTCAGCATTCCTTAGGAATTGATCAAGTCTAAAAATGTGTCATTCAGTATAAAGCTAATTCAGAGATTTTTTTTAAGCTGTCTACTTGTAAAGATTTAACCCATTACCACACAATGTTTACTTTTGACGACCCTGAGAAAGAAGCCTTTAGAAAAACCAGCATTTTCTCCTTTTCCCACAATATTTTCTGCCTGTCATTAAACAAATTTAAAATTTTCAGTCACCTCTATTTTGTTGTCTGCAAATGCTTTCAATTTGGACAAGCCAAAAATTTTGTTGTTTGGTAATGAGTTAAACAGCATTTTCAGATAATGGGCTGAGTATAAAAAAGTGATCCCATCTCATTTTGATCCAATATTTTAACTCCTTACCAAACAGCACAGTTTTAGATTGATTCAAATTGAAAAAATTTGCAGCTGATAAATTTTGTGTGGCATAGATTTCGCCTTTGAAAGGTTAGAAAATGTGTTCAGTATTTTCTTCTTTCCAACTATGTTTTTAACTGTCGTTTTCCCTCTTAGATCTTCAAAACTCAAGATTGTGTGGTACAGGATAAAACGACCTGGAAGTTAAAAGGGGCATT
Organism: Tridacna crocea; assembly: GCA_943736015.1. Taxonomy (NCBI): domain Eukaryota; kingdom Metazoa; phylum Mollusca; class Bivalvia; order Cardiida; family Cardiidae; genus Tridacna; species Tridacna crocea. The sequence continues at coordinate 47,332,996 of OX031064.1, forward strand.
AGTGTAAAGTGTGTGCAGGCTAATCCGAAATGATCTTTTCCTTTTTTATGCAATTTTCTGTGTTGTGCATGTCAACTGTTGCACAAAATCTAATATAATGTAAAGTGCTGTATCTCAGGCAAATCTGGGACTTCATGCAAATATCTGAATGCCTCTTTTTGCAAGTTGCAAGCCATTTTTTATTAGATAGGGTAAAAAAGGTAAAAAACAAGTGGAAAAGGAGAAAATTATCAGCATTTTTTCATGTTTTCCTATAATGGTTTGAAAATGCCTTTTTTCTTGGGGTCATTAAAACTTGGTGTTCTGTGATAAAGGGTTAATTGACCTTTCTGCCGATTTTGATTGACATCCTCCAAAGTCTTTTTGGCCTATGAAAAAGCAGGAATGGGCGTCATGTAAACAAAAAAGTCTGACACAATTTGTTATAGACATGGGATAATTTGATTGTGTCTATTTAATTATCAAAACAGATATTGCGTTATCAATCAATTAAGATTAAGAAAAAGAAATTGTTGTAAATAACCTAGAGAGAAATATCAGCTAGAGTAAAACTGAAATAAAAGCTCTTTCTTTTTGTATTCAACAACATTTTTTGGTTAGCTTATCAGGCTTGACAATTGATATACCGCGTTACTAAGGGGGCGTGCCAAACTCACGTTTACAGAAAGTTCCAATTCCGTTGTTTGAGCCACTTTGAATTTGTCTTTACAGAAAGCTTTTGGTATGGACAAGTCTGTAGTTTTGCTGTTTGGTAAAGAATTGAAACAGAGTACTTTATTCACTGTCTTTTTCTCTCCAAATTCACAGGATGGCTGGACAGAGATCGTTTAGTGATTTACCTGTCAATTGCTATTCCATTTATACTATATGCATCATGGTTGATTAAAAGAAGACTGGGCTTATAGAGGATATTGCGCTAATTGTGAGTAATGTAATTTATGAAAGATTCTGCAGAGGATGACATGGTATCTCTTGACATGATACTCTGATCTCAAAAACTATTATTTGGTACATTTATACTTCTAATCTACATAAAAAAGGTTGTCGGTTAAACTAATTACATTTAATTTCTCAAATAATTTGGCAGTGAATAATTTTAATATATGTCTTTTTATGTGATATTCTAATTTGTAGATTTTTTTTTTATTAGTAATATCTTGTTTATATATTGTTTAAAGAAAACATTATTCACGAGCCATTCTTAGTTTCATTCTACTTCCTAGACTTGTTTGAGATTTAGCAAGAAACAGAACTTCTGATTGGCTAAACTAAATGGCTTAGCCAATCAAAGGTTGTGTTACTATCAAAATTAGAAACTTAAGTATGGTAGGTGAACTGTTTATCAAACAGTTCCATGTTTTAACAGCCCTTAACCCTTTACCACACAATGACGACTTTTAACGACCCTGAGGAAGAAGCCTTTAAAAAGTAATGAGGGAAAAGGAGAAAATGCTGGTAACCACCATTTTCTCCTTTTCCCACAAAGTTTTCTTCCCTTTCAGTCTGCAAATGCTCCCAATTTGGATTAGTCTAAAATTTTGCTGTGTGGTAATGGGTTAAAAAGAGGAGATTGAAAATAACGTGGGATAAGCAGAAATTTTGATAACTAGCATTTTTTCCCTTTTTACAATATTTTCTGCCCTTTTCAAGGCAAATCTTATGGTTTTAGCCATATTTGATGTTTGATTGCAAATGCTTTGGATTTGGTGTAATCTAAAATGTTCCTTTGAAAGTGTTTGTGTGTATTTTGTTTTTTAAAGTATTTTTTTATACAGTTTTAAACCCTTTACCAGATGAAAAAAGAAAAGACTTGTCCAAATTCTAAGCAGATGCAGATGACAAAATGATTTGATTTTACTTTGAAAGGTTACACATTGTTTAAAAAGGTGGAAAAATGATGCTTACAAGGATTTTCTCCTTTTTCCCTAGTATTTTCAAAATGTTTCTTCTTTGCGGGTCATTAAAACTAGGGATTGTGTGATATTACTTTACATTTTTACTGAATTTTTTTACTAAGATTTGTATGATATTGTTGATTTTCTGAAGTGCCATGTAAACCCATTGCCAAAAGACAAAACTTTAGACTTGTGCAAATTCAAAGTATTTGCAGGCAACAAGTTATATATAGCTCAGATTATGATATCTGTCTTTTTGATATGATAGAAAACATTGTGGGAAAAGGAGAGAAATACTGGTTATCAGCATTTTCTTCTTTTCCCACAATCGTTTCAATAGCCCTCTCTTTCAGGGTCAATACAAGTTATAATTGCGCAGTAAAGAGTCATAGTAGAACTATAGGTTCTCCATTAATTATTCTTTCAATTAAATATTTGTCCAACAGTTAACATTTTACCACATAAGCAAAAGAGAGACTTGTCCTAATTGAAACCATTTACAGACGACAATTTGAATATAGCTCAAATGATGGAATTTGTCTTTGATAGAGTAGAAAACATTGTGGGAAAAGGAGAAAATACTGGTTACCATTTTCTTTTTTTCTCACAGTCATTTCAAAAGGCTTCTCTCCAGGGGTCTTTAACTTGAAAGTTTGTGGTAGAGGGTTAACAGTTTGTGTTATTACATTACATGTTTTGTCTTCTGTCTTTCATCTGGTCTCTCTCAATATTTCTTCAACCTGTGATAAAAATCATTTCGAAATTATAGATGTTCATTTTTGTTTCTGATTCAAAAAATATTTTGTTGATATAAATGGGTAACAGTGACACTCTTGAGAGGAGTATGGGGATTATGTAATGTATATGTGCTTGTATTCCATTTTTAGCTCCACTGGCCAAAGGCTAATGGGGATATGTCATGACTTGGTGTATGTATGGGTTCGTCTATCTGTCCGTCCCTCGTAGTTCTAGCCTGTGTTATCTTTTATTTCAAACATCATCTTCTCTTATACAACCCATCCATTTTTGATGAAATTTCACAAAAACAATCCTCTCATAGTCCTCTTCAGAATTCCCTAAGATAATTTTGATTTTGTCGAAAACCTAGGTTGCCATGGCAACAAAACTGAAAAATATTGGAAATCTATGAAAATCTTCTTATTTGAAAGCAGTGGACCCTTACCAAGAGGACTCAAATATTAGCACTAGGGTCAAATTTGATCCCATTATGGGGGTTCACAAGTTTTACATGGGCTTATATGGCCTGTACCACATGAAAAAGGAATTCAGACATTTGCTCAAAGTGTAGTCTTGAATCGGCTGAATGCCCCTTTTCGTGTGTTGCATGCCATATAGGGAAAACTTCAAAACTGTTTTTATACCTGTTGATAAGGCCTAGGTCTACCAGATTTTGCTTTATCGAGTTACTCGTAACAAGAGGGCCCAAATCATAGCCCTGGGGGTCAACATGCGTTTTGACATTCAATGTGTGCCAATAAATGGACATATGTTTGCTTTAAGGCAAAAAGATGGCATAGCGTCTTTTACAAAGGTTTGTTTTCTTTTGCACAAAGCCTACCACTTTGATATTTGCATGATTTTTACCATTCAAGTGATTTTTTTTTTTGCTCAATTGAGGACATAGTGCTCAAGATTGTGTTGTGTCTGTTCTACATTGTGTGTTGCCTGTCATTTGTCATCCAGGCATCAACCCATACCTTGTGTGCACTGTGGAAGGCTTATTTTCAGTTCAGTTTTCATGAATCTTGGTCAGAATGACGATATCTCTGACATGTGTGAAATTGGGTCAAGTCAAGTCAAAAAGTTTGTCACTAGGACAAACCTTAGAAAAAATTTGTGTGCACCCTAGAGGCCCTATTTTCAGTCTAATACTGATGAAACTTGATCAGAATGTTTGTCTTGATGATGTCTGAGACAAATTTAAAATTTGATAACATCTTGTCAAACCAGAGGTGACTAACAGAGGTGGCTAACATAAATTTTCAAAAATCACTGTATGCACTGTAGGGGCTACATTTGTATTCTATACTGATGAAATTTAACAATAATGTTTGTCTTGATGATATATGGTGCAAGTTCCAAACTGGGTCACATCAGGTTAATTGGTCTTACACTTTTTTAATAGCTTAGGTCTTATCATGGTGGTTTACATCCCACAACTGGGATGTCTTTAACTCTTTATCACACTATCCTAACTTTTTAAGACCCTGAGAAAGAGGCCTTTTGAAAACTTTGTGGGAAAAGGAGAAAATGCTTGTAACCAGCTTGTAACTAAATTTCATTTTTTCTGACATATTTATTGTGTCATCTGCAAATGCTTTCAATTTGGACCAGTCTGTAATTTCTTGTTTGGTAGAGGGTTGACTTAATCAATCCTAGTAACTTTACTCAGGTGAGCACCTTAAGACCAATGGCCCTTGACTTTTTTTGTAATTTTATGTGAAATACCGGTATATTGCTGATTTTTTTTTTTCACCAAAAAAGTGTGTTTTAGTCAAACTACTAGTCTGTATTGACATTTGCTATTTGTAACCAGGAGAAATCAAGTTTAAATAGGACTGCTTTGCTGTTTTTTGTACTTGCAACCATATTTTGTTATAAATTTTAGGGCAGAAAGAACTATATTCTCTAGTGGGTCTTTTGGATCTTTCCTTATGTTCACTGGAGACTTTGTTGCAATTTAGTTCTGTTTGAATTCTTTGGCTAGCCATATAGAACATCTCAGCCAATCAGATTGCTTTTCATGGAGCTCTACCTCACCTTGATAACTGTGATGACCCTGAAGAAGGCTTCTCCTTTTCCCATGGACATATTTCATGTTTATCTTTTATTTGTTGGCTACAAATGCTTTCAATTTGGACAGCTCTAAAAGTGTGTGGACTGTAAAGCCATTACCAAACAATTGTTGTTTTTAATAACCCAAGGAAGAAGCCTTCTGAAAATGCTGCGGGAAAAGGAGAAAATGCTCGTAACCAGCATTTTCTGCTTTTCCCACAATTTTTTCTACTCTTTCAAAGTTGAATTTCAATTTTTGACTCGTATTTATGTTGTTGTCTGCAAAAGCTTTAAATTTGGACACATCTGAAATTTTGTCTGAAATTTTGTCATTTGGTAAAGAGTTAAAGAGTTGATTATTCTTACTTCAGAGATCTTACATCTTGTTTGCTTAAAATTCTAGGAGGATAGGAACTTTTCGCAACTTTTCTTGATAGAAACATTTAGAAAGACTTTTGGCTACTCAAGTTTCATTGGTCGCAAATAATACCAAATTTTCATTGGACAGTTATTGGACATGTTACTATTAAACCTTTACCAAAAAATCCCTGGTGTTTATGAGGAAGAGGTGCTTGAAAACGTGAGGGAAACGGAGAAAATGCTGGTAAAAATGAATGATTCAAATGGTACTTCTGTCAGTAAAGGAGAATACATATGTAAAATTGATTTTAACCCTTTACCTGATATGCCAATGTGAGGCTCTTCCATTTCAGCAGCAAATGCAGATATGATGTCTAAAATATGGACAAATTAGAATACAAATATCTGATTGAGTGGAAAACGTGGGAAAAGGAGAAATTGCTCGTTACGAGCAATTTCTCCTTTTCCCACAATGTTTTCAAAAGCTGTCTGTTGTTGATACGTCAAAATGAGTATCTATGGAGTAAAGGGTTAAATCCATTCATAAATATAGAAGTTGTAGCATGGACAGATTTTCTGTTTGACATTTGTTTTGTTTGATCTTTAAGTGTGACCTTGACCTTAGACCTGCCTTAACCCTTTACCAAACAATCGCTCGTTTTCATGATCTGGAGAAAGAAGGCCTTTGGTTACTAGCATGTTCTCCTTTTCTCACAATGTTTTATACCCTTTCTGCTACAAATTTCAATGTTTGAGTCTTGTTAATTTTGTCCTCTGCAAAGGCCTTCAGTTTGGACCAGTAAGAAATATTTATTGTCTGGTAAAGAGTTAACAAAATTAATGATTCAAATGGCACTTCTACTGATAAAGGACAACAACTGCGTAATGTAATCCTGAAATCCATTAATAAATGTAGAAGTTGCTGCTCCATTTATTACATCTCAATCACCATGCGACTTTTAAGGGTGACCCTGACCTTGGACCTACCTGATTAAATGTCTTAAATGGAACTTCAACACATGAAGGAGAGCAGTTGATCCAACATATTGTAAAGTATATAAAGAAATGTAGAAGACAACAAAGCAGGTGAGCTTGATACTGGTGCTCTCTGTAGTGTACAATTTAGAGATTATGTGCAAGTGTTCTGTTTTTAGTAAGGATGTTTAGTGACACTCCAATGAAAATTTAGGTGTTTCATGATAGACCAATGGAGCTTCAAAGGCCTATGGTTTTGTTAAAATTAATTAACTCTTTATAAATTGACAAAATTTTAGACTAGTCCAAAATCAAAAACATTGCAGACATCACATTGAATGCGACTTTCAATTAGAATTTGTTTTTGGAAGAGTAGAAAACATTGTGGGAAAAGGAGAAAATGCTGGTTACACCATTATTTTCTCCTTTTACCTCAGTTTTTTAAAAGCTTTCTTCTTCAGGGTCGCTAAAACTCGGAATGGTGAAGGGTTAACTGATATATGGAGTGCAACACGCGAAAAAGGTCATTCGGACATTTGCGTAAAATGTCATCTCTGATCAGCATGTGCAGTCTGCACAGCCTAATCCGAAGCGACACTTTCCGATTTTATGTGATTTTCTGTTTTACGCAAGCCTACTGTAGCGCAAAATCTACTGTAGTCGTAAAGTGCCGTCTCGGATTAGCCTGCGCGGACTGCGCAGGCTAATCCGGGACGACACTTTACGCAAATGTCCGAATGCACCTTTTCATGTGTTGCACTCCAATTATTGGGATTACCAGATATAACTGATGCATATATTCCTGCATACATTTTTTTTTAATAGATTTATTTTACATAACTCAACCAGACAACAAACTTTTGGACACAGTCCAACTTTAAAGCATTGGGGGATGACCAATTAAAAGTAGGTGAGATGGGATTCCTGTTTCCAGGGTAGACAACATTATGGGAAATGGTGGAAATACTGGTTACCAGCATTTTCTCCTTTTCGCACAGTGGTTTAAGAATCTTTATTCTCCAGGGTTTGTATAAGTCAGGACTGCGTGGTTTAACCCTTTCCCAAACAATCCCTGGTTTTTACGGGTCTGGAATAGTAGCCTTTTGAAAACATTGTGGGAAAAGGAGAAAATGCTGGTAACCAGCATTTTCTCCTTTTCCCACAGTGATTTCTACCCTATCATAGACAGAAATCATCTTTTCAGCAAGAGTTCAATTGTCGTCTGCAAATGCTTTCAATTTGGTCTGGTCCAAAAGGGAAAGGGTTAAACAAATATAGAGTAGAATCATGGACAGACGTCCCGGAAAGCTTTATAGAATTTTAGTCTCCTCACAGATTGTTGAAATAGAAGAGTTTTATGCTTGTGTACATTTGTCAGACCAAACAGAGAAAGGGTTATCTATTTTTTGTAATCATATAATTTATGTGTGATGTTACATGTTTTGATTGATACAATTATCATGTAAAGAATGAAATGTAAAGAAAAATAAAGAAATAGCAATGATAATTGGTTTGTGATATTTGTGTATTTCAGGGATAGTTAACATGTATGAAAACTTGCTGGAATATTGAAAAGGCCTTATTTTCTCCTTGTAATGTTATTTTTATGCTCCCTGAAGGGTGAGCATATAGTTGCCGTTTCCTCTATCTGTCCACCTGTCCGTCTGAAGCCATTTCCCCTCAACCCCTGGACCAAATTGGATGAACCTTCATATATTAACTCCATAGGATACTGTGGCAATGTAGTTGTCCCAGTTTTCCCATTTGAGGCTGTGCGTTGGAAAAAGTGGATTTCTCATAAAATTACTAATATCTCATGTTTTTTTTTCGAAACTTCATGAAACTTTACATTTATATTGTTATTACAAGTTACACTAAGTGCCCTTATTAGCTCACCTTAGCACAAAGTGCTAAAGGTGAGCTAATGTGATTGCCCTTTGTCTGGCGTTGGTCGTCTGGCGTCCATCAACAATTTCTTAAAACATCTTTTTCTCCTAAACCACTGGGCCAATCTTGATGAAACTTGTGGTCAACATGTATGGGGTCAAAACTCGCCCTACCCCTGGGGTCACAAATTCGAAACTTGGGAACAAGACGGAAATCTTTAAAAATCTTCTTCTCTGAAACTAGATGGCGTAGAGCTTTGATATTTGATACAAAGCATCAACTGGTGGACCTCTACCAAATTTTTTTATATGTATTAGAATTGTGTAGTTTTCCTTCTTTTCCCCCTGGGGTCCCGGGTTTTTTTTATTTTATAGAATAGGACCTCGGCCTTTCTCTATGGCATATCGTAGAAGGCGACTAAAATTAGAGACAAACGGCTGCTTTCCTCGTAATTCGTAGGATTGCAGCAGGCTGGGTAGTTCTTATTCCAAATCCTATATTTTTTTTCTTGATGTAAATAGGGTTTGGAATGGGAATCAGTTGGCCTGTGGGACCCCGTGTGGTTTAATCGGGGGTATAAGAATAAACCACTGCAGTCCCGCGATCGTCACATCTGCCATTTCATCTGGCGGAACAAAAGTGACAGCATGCATGTCGTAAAAGGCGACAAAAGGGGCATCATTTTGTGTTTCATCCATTCCTCATTTATCATGTTTGTCTTATGTTGTTGCACATGTATGTTATTTTCACCTCGCATTTTTGTTTACTAAGTAAGTGCGCCCAATATGACCGAAGTTGTCGAAGGGCCATAAAACACTATTCATTCATTCATTTCCTTCTTTGTTCTTATGTTTCTAACTTGTGACCCCTGGGGCAGAGCCAGTTTTGACTTGGTATAGGTCCACTAGGAGATTGTACATACCAAATATCAAAGCTCTATATTTCATAGTCATGTATCATAATTTATAGTCATGAATATTTAGTCATGATACTCATTGTTTAAAATTTCATGTTTGTCTACAGTGTTTGAAAACAAATTGATTTTTTTTTTCAGAATTAATCCTAACAGACTTTGTAAACAGATACAGAAATGCATAACCAGTACTTTTACAAACATAATATCTTACAACTGACATTCTATGGACTAATGAAATGATAAAACTAGGGATGGCAACGGTTAACCGGTTAACCGATTGAATGACCGATTAACCGGTTAGGAAATTGGTAACCGGTTAACCAGAAACAAATATAAGTTTATATTATCGAAAATTTAGCAAATAATCATAATAATAAAAATACAAAGTTAACCTTGCCGGTTTGACGACCAAAACTGCATCATACGCACATCCAATGTCGCCAAGATGTGACGAAAGTGTGATATACAGTTTGACATGTCTGTGGAATATTAAACATTGTTAATTCGCTAATTAGCCCCCAGCCTCCAATAATAAACAATCAAACACGTGTCCTCTTTGGATCAAAGGCACTGGCTTATCGTAATTGATTTGCTTGGATTATTTCATTAAGTACCCGCCCCTAATCAAATATATGCATGGATTGACCAATCAGCGTAAGAGGGATTGAAATTTATAAAGATCAATCAATCTGTGTTCAAGCAGGCATAGCGGTTTCTCTTAGTTCGTTATCACTTCGATAAGTATCTTCGAAAATCATAGTGTAGTGTGGAGGCCTTGAATTTGGGAGAGTCTAAAATTTAAACCTATCGTTTAGGCGATGGCTAACACCCGATCACTAAGCGATAGCCGCTTCGTTTGACAATCAATAACCATACCATTATCTGTATGATTCTGTTTGTAGATTTTTTGAAGTTGTAAATAGCAGTGATCCTACTAGTTTTTTTCTTTCGATGCAGCACTAGTCTGTTATTAATATATCTATGGAAATTTACTGCTTAAAATCATTAAAAAGCTGAAAAGACGATCTGAAGTGACTCTGATCGGACAATGTCGAAAGGAACATTTTGTTCTGTCACGGGTTTCCGTTTTTCTTGCATTGAGCATTTTTTCATGTATTTTAATTCAAGGATAGGTTTTTACGCCTGATTTGACAATAATTTATCAAAATGGGTAGCAAGTAACTTCAAATCCTGGTATTTTACACAAGTAGATTATGTTTTTTTTTTCTTTCCAACGTGAGGTCTCACGTGAAACCAAACTTTTTTTTAACGAGAATTTCAGTTCTACTAGGTGGTATACGCAATAATTTGCGTATTGGAAACACTGAAATGGCCTGATAATTTCTAGTCCTCTATAGAAAATATTGTAGAAAAATGATTTTATTGCCGGGAGGATGAGAGATCGTCGATAGATTGGCCCTCTTTTGCGCTAAAGTACAGAAATAGTAAACATCACGGGAATGCATTACTCACGCACCGGTTGTCAATGTTGACATATCGAGCAGCTGGTACCTTCATCTTAAATGTTTTTACATGGTCGTTCGGTTAACCGGTTAACCGATCGAAAGATTGAACGGTTAACCGGTTAGCAAATTTACTAACCGTTGCCATCCCTAGATAAAACGAAACAAAATTTACTCATAGATAAAAACTTTTAATTAATTATTAGGAGATATAAGTCTGTACAACTGATAATGGCGCTAACTACAAATATTTTACACATGAAGATATTTACAGGCTTAAACAATGTAAAGAAAATAATAAGATAACATAATTACGGTAAATAAATCAATAACAAAATATTAACCCTTTACCAAATGACAAACTTCTAGATAATGTCCAATTTGGAGAAAATTGCAGACAACAAAAAAGTCTTTTAGAAATTATAAAATCTGTCTGAAAGTGTAAAAAAACATTGTGAAAAAAGGAGAAAATGCTGGTAAGCAGCATTTTCTCCTTTTTCCACAATGTTTTCAAAAGCCATATTTCTTTGGGTCGTTATAATACAGAACTGTTCAGTAAAGGGCTAGTTAATAATGACATCAAGCACAAATTCATGCATTTCCAACCTTTTGTCTTTTTGCAGAAACAGATAATCAAAGCAGGTTATTAACCCATTACCACACAATCCCTACTTTTGATGCCCCCGAGAAGGAAGCCTTTTGAAAACACTGTAGGAAAAGGAGAAAATGCTGGTAACCAGCATTTTCTCCTTTTCCCACAGTGTTTTCTACCCTTCCCAGATCAAATTTTAATTTTTTAGTCACCTTCATTTTGTCGTCTGCAAATGCTTTCAATTTGAACCAGTCTAAAATTTTGTCGTGTGGTAAAGAGTTAATCCAGTCTATAATCATAAGAGATATTGCTTTTATTCCTTGAGTAAAGCAATACTCTTTTCCATCATTCAGAAAAAAAATGGCGTCTCTTGGCAACCTAAAGCCTTACCAGACAATCTCAGAGTTTCAACAACACTGAGAAAGACCTGTTTTGAAAATATTGTAGGAAAAGGAGAAAATGCTGGTAACCAGCATTTTCTCCTTTTCCAACAACATTTTCTATCTATCAAAGACATTCTATCATATGAGGTGAATTTCAATTGTTTTGTGTAAATGCTTTCAACATTTGACAAGTCTGAAATTTTGTCATGTAGTATATAGTACTTTAACCTTTCATTTTTCAAGCAGAATACATCTTTTAAATCTTACTGGATATGGACTACCTATTATAAAGACATGTTCAACTTTCATGACCCTGCTGCAATTTGTTATGAAATTATCTCCCCTTGAACTTTAATCAACTCTTACTTTTGTACTAAATCATTCTGCATTCCGTAACAAAGAACTATTTTGTGACGAGGAACTGGTAGGGGGTATAATCACGTTTAGTGATAGCTCTAGTTAATTTTGAAAAGAACCTTTGTACATAATTTTTACCAGATAACAAAAGTATAAAATGTCCAAGTTGAACACATTTGCAGACAACAAATGTGACTCACAATGGATGATTGTCTGTTTCCGTACATGATCAAAATTTCTTTCATCGAGTGAAAAGTGAAGGCTGTATTTTCACAACTTTTTCATTATTTTTCAGTTGACAAAACTAACGTTGACCAACAACTTGACGTTGCATAAACAACTGAACATTACTGCAGGCATTCTATCACAGGATCACACTTGAAGAAGGTGGTTGTACCGCCGAAAGCTTGTGTTCATTTTATAATTAAAAGTTACAAATCTAAAGAAGAGGATATATCATGGTTTGACAAAACTAGATAGACAATTTTAGATTTGCACATATTGAAAGCATTCTTTTTGATCCACAAATGAAATGCATATGATCAAGTTTGCCTATCAAGATAAAATGCTACATGATTTCACAATCTTTAATTGAACAGCTGTAAAAACAATCATGGGAAAAACAACTTGTAACAAATATTTCTACTTTTCTTTAATTGGTTAAATAATATCCAAGAAAGGCATATTTTGTGTCTGTTGTATATTCTTTTTGTAGTTCAAGTATTGAACTTGAAATTGCCCTGAAATAAAAAGACATAAGATTTATGAAAAATAGATGATTGAATGACTTCATAGGGAAGTTCTGGTTCATAACAGGACAGGGAAAAATTCTTTACCACACAGCCTGACTTAACGACCCTGAGAAAGATTGCCTTTGAAAACATTGTGGAAAAAGGAGAAAATCCAGGTAAACAGCATTTTCTCCTTTTCCTACAATGTTTTCTACCCTTTCCAAATCAAATATCAATTTTTTATTAGCATTCGTTTTGTCATCTGCAAATGCTTTCAATTTGGACTTGTCAAAAATTTTGTTCTTTGGTACTCATTAAAAGTAAATATCCTAAGTAACGACAGAGACGTTATAAAATGTCAAATTTTTTTAGCACAACAAAACAAATGACTATAGCACAAACTACTAGAGCAGGACTGTAACAATACTTCAAATTTTTCTTGGAAAACGGTCAAACTAACTATTGATCTTGCAACAGGTCTCTAAAATTGAAAAAGATGAAGTAAACAAAATTTAATGAGAGCTTTAACCCTTTACCACACAATCCCTAATTTTGACGACCCTGAGAAAGAGGCCTTTAGAAAATGTTGTGGGAAAAGGAGAAAATGCTGGTAACCAGCATTTTCTCCTTTTCCCACAATGTTTTCTACCCTTCACAAAACAAATTTCAAATTTCCAGTCATTTTTATTTTCTTGTCAGCAAATGCTTTCGATTTGGACAAGCCTAAAATTTTGTTATTTGGTAATGAGTTAAATTATCAACAAACCCTATGGGTCTCAATCAGATTTAGTTACCTTTGAGTCCAGTATAGATCAAGGTCAGAATATAAAGTCTAATCTTGGATCTGCCATCTGATAATCTGTTAGGATCTCCCTTTATATTGCAACATTTGGACTTATTTTTGATGTTTTCAGAACACTAGGGGAAAGGACTTTTTAAGACTTTGTGGAATAGGAGAAAATCCAGGTAACCAGCATTTTCTCCTTTTGCCACAATGTTTACTAACCTTTAAACTCTTTACCACACAATGCCAACTTTTGACTCTGCTGGAAAAGAGACCTTTTAAAAGCATTGTGGGAAAAGAAGAAAATGCTGGTAACTATTCCCACAATGTTTTCTACTCTACCAGAGAAAAAATTACACCATTTGAGCCACACTGAAATTGTCGTCTGCAAATGCTTTCAATTTGGACCAGACTAAAATTTTGTCATCTGGTAAAGGGTCAAGAAAATAAACCCTATTATTTGCACCACATGTAATCCCTCATCTGTAATTGCTTTCAATTTGGTCCAGTCCCAAATATTTTTGTAGGGTAAAGAGTTGAAATTATTCATACCAATAAATCTAACATTCAAAATGGCAATTTTTTCAGGCACATCAAAGAATATGGGTAGAGATACAAAACACATAAACTAATCAAAACACAGATCACTCTTAGCAATCCTTCACAACCTTTTTACTATATAATATCATTCCTTGTAGCAGAGGGCAATGAAAGCTCCATAATGCTTAGCTACCAAACAAAGCCAGCCAATCAAATTTGGATAGACTTTTAACCCTTTACCAAACAATTGCGGGTTTTCATGACCCTGAAGAAGAAACCTTCTGAAAACATAGTAGGAAAAGGAGAAAATGCTGAAAGCCAGCATTTTCTCCTTTTCCAACAATCCTTTCTACCCTTCTAAACTCAAATTTCAACTTTTGAGTTACATTAATTTTGTCGTCTGCAAAGGCTTCCAATTTGAACCAGTCTAACTTTTTGTCATTTGGTAAAGAGTTAACTCTTTACCAAACAACAGAATTTTCGACTGGTCCAAATTGAAAAAATCTATAGACGACAAAATAAATGTGACTACAGAATTGAAATTTGTTTCAGGAAGGGGAGAAAACATTCTGGGAAAGGGAGAAAATGCTGGTTACCAGCATTTTCTCCTTTTCCCACAATGTTTTCAAAAGACTTTTTTCACAGGAGTGTTAAAGTTTGGGAATGTGTGGTATAGGGTTAAAGGATTACATTACAGAACTCACCATTTCATTCCCTACCAACCAACACTAGTTTGGACTTTTCAAAATCAGAAGCATTTGCAGATGATTACTGCGACTCACATATTAGAAGTTGTCTTTGAATGGATAAACACTTTGGGGGAAAGAAGAAAATTCTCCTTTCCCACAGTGTTCTTAAAAACATTCTTTCTGAGGGTCTAAAAAATTTTTATTGAGTGGTAAAGGGTTGAATTTAAAATCACATACACTAAGAGGAGAAAGCTGATCTCTATTCGAAGTTTAAGATGGCAGACATGAATACTTTAAACTTACCGGTACATACAAAATTCAGAACTTTCACAATCACTTTCAAAAATGATGATAACAAAATGTTGCAGAAGATTAGCTACTGTAAATCATGACTTGAGTTCCTATTCACCAACCATTCTTAAGAACAATCTTGGTCTTGTTTTCCAAGATTTTCTAAATTTGAATGTAACACAACTTCTGATTGGCTAAACCAAATGGTTTAGCCAATCAGAAGTAGTGTTACTTTCAAATTTAGAAAATTTACAAGAATAAGACCGAGAACATTCTTAAGAATGCTTAGTGAAGAAAGGCCCTACTGATAACTGCCACACAACCTATTCTCCACTTACAAAATCACTGATACACATTCAAAACACAAAAAAAAGTTCTGATTGGTGGAAATGCTCTACCTCTGTAAACTACAGCAGCTTTTCATAAAATTTCAAATCCAAGTGGGGAAACAGAATACAATGTACATAAATGGTATAACACTACCATAACATAAATATACCCTTTAGCGCTGTCATGTCTTCTTCAAAGATATTGCACCATAAAAACAAAATTAAACTATCAAAATGAAAACATGTCACAAAATTAAACCTTTATCAATTAACTCTTTCACTACCAAGTAAACAAATTGCAGTTTTACAAAGGCTACAAAATTGATGTAGTTTCACTTCAAGATGAACAGATAGTTTGGTTATAATCTAGCTTAAGGTAGAGGACAGTATAGACAAGAGATCAGACTGCACATTGACAGTGATTTACACCCCAAAAACTTCTGGTGCCGTCTACAGAAAAGAAAGAGTTAATCCCATGTTTAATAACCCTGATCACAAGACTTTCTAAAACATGGGGAAAAAGAACCAGTGCTCGTTACCAGCTTTCATAAAGCATTTTCAGGGTCTTATAAATCATAGGATCGTTTAGTAAGGAGAAAAGAAATTTGAGCACAAGACAAAATCTCACCTGTCAACTGATTTCTGTTTTATTTTGTTACTTCTACCTGTCAACTAGTTCTAGCCACACTACCTTTATAACTAACGAGTACAACATACAACATTTAAAATGACATGGTTTTCTCTAAATTCCCTTGCTTCTGTCCCTTTTTGAGGGTGGCTTGTTCATATTTTGGAATCTTATTATGTACAGTGTATCTAAAATTCAGTACTACCAATGATTATACATGTACCTTCTTTTAACTTTTACTACTTCATCCTTTGTTCTTAAGACTTTAGGGAAAAGACCTTGAAAACTTGTAGGATAAAAGAATGTGTAGATTAGATGTTGGCAGAGCTTCAGATAATGGGGAGTGATGGCATTCTAAATTGGTTACTTCTCTTCCAAACCCTATGTTATGGGTACTCATTAGAATCGTCTTGATGACAAAGAATCTAGTGCAGAATAACTAATATTTTCAACGATGAAATCAAAATCACCCCCACTATCTGGAGACCTGTGCTGGTAACCAGATTTTTGTCCTTTTCAAAGCATGTGTATCATCCTGTTCAAAACAAATTCTTATCCTTTTAGTCCCAACTGGTGGCTGCAAATGCTTTCTAACATGAATAAGTCAATGCAAAAATGTTTCAACAGCCAAAGAGTTAACTCTTAAACAAACAACAAAATTTTAGTCTAATCCAAATTGAAAGCACTTGCAGACGACAATATAAACGTAACTTGAAAATTGAAATTTGTTACCAGCAGGGCAGAAAACATTATGGGAAAAGGAGAAAATGCTGGTTACCAGCATTTTCTCCTTTTCCCACAATGTTTTCAAAAGGCTTCCATCTGGGAGTCAGAAAAACCAGGGATTGTTTGGTAAGGGGTTAAAATTAACTGTTTACCAAACTCCAAGATTCCAAATTGAATGCACTGCAGATGACAAAATGTGCAAATTATGAGACTATTTTTTGCAAATTTACAAAACACTATGGAAAAAGGAGAAAATACTGGTTACCATTATTTTCTCCTTCTCTCACATTTTCAAAAACTTCGTTTCTAAAGATCATAAAAACTTGGAAATGTAAGGGAAATAGTAAAACCTTTATGACAACACATTCTCAGCCCTTCCATATTTTAAAGAGTCTGCAGACAACTAATTTACAAGTAATTCCATACAAATGAGTTCTCTGAAGAAGTGAGCTCCCTGAAGTTCTCTGACAAGGTATTTAGAATTGTGGGCTAAAGAGAAATTGCATAATACAAGCAATTCAACCTTTTCCCACAGTGTTTTCAAAAGCTTTCTTGGGAGTAATTCAAGCACAGAGCTATTTTGCTCAACTCTTTACCACATAATCCCAACTTTTACCAACCCTGAGAAAGAAGACTTTTGAAAACATTGTGGATTTTCTCCTTTTCCCAAAATGTTTTTTACCCTTCCCAAACCAAATTTCAATTTTTTAGTCACATTTATTATGTCATCTGCAAATGCTTTCAGTTTGGAGCAGTCTATAATTCTGTCCTTTCGTAAAGGGTTAAATGAGAGTAAGTCGTTTTAGCTCCTTATAGCAGCAGTTACATGCTAATTAATATTCAAGCCAGCAAATTGGCAACATTAGAACAACTTTGAGTCTTTTTTATACGTGTGTCTCAGTGTGTATAAGTACATACTCTGTATTTCCTGATTTCACTATCTAATACAAATGCATCATCACAAGTATTTGCTATAATATGCCCTATACTTAACTCATTACCACACGAGAAAATTTTGGACTGGTCCAAATTGAAAGCATTTGCAGACGACAAAATAAAGGTGACTGAAAAATAGAAATTTGTTTTGGGAAGGGTAGAAAACAATGTGGGAAAAGGAGAAAATGCTGGTTACCAGCATTTTCTCCTTTTCCCACTGTGTTTTCAAAAGGCTTTTTTCTCCGGGGGCGTCAAAAGTAGGGATTGAGTGGTAATGGGTTAAAAAACAAAACAGGGTGGTGGATAAAATGGATTTCTAACACAAATCAGAAATGTACACTGTCTTCCTAAACAACTAATTACAATGGAGCCAGTCACTCCATATAATTAACTCTTTACCAAACAAAGGGTAGAAAACATTGTGGGAAAAGGAGAAAATGCTGGTTACCAGTATTTTCTCCTTTTCTCACAGTGTTTTTAAAGGCTTTCTTCTTCAGGGTTATTAAAAAACAGAATCAAGTGATAAAGGGTTAAACTCTTGACAAACAATCCCTGGTTTTAACAACCCCAAAAAAGAAGCCTGTAGAAAACCTTGCGATAAAAGGAGAAAATGCTGGTAACCATCATTTTCTCCTTTTCCCATGATGTTTTTTTTACCCTGCTTGAAACAAATTTCAATTTTTGAGATATGTTTATTTTGTCTTCTGCAAGTGCTTTCAATTTGGACCAGTCTAAAATTTTGTTGTTTGGTAAAGGTTTACAACTTTCTCTCATAGTTTTGTTGAGCTGAAAAGCTGTAGTTGTAATTCTACTTTTCCCTTACTTGATCGCTATCCATTTATTCTATGATAATCTATATTATGATACATCCAGCCATACAAGGTAACTAGAGCTATCACTAAACATGATCATACCCCCCTCAGCTCCTTGTAACAAAAAACAGGTCTTTGTCACAGAGTGCAAATTATTTTTGTACTAAAGTAGGAGTTGAAAAAAGTTCAAGGGGAGATATTTCTACCACAAATGGCAGCAGGGTCATGAAAATTGCACATGCACAACTTCATTTATATAGAAACACTGTATGTAAATTAGAGTTCAGAAGCTTAAAAAGTGTCAGAGCATTTCGCCGGACAAACTGTATTGACAGACGGGCAGACAGCCATGGTGATTCCAAATATACCCCCCACCACTTTGTTTGTGGGGGTGGGGTGTATAATTAACAACAGGTGGACGACATCTGTTATAACACTAGAGGTACACATCTCATGAATATTCATAGAAAAAAAGTCCTGTAACAGTCAGTTGGGATGGCAGGAATTACCAGTCTACTGCTATGCATCCTCCTTAACCCTTTACCAGACAGCAAAATTCCAGCCCCTTCCAAATTGGAAGCATTTGCAGATGACAAATTCAGTGCTGCTCAAATGGTGCGATTGTTTATAGATAGGGTAGAAAACACTGTGGAAAAAGGAGAAAATACTGGTTAACAGCATTTTCTCCTTTTCCCACAATGTTTTCAAAAGGCGTCTTTCCAAAGGTCATCAAAACTTGTCATTGTATGGTAAAGGGTTAATAGCCTAAATGCACACGTGAAATATACATGTATTGGCTTTCTTCTGTAGTTTAGGTGAGTGTTCCAAAATTAAACCAAAAGGTTTAGCCTATCAGAAATCGTGTTACTTGCACATTTAGAAAAAAAATCTGGAGAAAGACTAAAGTCTTCTGAAGTGTGGTTGATAAATCTGGACCCTGATAATCATTATAAACCTTGTCTGTCTGAAAACATGCAAATACAGAAGTCTATATGACTATATCCCTGCCTAATACCACAAATGAGTACTTTTTCAAACACTCTGTTTCAAAATTCATCCAGAGTAAATGTACGAAAATCAAAAACACTGAGTCTTATAGGAGTAATTTTTTTTCAAAACAGGGGTGTTGAGCAAGAAAAAGAAAGTAAGCCATGCTCTTGTCGAAAGAAGGATTAATGCATTTGTAAAAAGTATCAACAGACCACACAGGCCAATCTGGGTCAAAACTTGTTTAATGCAAGTTGTCTGCAAATGCTTTCACTTTGGACCAGTCTAAAATATTGTCGTTTGGTAATGAGTTAAGATGTAAAAAGTTGCTTAGTATAATGCATCACAGATGCATTAACCCATTATTAACTCTATACCAGACGACAATATTTAAGGCTTGTCTAAATTGAAAGCATTTGCATGCAACAAAATAAAAGTGACTGAAAAATTGAAATTCGTTTTGTGAAGGGTAGAAAATATTGTGGGAAAAGGAGAAAATGCTGGTTACCAGCATTTTCTCCTTTTCCCACAATTTTTTCAGAAGGCTTTTTTCTCAGGGGTGTCAAAAGTAGGGATTGTGTGGTAATGGGTTAACTTTTTATCAAACAACAAACTTTAGACTGGCCCAAATTAAAAGCACTTCAGACGACAAAATAAGTGTAACTCAAAAATTTAAATTTCTTTCCAGCTGGGTAGAAAACCTTTTCCCACAATGTTTTCACAAGACTTCCATCTCAGGGTTGTAAAAACCATGGACTGTTTGGTAAAGTATTAATTCTTTACCCAATGACAAAATTTTGGCCTTGTACAAATTGAAAGCATTTGCAGACGACAATTTAACTCTTTACCAATCGACAAAATTTTAGACTGTTCCAAACTGAAAGCGTTTACAGGCGACAAAATAAATGTGACTCAAATACTGAAATTTGTTTTGGGAAGTACAGAAAACATTGTGGGAAAAGGAGAAAATGCTGGTTACCAGCATTTTCTCCTTTTCCCACAATTTTTTCAACAGGGCTCTTTATCAGGGTCGTTAAAAGACGGGATTGTGTGGTAAAGAGTTAACTGTGACACAAACAATTCAATTTGATCTTGACAGGGTTGAAAACATTGTGGGAAAAGGAGAAAATGCTGGTTGCCAATGTTTTCTACCCTTCCCAAATCAAAATTCAATTTTTGATACACATTCATTTGTCATCTGCAAATGCTTTCATTTTGGACAAGTCTAAAATTTTGTTGTTTAGTAAAGGATTTAACCCACTTTTGCCAGAGCATGTCTCATACCTTTACAGAGGATTTGAACTGAGAAAATATAGTGGAACCTCAATATTACATTACATCTTGCTGCAAATTTGCAAGATAATTGTCAAAATATCCCTGTGAAGACCTGATGATCTACATTAACCCTTTACCACACAATCCCAACTTTTTGAAAGAAGCCTTTTGAAAACATGGGAAAAGGAGAAAATACTGGTGGGCAGCATTTTCTTATTTTCCAACAATGTTTTCTTCCCTTCCTAAAACATGCTTTTATTCTTTAGTCACATTCATTTTGTGGTCTACAAACACTTTAAATTTGGACCAGTCTAAAATTTGTCATTTGGTAAAGGGTTAAATAATTTCTGATGCATGACTAAATGAGGAAACATTGTGGGAAAAAAAAGGAAAAAACTGCTTGTGATGCCATTTTTCCGCTTTAGCCAAACTTTGTGAAAAAGTGGTCTAGTACAAGTGGCAAAAAAGAAAAGGTTATCCATAAGTGGTAAAGTCTTAATTTCAATACAAGAAAATCATATACGAGACAGTCTATGGATTCAGAACACCTCTAAGTACCAGTGATTTTTAATTATGGTGAAATTGTCAATAAAAAGTGCAAAAGTAGTTTTGATTGCTTATAATATTTTGAAAATATGTGAATGTCTCCATATTCAAGATTTCACTGTAGAAGGTGATTTGTTATTTAACACTTTTGAGTTCTACTGCAAAATGTGTCTATGTACGAATGCAAAAGTCAACTTTTTACCAGATGAGACAAAGTTTTAGGTCTATATGAATTTTGCAAGCATTTGCAGAATACAATTTATATGAGAATGAAATAATGGTACTAATATATGGGTATGAAGCATTGTGGGAAATGAAGAAAATGTTGGTTACTAGCATCTTCCTCCTTTTTCATGGCATTTAAAAAAACCTTGTTTCTCAGGGTCATTAAAACTCCACACTGTTTGGTGAAGGATTTAGCAGTACAAAAAAAAAGTGGGCCATGCTCTCTTAACCCATTACCACACAATCCCTATTTTTGACGCCCCTGAGAAAGAAGCCTCTAGAAAACATTGTGGGAGAAGGAGAAAATGCTGGTATACAGCACTTTCTCCTTTTCCCACAATGTTTTCTACCCTTCACAAAACAAATTTCAAATTTTCAATCACTTTTATTTTGTTGTCTGCAAATGCTTCCAATTTGGACCAGTCTAAAATATTGTCGTCTGGTAATGAGTTAACCCATTACCACTCAATCCCTACTTTTGACGCCCCTGAGAAAGAAGCCTTTAGAAAACATTGTGGGAAAAGGAGAAAATGCTGGTAACCAGCATTTTCTCCTTTTCCCACAATGTTTTCTACCCTTCACAAAACAAATTTCAAATTTTCAATCACTTTTATTTTGTTGTCTGCAAATGCTTTCAATTTGGACCAGTCTAAAATACTGTCGTCTGGTAATGAGTTAAAGACTTAATGCATCTGCAAAAAGTGTTGACTCGGTCAGCCTACACAGTCTGCAATGGCTAACCTGGGCTCAAACTTTTCACTATTGGTCAATTTTCTGTATATCCAAAGACCACTCTACCTCTCCATTAACCCTTTACTACACAATGACGAGTTGAGAATGAAGCCTTAAAACTGTGGGAAAAGGAGAAAACGCTGGAAAACCAGAATTTTCTCCTTTTCCCACAATGTTTGCTAACCTACACAAAACAAATTTCAAATTTTCATTCACTTTCGTAGTGTCGTCTGCAAATGCTTTCCATGTGGACAAACCTAAAATTTTGTCGCTTGGTAATGAGTTAACCCTTTACCCCATAAGGCATTTCTATGTTATCTCTTATTGATCCTAAATAACAGCAAGGATGAAGCTGTTTCTTATGTGTACATGACACCTTTTGACAGCATAGAAGACATTGTGGCAAAAGGTGGAATCGCTCATGACGAGCAATTACAAGCAATGCGTAGAAATGAGTATCTATGGAGTAAAGGGTTAAGTTGGTTGTAAAAAAAAAAGTAGCTATTATGGATCCACAGCTTTATGATGGCATTCTCAGGACCATGGATTACAGAGATGCATTAACTCATTACCAAACAACAATATTCTAAATTGGTCCAAATTGAAAGCATTTGCAGACAACAAAATAAAAGTGACTGAAAATTTGAAATTTGTTTTGTTAAGAATAGAAAACATTGTGGGAAAAGGAGAAAATGCTGGTTACCAGCATTTTCTCCTTTTCCCACAATGTTTTCTAAAGGCTTCTTTCTCAGGGGCGTCAAAAATAGGGATTGTGTGGTAATGGGTTAACCTCTCTTTTCACAGAGCATGGCTTACATATTTCTCCTGTACCACATTCGCAACAAGTTCACAGCAAATGAGTTTCAAAACAAACTCAGCTTCAATGACGGATACATAAGAAAGCTCTGTGACAACAGAAAATTGCTCATTACAAGCCATTTCTCCCTCTGCCACATTATTGGCAAAAAGGAAGATGCAAAACATTCCCTGCAGAAGTGAATGTGTTGGTCTGTAATGGTAAAGCAGTGTTGAGTACATGTTTTGTTTAAAGAATACCTGTACAAAATAAATATGCAAAATTTTAAAACATGAATGAATCATATACAGTACAAAAGCTTGAGGCAATTTCACTTTTTTACACTTTCTTTTCCAACCCTGTCTACTTTATAGAAAGTTGTACGTATGTGACACAAGACATGTACATAATTTCTGCTGCAATATTGAAGACTTCTTCCACATGCACCCATCCCCCCACCCTAACAAAACTGCTGGAGCAAACAGATGTGAACATTTTCCTGCAGTCTTAATCAACCAACAACTCTATGTCTCTTTTACTTCTCTCTCAACCCATTACCAAACGACAGTATTTTAGACTGGTCCAAATTGAAAGCAAAATAAAAGTGACTGAAAATTTGAATTTTGTTTTGTGAAGGGTAGAAAACAATGTGGGAAAAGGAGAAAATGCTGGTTACCAGCATTTTCTCCTTTTCCCACAATGTTTTCTAAAGGGCGTCAAAAGTAGGGAAAGTGTGGTAATGGGTTAACCCTTTACCAAACAATCCCTGGTTTTTACGACCCTGAGATAGAATCCTTTTGAAAACACTGTGGGAAAAGGAGAAAATGCTGGTAACCAGCATTTTCTCCTTTTCCCACAATGTTTTCTACCCTGCTGGAAACAAATTTCAATTTTTGAGCAACGTTTATTTTGTCATCTGCAAGTGCTTTCAATCCCGACCAGTCTAATTTTTTTTCGTGTGGGAAAGGGTTAACTCTTCACTACACCTCAAAAGTTTTGGACTTTTGAAGCATTTGCCATGAACAAATTCAATGAAGTTCAAATGATTGGGATCTGCCCTTGAATGGCTAGAAAAACAGCGGGAAAATGAGAAAACGCCGTTTATCAGCATTTTCTCTTTTTCCCACATCATTCTAACCCTTAAACAAACCCTGTTTTTTACGATCCTGAGATAAAAGCCTTTTGAAAACATTGTGGGAAAAGGAGAAAATGCTGGTGACCAGCATTTTCTCCTTTCTTACAATGATTTCTACCCTGCTGGAAACAATTTTCAATTGTTGACTTACATTTATTTTGTCATCTGCAAGTGTTTTCAATTTGGACCAGTCTGAATTTTTGTCATTTGGTAAAGAGTTAAACAGCCTCCATACACCAAGAAGGAACAACATGATACTTTGTTAAAAGGTTAATTTATGTTTTTCAACAGAGCAATTCTAAGACTTTTTATACGCACAAGACACCATACAAGAGATAATCTCTTTGTGAGCATAATCTCTATGGCAACACTTCTATCGTGTCTGTCCATCTGCACCATATTTGGGAGTATGTAGGAATTCTATGACCACAAAACACACTGACATCACACAGAGGTTTCTCGGAACACTCGGGCTGAAGTTCCATTCTGCCGTATATGTATATGCTTTGTTGTGTCGACTTCGGAGATTTTGACTTGTGTGCTTGGAACTATGACCTCTGTTGCCATGGGTAACTGTGAAAGGTCAGGAGAAGACGATACAGGAGCTGCAAAATAGAAAAGGCAAACAATGTAACAAAAGTACACTGAGAATATCCCAGTTTGATAATGGCTGAAAGAGCAGATTGCTGTCATCTTAACTAGATTTTAATATTGTCTCTTTTTTTCTGCAATACTTATTCCATTGATCTATCCCATAATTCTTCAGTTAACCCTTTACTCCATAGATACTCATTTCTACACATTGCTTGTAGGAGCCCTTGGAAAACATTGTGGCAAAAGGTGAAATTGCTCATGACGAGCAATTTCACCTTTTGTCACAATGTTTTCTATGCTATCAAAAGTTGTCATATGCACGTAAGAAATGGCTTCATCCTTGCTGTTATTTAGGGTCAATTAGAGATACCATAGAAATGCCTTGTGGGGTAAAGGGTTAACTTATATCTGGTTTGTAAAATTATGAAGTATTCATACAAATCAACATCTCTTCAGTTTGCAGAAGGATGCAGATTGAAGGTACATGTATATTTTGCCATTTTATCCTACCACTAGATATGAACGATTGCAGCAAATACTGATCACTTTTTACCAAACAACAAAACTTTAGACCCATCCATACAAAAATCATCTGCAGATGAAAAATTACATTTGATTTAAATGACAAGAGTTGTCTTTGAAAGATTAGAAAACTTTGTAGAAAAAAGAGAGAAAGCTGTTCACCAGCATTTTTCCCTTTTTCTACAATGTTTTCTAAAGCATTCTTCTACAGGGTGTTTAAAAACTCAGAATTGTTTGATTAAAAAAATGAACAGTCTATATGCTTTACATACAGACTGATGCAAGTTTGGGTTCCATGAGGACAAACGTGACCAAACTTTACCACAAAAATCAGGCAGAGGTCTTTGAGAACATCTTAGTAAAACAGGGATCAACATGAGTTACAATACAACATGTGGGATACCATCATGTGCAAGTTGTGTGGCAGAAGAAGAAACTACCTTTTACCAGCAAATTTCTCCTTTACCACACTGTTTTCAAAGGTGATCTGCTGAAGAAATTGTTTGCAAGAGGTAATTCATTGATATTGTCAGTGTTAATGAAACAATCCAGGATTCCTACATGTGGCTAACTCAACCCTTTTCCAGATGACATTTAATTTTAGCCATTTTCAAATTGAAAGCATTTGCATATGACAATTTCAGAGTAGCTCAAATGGTGCAATTGTTTATTGACAGGGTAGAAAACATTAGAGCAAAAGGGGAAAATGCTGGTTAATATCAGCATTTTTTCTTTTAGCCACAATGTTTTCAAGAGGCTTCTTTCTGAGGATCATCAAAAGTTCTCATGCATGGGAAAGGGTTATTGAGAAATTCTGTGTTAACTCATTACCACACGACAAAATTTTAGACTGGTTCAAACTGAAGGCATTTGCAGACGACAAAATAAAGGTGACCGAAAAATTATAATTTGATCTGAAAAGGGTAGAAAACACTGTGGGAAAAGGAGAAAATGCTGGTTACCAGCATTTTCTCCTTTTCCTACAGTGTTTTCAAAAGGCTTCTTTCTCAGGGGCGTCAAAAGGAGGGATTGTGTGGTAATGGGTTAAACACAGATCTTAGCTGAATCTAATAATGAAATAGCATCATGCTTATTCAACGTTAATTTCTTTCATTTTATACAGAGATCTTTGGACAGAAAAACTGACTGTCATCTATTCTGAAATGCAGTTAGTAAGCAGAACTTGTTAAATTTCTAGATTATGACGACCATACCAATGCTATTACACATCTGACTAATGGAAAATCAAACTGCACAAAATTTCAAAATAATCTTAAATCTAAAAGGAGTGTAATATCAAAGTACATGTACTGTGTAAGTGGAACTTTTTGTGTCATGGAAATTTTTGCAATTTCGCAGAATTTTCTGTTTGCATATTTTACCACAAGTATACAAATAAATAACAAATCCTTTGAGTTCACAAACATTTTGATAAGCAAAATGTCCATAATCTGTAATTCACAAAATTTTCGTCATGCATACATACATCGAAGTATACGGTATCTTTCTGAAATATGCTAAGAAATAAGGTTTCATAAATTCTTAAACCCAAAGAACAAAACAGTTGGAGAGTCAGTTTCAGTTATATTTCAGTTTATGAAAGATTTTCTGTTCAAAGAAAAAAGGCACGTTTTCTTTATTTGTATTTTCAAAGAAAATTCCACAAGGTAAAATTATCAAAAATACAGGACAACACCAAAACAATAAAACAAAAACAACATAACCCTGTTTATCAAATATATAGGCTACAAGAACAGCTAATCTGAAATTTCATTACACTGAGAAAGGCTCTAACATTTTCTTTCATTAAAGTTTTATAACTCTTAGTACTATTAGCCGAGTTCCAGATAGAGGGTGTGATTCTGATTTCGAACTTACAAATATTAAAAATTCTTCACTTAACCCTATGTTGAGGGTACACATTAGAATCGTCTCATGTTTTAGAGTTCATTCCAACACAAAAGTAAGCTGCTCAGTATTAAAGAGAGACTTCTTTTCCATAATAACCATCCAAAGTGCATTGAGGTTTTAAAGACACAACATACTTAGTTACTTTTTCTTATGTTATTTTGAAAAGCTCATCTGATATGGAAATTAAATGAAATTGACAGATTTAATAATCTACAGTCACATGAAGGAAAGTATTTGAAGTACACAACCGGAAAAGTATGAAAAATGCTTGTAACAAGATACTGCTGTTTTGGCAGCTATGTTTTCAAAGGCGAGAGTCAGGGCATAAAAAGTTGAACTTGTACAGTAGTAAATTATTGATAATAGATTGAAAACAAAGTCCTTTGTAAAGAAAGCAAAAGCTAAATTAAACCTAAGGAGAAAGGGGAAAAAATGAACCAAGAGAAAATGTAAAATAAAAATATATCAACTCACACAACATGCTTTTACAACACAGAAGATTGAACAACACCAGTATGGCTATAGGAGGACACAAAATGGACATCTTGGTCTCCGTCTAGGTTTTGTCTTCTTCAGATCTTTAGAACATGTAATCTCCTTCACCTTTTCAGGTTCCGCATGCTCATGCCCAACATTACCCTTTTCATGCAATAATTGAGTACTTTCAGTTTTCTCATCAAGCTTAACATCATCCATTTCTATTCCATTCCTGTCTGGTTCACTAACAGCTGTATCAGTTCCGTTCCCTTCTCCTACCTTATCACAACTCTGATTATCTGAGGCATTCTGATTCACATTGGTTTCTTCTAATTCAACTGTCTTATCTTCAACATTGTTTGTGTCTTCTTCTTGGACTGATTCTACATCTGATGTTTCTGTATGCACAGATTCATCCTCACTTGCATCAGCATACTTGATTCGCTGGTGAAGCTTTCCTTTGATAGCAGCACCTTGAAATTTACAATTCCCCCCATCATCATCCACACAATCTTCAGATGATGAACTGTGGTGTCTTGTCCTTGGACGTCTTGGCCAGTGTAGCAATACGTTCTCCATCAGTGCTACCTGCCGAGCTATGTCCGGGAAAGAGAGGGTCTTCTTCTTTAACTGTTTTATAGGTCCTGGTTTCTCCTCCCCTTCTAACAAATTGAGACTGTTTTGCCGTGCAAGTTGTGCCGTTCTTGACTTTATACTTAATCTAAATTCTGGAATAAGCTGTTCCTCCTTTTCAAACTGTGCAAAGTCATGGATATTCACATGCTCCTCTTTCCAGTCTAATGTTTCTCCATTTATAGATATTTTTTGAGAAAACAGTTTCCTACGTTCATACGAAGACTGAGATTCAACTAAGGGTGCTTTACCTTTGCCTTTTTTCATCAGAATGGATAAGAAAACTGGCTGCATGTAAAAAGAATACAAGGACATGTTAAAAACATAACAGTGTTTTTATTTCATGGAACATTATTGTACTGCAAATGAATTTATCTTGATCTAATTGGATAATATGCTCCAAATATATATATCATATACACTGGCAAAACCAATGTAAAAGCAGTTTCTCTTTCTGGAGCCCCATAAACATGACTACACTATCAACACAACATCCAAAATGGCGGCACCAGACAAAATTAACCCTTTCCCAAACAGCAAATTTTGGACCAGACCAAATTGAAAGCATTTTGCAAATGACAAATTAACAGTTGCTAAAAAGATGATATTTCTATATGGTAGGGTAGGAAACATTGCGGGAAAAGGAGAAAATGCTGGTTACCAGCATTTTCTCCTTTTCCCACAATGGTTTCAAAAGGCTTCTATTCCTGACTTGACCCGTAAAAACCAGGGATTGTTTGGGAAAAGGTTAACATCAAGATAATGCGCCAAGCTACATGTTTTAGCCCATATTACCAAGGTTTCAGTGACGCAAGTTCCTAGTGACATCAGCTTTCACTGATTTGGGGCACTCAGAAGGGGAAAAAAAACAGGTAAAATCTGCTCAATAAACGTTGGAATGGTAAAAGTTTGCAGTATAATAAATTTGTTGTATGGTCAGAAGACAGGGGACTTAGAAACTTGTTCACGGCTGTGGTGAATCATGTTGCTACCTTGCCTTCGGCTCGGGGCGACATGATTAACGACAGCCGTGAACAAGTTTCCAAGTCCCCTGCCACCTGACCGCACAACTAATAATGTTCTGAGATAAACAGGACCTAAAAGCCACTTTTCAACAGTGAGTCTCTGGTATGTTAGGTTGTACCACATAAACACAAATGATCAGTTCTCTGTAATTCACAACTTTAACCCTTTCCCAAACAAGCCCTGGTTTTTACCTGTCTGCAGTAAAACTCTTATGAAAACACTGTGGGAAAAGGAGAAATTGCTCGTAACGAGCAATTTCTCCTTTTCCCACAGTGTTTTCTACCCTTTTTGAGAACTTTCTGCCATTTTCTCAAAATTAAAGATTGTCATCTGCAAACTCTTTCAGTTTTGAAGAGTCCAAAATTTGTCGTTTGGGAAAGGGTTAATGCAGCGTCCAAAGCACCTGTCCATGCTCACCTGGAGTCTTTTACTAGTATTCCGCACAACATTCTTTCCAAACCACTGGCTGCTTTTCCATATAACCATCATTAAAACAATGATCAGGAGTGGAGAGGAATGAATCCTGTTGCAATGACTATTACCAATCCTTGGAGAGAAACTGGCCGAGCCAGGGATCGAACCACCGAATCCCTGTTCTTGAGTAGTGTATGCTTGCTACCAACTGGGCTCTGCTTTTAACTCTTTACCTCATAATCCCGACTTTTAATAACCCTGAGAAAAATAGCCTTTGAAAACAATGTAGGAAAAGGAGAAAATGCTAGTAACCAGCATTTTCTCCTTTTCCCACAATGTTTTCTTCCCTTTCCAAATCAAATTTCAGTTTTTAATTCACATTCATTTTGTCGTCTGCAAATGCTTTCAATTTGCACAAGTCCAAAATTTTGCTGTTTGGTAAGAGTTAAGAAATGAAGCACTTGTATATTCCAAGCAGTTGCTCCTTTTCGAAACAGTTTTCCACATCATTAGAAAGCCAGATTTTGTCTCGAATTATTTTTTTTGTTTGTATTGTTCACGTCTACTTCTATCTGGTAAAACCAAAAATAAAAACCAAGTAGGTAAGTGTAGAATCAATCTAGAGCAGAAGTTTTCTGCACTAAAGTAGGACCAAATCCTCCATGTTCTCTAAGCAATGGTTGTCACAATAGAGCCCTACTGGCAGGCAAATACTGGGATCAGTGCAAACAAGCATAAATAAATAAACCTCTCTTTTGTTTTCAAACCCATTAACCCTTTACCTTACAGCAATATGTTAGACTTATCCAAATTCGAAGTATTTGCAGACAACTATTTCATAGTGGCTGAAATGTTGCAAGTTCTCTTTGACAGAATGAAAAGTGTGTTAACCCTTTACCACACAATCCCGACTTTTAACCACCCTGAGAAAGAAGCCTACTGAAAACATTGTGGGAAAAGGAGAAAATACTGAAAAGTGTTGGCCCTGGTCAGCCTGCGCAATCTGTGCAGTCTTACTAGGGTTGGCACTCTTCACAGTTCCTAGAAGGGTCCTTCTTGCGTGATGGATCACAAATGCATAAAAACATATTTTTGTAAACTTCTGGATACAAAACTTGCCGAGATGTGTAGGTTGGAATTATTAAATAAAATTTAAATAAAGCAAGAGGAACTTAGAGTGTGACAGAAAATGACATTTCCCTCAAGGCATCTTTAACAACTATGGTTACCTTTTTGGCCAGTGTTCATCAAGCTCAAACTGCACAAGATGTAGCTACATGCACTTACTTATTTTCCCACATTATTTTCAAAAGTGGTCTACCAAGGGAACTTTTAAATACAGGATTGTTTAGCTGACATATAACTAACACAACAAAGAAATCAGAATGAAATCAAGTTTCAAAGCTTTTTAAACTCTTTACCAAATGACAAAATTTTACACTTGTCCAGAAGACAAAATAAAAGTGACAGAAAATTTGAAATTTGCTTTGTGGGTAGAAAACATTGTGGGAAAAGGAGAAAATGCTGGTTACCAGCACTTTCTTCTTTTCCGATAATGTTTTGTAAAGGCTTCTTACACAGGGTTGTCAAAAGTAGGGATTGTTTGGTAATGGGTTAATGTCCCTAGTTATCCAAACCTCTGTGTGACATATAACAATGAGTTTTCTTGTAATCATAAATTTCTAAACCCCTTCAAACAAATACATACCTTGTGGTCCCCCATGCAAAAATCTTTACCAATTATATGGTACTTTGGTATGTGTTTCTCATCCTACAAGAAATATGGTATAGTAGATAAGTCACAATCTGGCAAAAGGGGGCTAAAAGCATCTCTGTGATGCATTATACCGAGCTAGTCATCAGATAATTACTAATCCATAAAATCCATTTTGAATAGGAACCAATCAAGAGGTATTACCTGAACAAATTGACATGAAATAAATGACCTCTATTACCATATATTACACGCTTGAGTTATTGTCCGAACTTAGCTCCGGCTAATGTCGTCTGCATGCGGAACTACGTGCATGCAGCTAATACATTTATAGCGTTTTAAAAGAATACTTGAAATACCTGAGACAACCATTATATTCTTGGTTTAAATTGGTAATACGTGGCCGGTGACTTAGATCTAAGATGCGCTTTCTGTGCAGCCTGATCTTAATCTATGCAACCTGCAAAAGCTTTTTATTTTTACATTTACCATTAACAGTAGTTTTCGTACAGTCCGATTATACCCGATAATTTAAATATTCATGTTTTAATGATTCTTTGCATAACGGTCAATTTCAGGTCAATTTATTCCAGTAATACATTCACTAACATTATACTGACCAACAGCACAAAAGTTTTTTTTTCAACTCAGGTCAACCCTTGCAGACTGCACAGGCCGACCTGGGTGGATATTTTTTGCAGATGCATTAACTCTTTACCACACAATCCCCGACTTATAAATGTAGAAAAAAACAAAACCTTATGAAAACATTGCGGGAAAAGGAGAAAATGCTGGTAACCAGCATTTTCTCCTTTCCCCACAATGTTTTCTTCCCTTCACAAAACAAATTTAAATTTTTCAGTCACTTTTATTTTGTCTTCTGCAAATGCTTTCAATTTGGACCAATCTAAAATTTTGCTACACGGTGAAGAGTTAAGCCATTGTAACACAGAGCATGGCTCAGATATAACTTAGCGTTCATCAAATAATCCTTATGAACAAAAGGAAGAAGCTTAGAAAAAATTGTAAGTAAACAAGAAAGAGCTGGAAAAAATAGAATTTTCTCCATGTCCCTGAATATTTTTCAGCAAATAATGATGAGGTTAAATAAAAGCACTGCACACCAATGCTCCAATTCAGTTGCTTGATTTGAAACGTTAACATCTTATGCCAGTTTGAAGTAAATATCTTCAATAATAACAAAGATAGTACAAAATGTCATCTTAACCCTTTACCAAACAATCCCTGGATTTTACAACCCTGAGTTAGAAACTTTTTGAAAACATTGTGGGAAAAAGAGAAAATGCTGGTAACCAGCATTTTCTCCTTTTCCCACAATGGGTTCTACCCTGCTGGAAACAAATTTCATTTTTTGAGTTATGTTTATTTTGTCGCCTGCATGTGCTTTCAATTTGGACCTATCTAAAACCTTGTCGTTTGGTAAAGAGTTAAACATTAAACTACATACAGAATGGATGATATCTTTGGTAGAATGACTCAGCAATATTCTGTCACACCAGGACGGACATCTTGTTTTCATATAAGACAAACCATCATTTACATCTTCACTAAATGGGTAACTGAAAGTATATTATGTTTGTTATCAGTTTACAAAACAATGAAAATTTGGACTGAGCAAAATCAAAAGTAATTGCTGACCACTAATTCAATGTGATTCAATGATCTGACCTGTCTCTGAAAGCATTTTGAAAAAAGGAGAAAATGCTGGTTACCAGCATTTTCTCCCTATCCCATAATGCTTTCAAAAGACTTGACAGAATCATGAAACATTAAGATTGTTTGGTAAAGAGTTTACGTAATTTTGCTATACATTTTTACTCTAAATCACATTCTGATGCCTTACCATTTGGTTTAGCAAATCAAAACTCAATTCATTTATTTGATATTCTAAAGGCAAAATGATAGAGATATTCATTTGTGATAAAAGTAGCTTTTGCACATATAATACGTGTGGACAAAAGGGTCTATGCAGTTAATTTTTTTTCGCTTGCTGATTTTATGTCAATATATTTTGTTACGGGAGACCACTCCTTCCTGCATGGCATATACTCCCGATTTAAATACAATACCTGGCTACTGCGTCAGGGAGATATCTCTTTGGCTCAGTGGTTAGGGTATTGGCTTTGCGTCCGGGAGTTCGGAGTTCGAATCCCGCTCCGATCCTTATTTCTGCCATGCATTTATTCATTTGTTTCTTTGTTACGGACTTCGTTCGTAAGATGGGGGCTCGTCCGGGATTGGCCATTGAGCCATTAATCCCATTTGTTGTCCAAAATCGGACTTCCTGCCTAATAAGGCTTTGAGTCATCAATAAATGATGACTTTAAGAGGGGGTGTGTTACGGGAGACCACTCCTTCCTGCATGGCATATACTCCCGATTTAAATACAATACCTGGCTACTGCGTCAGGGAGATATCTCTTTGGCTCAGTGGTTAGGGTATTGGCTTTGCGTCCGGGAGTTCGGAGTTCGAATCCCGCTCCGATCCTTATTTCTGCCATGCATTTATTCATTTGTTTCTTTGTTACGGACTTCGTTCGTAAGATGGGGGCTCGTCCCGGACTTCGTTCGTAAGAATTTGCTTGCTGATTTTATGTCAATATATTCCCTTGCTGATTTTATGTCAATATATTCCCTTGCTGATTTTATGTCAATGATCAAAGTCTCACTACATGCAGCAGAACTGTATTTCTTGTGCTTGAAATAAGACACTCATTTCTGTATGTGTTGGTTTTATGAACTGTGCAAGACACTAAAATACCAGACTTGACCATATGAAAAAACCTTAGTCTGGTTTACAAAACAAGATTTCTGTTTGATATGGCACTGAAAAGTATTGTGTAGAAGAGAAAGCTCATTAACCCTTTACTCCATAAGGCATTCCTATGGCATCTCTAATTGACCCTAAATAATAGCAAGGATGAAGCTGTTACTTATTTGTAAATGACACTTTTTGATAGCATAGAAAACATTGTGACAAAAGGTGAAATTGCTCGTCACGAGCAATTTCACCTTTTGCCACAATGTTTTCCAAAGACTCCAAAGCAATGTGTAGAAATGAGTATCTATGGAGTAAAGGGTTAACAGCATTTTCCTCTTTATTAAAAGTTATCTCTCTACAAGCTGTATAACCCTTTACCACACTTTTTGCCCACTTTTAACAACCTTGGGAAAGAAAGCTTTTGAAAACATTGTTGGAAAAAGAGAAAATGCTGGTAACCAGCATTTTCTCCTTTTCCAACAATGTTTTCTGCCCTTTCAAGGACAAATTCACTATTTGAACCACCTTGAAATGGTTGACTGCAAATGTTTTGAATTTCTTCGAGGCTAAAATTTTGTCATCTGGTACAGGGATAAACACAGTATCATTTGTTACAGAGATAGACTATAGATACCTTGGAGGGAAGGTTATATCATACTCGTATACATGATCTTTATATTGCTGTGGCTCTGTGTCATATTTATTCAACTGAAAGAGAATATAAATCAATTAAAATAAATAAAAAAAAAATCATTGTACAGCTTTTCTTACTTTCATTTGCTTGCTTTGCATTTATTTCTATTTTTTTACTGTTTTTTTTACTCGTTTCCAAATGACATAAGTTTCAAACTTGTCCAAACAAAAATAATTTGCAGACAACAAAATAAACATGACTCAAAAATTGTAACTTGACCTTAGAAGAGTAAAAAACATGGTGGGAAAAGGAGAAAATGCTGGATACCAGCATTTTCTCCTTTTCCCAAAATGTTTTCAGAAGGCTTCTTCCCCTGGGTTGTAGTAAAAACAAGGCTCCTCCAACTTCTGATAAAGACTGGTTACATTTTTGCTACTGTTATTGATACTTATAATGGTAAGAAAATTATTCAAAAACATCTCATCAATAGTAAAAACCACAATGTTGCCAATTCAAATTTATTTTTCTTATTATATCTGACAGTGTAGATCCAAGATCAGATGTCATATTCTGTGTAGTCTGATCTTGATCTACACTGTCTGCCTCAAACTTTGTGTAGCAGTCAAAAGCTAAAAGATTTGCACAATATCCATAAACATGCTATCTGTCCCCACATCCTTCCATTAATACAATGCTTTTAACCTGTTTAAAAAAGAAAGGAATTATTTTTTACTCCTTGTATAAAGCAATATTTTCCTTTTCCATGTTTTTCACATGTATTTGCATATTTATGTTCTTTTTCCACATTTCACAAGGATGTGTTACCAGCCATCTGCAGAAACATGTAAATTGTTGCTGCCACAAATTTGTTATTTTCTCACAATGTTTCCTACCCTTCTAAAGATGAAAAAAACACAACCAGTTCAATTAAGACACAACCTTTTATCTGCCAATCTTTTTAATTTTGATACTGTTGTCAATTTGGACAAAGATAAAAATAAAACGAAAGTAAGAAAAAGATAAACGAGAGCTGTCGGAATGAGAGCAATGCCCCCACTCCCCCCACCCCGACAGCCCCATTTCCAGAAACTGTGATCTTAAACCTGTTGCTGGGATCAGATGACCCTGATTATTGTAATTTCAAAATGGTCTCCAACTGGCACCTTGTATCCAATCCAAGGAAAAAAGAGATGTTTGTAAAACATGTATCCTCCCCTAACAGCATCCAATTCTAAATATAACATGTGATTATAAACTGTTAAGTTCAAAGTGTAAAAAAAAACAAAGGGTTATGACTCAAAATTTATTAATGATAAATTAACAATTCTTGGGCACTGCACTTCCCATTTATGTGAACTATCAACTTATAAGGTTTCATGATTTTACCTCACATACTTTTTGAGTTATGCTCTGGACAAAAATTAAGTTTAAAAATCAACAAAGGGCAATAACTGCAAAAATATAATGGGCAGAGTTATGGTTCTTGTGCAGTGCACTTCTCCTGAATAAGATCTATCCACATATAAAGTTTCAAGATGATACCTGAAAACCTTTTGAGTTATGCTCCGGACAAAAATTAAGTATGAAAATAAACAAAGGGCAACCACTCCAAAAATATGATGGGCAGAGTTATGGTTCTTGTGCACTGCACTTCTCCTTATTAAGATTAATCCACCTATGAGGTTTCCAGGTGATACCTGAAATACTTTTTGAGTTATGCTCCAGACAAAAATTAAGTATGAAAATCAACAAAGGGCATTAACTCCAAAAATATGATGGGCAGAGTTACGGTACTTGTACACTGCAGTTCTCCTTAATGAGATCTATCCACCTATGAGGTTTCAAGACGATACCTGAAATACTTTTAGAGTTATGCTTCGGACAAAAATTAAGTATGAAAATCAACAAAGGGCAATAACTCCATAAATATGATGAGCAGAGTTATGATTCTTGTGTACTGCACTTCTCCTTAGTGAGATCTATCCACCTATGTAGTTTCAAGATGATACCTGAAATACTTTTTGAGTTATGCTCCGGACCAACTGGTGGACCAACCGACGGACCAACTGACAAATGCAAAGCAATATACCCCTGCTTCTTCGAAGGGGGGCATAAATATTGAAGTGTACTTTGAAGTATGAAAATAGCATGGAGAATTTGATTGCTTTTACTAATAACTTTTAAACTATCATATCATAATGCAAACTATACTAGATATATACTAAGGTCTAATAAAACTTACCAGTTTATTTTTATTACAGAATACCTCGTTGTGGTGTTCATGGTGATCAAAGTATTTTGATTCGACAGTTAACACAACCTGTAAATTTAAGCATCATGAAAACTTAGGTTCATATTCCCTTGAATAAATGAATGTGTGATTTTAATACCCTAAGGAAGAAGTCTTTGGAAATGATATAGGAAAACGATGTGGAATGCAACACACAAAAAGAGGCATTCAGACATCTGCGTAAAGTGTAATTTCAGATCAGCCTGCGCTGTCCGCGCAGGCTGATCCGAAACAACACTCTCCGTTTCTATGCAATTTTCTGTTTTGGACAAGTCTACTGTAGCACAATATCTAATGTAGTCGTAAATGCCGTCTCGGGTCTGCCTGTGCGGATTGCGCAGGCTGATCCGAGACGACACTTTACGCAATTGTCCGAATGCCCCTTTACGCGTGCTGCAAGCCATGTAATAAAGGAATTTAGTATGTGTATTTCCTCTTTTTCCTAGTGCCCTTTACAACTTTTTTTTTTTCCTAGAACACATTTTTGTTCAACATGCTTAAATTTTTCTAGAAGCAAAATTTGATTCTCTTAGAGAATGCAACAAGAAACATATTCCTTACCTTATTATTTGCATCACTGTATGAAACTTTGGAGATCTGATCCTTTTTACCTCGAACTTCTTGTTCTTTTGTTTGAACTGTTAGTTCCTGCAATGTAAGGCAATCAATTATCTTCAAGGCCAAGCCCCAGTAGCTAAGTCAGTAGTGTACAGGACTTGAGAATAAATTCTTTCTGGTGATTAATGATAGTCAATGCAAAAGGATTCATTCCTGACAATTTTTTTGACAAAGGTTACCCATAATTTGCGTATGTTTTGGGACACCCAAAAAATTGGGACACCATCAAAAATCGCAAAAAATAATTATTTTTCATGACCCAAAGATTTGGGACATACTAAAAATTGCAAAGCGAGATCGGTATTTTTTTGTTCCTAAGAATTGGGACAGTGAACAGCTATTTAGGGAAAAAGAAAATCTTTCAATCCGTTTGAAAATGTTTGTTTGCAAATATTTACTTTGGCTTTCGCATAGTTTTATTTCTCCACATGTAACATTGTAAACATGCTTCCCAACCCTCATGATTTCAATGGGAGTTACCTGATTGAAGACAAAAAAAAACGATCACCTGACAGTCTATTTTAAACCCTAAATCAAACAGAAATCCGACGTAAGTGTAAAAAGGGTGTGATAAACTTCTATCCAAGATCCATAACGTGTGTACATCCGAAGTCGACAGAGTTGACACGCGTGTAATTCATGGTCAATCGAGTTTAATGTCTATAAATAGAAATCAAGGTACACAGTTTTACCCAAGGTTTATCGATCGAAGATCGACGAACCAATCAAATTTGAGATTGGTCCGAGTAGGTACTTGTCAGAGTGGAATTAACGTCACCTCACGTACATGTAAGGAGGTAAGATATGTTGTGAATTTATCTACAAACGCACAATAACATCCTCATCGCGACCCAAAGACGCAGATAATAATGAGTGACAAGTTAATAATCAACAAAAATAATGAGAAAAAGCGACATTTTAAACTCTTAGTGCTCAAATTGATCGATGGAATTCCAATCTGTCTAAAAAATTGATCACCCTGCAAACCTGACATCAGTGACGTTCCAATATTTCAACGTCGGCAACATTCAACGGGTTAGCAGCGAGTGACTTTCAGTATGACAGATAGTCTTGTTTGACCATAAGTTTTGGGACAGCTGACAAAATAATTATTTTTTTGTAGAACAAAGTTTTGGGACACGAATAAAATTAATTATTTTTTACTGTCCCAAAATTTAAGCAAATTACGGTGTATGGGAAAGGAGCCAGTGGCTTGGAAACAATATTGTGCTGAGTAGTGATAACAAACTCCAGGAAAGCATGGATTGGTGCACTGCTTGCCATGATATAACTGACATAAAGTTGAACATAGCGATAAAAAACACAAAATCAGTCAATCAATCAATTACTCTTCACCGTGTAACAAGGACAGTTGGAAAAGACACCCAATCATTGCACTTTCATGGCTGTTCTAGCTATAACTTCCTATAAAATATCATTAAGAATAAATAAGATCAGACTGCAGAGCTCCTTCATCCATTTACTAGATCACAAAATTTCATACTTGTCTGCATTGAAAGCACTTGTAGATGACAAATCAAAAGTGACTCATTTTATGAAAGTTGTCTGTGAAAAGGGTAGAAAACTTTGTGGGAAAAGGCAAAAATGATGGTTATTATGTTTTCACAAGCCATCTCTCCTAGGCTCATCAAAACTTTGAATTGTGAGGTAACAGTTACAACTATCATATAGAAGGACACTCGCATGAAAAAACCAGCACCTCAATTTAACTCTTTACCAAACGACAAAATTTTGGACTAGTCAAAATTGAAAGCACTTGCAGAGGACAAAATAAATGTAAATCAAAAATTGAATTTTGATTTTGAAAGGGCAGAAAACATTGTCGGAAAAGGAGAAAATG
The DNA here is from genome assembly GCA_943736015.1 of Tridacna crocea. Taxonomy (NCBI): domain Eukaryota; kingdom Metazoa; phylum Mollusca; class Bivalvia; order Cardiida; family Cardiidae; genus Tridacna; species Tridacna crocea. Next base: position 47,372,257 of record OX031064.1, read on the forward strand.
CTGGTAACCAGCATTTTCTCCTTTTCCCACAATGTTTTCAGAAAGCTTTTTATCCTCAAGGTCGTTAAAAGTCGGGATTGTGTGGTAAAGACTTAACATGGAACCCTGAGCATTAAGTTTGTAAATCCTATACCTATGATTATGGATTAACTCTTTACCAAACGACAAAGTTTTAGACTGGTTCAAATTGATTGGTAAATGGTCAACACAAAAAAATCTGACCAAATCAAAAACAGAAAAGAGATGAGGGTCTGTATTTACCAACCATTCACTATCTCATTCTCAGTTTTACTCTTAGAAAATAAAACATCCCCTTCGCTCACCTTTTTGGTTTAGCCAATCAGAGATTGCCTTACTTTCAAATTAAAAAAAAAAAACTGATTTCTTCTTTAGTTACCTTTAACAATGACTTCAGATCTAACCGGAAATTAAAATCACCAAATAAAAAGTATGGAACTTTCTCAAATTGGTCAGTTTCGAATCTGAAATGTAAAACATTCTACTTTAAACAATTTTCAATTCATTTGTCAAACAAAATGTAACCATAACTACAATACAAGTTGCAAACTGCCATGCCTATCACAAAAGTTGTACAAATCTTCTTCACCATTTAACAAAATTTTAGCCCCATCCATTATTGAAGGCATTGACACATGGCAACTCGAATGATGCTAAAATGATAGGATGTCTTTCAACCCTTTCCCAAATGACAAAGTTTGGACTCTTCCAAACCGAAAGAGTTTGCAGACGACAATTTTAGATTTTAGGAAAATGGCAGAAAGTTCTCAAAAAGAGTAGAAAACACTTTGGGAAAAGGAGAAATTGCTCGTTACAAGCAATTTCTCCTTTTCGTTCAGTGTTTTCAAAAGACTTTTACTGCAGACATGTAAAAACCAGGGCTTGTTTGGGAAAGTGTTAAACTCTTTTCCAAATGACAGATTTTTGGACTGGACCAAAATCAAAGCATCTGTAGATGACAAATTAAGTCTTTATAAAATGATGATTTTTTTTACTTTAATAGGGTAGAAAATATTGGGGAAGAAAGAAGAAAATGCTCTCCTTTTCCAACAGTGTTTTCTGTAGGTCCTCCTTCTAAGGGTCATTAAAAGTCAATTGTGTGGTAAAGAGTTAAGGGTAGAAAATATTGTGGGGAAAACCATGTATTGTTTGAGACATAGTTTTTTGAAACTTTGTCCACAGACTTGCAAAAATGAAGGTCTGTTTGGTAAAGGTTTAAGATGCATATTGAAGTATTACAATTTTGTCACGCTAAAATTTTAGCAGAGAAAGATGTCACCAATTTGGCAGGATAATTTCTGAAATGTATCATGAGCTTTTCTTAAAAAAAAATCAACAAAATAGCAAACTCAATATGGCCTGTAACATGTGACAAGGGGCATCCAGGACTTTGCGCAAAGCGCCATCTTGGATCAGTCTGCACAGTCTGCGTAGCCTAATCCGAGACGACACTGTCCGTTTAAATGTGCAAGTCTTCTGAAGGGCAAAATCTAATGTAGTTGTAAGTCTCAGATTAGCCTGTGCAGACTGTGCAGGTTGATCCAAGGCAACTCTTTACACAAATGTCTAAATGCCCCTTTTTGCCTGTTACAAGCTACATAGGATCAAGATAAATGTTACCTCTGTAAGGTATGTGCAAGTGCTCTGTAACGATTTTCTACATATATGGAGGGACTCTGAAATACAAACAGATTCAAAAACAGGTTAATTAGCTCTGAATTCTACCACACAATCCTAAGTATTAATAAGCCTTTGAAAAACATGACAAGAAGAAAATGCTGGTTTACCAGCATTTTCTCCTTTTTAACAATGTTTTTTACCCTATCAAAGACAAATCCTACCTTTGAGTCATAGCTAAATTGTTGTCTGCAAATGCTTTCAATTTGGACAAGTCTATTAAAATTTTGTTGTTAGGTAAAGAATTAAGCCAATATACAAGCTTTTGGACTAGACCAAGACAAAGGCATTTGAAAATGACCAAAACATGTTGCAAAAATGATGATATCTGTCTTTGTCAGTGTAAAAATCATCATGGGAAAAAGAGAAAATGCTAGTTTCCAGCATTTTCTACTATTCCCACAGTGTTTTCAAAAGCTTTCTCTTTCAGGGCTGTTAAAGGTAAGGACTAAGTAGTTTAGGATAAATTTCCTCCTGAAATGAATTTGGAGCACACAACAATGAAGATATTCTGTTAGAAGAAACAACAAGATAAGAAGTTAAAGGTCAACCACAAAATTTTAGACTTGTCCAATGTGAAAGCAATTGCAGACAACAAAATAAAAGTGACTCAAAAATTGAAACATGGAGCTTAACAGAGTAGAAAACATTGTATGAAAAGGAGAAAATGCTGGTAAGCAGCTTTTTCTCCTTTTCCCACAATATCTTATTCCCCATCAAAGATGTATCCCTTGATTTCAACTGTATTTTGTACCACTTAACACTTGCAAAATAGAAGAGTGTAAATTTTTTGTAATTTGCTAACAGGTAAAGCAATCAACTTGGTCTGGAAGTAGAGAAGTCCTTGGGCATGCAGAAAATTCACAAATAGTAAGAAGCCTATGCAGACTGCACATGCCAACATGGTCCTATACTTTTTTTTAGCTGACACAATAACCCTCTTCTCCATATATACTCATTTCTACACATTGCTTGTAGGAACCTTCGGAAAACATTGTGGCAAAAGGTGAAATTGCTCGTCACGAGCAATTTCACCTTTTGCCACAATGTTTTCAATGCTATCAAAAGGTGTCATATACACATAAGAAACAGCTTCATTTTTGCTGTTATTCATTACCACATAATCCCTACTTCTGAGGCTCTTAAGAAAGAAGCCTTTTGAAAACACTATGGGAAAAGGAGAAAATGCTGGTAACCAGCATTTTCTCCTTTTCCCACAGTGTTTTCTACCCTTCCCAGAACAAATTTCTATGTTCAAGTCACCTTTATTTTGTCGTCTGCAAATGCTTTCAATTTTGACCAGTCGAAAATTTTCTTGTTTGGTAAAGAGTTAAGGTCAATTAGAGATATCATAGAAATGCCTTATGGGGTAAAGGGTTAAACACCCTTTCTACAGAGCATGACTCGGATGTATGTCTCAAAACAGCTTGAAAGGGTTGGAAAATTGAATCTGACAGTTTTGTATAAAACTAGAAGAATAGAAACTATAATATGTACACAGTACTTACTTTTTGCATTGCAATAATGTTTGAGGCATCATGGAAGAGATGAATATTTATCAGGTCAAAAACACTGAAACATAAAAGTATAATCTGATAAACCCTTCATCACACAATCTTCATTTTCATCAATGTTGATGAAAAAAGGCATTTGACAACATTATAGGAAAAGGAGAAAATGCAGGTCACCAGCATTTTCTCTTTTCCTCATAATCTTTCCTACCCTATGAAACACAAATCTTATCTTGTAAGTAACAATGAATATGTCATGTGCAAGTGCTTTCAATTTGGACAAGTCCAAAATTTTGTCGTTTGGTAAAGAGTTTGGAATTGAAAACTGCTGCATCTTTGAGCCTTTACCAACCAATACCAAGTTTTAACCCCTTACCCCATAAGGCATTTGTATGGTATCTCTTATTGACTCTAAAAAACAGTAAGGATGAAGCTGTTTCTTATGTGTATATGACACCTTTTGATAGCATAGAAAACATTGTGGCAAAAGGTGAAATTGCTCGTCACGAGCAATTTCACCTTTTGCCACAATGTTTTCTACAGGCTCCTACAAGCAATGTATTAAAACGAGTATCTATGGAGTAAAGGGTTAAAAACCCCGAGAAAGAATCCTCTTGGAAACATTGTGGGAATGGAGAAAATGCTGGTAAACAACATTTTCTTCTTTCCTACAATGTTTTCTACCTTTCCAAAAACAAAATTCAATTTCTGGTTCGTTTTTTTTTTGTTCTCTTAAATGTCTAAATTTTTGTCACTTGGTAACGAGCTGACCTGGCTAAAAATATTTGCTTTTGTGACAATCTGTGTATTAAATTAACAAACAAAAAGCCAGCTTAATTAATTTTGAAAGCTTGTATTTGTGTAACTCTTTACCAAATGACAAAATTTTAGGTTTGTCCAAATTGAAAACATTTGAAGACGTCAAAATTAAAGTGACTGAAAATTTGAAATTTGTTTCATGAAAGGTAGAAAACATGTTGGGAAAAGGAGAAAATGCTAGTTACCAGCATTTTCTCCTTTTCTGAAAATGTTTTCTAAAGGCTTCTTTGTCAAACCCAGGGATTGTATGGTAAAGGGTTAAAATCTCTGACTTTGTGTGCAAAAAACTGCACTGCACAACATCTATAGATTTTCTAGAGACTGTGCATCAGAAGACACCAAATAATCGGCTTGATCACTGGTTAATACCTGACAATCCTGAGTTTTCACAACTAGGAAATCAGACTTTTAAAAACATTGGTAACCAGTATTTCCCCTTTTCCCAAAATATTTTCTAACCTTTCAGTCAAATTATTTGAGCTAAACTTAATTTGTCATCTGCAAAATGGTTTCAATTTTGGACTAGTCAAAAATAACGTCATGTGATAATTTATATAACCTTTACTTTCACCTTTGCAACCAATAATTACTATCTAATCATAGGCTTCTCCAAGGCCTCGAGGAAAAATGTGTAAATTAATAAAGTACATACTTAAACTAGATGTGATAATAACCCCCACCAGCTCCTTGTCACAAAAACAGGTCTTTATTGCAGACTGCAGAATTTCATTATTTTGCCAAGCAGTTTTCAAAAGGTCACTCGTAAAAGCCATTTCAAAATCTGACCAGCAGTTTCAGAGAAGAAGAATTTTTAAGAGTTTCTTAGCCCTTTACTCCATAGATACTCATTTCTATGCATTGCTTGTAGGAGCCTTTGGAAAACATTGTGGCAAAAGGTGAAATTGCTTGTGACGAGCAATTTCACCTTTTGTCACAATGTTTTCTATGCTATCAAAAGGTGTCATATACTCATAATAAGAGGATCAAGATGGCCCTGGATCGCTCACCTAAATTTTTGAGAGGACCATAGCCTTTTTTTTTTTGAAGGTATTGAAACACTGGAAACAAAATCATTACTTTACCAAGCAATTTTTAAAGGGTCACCTGTAAAAGTCCTTTCAAAATCTGACCAGCAGTTTCAGAAAAGAAGAATTTTTAGGAGTTTCTTAATTTCAGTACAGTTCAAGTAGCCCCATTCATCAGAGCCATGTTTCTTGACCTATCAAAATTTCGCGCACAAATTTTGAAAAAAGTCATTCAAGGAACATTTCCATGAAATAATTTTCAAATCTGACCAGCCGCTTCAGAGAAGAAGAATTTTCAAGAATTTCTGCATTTCCATATAGTGCAAGTAGCCCCCATTCACCAGAGCAATGTTCTTGACGAATCAAAATTTCACGAACAATTTTTGAAAAGGGTCAGCCAAGGAATATCTCTGTGAAATGTTCCAAAATCTGACCAGCCGTTCAAGAGAAGAAGAATTTTTAAGAATTTCTTCATTTCCCTACAGAGCAAGTAGCCCCCATTCACCAGAGCCATGTTTCTCGATAATCAAAATTTCATGAACAATTTTTGAAAAGGGTCACCCAAGGAACATCTCTTTGAAATTATTTCAAAATCTGACAGCGGTTTCAGAGAAGAAGAATTTTTAAGAATTTCTTCATTTCTGTTTAGTGCAAGAAGCCCCCATTCACCAGAGCCATGTTTCTTGACGTATCAAAATTTCGCCAACAAATTTTGAAAAGGTCACCCAAGGAATATCTCTGTGAAATTATTCTAAAATCTGGCCAGTGGTTTCAGAGAAGAAGATTTTTAAAGAATTTCCTAAAAAATTCCATTTTGTTGCCATGGCAACCAGAGTTTTTGATGGAATCAAATTCTGTGAACAATCTTTAAAGAGGACCTCCCGAGGAACATTCCAGCCAAGTTTGGTCTAAATTGGCCCAGCGGTTTAGGAGGAGTTGATGTTTAAAGAATTGTTGACGACGCACAACAGACGACAGACACTGGGTGATCCTAAAAGCTCCCCTTGAGCACATTTTTAGTTGAGCTAAAAATGGAACTGAATACAAAGAGAAATAGCATTTATTTCAGTTTTATTCTAGCTTATATTTCGCTCAAGGTTCAAAATTTCACACATTTTTAACTTGATCGATAACAAAATTGCTGTTTTGATAATTGATTAGATACCATCAAATGATCTCATGTTTATAACAAATTGTGTCACACCTTTTTGTTTACATGATGCTGAATGTTGTGTTTTGATTGGCCGATAAGACGTGGGAGGACCTGTCAATTAAAATCGGCAGAAAGGTCAATTGTGTGTAGACAACTCACCAATTATTTACACTCCAACGAGTCCTGAGGAATCCTTTCCGTGACCATTTGAAGTCCGGAAAAAAGTTCTGTGGATATTTGGCTTTCTCCTTTATTTGGATATTTTCTATGTTCCCTGATAGAACCTGTAATTAAGTATTAGATTCATTCTTTACCAAATGACAACATGTTGGACTCAAGCAAATTGGAAGCATTGGCTGATAACGAATAAATGTAGATCAAGCAATGATAGGGTAGAAAATATTCTGGGAAATGGTGGTTACCGTCATTTCTCCTTTATTTGGATATTTTCTATGTTCCCTGATAGAAACTGTAATTAGGCATGAGATTCACTCTTTACCAAATGACAAAATTTTGGATTCAACCAAATTGGAAGCATTTGCAGACAACGAATAAAGTACTGATTTCTGTCCCTACTTTTGACAACCCCGAGAAAGAAACTTTTACAAAACATTGTGGGAAGAGGAGAAAATGCTGGTAACCAGCATTTTCTCCTTTTCCCACAATGTTTTCTACCCTTCACAAAACAAATTTTAAAGTTTTAGTCACTTTTATTTTGTTGTCTGCAAATGCTTTTGATTTGGACAAGCCTTAAATACTGTCGTTTGGTAATGAATTTATCCTAATATAAAGAAAATCAGACATTTGTACAAACTGAGAGCACTTGAAAGGTAAAATTTTGGTCAAATTATGAGATGTGTCTTTGAACGGATAGAATCACATTGTGGGAAGTGAAGAAAATGCTGGCTACCAGACACAAATGTAAACATGTACAAACTGAAAGCCCTTGAAGTCCACAAGGCAAATCTGGCTCAAATGTAGAGATTTGTCACTGAAGGAAAGAAAACGTTAACTCTCTACCAATTGACAATATTACAAGCTTGTCCAAATCGAAAGTATTTGCAGACGACAAAATAAAAGTGACCGAAAATTTGAAATTTGTTTTGTGAAGGGTAGAAAACTTTGTCGGAAAAGGAGAAAATGCTGGTATCAAGCATTTTCTCCTTTCCCACAATGTTTTCTAAAAGCTTCTTTCTCAGGGTCCTAAAAAGTAGGAAGTGTGTGGAAATGGATTTACACAAAGGGTAGAATACAGTTAGAAATGGAGAAAATGCTGGTTTATCAGCATTTTCTACCTTTTCAATGATCTTTTTGAAACACTTTTTTTCACGGAGTTGTTACAATTCTGGACAACTTGGTAAAGACCTAGGAATCAGAACAAGTTTTGATTTAACTCTTTACCACACGAGAAAATTTTAGGCCAGTCTAAATTGAAAGCATTTGCAGATTACAAAATAAAGGTGACTGAAAAACTAAAATTTGGTCTGGGAAGGGTAGAAAACACTGTGGGAAAAGGAGAAAATGCTGGTTACCAGCATTTTCTCCTTTTCCCACAGTGTTTTCAAAAGGCTTCTTTCTCAGGGTCGTTAAAAGTAGGGATCGTGTGGTAAAGAGTTAACCATTTACCACACAAAGATGACTTTTGAAAACCTTGAGAAAAAAGCCTTTTGAAAACATTGTGGGAAAAGGAGAAAATGCTGGTAACCAGCATTTTCTCCTTTTCCCACAATGTTTTCTACCCTTCCCAAATCAAATTTAACTCACTTTTTTTTCAGTCACATTTCTTTTGTCATCTGCAATTGCTTTCAATTTGGACAAGTCAATAAATTTGTTGTTTGATAAAGAGTTAAAAGTTTACAAAAGCAATTACCTTTTGAAAAAAAAAAATTAACAGATTCTCAGACTTTTCTTACTCAAGAGTATTTGCCTTTCTTGAAAACAAATGTTGCTTTAGTATTTGAATTTCCCTTTGAAAGGGCAGAGAGGACTATAACCAGCAATTTCTGTATTTTTATGATGTTTTCAAAAAAAAAAAGTTCTCATGGTTGTGAACACATCGTTTGGGAATAAATGGAACCATCGTCTGCGGAAGTCATATTCTTCGAAGATTCGACCTGTCTTAAATGAAGCATCACTCTCCCCGATATTGGGGAGACTGTAGTAATATGCACTATAAAGTAGCAATGGAGAAAACAGCTTTTATCAATATGTTTGAGGAAAAATCAGGCCTGTTTTAACTCCAGATTTGTCTAAACTGCTGATCATAGCTGAAAGAATCGCACCAGGTAGCGGTTTATTGAGTAAATGTTTACTTTGAAATTCAAAGTAATGGTTTCCTATAGAAAAGTAGTTGGGTTCTGTACCCAGGATGCCCAAATTAGATAGATAGGTATTTGTAGAATGCCATCTGGCAGGAGATAATGAAATGGAACATATTATACAGCACTTACCTCCCTTCCTTCCACTGGAATAAACTTGCATTCTGAAAAAAGACAAACAATAGATTTCATTTATCTCTGGAAACTTTTCACCATGTAACAAAATTCTACACTTGTTCATTCTGAAAACATTAGTTTTTGCTGACAACATTAACTATGGTCCACATGGGATTTTTGTTTCAAAAATGTAGAAAACATCATAGGAAAAGGTGAAAATGCTGTTTTCAAAGCCCTCTTGTTTTGGTCACAAAAAAATGCAAATTGTATGGCATAGGCTTTAATTGTTATAGAAAATAGGCCTTATCTCTGAAACACATGTTAACTTTTTATTCCTACAGTGTCAATAAACCATTAAAATCATGCCTGTTTTTTTTTTAGGTCATATCCAGAGGATTCAGACTTAAACTCTTTATAAAACAACAAAATTTTAGTTTAGTTTAGTTCAAACTGAAAGCATTTGCAGTCGACAAGACAAATGTTACTCAAAAATTATAATACTCAAAAATTATAATTTGATTTAGGAATGGCAGAAAACATTTTGAGAAAAGGAGAAAATGCTGGTTACCAACATTTTTTCCTTTTTCCACAATGTTTTCAAAATGCTTCTTTTATCACTGAAAGGCGCGATTGTGTGCTAAGGAGTTAAAAAGTTTTGCAGGAAAAGGAGAAAATTTGTTTGACAGATACATAATTGAATGGATGCTTGCACCAAGCTTTACATCAATAAGGTCACAGTAACCTTCAAAATGGCAAACAGAAGCAATGGCATGCAATTGAGATCAACATAAGACTGCTTGGGTGATGTAATCTCTTGCCTTAGCATAATACTGTTCAATATTTTTTTCATTAAAAGTTCACCCAAATCAACTTTAAAACTGCAATGTTCTGGCTGTTTTTTGGAATTGAGTAAGTCTATTTCATTGTTGAAGATACATCTATTTCATTCTTCAGTATGGCAAACATCAATTTCATTTATTTTGCTCTAAAAGGGTAAACAGATTATGATTTTATTACAGAATTCAACCAAAGTATTAAAATCATCTTTAATTTCCTCTGGGATAACTTCATGACTGCAGATATTGATTCCGATTTAAACTTTGCCACCAAAATTACCAGGAAAACTGATGAAAAAAATCTGAAAGCGAGCCATATTGTGAAATTCTATTTCCAATTCTTTTATTTTGCACTCTCAAGTAGTTAAATATGGAAGCTAGACTGAGAAAATGACAAAGCAATGTATTAAAAATCATCTCAAATTTCCATGGGAATACTTTAACCCTTCACCACACAAGTCCATGTTTAACTCATTACCAAACGACAATATTACAGGCTTTTGGAAACCAAAAGCACTAGCTTGCAGATGACAAAATAAAGGTGACTGAAAGTTTGAAATTTGCTTTTTGAAGGGTAAAAAACATTATGGGAAAGGAGAAAATGCTGGTTACCAGCATTTTCTCCTTTTCCCACAATGTTTTTCAAAAGGCTTCTTTCTCAACGTTATTAAAACTCTGGATTGTGAGGTAAGGGTTTAAGTCATGTCTCATAATTACGTTGCCTTTCAAGTTGGACAAGTGTAAATTTTTGTTGCATGTAACAACTGAAGCATTGTAGTTATTGATTCATTTGAAACTTGTGACTAAAATAGCCAGTCTAGTGCCTATAAAAAAACCACACAAACATGTTACATTAGGAAATTCTTTTTCTGTGAATCAACCCTTTACTCCACAGATACTCATTTCTACTCATTACTTGTAGGAGCCTTTAGAAAACATTGTGGCAAAACGTGAAATTGCTCGTGACGAGCAATTTCACCTTTTGCCACAATGTTTTCTATGCTATCAAAAGCTGTCATATACTCATAAGAAACAGCTTCTTCGTTGCTGATATTTAGGGTCAATTAGAGATACCATAAAAATGCCTTGTGAGGTAAAGGGTTAATATTATCTCCTGTAGAAAATGTTCCCATATTTTTTTGGTTGTGGTTGTTTTGTCCTTCTATCAGTAGCAGTAGCAGCAGACATAAACTGAAAACACTATGTTAAAGGAGGAATTGCTCATAGTGCTAAGCTCCTCCTTAATCATTTACCAAACGAGAAAATTATAGACTGGTCCAAATTGAAAAGCATTTGCAGGCAACAAAATTAATGTGACTTAAAAATTGAAATTTGGTTGGAGAAGGGTAGAAAACATTGTGAAAAAAGGAGAAAATGCTGGTAACCAGTATTTTTTTCTTTTCCCAATATGTTTTCGAAAGACTTCTTTCTAAGGGTGATTAAAAGTCAGGGTTGTGTGGTAAAGAGTAAAGCAATAGGTCCAATCCCAAGTTGTGACCACTTTGAGTAAAAAGATGTTTGAAACCATTGACAGAAAAACATGAAAATGCTGGTTCAACATGTGTTTTGTCTTCTCCCAGAATGCTTCATACCTTTTCAAAAACTCTTCCTATCATTTGAGCAAAACTTAACCCTGTACTCCATAGATACTAATTTCTATCCATTGCTTGTAGGGGTCTTTGGAAAACATTGTGGCAAAAGGTGAAATTGCTCATGACGAGCAATTTCACTTTTTATCACAATGTTTTATACAGTATCAAAAGGTGTCATATACACCTAAGAAACAGCTTCATCCTTGCTGTTATTTAGGGTCAATTAAAGATACCTTAGAAATGCTTTATGGGGTAAAGGGTTACTCGTCTGACTATTATCATTTTGAATTTGGACAAGTCCATAATTGTCTGACTGGTAGTAATTTTTTAATTTGAATTGTGCTACCTAATCATTACAGCTTTCTATTATTCATAACTATGCATTTATAATGTGAACTAAGTCCTTCCTCAAACTTATTTTCAAATTACGTCATACATGATATTTGTTTCTTTCCCTACCACAAATGACAGAAGTTTAGACAGACTGTATAGAAAATGCAGGCTGATCTCTGATCTACACTGTCCACAATTTTATTCTAGATTGATACTAAACTGTCTGTTTGTCTTCAGGGAAACTTTATTTGAAGCCATTCAAAAGTGCAAATTATTTATTTGGTAGCAGAAGTATTTAATTTAACCCTTTACCACATGGTTGTGACTCTTAACAACCCTAAGAAGGGAAGCTTTTGAAGACATTGTGAGAAAAGGAGAAAATGCTTGTAACCAGCATTTTCTCCTTTTCTCACAATGTAGAAATTTTCTCCTCTTCCCAAAACAATTTTCAGGTTTTGAGTCAAATTCATTTTGTCATCTGAAATGCTTTCAATTTGAAAAAGTAAAAAAAAAATGAGTTAATAATGAAGTAATTTTTCAACACAGACAAGAATGATACCTTCCCTGGGTTAAGGTATCGCCAACTCACCTACAAAGTCAAATATCATCACATCTTCTACACTCTCATGGATGAAGTACAGATTTCCCAGTGCCTGAAATATCAATTAAATTCATTTCATAATCGTGTACCCCTTTACTATAAAATCCTGACTTTCAACAATCCTAGGAAGGTTTTGAGAATAATATAGCAAAAGAACAAAGGCTGGAAACCAGCTTTCTCCCCTTTTCCTACCATATTTTTGCATTGAAAACAATGTAGGAAAAGGATAAAATTTTGGTAACCAGCCTCTTCCCCGTTTTCTCCACCATGTTTCCATTCCTTTCAAAGACAGATCCCATCGTAAGTGCCAAATTTGCTGTCTCCAAATGCTTTCAATATTGTCTGCTGGTAGAGATAATTCATTATCTTATACCCTTGACACCAAAAGAAGTCTTTTTAACTCATTACCAAGCGACAAAATTTTAGGTTTGTCCAAATTGAAAGCATTTGCAGACGACAAATTAAAAAGGACTGAAAATTTAATTTTTGTGAAGGGTAGAAAACATTGTGGGAAAAGAAGAAAATGCTGGTTACCAACATTTTCTCCTTTTCCCACACTGTTTTCTAAAGGCTTTTTTCTCAGGGTCGTCAAAAGTAGGGATTGTGTGGTAATGGGTTAAAGTGTTGTGAAACAAGGAGTCGATTACAAGTATCCTGTTCATCTACTACATTCCACAGCAAAACTAGAGCTGTCACTGAATGTGACTTAATACCCCTGCCAGCGCTTAGACAGACAAAAAGTGTCAAGTTCAAGGGGAGATAATTCCTGAACCAGGAAGAGTTGACACTTGAAAATTGCATCTTGTAAATCTTCAATAAAAGATCAATATATGGTCAATATAGGTGCAAACTTCAAATAGAAATGAAGCAAAACTAGGAGTTTGCAACACAAAATTACTAGTATTCTGTACACAGACAGACAGGCTGATTCCAGTATACCCCCGAAAACACTTAATTTTGTTTTGCGGGAGTATAAAAATGATATATTTTATGTTTTTTCAAATGTGGGTTGTTTGTGAAATTTATTGTAGTTTATAAAACGCCTACAAATTGTTTGTACGCGGATATAAAATATATCTATAAAATCCTGACTTTCAACAATCCTAGGAAGGTTTTGAGAATAATATAGCAAAAGAACAAAGGCTGGAAACCAGCTTTCTCCCCTTTTCCTACCATATTTTTGCATTGAAAACAATGTAGGAAAAGGATAAAATTTTGGTAACCAGCCTCTTCCCCGTTTTCTCCACCATGTTTCCATTCCTTTCAAAGACAGATCCCATCGTAAGTGCCAAATTTGCTGTCTCCAAATGCTTTCAATATTGTCTGCTGGTAGAGATAATTCATTATCTTATACCCTTGACACCAAAAGAAGTCTTTTTAACTCATTACCAAGCGACAAAATTTTAGGTTTGTCCAAATTGAAAGCATTTGCAGACGACAAATTAAAAAGGACTGAAAATTTAATTTTTGTGAAGGGTAGAAAACATTGTGGGAAAAGAAGAAAATGCTGGTTACCAACATTTTCTCCTTTTCCCACACTGTTTTCTAAAGGCTTTTTTCTCAGGGTCGTCAAAAGTAGGGATTGTGTGGTAATGGGTTAAAGTGTTGTGAAACAAGGAGTCGATTACAAGTATCCTGTTCATCTACTACATTCCACAGCAAAACTAGAGCTGTCACTGAATGTGACTTAATACCCCTGCCAGCGCTTTGACAGACAAAAAGTGTCAAGTTCAAGGGGAGATAATTCCTGAACCAGGAAGAGTTGACACTTGAAAATTGCATCTTGTAAATCTTCAATAAAAGATCAATATATGGTCAATATAGGTGCAAACTTCAAATAGAAATGAAGCAAAACTAGGAGTTTGCAACACAAAATTACTAGTATTCTGTACACAGACAGACAGGCTGATTCCAGTATACCCCCGAAAACACTTAATTTTGTTTTGCGGGAGTATAAAAATGATATATTTTATGTTTTTTCAAATGTGGGTTGTTTGTGAAATTTATTGTAATTTATAAAACGCCTACAAATTGTTTGTACGCGGATTATAAAATTCACCTCTTACAACACAATACTGACACTTCATGGCTTTGTGAAAACAAGCTTTGGAAAACATACCCAGAAAATGCTCATAACCAGCTTTTTCCTTTTTCAACAATGTTTTCTTTCCTTTCAAAAATTCAAAATCACCTATTACCAAACAATCCGGACTTTAAATGCCTTTGGGAAAAAAGGCTCTGGAAAACATTGTGGGAAAAGGAGAAAATGCTGGTTACCAGCATTTTCTCCTTTTTTCACGATGTTTTCCTTCCTTTTCAAAATTAATTTTAATTTTTGAGTCACTTTTATTCTGCTGTCGGCAAATGCTTTCAGTTTGAGCAAGTTTAAAATATTTCTATTGAGTAAAGAGTAAAGGTCTTTACTCCCAATGAAATTTGAGAGATTTGAAAAACAACATTCATAAAAAAACTTGAAAATAACATAGAAATTCTAACTGAATTAATGTTTTACATATTAACCCATGTAAAAAACACTGTAAAGCATGAACATGTACTTTACAAGCATCTTTTTTACATCAATTTTTTTTTATGTTTTCCAAATGACAAACACTTGTCAAATATCAAAACAATTGCAAATAAGAAATTTAATATGGCTTGATCAATGGAAGCTGTCCTTGGTAAGAGTATAAGGTGTAAGGTTAAGAGTATTGACAGAAAAAGAGAAAATGCTGGTTACCATCATTTCGTCCTTTTCCCATCATGTTTCCATACGCTATATTTTTCGGATAGTCCAAATAAAGAGAGAAACAATATTACAGAATTAGTTGTATGGTCAGATATCAGGGGACTTGGAAACTTGTTAGGGCTGTGGTGAATCATGTCCCCCCAAGCAGAGGGCGATTAAGGGACATGACTCACAACAGCTGTGAACAAGTTATTATACTGCAAAATTTTACCATTCCAACATTTGTTAAGTGAATTTTACTTTTTTTTTTGTAAAAAAGATTGAGTACTGTACACTAACGAAAAAAGAATTCCCATCTGAGTGCCCCAATTCAATACAAGAGGGCCATGATGGCCCTGAAATCGCTCACCTGAGTTTATTGACCAAACATGCACCATCTAGTTTCCCAGTGACCTAGTTTTTTATCAGACATTACCCATCATCAAACACTTTTGAGATATCAATAAGACAAACATTCTGGCCAAGTTTCATGAGTATCCGACTGAAAATGTGGCCTCTAGAGCGTACACATGGTTTTTCTAAGATTTGACCTGTGACCTAGTTTTTGACCCTCACGTGACCCATTGTCGAACTTGTCCGAGATATCATCCAGACAAACATCCTGACCAACTTTCATGGGTATCCAACTGGAAATGTGGCCTCTACAGCATACACAAGGTTTTTCTAAGATTTGACCTGGTGACCTAGTTTTTGACCCCACGTGACCCATTTTCATACTCGTCCGAGATATCATCCAGACAAACATCCTGACCAACTTTCATGAGTATCCGACTGAAAATGTGGCCTCTAGAGCGTACACAAGGTTTTTCTAAGATTTGACCTGGTGACCTGGTTTTTGACCCCATGCGACCCATTGTCGAACTCATCCGAGATATTATCGAGACAAACATCCTGACCAACTTTCATGAGTATCCGACTGAAAATGTGCCCTCTAGAGCGTACACAAGGTTTTTCTAAGATTTGACCTGGTGACCTAGTTTTTCACCCAACGTGACCCATTTTCGAACTCGTCCGAGAAATCATCCAGACAAACATCCTGACAAACTTTCATGAGTATCCGACTGAAAATGTGGCCTCTAGAGCGTACACAAGGTTTTTCTAAGATTTGACCTGGTGACCTAGTTTTTCACCCCACGTGACCCATTTTCGAACTCGTCCGAGATATCATCCAGACAAACATCCTGACCAACTTTCATGAGTATTCGACTGAAAATGTGCCCTCTAGAGCGTACACATGGTTTTTCTAAGATTTGACCTGGTGACCTAGTTTTTGACCCCACGTGACCCATTTTCATACTCGTCCGAGATATCATCCAGACAAACATCCTGACCAACTTTCATGAGTATCCGACTGAAAATGTGGCCTCTAGAGCGTACACAAGGTTTTTCTAAGATTTGACCTGGTGACCTAGTTCTTGACCCCACGTAACCCATTTTCGAACTCGTCCGAGATATCATCCAGACAAACATCCTGACCAACTTTCATGAGTATCCGACTGAAAATGTGGCCTCTAGAGCGTACACAAGGTTTTTCTAAGATTTGACCTGGTGACCTAGTTTTTGACCCCACGTAACCCATTTTCGAACTTGTCTGAGATATCATCAAGACAAACATCCTGACTAACTTTCATGAGTATCGGACTCAAAATGTGGCCTCTAGAGCATACACAAGGTTTTTCTAAGATTTGACCTAGTGACCTAGTTTTTGACCCCACATGACCCATTTTCGAACTCGTCCGAGATTTCATCGAGCCAAACATCCTGACCAACTTTCATGAGTATCCGACCAAAACTGTGGCCTCTAGAGCGTACACAAGGTAAAAAGTTGACGACGGACGACGCGCGACGCACGACGGACGCTGGACACAGCACGATCACAATAGCTCACCATGAGCACTTCGTGCTCAGGTGAGCTAAAAAACTGACATCACAGTGGGAACTGACGTCACTGAAACTTTGGTAATACGTGCTAAAGCGTGCAGCCTGGCACATAATCTTGATGTTAATCTTGATCGACGCCGCCAGTTCGGATGTTGTGTTGACAGTGTAGTCATGTATATGGGATGCTTTTACATTGGTTTTGCCAGTGTTCATGATAATATATATGTTCGGGATATATTATCCAATCAGATCACAAGAAATTTCTTTGCAGTATAATAATATTTTCTCATTTTTATATATCAGGAGGTTGTTTCGAAAGAGTCATGAAGACAGGGAAAATTACTAATAAAGGATCAAAGAAAAATCTTGATCAAATATCACTCAGTTCTACTATGCAAACACTCACAAGAAGCAACACAGATGAAACCAAATACTTCACCACAAAAAATTCTGTTAAAAATAACTTTGAGCCCAGGTGAACATAGGCACAATTAATTACAGAAATAGAATCAGATCATGATGAATTCTTATGAAAAACAAAACTTGATATAATGAATGGATGGATGTATTTGATTGATTGTATGGTGTTAGGCACCATTTTCAATATTATTTCAATTATTCCAAGGGGGTCAGTGCATCATGCTTGCTTTTCAGGTGTTTCTTTTACAAGTACTATACATTATGTTCTTTTAACTCTTTACCACATAATCCGGACTTTTAACGACCCTGAGAAAGAAGCCTTTTGAAAACATTGTGGGAAAAGGAGAAAATGCTGGTAACCAGCATTTTCTCCTTTTCCCACAATGTTTTCTACCTTTCCCAAATCAAATTTCAGTTTTTCAATAACTTTTATTTTGTCATCTGCAAATGCTTTCAATTTGAACCCGTCTAAAATTTTCTCGTGTGGTAAAGAGTTAAAAGCCACCGGCTGCCTTCAACATAACCATCAACAAAAAAATGGGTCAGCGGTGAGAGAGGAATGAATCCTGTTGCAATGACTATTATCAATCAATGGAAAGAAATTGGCACCCTTACGCAATAAAATACTGGTAATTTATCCATACACCAGAGTCATTCTATACACTTTGTAGCTCTAACAGTGTTTTTCTCTCTAGCTGTTTAGGATGCCAGTTCAAACCCAGGACTTACTGTGAATTTGTCAGCAGCTGTATAATCCTCATCCAGGAAGACACGGGCTCTGTCATATTTTTGTAATACATCACTACCCAACATGGATCTAAAAGTACATAAATAAGATCATCAAATACATGTTACAATGATAGCAAAAGTGCATTCTCTAATCACAATAACATAAACAGCTTTTGTCAAATGTTCTCAAGTTTCATTCTACAAGAGTGGTGCTCTGGCAAAAGTCGGTTTAATTCATCATCAAATGACAAAAATACAGATGGGTCCAATTCAAAGCATTTGCAGACGACAAAATACAGGTATATGTAACTCAAAAATTGAAATTAGTTTCCAGCAGGGTAGAAAACGTTTTGGGAAAAGAAGAAAATACTAGTTTTCTCCTTTGCCACAATGTTTTCAAAAGGCTTCTATCTCAGGGTTGTAAAAAGTAGGGATTCTTTGGTAAAGGGTTAAATTGCATGTTTTCTGTCCTTCCAAAAACAAACTTCAAATTTTGTATCACAATAATCTAATTGTCTGCAAATACTTTCAAACTGGACAAGCCTAAAATTTTGTCATTTTTGAACAGTTATTTGAGATATTGCACTATATCCAACGATTGTACTTTTTGTGCGTGCTACATTGTATACTGTATGATAATAGGTCCATAAAAAAACGCAAACCACTATTATTCAAAAATGCGCATTCAATTGTTGATAAAATGCACCCTTGATGGTGAATCATAGAAAGTAAGCAATACCACTAAATTTAACTCTTTACCAAACAACAAAATTTTAGACTCCTCGAAATTGATGGCTTAATTGCAGACGACAAAATAAAAGTGACTGTAAATTTGAAATTTGTTTTGTGAAGGGTAGATTGAAAACATAGCGGAAAAAGGAGAAAATGCTGGTTACCAGCATTTTCCCCCTTTCCCACAACATTTTCAAAAGGCTTCTGTCTCAGGGTCGTAAAAACATAGGACTGTTTGGGTTAAATCCTACTGGTGAAGACAGGCCCAGACTATGACCACCTGAATTTTAACAATAGAGTAAATTCGCCGTATATCAACACCTTAAGCATGTACCTCTATTGTAAGGATACTGAGGAATGTATTTTAGCCTTACTTCTTGTCACTTTAAAAGACGACTTTTCGTTGGCTTAATTTTCAATACAAGGCTGTTATAGATGAATATTCAAACCAATCACTAAGCCTTTTACATAAGTAGGCAAAGTCGGCGTTTTTACTACAATGGCCCTATTACCGACACCCCCTTCCTATTTATCGACACCTCTATTGGTTTTACGGAAAAAACGTACAGAAACAATTATTGAATAATCTGTATCTATTTCTACTATCAGATATATCATTATTCATAAATTAATTGTTTAAAATGAATACACTGGCGAAGAATGACAGTTGATTTTCTGGCATTTGATATAAAGTAATACTTCTAGGGAAAAAATTATTGTAAATCCATCTCTTCCATCAGATTTCGTAATATACATGTATATAATATACCTTGCCTCTTTGAAACCACCTAAACTAACATCTCTAACTGTTTACCCTGGAAAAAGGGGCAAATAATTGCCAGATGCATTGAGTGGCACCATTCATTGTTAGCTCTGTACATGTTTGTTACCGCATTGTATACATGTGACGTTATGTGAACTTTTTTTTAACATAAACAGTACTAGCTTTTTCAAGCATCAGAAAACCAGACTGAACAGTGTTGATACGGCCGAGATTTCTTTAGCAGACAATCAAAATCTGCATCATCTTGTACAAAATACTTCATAACTCCATTAAACAAACCAGAAGTCACGTAAATCATTTATTCGGCTCTCTCAGGACTAACTCTTGTATGAGTGTGCATAGTCATTAAATCAACAATGAACGAGTGGATCGTTCTAAAGGGAGATTTCCCTAACATGGATGAGGAGGATTTGTTGAAAATAAGTCATAATTTTATGTTTAAAAAATAAAGAATAGCAAGTAGATAATTATACACTAAGTTTGCTCTGCACAACAAAGTAACCTACTATGTGCGGGTAAGAGCCAGGTGGAATAGCAAGTTCAAGCACTCTAGCTACCTGCTACCAGTGTGTGAAACACCTAGAGTCTTTGCAGATGCCTTCTTACTAAATTACCCCTATCTTACAGCAGAATTTTAGTGTGTTATTAACTCCACTGCATATTTCACTTTTCTTTGATGATATGCGACCCTAAATTTTACACTGATTTTTTCTTTCGAAAAATTCTCCTCATTTTACTTGAGATGGTGTTTGTTATGCCTGAACATCTTTAGTGCAATAAAAATGCCTGAGAGAACTATATATATGACCATGCATTCCCCCTTGTGAATGTTAGAAAATTTTCAGCAAAAGGGACGTGTCGGTAATAGGGAACCTATCATTCATCCATGCACATTTTCTAGACTGCATTTCTATGCTTACATAGATCAAAGTCTTTTGTTAAAACATTATTTTCACTTAAAGTTAACCTTAAACATGCATGATTCTAACAAATATTCCTACTGTGAATAAGAAAAATTAATTTGATCGTCATGTATATATTCCACCATCCTTAACTCGGAGGTTTATACATAGCCCCATAAACATCAATTCAGTCAAATTTTAAAATGGGTGCTCAGTTTGGCACAAAAAGTTAAAAAAAATATTAATTTCATAATAGACAAAGGTATTTTCATATCTTAGGGCTACAGCAAGTATGCATTAGGCTAAAACATTGGGGGTGTCGATATATGGGGGGTGTCGGTGTTAGGTGAATTTACTCTAGATCATATCCAGTAGAACATGAAAATCCAAAAGCCTGGATTGCTTCTTTTAGAATATCCTTATAATAACTCTTTTCCAAACAAAATTGTATTCTTGTGACCCTGAGGAAGACAGCTTTATGAAATACTGTTGGAAATAAGAAAATCCAGATAATCACAATGCTTTTTCATCCTTTCAAAGGAACAAGAAGGCCCTGAAGGGCCTGAATATGCTCAACTTGAAATGGCTACTTTTCCCATACCGTTTGTTGGATTTTTTTCAAAATCCATAGGGTTGAAGCTATTGATTAGATCAACAAACTGTGCAGGTTTCACAAAAATCTGATGACAAATGCACATTTTATTGCATAAACAAGAATTTGAAATTTTTAACTCGAGATGGCTACTTTTCCCATACTGTTTATTGGATTTTTTTTTAAATCAATAGGGTTGAAGCAACTGATGTGATAAACAAACTGTGTGATTTTCATGAAAATCTGACAAGAAATGCAGACTTTATCGCGTAAAGAAAAAATTGAAATTTTCAACTTGAAATGGCTACTTTTCCCATACTGTTTGTTGGATTTTTTCAAAATCAATAAGGTTGAAGCTATTGATGAGATAAACAAACTGTCAAAGTTTCAATCGAATCTAGCAATAAATGCAGACTTTATCACGTAAACAAGAATCTGAAATTTTCAACATGAGATGGCTACTTTTCCCATACTATTTGTTGGATTTTTCTCAAAATCGATAGGGTCGAAGCTATTGATCAGATAAATAAGCTGTGCAAGTTTCATGAAAATCTGACGAGAAATGCAGACTTTATCGCGTAAACAAGAAATTGAAATTTTCAACTTGAAATGGCTACTTTTCCCATATTGTTTGTTCGAATTTTCTCAGAATCGATAGGGTTGAAACTATTGATAAGATAAACACTCTGTGCAAGTTTCACGAAAATCTGACTACAAATGCAGACGTTATCGCGCAAACAAGAAAAACGGACGGACGAAGGAAACCCCGCCATAACATAAGCTCTGCTGGCTTTCAGTAGAGCTAAAAAACCATCATTTTATACTCATTCAGTCTTTGCAAAACAACAAAATTTTAGACCCTTTCAAATTAAAAGCCACTGTATATGAAAATTACAATGTGGCTCAAAATGGTGATTTTTGTCTCTGACTGGGACGAAAACACTATGGGAAAAGGTTTTATTTGTAGAGTGCTTTTATATAACTCTTACACTTTCAATGATGACATATTAGTAATTGTGGATGGTGTAGATCAAGATCAGGCTGCACAGAATGTTCCCATTAGAGTTATTAACAGTCTCCACAGTCAACATTATGACTATAAGGTGAGAAAATAGTTGTAAGCTTCCGTCAGAGGAATATTCCTTTCCCAAATAATCCCATCTTGAAACAACCCTGAAAAAGAATGCCATTTGAAAAATATAATGAGAAAGGGAGAAAATGCTGGGTACCAGCATTTCCTCCTTTTCTCACTATGTTTTTCTACCCTTACAAGATGGATCTCGAGCATCTGAGAATGATCTTTGTCATCTGCAACTGGTATTTAAGTCTAGAATTTTGTTGTCTTGCAGCAGAAGAGTTATACAGGACTGTTTCAAATCAACCAATACTGGCCAAGGACCAGGAAAAACTGGTGCTAATCAAGGCTGATTAGGCAGACCAATGATTAGATTTATGGTTATTTTCCAGCTACAATGACACAAGGAGCAGAAATTCTCTATGCTAAAAGCTATAGTTTTGTTTCAGAAAAGACAGGGCCTGCTCTCACTCGTATTTCTAGTTCATGCTCTTTGCCATAAAATTTCTAGATCATAACTAGTAGAATCTGACAAAGGCTGAAGTTTACCCCTTGACACATATGTACAAAGTAACTCTAAAGGCTATTGAAGGTATTCCAGGATAAAGAGCAAAATACTGGCTACATGCATTTACTCATTTCACACAAAGTTTTCTACTCTTTCACCTACTTGGGGCAACTGTTGCACAAAACCAAATGTTTCCTTGGCAAAATATTAATGCTTTCGATTAGGATAAGTCTAACATTTTGTTGTTTGGCAAAGCCTTTAACCCAGTCTTACACATAATCTAAATTGCTTTTTGGACATGTAAAATCAAGATCAGGTGGTGAAAATTTGCAAAATGATCTTTCATCTTGAAGTTGAACATCACTGTCCTAATAATATGAGACTTAATGAATCAAGAAAATAACACAACTTTTGATTGGATAAACTAATTGGTTTAGCCAATCAGGTGGTTTGAGAATATGGATCCAGACCTCACATTCTGTGCAGTCTGATCTTGATCTAGATTATCTGCAACTGAATTTGTGCTCAGTGCTTCAAGGGTTAACCAAAGACACTTTTTTTCCAGGTAAGAGATAACCTCCCTCCTTGAATCTGCCAGATGTCTTATATAACAAGCTGTGATTTATGAACCGAACTGCACACTGCTAATTTAATGACACATTATATGGCATGCAACATGCAAAAAGGGGCTTTAGGGCATGTGCGCGAGGTGTCTTCTCAGATCAATCCAAAATGGAACTTTTCGTTTTTATGTAATTTTCTGTTTTGCACAAGTCTAATGTAGGAAAAAATTCAATGTGGTCATAAAGTGCCATCTCGAATTAGCCTGTATGGATTGCGCAAGATGATCCAAGACGACACTTTACGCCAGTATCTGAATACCCTTTTTCCCACGTTACAAGCTATATTATATTTCAGCCATGCTCTCTGTAAAGGCAGTTCAGTGCATCTGCAAAATGTGTTGATCTAGGTCACCCTGCCCAACGCATGTAAGCTGACCTGGGTCAAAATTGTTTGCTTTTGATAGAATTTTCTGTATGTCAAAGGACCATTCTACCTCAGGAACCAGCTGGCTGTTTGACAAAACATTTTTTATGAATCCACTATTACGTGATGACTTGCTTGGAATGATACATCACGGAAATGCATTAACCCAATCTCAACCTCAATCCCTACTTTTGACGCCCCTGGAAAAGAAGCCTTTTGAAAACATTGTGGGAAAAGGAGAAAATGCTGGTAACCAGCATTTTCTCCTTTTCCCACAATGTTTTCTACCTAATCAATTAACAGTTGCACTATTTGAGCCACACTGAAATTGTCGTCTGCAAATCGTTTCAATTTGGACAGAGCTAATATTTTGTCATCTGGTAAAGGGTTAAACCCTCTTTTCATAGACCAAGGCCTATTTTTCAGTCGGCAGACAAAACCTACCTGTAGAAATTTCAAGGCTGAATTGACTAGAATATCTCCATAAATAATAGACAGACCAAAGATCTGTTATCAGACTGCTACTCTGTTCTCAGAGGCACCCTTAAATTTCTTTAACTCTTTACCAAACGAAAAATTTTTAGACAGGTCTAAATTGAAAGCAGTTGTAGATGACAAAATAAAAGTGACGGAAAATTTGAAATTTGTTCTGGGAAGGGTAGAAAACACTGTGGGAAAAGGAGAAAATGCTGGTCACCAGCATTTTCTCCTTTTCCCACAGTGTTTTCAAAAGGCTTTTTTCTCAGGGGCGTCAAAAGTAGGGATTGTGTGGTAATGGGTTAAATTTCTTTAACCCTTTACCACACAAATCCCACAATCCCAACTTTTAACGACCCCGAGAAATAAGCATTTTGAAAACACTATGGGAAAATGAGAAAATGCTGGTAACCAGCATTTTCTCCTTTTCCCACAATGTTTTCTACTTTTCACAGAACAAATTTCAAATTTTCAGTCACTTTTACTTTGTCGTCTGCAATGCTTTCAATTTGGACAAACCTAAAATTTTGTTGTTTGGTAATGAATTAAGTGTTTTCTAAGGCCTTGTTTCTCAGGGTTGTCAAAAGCAAGAATTAAATTTTTGTTAGATGAGGGGTTTTAAAAGTTGACTATCTTCCAAATGCCAATGACATAGATACATATCACTAGGATGTGAGGTCAATTATGTCAAAAAAACAGCTACTTAAAGGGATAAAGATTTATCAAAAGTTCAAAACAGTTAAAGAGGTTATCACTAAAAACAAGGTGTGAAAAATACAAACAATTCATTGTGAAATAAAACAAAGTCTGACCTCAGTAACTAAGCAATCATGTACTGTACCATGCAAAATATCTATTGGCATATTAGACCTCCACCATGACACTCAATTTCTCTATAATGCTAGGTATGTTTATTATAATGCTCAGAAGAAAAAAATTCTGGCCAATATTGCTTTTTACTTATTCACTGTCAAGAATTCCATAGTTAACATCAGTAGCAATGATTTTTGGTAAATAATCTTCCATACTGTTTAACTCTTTACCACACAATCCCTACTTTTAACGACCGTGAGAAAGAAGCCTGTAGAAAACATTGTTGGAAAAGGAGAAAATGCTGGTACCAGCATTTTCTCCTTTTCCCACAATATTTTCTACCCTATCAAAGTCAGAAATCATCATATTAACAAAATTAAATGTGTTGTCTGCAGATGCTTTGAATTTGGTCCAGTCCAAAATTTTGTCGTTTGGTAAAGAATTAAAACAACACAGTATGTGATGCCTTTTGGGGTTTTCAGTTCTGTTGCCATGCCAACATGAGCTTTTAATGGAATTGAATCTTCTCTATGAAGTTTGATTCAAATTGGCTAGGTCAAGAAAAGAATGGGTCAGGTCTATATATTACACTAAAACAGCAAAACTTACTTGACAAAATGGTTGACATGTTGCATGGAAGCTTCGTAATTTTTGCCGCCAACCTCTTGGCAATGGATGGCAAGCATGCCTGGTTCCATCTCTTGGACTGCCTAAAAATAGAAAAACATTCACAACTTATAAACTGTTTGTTTGTCTGTTTTGTTAATGATTTAACCCATTACCAAACGACAAAATTTTAGGTTTGTCAAAATTGAAAGGAATTGCAGACGACAAAATAAAAGTGACTGAAAATTTGAAATTTGTTTTGTGAAGGGTAGAAAGCATTGTGGGAAAAGGAGAAAATGCTGGCTACCAGCATTTTCTCCTTTTCCCACAATGTTTTCCAAAGACTTCTTTCTCAGGGGCGTCAAAAGTAGGGATTGTGTGGTAATGGGTTAAAACATCGGTCAAAAATTATAGGTCACATACTCATGCGCCACAGACTATTCAAAACCAGTGCATTGGAAATTATCCCACCAATGACAACATTGTGGTAAAATGTCAGGAACGTAACCTTTGAAGGAAGTCATTCATATTTATAATCATTTATTTTAACCCTTTTTAACCCTTCACAACACCTAAATTTTTTTAGACTTTTCTAAATTCAAAGCATTTGAAGACAAATTCAATAAAAGTCAAATTATGGAAATTATCCTCAACATGTTCAAAAGCAATGTGCCAAAAAGATATAATGCAACATCTCTTTTCCTCCATAGTTTTTTCATTATCTATTTTTCTCATGGTAATTATAAGTCAGGATGGTGTGTTAGACTGTTGAAAAATCCATATTGAATGGAGATGAAGAATCAATTGAGATGATCCATATTGAATGGAGATAAAGAATCAATTCAGGTGATCCATATTGAATGGAGATATAGAATCAATCAAGATGATCCATATGTAAAGGAGATAAAGATTCAATCGAGATGATCCATATGTAATGGAGATATAGAATCAATCTAGATAATCCATATTGTATTAGGATATAGAATCAACCGAGATGATCCGTATGTAATGGAGATAAAGAATCAACCCAGATGACCCATATTGAATGGAGATAAAGAATCAACCAAGATGATCCATATTGAATGGAGATAAAGAATCAACCAAGATGACCCATATTGAATGGAGATAAAGAATCAACTGAGATGATCCATGTGTAATGGAGATGAAGAATCAAACAAGATGGTCCATGTGTAATGGAGATATAGAATCAACCAAGATGATCCATATTGAATGGAGATATAGAATCAACCAAGATGATCCATGTGTAATGGAGATAAAGAATCAATCAACATGATCCATATTTAATGGAGATAAACAGGTCTTTTGAAATCAAAATCTTTTAACATGCAGAAAACCTTACTGAAAAGGCTTTCCACTTACGTCACCCTGACTGCAATTGCTGACCTAGGTCAACACTTTATGCAAATGCATTAAACCCCCTTTCCACAGAGTATGGCTCTTTTTTTTTTTATTTTGGTCTAAGCAACATTTAAATCAACCCTAAAGAGTAAATCTCTAGGTCAAAATGTTTTTTTTTTCATTTAATAGGTACCACACAACAAAATTAACCCTGTACTCTATAGATACTCATTTCTGCGCATTGCTTGTAGGGCCCTTTGGAAAACATTGTGGCAAAAGGTGAAATTGCTCGTGACGAGCAATTTCACCTTTTGCCACAATGTTTTCTACACTGTCAAAAGGTGTCATATACACATAAGAAACCGCCTCGTGCTTGCTGTTATTTAGGGTCAATTAGAGATACCATAGAAATGCCTTATGGGGTAAAGGGTTAAATGAGGCTCAAATGATGGATTTTATCTTTATTGGGGTAGAAAACACTGTTGGAAAAGGAGAAAATGCTGGTTACCGGCTTTTTGTCCATTCCAACAATGATTTCAAAAGGCTTACTTTTAAGGGTTGTTAAAACTTGTGCAGTAAAGGGTTCAGGAACAAACTTTTTCATAACAGCAGCGCTCCAGATAGAGGGAGTGATTTTGATTTCAAAACTGAACATATCAATTACCCTCCACTAAACCCTATCTTGTAGGTACACATTAGAATCGTCTCATCATGAGAATTCTATTCAGTACCCACAACATAGTATTTTGAACAGATATGACATTAAAATACCATCACTCCCTCTGATCCGGAACTCTGATTTACAGTCTTTATTGTGATACTTCAATCAACTGACATATGCACAATGCAAATCATCATTTGCACAGTCTGAGTTCATTTGGAAACCCAGAAATAAACATGCCCTCCAAGAATTGTCAAGTACTTGGTAAACCTGACTAGCTATGTTACTGGGTGCAAGCACATTCATCCATCATTATTGCAATTATGTAACTGTGGTAAACAGGTTTTGAAAACATCGGGGGGGGCAGTTGCTCCTTTTCCTTGAAATTTTTACATGCAAACCAAAACAAATAACTTTTTGTCTCTCAAAACATGTTTTTGTTCTTTGATTTCTCATCTTTCATTTTTTGCTTGTTTGTATAGATGTGTTTACCCTTACTGCTATTCTTTCTAATTGTATTGAGCTGAATGATCTAGTGGTTTTACCATTCTACTGTCACTTGTAAAAGTATGCTTTTGTGGAAGCTACAGATCAAGATCAGACAGCACAAAACATACAGTCTGGTCTTTTAACCCTGATTTTTACGCGTCAATTATAGAAGCCTTTTGAAAATATTGTTGGAAAAGGAGAAAATGCTGGTAACAAGCATTTTCTCCTTTTCCCACAATTTTTTCTACCCTACCATAATTATAGAAAAATCATCTTATAGCGACTGTTAATTTGTCATTTGCAAGGGGTTAAGTTTCATCTTTTACCACTGTCTTGTTTCACCAAACCCATCTTGCAAAAATCTGGAGAATTATATGGGATTATAAATTCTGCCACTTAACCCTTTACCACACAATCCCAACTTTTAACACCCCTGTGGAAAAAGCCCTTAGAAAACATTGTAGGAAAAGGAGAAAATGCTGGTAACAAGCATTTTCTCCTTTTCCCACAATGTTTTCTTCCCTTCCTAACACAAATTTCAATTCTTTAGTCACCTTCATTTAGTCGTCTGCAAATGCTTTCAATTTGAACAAGTCTAACATTTTGTCGTTTGGTAACTGGAGTTAAGTAAGTCGAGTCTACAATAGACACTGACAGAGCAAAATATATAATGCAGATTCATGATATGGTAGCAAAAAAAAACATGCTAGAGTAAGCACTCTACTGGTATCAGTCTATCTACAATTCGCAATAAATAAGCTGGAATTTACAAATAGCTATCCCGTCCCTTTCAACAAACAAAAAAGATGTCATTGAGAATGATTTATATGATATGAAGTTAGTTATTTATCTTGTCTGGAAGACTTCTTGTTGCCTTTTTCTCCTGTTTGTCAGAAAGCCTCCATAATTCTTCTCTAGTGCATTATAATTTTATTATTCAATGCAAACAGACTACTGACCCTTTACGAATTGGTCCAGAATTCTATAGACCTTAACCCTTTCCCACACAATCCCTGGTTTTTACGGGTCTGGAATAGTAGCCTTTTAAAAACATTGTGGGAAAAGGAGAAAATGCTGGTAACCAGCATTTTCTCCTTTTCCAACAATGTTTTCTACCATATCATAGACTGAAAACATCTTTTCAGCAAGAGTTGAAATGTCTTCTGCAAATGCTTTCAATTTGGTCTAATCCAAAAGTTTGTCATTTGGGAAAGGGTTAACTCTTTACCACATGACACAATTTTAGACTGGTTCAAACTGAAAACATTTGTAGATGACAAAATAAAGGTGACTGAAAAATTGAAATTTGTTCTGGGAAGAGTAGAAAACACTGTGGGAAAAGGAGAAAATGCTGGTTACCAGCATTTTCTCCTTTTCCCACAGTGTTTTCAAAGGGATTCTTTCTCACGGGCGTCAAAAGTAGGGATTGTGTGGTAATGGGTTAAAAAGGCAAAGATGCTGGTCACACTAACTGCCACAATACTTTCTGTCCTATTTTAACTCTTTACCACACGAGAAAATTTTAGATTCATCCAAATTGAAAGCTTTTGCAGACGACAAAATAAAGGTGACTAAAAAATAGAAATTTGTTGTGGGAATGGTAGAAAACACTCTGGGAAAAGGAGAAAAATGCTGGTTACCAGCATTTTCTCCTTTTCACATAGTGTTTTGAAAAGGCCTCTTTCTTTAAGGGGCATCAAATAGGGATTGTGTGGTAATTGGTTAACTCTTTACCAAATGACAAAATCTTAGAATGGTCCAGGACCAAATTGAAAGCATCTGCCGACGACAAAATTAATGTGACTAAAAACTTTAAATTTGTGCTGGAAAGGGTAGAAAACATTATGGGAAAAGGAGAAAATGCTGGTTTCCAGCATTTTCTCCTTTTCCCATGACGTTTTCAAAAGCTTTCTTATCTACGGTCGTGAAAACCAGGGATTGTTTGGCAAAGATTAAAGCAAAGGTCTCTGCCCTGTCTTAATTAAATTAAACAGTCTGCCTCCTGAACCATGTTTCATTTGTTGTCTTCCAATGCTTTCAATTCAATATCCATGTCAAAAACTTTAACAATCATTTGGCTAAAACATATGAAGTCCCTCACCTGAGCCTTTTGACCAGACATAACCCATTTTAACCCTTTCCCAAACAATCCCTGGTTTTTACAGGTCTGGAATAGTGGCCTTTTGAAAACATTGTGGGAAAAGGAGAAAATGCTGGTAACCAGCATTTTCTCCTTTTCCCACAATGTTTTCTACCCTATCATACACAGAAATCCTCTTTTCAGCAAGAGTTGAATTGTCGTCTGCAAATGATTTCAATTTGGTCTAGTCCAAAAGTTTGTCATTTGGGAAAGTGTTAAATCGCTTTCGAATATTATGAAAAACATTCTACCTTTCACAATAATTGGACTGAAAATTTGGCAATATTGTGTGCAAGCTATTTCTAAACCCATCTTATATGTCATCAAGCCAAACAATCTGACCAAGTTTCGTAAGTATTAAAATTGAATTGAGGCCTCTAGACTGTACACATGGTTTTTGGACTTGTGACCTAGTTTTGACCTGACCTGACCCATTTTCAAACGGATTAGAAATGTCATCAAGAAAGGCCTTCTAACCAAGTTTTGCTAGTATTGGATGGAAAATGAGGCCTCAAGAGCGCCCATATTCTTTCAAAGATGGGTCCCAATGACTGAGTTTTTGATGTGTGTTATGGGAGATGACTCCTATATGCACATGCGCAGATCCAGACATTTTCCTCAGGGGGGGTTCCCACCCAAAATTCACTTGTCTTATTATATGATGCTTTAATTTCCGAATTTCAGTGGATGTTAGCAGTTACAAGAAGTCAACGTTTCCAGCTCTAACCACGAGGAGGTCTCCATATTTAGAACCTTTTTTTACTATTTTTGTTAAACTTTTATTTCTTTCTTACACTTGTTGTAAAGAAAACCAGTCCCATTCACGAATCCGATAACCACATTTTTGCCAAAATTCCAGAGAGGGTCCGGACCCCCCCCCCCCCCCCTCTGGATCCACACATGATGCATTTACAGACCTGACATCATAAATGACTGAAAAATTAAAATCTGTTTTTGGAAGGGGAGAAAACATTATGGGAAAAGGAGAAATGTTGGTTATCAGCATTTCTCCTTTTCCCACAGTACTTTTAAAAGGCTTCTTTTTTAGTCCTCTTTACAAAGACTGCTTGGTAAAGGGGAAAATTACCAAATGAAAATACTTTCAATATGGACTAATCAAAAATTTGTTGTTCGGTAGAAAGATAAATGAGTCTTAGCTAATGGGTTCAATATTTATCTAATACATTAACGATCTGATCAAGTTTATAGGGTCCCACAAAGCTACAGGTAAATTTCAGAACTAATTAAAAAAGATTTTAAAAATTTTAAAATTATGATCAAGGTTTTACTGATTGATTTAAATTATGATAAAGCTTGAAGTTTATACAGACTTCATTACTTCCTGAAAGAAGTCTTTGAAACTTTTTTGTAATGAATATTGATGTTCCACCCTTTACCAAACAATTCTCGGTTCTCATACCTCTGAGAAATAAGCCTTTTGAAAACATTGGTGGTAAAAGGAGAAAATGATGGTAATCAGCATTGTCTCCTTTTCCAACAGTGTTTTCTACCCTTCCTCAATTTTACCAAACAACAAAAATTTTGACTTTTTAAATACAATGCTTTTGCAGGCAATACTGTGAGTGTTACTTGAAGTTGAAATTTAATTCGGGGTGGGTTGAAAACAATGTTGGAAAAGGAGACAATACTGGTCACCAGCATTTTCTCCTTTTCCTACTTTGTTTTCAAAACACTTCTTCTACAGGGTTTATAAAAGTCAAGATTATGTGGTAACAGCTTGAACTCTAATAAAACATACCCAAATTTTCACGACTGAGAATCCTTCTCGAGCTGTTTTTTCTAGCATAATTATTACTGACACATCCTTTCATTTAAACCTCCATTTATTTTGTTGTCCACAAATGCTTTTGATACAGTTCAAAATTTTTGTTGTCTGGAAGATAATGGGAGAGAAATGTGAAAGTCAAATTATCTCCCTTGTGAGATAAAAACTGAGCTGACCAAATTTGAACTAGGTCCTTATATTTGATTACCTTTGTTTTCATCCTTGCTTTACTATGAGATTCTGCAATTAATTATCATGATTTGATATATGATGTATTTGCAAATCAAATTTCACACACTATTGCCATTTAAAATTAGTCAATTAGATCAAATTTTTTGTTTGATAAATTTTTATTTTAGGGAGATATTTAAACCTATCAATATTCCTGAACAGTTCAAAGATTTTGAAGGATAAAAACCAAGCAATACTTTATTCCGGACCCATTATCTCCCGCTAGATGGCATTCTATAAATACTCATCTATCTGGGCATCCTGGGTACAGAACCGAACCACTTTCCTACGCGACAACTGTTACTTTGAATTTAAATAAAAACAAGCAATTTTGTTGAAATGATATTCCCCGCCGAAAAAGACCTTTTTTGATACAAACGTATAGGAGGTATTCTATTTTGCATGTTCATGTGGCCTTTTTGTTATTGGTCCATGATGAAATTATACATTAAGCTCCCTTGTTCCATGGCACAGGATTTCATTACATAAAAAAGGTCCATTACAGGATTATACATTAAGTATCCTTTTGGCAGAGCTTGGTATTTCATAAAAGTTGGAGATACACTGACAAAAAATTAAATTTGACATAAAGTCCCCTTTTTCCATGATACAGTGATAAATTGCAAAACCTAGACAACATGTGCTAGGTCGCATGATCTGTGAAAATCTCGTCCAAATCTGTTGAGATATGTCCAGTAATTAAAGAGATACAGGTGAAAAATGAAATTATAACATGAAGCCCCCTTATTCCATGATGCAGGTACAAATCCCAAAACCTTGACAATATGGCATAGGTCACATGATCATGTGAAAATTCCGTCCAAATCTGCCAAGAAATGTGGGAGGTGTTGTGTTAGGTCACATGATAATGTAAAAATTCCATTCAAATCTACCAAGAAATGTGGGAGGAGTTGCCTTCACAAGAAATAGAATAAAATAAAACATGAAGCCCCTTTTTTCATGAGGTAGCCACAAATTGAAAAACCTTAAGAATATGCAATAGCTCAGATGATAAAAAACATTCTGTGAAAATTCCATTGAATTCTGTCAAGAAATATGGGACGAGTTGCATTCACAAGAAATAAAATGAAATAAAACATGAAGCCCCCTTTTTTCATGATGCAGCTACAAATCGTAAAACCTTGAGAATATGCGATAGGTCAAATGATGAGAAACATTCTGTGAAATTCATTTCAAGTCTGTCAAGAAATACGGGACTACTAGCATTCACAAGAAATAAAATGAAATAAAACATGAAGCCCCCTTTTTTCATGACACAGATACAAATCGCAAAATGTTGACAATATGCAACAGGTGACATGACAAGAAATATTCTGTCAAATTTCTATTCAATTCCGTCAAGAAATGTGGAATGAGTTCCCTTCAAAAGAAATGGAATGAAATATAACATGAAACCCCCTTTTTCCATGACACCTTATTACAAAAACAAGGGCAAATAACTCTGGTGTTGCTCGGTCAATGTAGGTGAAACTTTTTTTCCTGCATTTCCTAATGGAGGTTGGCAGATGTGACAAGTTCCATATAAAAACTTTGTATAGTTTTGAAGAGAAGACTCCAAACATTAAAAGTGTACTTAAGTGAAACTTAAAATCGCTCTCAGTCGGCCATTTTGCATCAAATCAAAAAAAACAAAATCAAAGGACTGAAGGTCCTGAAAGTCGCACTAATGGTGAAACCTTGATATTTTGGGACTGATAGGTGGTCATCACCCTTTTACAGGACAATCTTGCTTTTACGTAATTCAAACAGCTTTGGAAAACAGAGCTAAAAGAAAGAAAAACTCATTTTTTTTTACTCAAGGTTTTCTTCCAATTAGACTCAAATTTAATGGTTTACCGTAAGTCAAATTTGATTAGTTTTCAGCAATTCTTCGATTTTGACTAGTCTGCAATTTAGTTGAGCAAATGCAGTTACTTGTAATAGGCAGCTTCCCACCAAGTTAGATCTTTTCATTTTTCTTTTACTTTAATATATCCATCTTGGCATATAGCCTGACATAATATACCCAAAACAATATTAAATGTATGTCATTGGTCACCTCTATTACTTGGAACTTACTGAAACAGTGCCACTGCATACCGATGCTAGCACTTGACAATTTTTGAAAAGGGACACATAAGGGACATCTCTGTGACATCATTTCAAAATCTGACCAACCATTTCAGTGAAGAAGAATTTTCAAGAATTTCTTCATGTCCGAATAGTGCAAGTGGACCCCATTTACCAGAGCCATGCTTCTTGATGGATCAGAATTTCGAAAACATTTTTGAAAATGGTCACCCAAGGAAGATTGCTTTGAAATTATTTTAAAATCTGATCATGGGTTTCAGAGAAGGTGAATTTTCAAGAAATTCTTCATTTCCATATTGTAGCCCCAATTCACCTGAGCCATGTTTCTTGGCAAATCAAAATTTCGCGAACAAGTTTTTAAAAGGGTCACCCAAGGAACATCTCTGTGAACTTTTTTCAATATCTGATCAGCCGTTTCAGAGAAGTAAGAATATTCAAGAATTTCTGCATGTCCATATAAGTACAAGTAGCCCCCATTCACCAGAGCCATGTTTCTTGATGGATTGAAATTTCGCAAACAATTTTTGAAAAGGGTCACCCATAGAACATCCCTGAGAAATTATTTCAAAATCTGACCAGTGGTTTCTGAGAAGAAGAATTTTTTAGAATTTCTTCATTCCTGTATAGTGCAAATAGCCCCCATTCACCAGAGTCATGTTTCTTGACTGATCAAAATTTCACGAAAAAGTTTTGGAAAGGGTCACTTAAGGTAGTGGACCCGTAATAAGCATAGTGCAGCATGGCATAAAATTTCTGGACAGTTGATAAGACATATTTTGTACAGATATGATACTGTTGCACATTTTTGACAGAACAGAAATTCCTTCGGGGTCCGTCTTAAAATTATTTGTTGATAATTTTGTTAGTTTCCAGAAAAGGGAGGTAATTATCATATCCATTTGTAATGAAATTATAGTAGTTATAGATTTATAAATGATAATTCTAGGAAGGACAAAAAAGAAAAAGTGGCTCGGTGAAAGTAGTACAATAGTGCTCAATTTTAATCTTAGCAAATTTTCTAGGGTAATATTATAGTGGAAATAGCTGTGTTCTATTACGGGTCCACTACGTTAAGGAACAACTCTGTGAAATTATTTTAAAATCTGGCCAGCTGTTTCAGAGAAGATTTTTAAAGAATTTCTTAGAAAACTGTTTGGTTGCCATGGCAACCAAAACTTTTGACGTAATCAAATTCTGTGAACAATTTTCAAAGAGGACCTCCCAAGGAACATTCCAGCCAAGTTTGGTCCATATTGGCCCAGCGGTTTTGGAGGAGTTGATGTTTAAAGAATTGTTGATGACGCATGACGGATGACAGACACCAGGTGATCCTAAAAGCTTCCCTTGAGCATGTTGTGCTCAGGTTAGCTGAAAAAACAGTCCTAAGGTTTTTCATCTCAACCAAACTGACTCTCAAACTATAAAAAATATTTGCAAAGTAATTAATAACTATGCAATCTACAACAGGTTAAAGACCATTGTGAATAATTAGTTTAACTCATTACCAGACCAGCCCAATTTTAGGCTTGTCCAAATTGAAAGCATTTGCAGACGACAAAATAAAAGTGACAGAAAATTTGAAATTTGTTTTGTGAAGGTAAGAAGAAATTGTGGGAAAAGGAGAAAATGCATTTTTTTTCCCTTTTCCCACAATGTGTTCTAAAGGCTTCTTTCTCAGGGTAGTCGAAATTAGGGATTGTGTGGTAATGGGTTAATCACCACATTAAATTTGTTACACTCTTTTTGAGTGCTGAAATTGTATCTTTGCTATCCAAACAATGTAATTAATGTATCACATTTCTGTTATATCATTTCTTTAAATGTGCTGATGCTTATGGTTTTTTTTTTCATATATAAAACATATTTTTATAATGATGGATAAATATTTTTAAAGTATCCAATATGCTTTTTTTTTTTCATTAATAGTAACTTTATCTTCCTTAAAAAAAAATTGAAAGAAAAACGTGATTTTATCACTAAGCATTTGATTCACTTCGCTATGTTTATTGTTAAATAAGTTTCATCATTGGTTTTAATCATGTAAGGCAAATTTAAAATAAAGCAAGAGTTATAAATCGTCTTGATGACGAATACGTAATTTCTATTAATTTTTACATGAATTGAAGTTAGAAATACTATAAAAATCATGTGTTCATTTTGACTACACATTGGGTACGTTTTGACTCCACTTGGGTAGGTTTAGACTTCATTAATTTTTACATAAATTGAAGTTAGAAATACTATAAAAATCATGTGTTCATTTTGACTACACATTGGGTACGTTTTGACTCCACTTGGGTAGGTTTAGACTTCATTTGGGTAAGTTTTGACTCCATTCGGGTACGTTTTGACTTGGGTACGTTTTGGTTTGAGTACGTTTTGACTGTAAACCCCCTCAACAGTGCAACTGTCAATGTACGGTCATAATTGCTGTACTTTACCTTGCGTTTCATATTTCATGTTGTATTTACTGTATACGGAGGGGATGAAATATCCTTGTCGCCACTCTTTTGGGGTCCGAACAAATGCAGTAATCAACATTTTAACTTTACTGGTGTTAATCGTTATACATGTGCGTTTGTTTTCTATCCCGTCCGCCATTTGCATTTTCTTAATCAAAGTACAATTTTGTACTTCAAACTTAAGCTGATCAAAGACCTAAAATACTAGAATTGATAGCAAAAGTTCATGTCTGATTTCCATAAAATCGTGTATATAAGCGTTTCGCATGCAGTTTTATGTGTTACAAGAGTTTTTTGATGTGTAATGGAATAGTTTTTGGGTGTTTTGGGGTATTCGAGTGGTTTGGGGTGTTTCATCCGAGACGTGCGTTACAAACTAGGTCAAAGCTGCGGAACGAAACAAATTTTCAAATTTAGAGCGAGTTTTACGATATTTAACCCTGAATTCATGGTTTGCATGGTTTAAAAGAGTTGATTTCAAATGACATCACTCGAGTCCGAAATTCCACCCTTATAAGCGAAGCTCTACCGGTCTCGATAATACATGAATATTTACAGTAAGGTGCTCTCGATAAGCCATATTAATCCGCGATCCCTTTTAAACTCACATTAAGCATTGATGGGGGATATCTTAGCTGAATTGTGTTTTCTTTACCCATCTAAACAAAGAAGGATGTTAAATTTTCACATGATATACAAAATAACCGCATTTTTTTTAATTTAAAATTTGAGTCACGTTCTCCTTTTTCTAGCGTAGGTATATGAGTTATATGAGTTACCGGGTCCAGTCCCATCATAAAGAACAAATTCCAGACATACCAAAGAAAAAGTAGTTCTACAGCGATTGGGTTAAAAGCAGAGTAACTGCACCTCGTTTATGAAGTATATACGACGTTTTTGATCCAATTTTTTGCATGATTCTTCAACCCACTATAGACACCCCCAACCCACCCTGAGCTCCTCGAGCTCATCGCAAAAAGTCGAACGTTTTGACAAACGTGCGACTTAAAAAGAGTCTCGGGAGATTGGGTCATTATACATGTGTATAAAGTTTCACGAAATTCCGTCCAATGGTATTGGAGATTTTTGCCGGGACGGACACACGGAGGGACGGACGGACGGACAGAAGGACGGAGGGACAACGCTAAAACTATATCCCTCCGCCTACAGCGGGGGATAATAAAAAGGTTTACCCAATAAAACGCTACCTTGTGCAATTCACTCAACTATGATCACCAGTTTAGAGAAATCTGTTGCTAAAGCAGGTCTCATTTCTCCTCAAACGTATTGATACGTAAAGGCTATTTTCAACATTGCTACTTTATAGAGCGTAATATTTACAGTCAGCCCGCTTTCGGGGCTAGTAGTGATGCGTCATATAAGACAGTCGAATCTTCGAAGAACATGACATGCACAGACAACGATTCCGGACCTAGTAAGACTGGTGGGGGGGGGGGGGGGAGGTAAAGCTATCAAGGGAATTAACTATCTTTTATCTCCTGTTAATGCTGTGCTTTCTTGCTCCATTTCCAGCAATGTTTTTTGCCCTTTCAGAGACAAATTTCATCATTTCAGCCAAACTTTATTAATTTTGTTGTTTACAAATAATCTGGATCAGTCTAAAATTTTAACTCTTTACCAAACAACAAAATTTTAGACTGGTCCAAATTCAAAGGATTTGCAGATGACAAAATAGATGTGGCTCAAAAATTGAAATTTGTTTTGTGAAGGGTAGAAAACAGTGTGGGAAAAGGAGAAAATGCTGGTTACCAGCATTTTCTTCTTTTCCCACAATGTTTTCAAAAGGCTTCTTTTTCAGGGTAGTTACAAGTCGGGATTTTGTAGTAAAATCTTAAGAGAAAAGCTCAAGTTTTACAAGTTCTACTGAAATAAACCTTTTCACTCCCTCCTCATAATGTGAAGTAAATAAGAGAAATTGTTCGGTGCTGATTCTCACCAAGGAATTATTATAAGGTGATGAATACCAGTGAGTTAACCGTTTACTCAACAATTCCAATCTTTAATATCTTCAGGCTCTTGAAAACACCAGCATTTTCTCCCTTTTCACAAAACATTTTCTACACTTTTGATGATAATCCTGCATCGGTGGAACCACAATTTATTTGTTATCTTCAAATACATACTTCAATTTGGGCCTGCCTGAAAGTCTGTCATCTGGTAAAGAGTTGATTCTTCAGATTCAGTTTATGGAGGGAAAGCGAGAGAGAGCACCTTTAGAAAACCTTGCGGGCAAAGGAGAAGATGCTGGTAACCAACATTTTCTCCTTTTCCAACAAGATTTTTGACACTTTCACACACAATTACCTTCATTAAAGTTACATCTTAATTGTTGTCTGCAGAAACTTTCATTTTAGACAAGTCTAAAATTTTGTCATTTTTGTATAGAGTTAAGAATATAGGCATATTAAGAATGAAAGATAAAGATATAGTACTTACTGACAAGAATTCTTTCAGCCATATTTTCAGCATATGCTCAGGCTGAAAAGAGAAGGAAAACAGCACATTATCAGTGCATTACAGGACAGACATTTATGTATACCTCTTATACTTATACCACCTTGACATTTACGGATTTTTCTTACGAGTCCTTACAGAATTTTTGTCACATATCCGTAAAAATACACAGGTTGTTACAATCTGGCCGTTTTTACGAACAGTTTACAAGTAATTAATGTCCATTTACGATTTAGTACGAGTTACGATGTATTTACGGCAAATATCTATGATTTGTTCCGAGTCATTACTGACAATTACGAGAATGCTGCGACATTTTAAGAACTGTTTACGAACTGTTACAAGTATATTAAGGATGAGTGTGATTGATCTAGTCATTTACATGTAAATTATGACATGTTAACATGTTGTTACGAATAGTTAAGAGTAAGTTAGGAATATTTACGGGTCCTGGGTTTTTTTTGCAAAAAAAGTTCAGGTCTCTGTTTATCATCATTCAATAGCTGACATCCAGACCATAATTATGGCATACAAAAAGACACAGATTGCAATTATATCAAAACTTTCTTCACTTGCTCCCTCAACTAGCAGAATGGGAAGATCCCTAGCAGCAAGTAGAGACTCCCAGGCAGAAGAGACGTTCAGCACACAGAACATTTTGGTGCAGGACCTGGCTGACATGCAGGACCCTCTTTGGATGCAGCTGCTGAGATTCAGTGGAAGGCAGGCAGTCTTCTATCTCAGCGGGCTCTGGCTGTGGCAGTAGTGATTCAAAGGAGGATGAACGCTTCCACTTTTTCAGATGGCTGCCTTTTGGCTTTCTTTGCAGCCTCTGTGACATCTTGATAACAATTAACTGAAAGGAACTGGTCAATTTTGCACGCTTTTATACCATTTCTACATCGTCAGTTATACGTATGTATTCGTAAAGTACTCGTTATATCCCTAAGTTGCTTTTAATTAAGTGTTATCAATCAGTAAAGCAATCATACTGAAAGCAATCATACTGAACGCAATTAAAATCGGTAATGTCACTTAAGCACTTGTAATATTCTGTAAAGGAATCGTACATTTACCGTAACAAAGTCGTAAAACAAATTATTTAAGAGATATTTACGGATTTCTGTGAGTTGCTTACTGAGGGTTACAACCGGTTTACGATACTTACAGATTGTTACAAGTTATTTACGAGTTAATTATGGAAAATTTTATTGGTAGACACTCATAAGAAAATTTTTGACATATCACAACTTTTGTCTCTTCTTTCACGGATGCTCACGAGTCTCTGCGAGTTATGACGAGTAATTAACGGATGCGGACTAGTTATTTATGGATGCTTGCGATTGACTACGAGTTGCCAATCCGTAACGACTTGTAAGAAAAATCCGAAAGGGTGAAGGTGGTATAAACCAGATACACCAAATAGCATACAATATACAAACACTGAGGGACAATGAGTGAGCAATGGCTAAACTTCTGACAATTTTTCACATGTCATTCCTGGTCACAAATAATCATCTTCCTAGTAATATATTCCTCCTTCAATTCCTTTGGCAACCATACTTTTCAGAATGATATGCTGCAAATAAAAGTCATCTGTATGTGGAAATATGATAAACATGTAAAGGGCAATATACATGTACATCATATCAGGATCTTTCAGTGGCTACAGATCAGGATCAGACTGCAAACTATGAGTAGAAATACAAAATATTATATTGTAAAGTATAGATGTTTCCTTCTCCAAACGATTACAATTTGTTGTTCAATAATTTTTTGGGAACTGGCATAATAAATGTCACTAAATAAATTGCCAAATTGGTGCCTTTTGTTTAATTGACCCAAATAGATTTAATTTGTGAATAAATTGGGCTAACTTACTGCTGGAAACAGCAATATTGGTAATTTTGAAATATCAAGAAGTGGAGCTTTATGGTCCATATGGACACATTTTATTAACTCTGTACCACACAGTCCTGCCTTAACGTATAGAAAACATTGCAGGAAAAGTTGAAAATGCTGGTAAAAAGCATTTTCTCCTATTCCCACAATGTTTTCTACCCATCCCAAATCAGATTTTTAAATTTTGGGTCACACTTATTTTGTCATCTGCAAAATTAATGCTTTCAATTTGGACTTGTCTGAAATTTTGTACTTTGCAAAAGAGTAAATATTGCTTTGTACATAAATTTCCATAATTACAAAACTGTGCAACAAGAAAAGCCCCATTTCATTATTCAGAACTTTAACCCTTTATTACACAATTCTGAGTTCTAACGATCATGAAGAAACAACCTTTTGAAAACCTTGTGGAAAAAGGAGAAAATACCAGTCACCAGCATTTTTTCCTTTTTCCATAAGGTTTTCAATGTTTTTAGGGACAATTACAATTATTTCAGCTAATTTTAATTAATTGTCTGCACATGCTTTGAATTTGGACGAGTCCAAAATTTTGTTTTGCAGTAAAGAGGTAACACTTTACTCGACAATGATCAATTTTTAATGACTTTAAAAAAGGGGCCTTTTGAAAAAACACTGTGGGAAGGGGTATAACATGCAGGTTGTCAACATCTCTCCAAGAATTTCGTGGAAAATCTCTTCATTTGAACCACAATCAATTTGTGCAAATATTTCCATTAATACTCTCAATATTGTTGACTGTAAAATTTTGTCATCACTTCTGTTGATTTAGGATAAGCAGTAAGTGATATTTAACAGTTTATTTCCTGGTGAATAAACTAATACTGTGAATACATAATGGAGTTATCCTCTGTAAAAAAGGGGCTTAATGTATCAGTAAAAAAAAAATCAATCCAGGTCTGACTGGGTGGAAACCTTATGCTTTTGGTAAATTTTCTGCATGTCAAATCCCAAGTCTACCTCAAGACTGATTTTGGTGTTCTAAGATAAAATAAATTTGATCGATCCATAAGTATATGTGAATTGACGCGCTTTGAATAATTGATTCTAGAGATGCATTAAGGTCCCTTTTGCAAGAGCATGACCCATCTATTAACCCTTTCCCAAACAATCCCTGGTTTTTATGGGTCTGGAATAGTAGCCTTTTGAAAACATTGTGGGTAAAGGAGAAAATGCTGGTAACCAGCATTTTCTCCTTTTTCCACAATGTTTTCTACCCTATCATATACAGAAACCATCTTTTCAGCAAGATTTGAATTGTCGTCTGCAAATGCTTTCAATTTGGTCTAGTCTAAAAGTTTGTCGTTTGGGAAAGGGTTAAGTGAAATGCTCATGTGTCACGTCTACCCATTGAATTCTTGAATAACAGGTCTCTTAATTCAATTTCACTCAAGTTTACACAAGATTTTTCTCATTTTGACTCGAAACCTTGTTTTTGACCCTATACAGTTCAGTTCAAAATGATTATGGCCTAGATAATCTTATCACAGTTTCATGCAGATTGGATAAAACTGAGATAAAAAAAGTTAAACCACTGATAAAACTCATTACCAAGCAACAAAATCGAAAGCATTTGAAGACAACTAAATAAAACTGACCGAAAAATTTGAAATTTGTTTTGTGAAGGGTAGAAAACATTGTGAGAAAAGGAGAAAATGCTGGTTACCAGCATTTTCACCTTCTCCCACAATGTTTTCTAAAGGCGTCTTTCTCAGGTCATCAGAAGTAGGAATTGTGTGGTAATGGGTTAAGTGAAATGCTCATGTGTCATGTCTAATGATTGAATAATTGAATAACAGGGTATATGCAGTAGGTCTTCACTTGTCACTAAAGTCTAAATAAGATTTTTCACAATTTGACTTCAAACCTAATTTTTTACCCAAAGATACTGTTCAATTCAAAATAATTACGGCCTAGAAAATCTTATCACAGTTTTATGCAGATACCAGCATTTTCTCTTTTTCCCACAATGTTTACAAATTTCTAAAGGTCATTAAAACTCCGGGTTGAGTGCTAAATGGATTTATCTAGCAAATTCCTTCTTAAACCCTAGTGACAAACTGTTCATTATGTTGTAGATTTTATATGGATATAATTATACAACTGTATTCTGAAGACAAGGTTAACATTAGAGCTTCACAGAGCGGCGCATATATGCCCGAAGGGGTTTGTAACTGCCTCAAAGAGATCCAAATTTTAAGAGACACCTGCACAACTACACATCACAGAGATTCATTGTGGTAAGTTTGGGCTTATTCTGATGAAAACTGTAGGAGGCGTTGTGCAATGTGCACGCAAGAAATTGCTAACCGACAGACTGACGGACGGACAAATTGGGCCATGACATAATATGACCCTTCAGGCATATAAAAAGTGTGACCTTCACAGTCTCATATGTTCATTTTATCATGACACAACGAAGACAAGGAGAGCAGCTTTTCATGATCACTTGTCCAAAATGTGGCAAGAAAAAAAGCAGATTAGCAATTCACAAAGAAACCAGGGCCCATATTCACCAACCATTCTTGAGAATATTCTTAGTCTTATTCTCCTAGGTTTTCTACATTTGTAAGTAACACAACTTCTGATTGGCTAAACCATTCGGTTTAGCCAATCAGAAGTTGTGTTACTTACAAATGTAGAAAATTCTGGAGAATAAGACAAAGAACGTTCTTAAGAATGGTTAGTGAATAGTTTAACTCCTGCAGATTGAGCAGTTAAAAGCAAATTACAGTATCACAGCCATGTTTTATTTTAAACTAGATTTTCCTGGAGATTACTACCAGAGGTGCAAACAAGCTTCTGTTTAATGAACTGAAGCCAAGAAAAAAAGGATGGTAACCCTTTTCCACACAATTCTGAGTTTTAACAACCCTGAATGAGAATACTTTTGAAAACTGTGGTAAAAAGAGAAAATGCTGGTCACCAGCATTTTCTCCTTTTCCAACAATGTTTTCAACAAAACTAGAGACATAATCGTCGTCTGAACCTCACTGAACATGTCATCTGCAAATCCTTTCAATTTGACCTACTCTAAAAATTTTGCCAAATGGTAAACAGTTAAATGAAAAACCAGATGAAGGTATTTCTGTGAGAAGGCTGCACAACTGGTTCTTTATAGTGATCATTTTGATGTCAGAAAAAAATTATCAGGTAAGTGCCTCTCTGATCATCTTTTAACTCTTAACCTTCAATTTAATGGGGCATACCCAGATTTTGCCATTTCAAGGGAAAGATGTCACCTTGTTGGACAGCATAGATCCAAGATCAGACTGCAGGTCTGTGCATTCTAATCTTGATCTGCATTGTTTAAAAAAAATCGAGTCACGCTTAGGCCTAACCTGTCTGTTCACCTCTTTTATTTTATTCCTCTCTAATGCTTCCAATCAAATTCAGTTTGCATATTCATTTATTTAATTGCAATCTGTTGGTGTCATGCCTGTCAGTTAGTGAGCCCATCTGTAATAACCGTCAATATACAAAATGAATAATGGTCTGTAAAAAGGGGACTTAAAGCATTTGCAAAATGTATCAAACCACATCACCCTGTGCAGTCTGTGTAGGTGTAATGAAGTGAAAAGAACCTCCCCTACGAAACAGTCCATGGGTCATTTCGCTACATAGAGGGATGCATTATCTCCCGCTAGATGGCATTCTATAAATACTCATCTATCTAATTTGGGCATCCTGGGTACAGAGCCGAATCACTTTACAACGCCACAACCGTTACTTTGAATTTCAAACTAAAATAAACGTTTACTCAATAAAACGCTACCTCGAGCAATTCACTCAGCTATGATCAGCAGTTTAGAGAAATCTGGAGCTAAAGCAGGTCTCATTTCTCCTCAACCAGCATTTTCTCCTTTTCTCACAATGTTTTCTTCCCTTCAAAGAACAAATTTAAAATTTTCAGTCACTTTTATTTTGTCATCTGCAAAAGCTTTAGAATTTAAAACAATCTTAAAAGTTTGCCATTTGGTAAAGAGTTAAGTCCCTTTTCCAACCTCTAACCAGTCTTATCTGATACTGTATGAGTTAAAAAAATTGTAACCTGGCGCTCTAAGGTTTAAATTATTAATCTTGTGCTCTGTGAGTCTTGAAATTAAATTGATTATCTG
Organism: Tridacna crocea; assembly: GCA_943736015.1. Classification (NCBI taxonomy): domain Eukaryota; kingdom Metazoa; phylum Mollusca; class Bivalvia; order Cardiida; family Cardiidae; genus Tridacna; species Tridacna crocea. Next base: position 47,417,241 of record OX031064.1, read on the forward strand.
ATGCTGAAGGGGTTAATATCGTTTATCTGGTAATCCTGTGTCTAAATTGTCTATCCAGGGTTCTACAAATAAACTCTTTACCAAACAAAAAATGTTAGATAAGTCCAAATTGAAAGCATCTGTAGACGACAAAAATTAATGTGATCAAACATAAGAATTAATTTTGGGAAAGGTAGAAAACATCATGGGAAAAAGGAGAGAATGCTTAAATATCCTGAAAATTTCTACATTTGTATATGCCGATCTCCATGACATTTAGTTGTACTTTTTTGTTTCTTCTTTTTTTTTCTTCATTTTTACCATTACCACACAATCCTGACTTTTAATGACCCCTAGAAAGAAGCCTTTTGAAAACATTGTAGGAAAAGGAGAAAATGCTGGTAACCAGCATTTTCTCCTTTTCCCACAATATTTTCTACCCTTCACAAAACAAATTTCAAATTTTCAGTCACTTTTATTTTGTCGTCTGGAAATGCTTTTGATTTGGAAAAGCCTAAAATATTGTCGTTTGGTAATGAGTTAAACCATTTAACACTCTTTTCACATGTGCAGTGAGACCTTCTACCTATATACTGTCCTTTGCTGAAACACTGTAGACAAAAGCAACAATGAAATTTCAATAATGTAGGTTATATTTCTACACGGAAAATGTCTAATAAGTCCAGAGCTCTCATTATTTCAGAGTTACCTGCCCTTGATATAAAATTATTCAATGGCTGAATGTTCTCAAAAGTTGTGGGTTTTACTCCCAGGAACATAGAATAACATGTTAGCGATGAGGATTATAAACAGGTGTTTTGAGTAAAGAAGATTTCATAGTTTAGCCCATGCAGGAAGATTTAATAACTTGTATTTTGTTTATTTGGTATACAAGTCCGTCATCTTTGATCATTATAAATATTTGGATTTTTGCCTTGAATTTTTTTTCCAGGAAACTTCGTCAGGTTGCTTGTATCTTGATACAGACATGGCGTTGAATGTTTCAACAATTGTCTTCTTGAATAGATTTGGTCATTAGCTCACGTTAAAATTACACACTGGTTTTCTCCAAACAATTGGTCAAAGGTCAATATACTATGCCAAGGACTTCCATTAAAATGAACATAAAGCAGAAATTTGTGAACTGTGTATTATTTAAGATCACACAAGCTCCCGAATTTCAATGGTGAATTGGGTTATTGATTTAAACATGTTTGTCGTGAAACTTATCACGATTGTGATCATGATAGTGCATAATATGTCTATGACAAATCCACTTGAAAAGAAATTGCAGTGCTTTGTAATAAGTCTCTTTTTTGATCTCCATCTTGTTCATGGGTGAGACAAGTAGTAAATAAATAATTGCAGTGTTCAAGAGAAGTTAGCCCTTTTCCAGGCTAAGACACTTAACCTGCTACCAAATAATCTCGGGTTTTCACAATCCTTTCGAAGACAGCTTTTGAAAACTTTGAAGGAAAAGGAGACAAGCTGGTGACCAGCATTTTCTCCTTTTCCAACAAAGTATTTTACCGTATCAGAAAGCTTCAACTGGAACTAATTTTCAATTTGTTGTCTGTTTGGTTTGAGTTTATAAGAATCTAAAATTTGTTGTTTAAGAAAGGATTAAGACAGAAGGTCTCTATGGAGAACATTTACAGGTAACAGCTAGATCAAATATAGCTGGAATGATATATAGCCTTGAAATGGCAGAAATCATGAGAACTAGAAAAGACTTGTACCAGTATATTTTTATTTTCCCAAGATGATTTAGAAGTCTTGTGGAAGGGCTCATGGTCTTACAAAGACATGATCCCTTGGCACAGGGTTATGCTGTGTACAGCCAAGAGCTGAGCACAGAGGTGTGACTGATGAAAACCAAAAGGTCTACCTAAATACTGTTGGCCTAAGACCAAGACGTGGTAAATTTCTTACCGCTACCTGCATTTTTCAATCACCATTGTTTTTCTTGTACCTCAACAGAAAAGAAGATTAATCATCCATAAGAATGGCTTCTTTGCACTTCATACTGGAGATAATGATGCAGCTAATAGGTAGAATTCTTCTCCTTAGGGGTTTGCATGATAGTTGAATCAGCACCTCACAAAAACTATATTGTGTGCTTCCATTACAATTAGGGTTACCCCTTTCCCTTCTGATGCAGTGAAAATTTCTATGTGCATACCAACTACAATTTAATTTTAGACAAGTCCATTTGAAAGGATAATTGCAGACAACTAAGTAAATATGATCCAGATTGAAAAATTTGTCTGGGAAGATGATTGTGAAAACATTATGGGAAAGGAAGAAAATGGTGGAACCGGCATCTTCTTGTTTTCCCATGTTTTCAAAACTTTTCTTCTTCAGGGTCATTAAAACTGGGCATTGTGTGGTGAAGGGCTAACTAACTATGTGTTTTGTAGCACAACTATAAATTTGTTTATTTTAACATGCCTGAAATTTCAGTACCAATTTTGAAGAATTTGCAGAGCTGATCCTGGTAAACGTATAACCTTCTGTAGAAATCATTCTGTTTGAATCCATAAGGTATGGTATACAATCTCAAAATTTCTGTGTAGAAAATGATTTGCTGATTTTTTTTTTTCCTATAATTTTTCTTTTTTGTCTATTCTGGTCAAAAACTGGTTTTCAAGTCATTTTCATTTGATATGAATGATCATGTAGTCAAACTCTTCACATCACATACCATTAACTTGTTACCAAACGACAATATCTTAGGCCTGTCCAAATGGAAAGCATTTGCAGATGACCAAATAAAAGTGACTGAAAATTGAAAATTGGTTTTGTGAAGAGTAGAAAACATTGTGGGGAAAAGAGAAAATGCTGGTTACCAGCATTTTCTCCTTTTCTCACAATGATTTCTAAAGGCTTCTTTCTCAGGTTACAGATCATTAAAAGTAGGGATTATGTGGTATAAGTTAACTCGACATCAAAGAAATTTATGTTAGAAAATGACTCTTTTGCATTTCTTGTTGAAAGATTCCATGGGATATATGGTTGACATAAAGATACAACAGTTACTGGCTTAGTTTGTAACCATTGGCTTGCCATTGAGCCAGTGGGGTAATGTAGGGTAGTTATGGCTCTCTTGTTGAGTAACTGTTATGTTTTATGCACAGGTTTTTAATTAGAAGATATAACAGTGTAAGAGATGTAAATCTGGTTATACTTAAAATATATTTGAAGTATTGAACATTACTTGGAAAGATGCCTTGATAAAAAGCCAGCATGATGCCATGCATATATTATGCAAGCTTTTTCTTATTATGTATTTAACCCTTTACCATTCAGTCATGATTTTTAATGAACTTTAAAAAAAAAGAGCTGTTTAACCCTTTACTACATGACAGAATTTTAAACCTGTCCAAACTGAAAGCAACTGCTGATGACAGTTTCAACGTGGCTCATATGAAACTATTTTTTTTCTTTGAATGGGAAGAAAACATTGTGGGAAAAGGAGAAAATGCTAATAACCAGCATTTTCTCCTTTTCCCACAATGTTTTCGAAAAGGTTTCTTTCTCAGGGTCGTTAAAAGTCGGGATTGTGTGGTAAAGACTTAACAACATTGTGGCAAAATGAGAAAATACCGGTTACCAGCAGTTTCTTCTTTTCCCACAATGTTTTCAACTGTATCAAAGACAAATTCCATCCTTTGAGCCACATTTGAATGGTAGCCTGCCAATGCCTCTATCAGACAGGTTTACAATTTTTGTTGAGAAGTAAAGAGTTTTCTCCCATGAAACTTTAGGGCTTCTTTGGTCATAATGTCTCAATCACATACTGATTAGAAAATCAAGATTCAACGACACTCATCTCATTACCAAACGATAAGATTTGAGAGCGGTCCAAACTCAAAGCACTTGCAGACAACAAAGGAAAAGTATCTACAAAGTTGAAATTTGCTTCCAGCAGGGAAGAAAATATTGTAGGAAAAGGAGAAAATGCTGGTTACCAGCATATTCTTCTTTTCCTATGATGTTTCAAAGGGCTTTTCCTACAATGTTTGCAAAAGGCTTCTACTTCAGGGTTGTAACAACCAGGGATTGTTTGGTAATGGCTTAATAATGATAAAAGTCTGATTTTGACGTACAAATTCTCTGCAGAATCATCAAAAGGTACTGTTTTAGCAGAATACTATTTGAAATCATCGTGGCAAATTATAAGAGCAATTTCTCCTTGAACCATTCATGTGCTTTTGTGTGTTATACATTTATTTACTGTATTAAACTTTTTGTTGGTCAATGACATTTGCTGTAAGCTTTTGGGACAGTTGGTAAATTATCAACTTAAGGGACAAAACTCTATCCCATACCATTTGAAAGTTTTTTCAAACATCAATTTGAATATAGCTGAAATGATGGGTTTTATTGCTGACTCTGACAGATCAAAAACATTGTGAGAAAATGAGAAAATGATATGACCCAGCATTTTCTCCTTTTGCAGGTATGTTTAAAAATACCTTTGATTCCCTTGTTTCGTATCGCCAGATGATGTGGTAAAGAATTAAACCAAGATAAAACCATTGGAAAAAGGGGAAAAGCCAATATTAGAGCCAAAGAAATAGCCTTGGTGATGGTAGAATACACTGACAGGGTGATGGGGTTGGTGAAAAGTGAACAGACCTCATCATTATAGGCTTTCAAGCTTGGAACTATTTTCTTTTAATTAACTGATAAGCCAAACACCTTTAGAGTTTGATTGACAGGAAATTAGATGATACATGATGTTTTGCCCTTTTGAATGTACCAGTAGCCTTTATTTATAGTTTTTAGATAAATGTACAAACTAATGGCAATCAGGAGAATTTTCAGCCCAAGTTCAAATCAAATGCAGTGAGATTGATGGCTGTCATGGAAAGGGTAGAAAACATTGTCAGAAAAGGAGAATATGCTGGTAACCAGCATTTTCTCCTTTCCAAACAATGTTTTCTAAAGACCTTTTCTTCAAGGATCTTGAAGGTCGCCTTTAGATGAAGAGATTTAACTCTTTACCATACGACAAAATTATAGATCAGTTTGAATCGAAAGCATTTGCAGATGACAAAATTAATATGGCTCAAAAATCGAAAATTGTTTTGAGAAGGGTTGAAAACATTGTGGGAAAAGGAGAAAATGCTCCTTTTCCTACAATGTTTTCCAAAGGCTTCTTTCTTAGGGCCGTTAAAAGTCGGGATTGAAGATTTAACCCTTTACAACACATACCCAAGATTTCACTTCCCTAGGGAAGAAGCAATTTGAAAACATTGGGGGAAAGGGAGAAAATACTAGTAACCAGCATTTTCTCCTTTTCCCCCCACTATGTTTTCTGCCTTTTCAGAGTCAGTTTGGAACAATCGATCCAACTTTATTTGTAAAAGCTGCAAATTTGGAAAAATTAAAAAGAGTTGAAGATATAGAGGATATTTGTTTTTTTCGGTGTAAGATCAAAATTTATTTCATCGAGTGGACACCATCGGTAATATTTTCACGAGTGGTGCATCCTTGAGTGAAAATATTACCGATGTTGTTCATGAGATGAAATAAATTTCGATCTTTCACCGAAAAAAAGAAATATTCTATTTATTTTATGCTTTTAACCCTTTCTGGGAGGAGCTTTATCAAAATTCAGTACAGTTCTTTTCCCTTATTCCCCGTGGCGTACCCCTCCTGCATAGCAACGTTACGTCAAGCACGTGAAATGTAAGGTATATGACATCATATTTCCCATCTGGTTGTTAGGCACGCTCAATTTACCTAGGCAGTCAAGAACATGAAAATCGGTATTTTCACTGGTGGTACCAGTGTAAGATCGAAAAATATTTTCACTGCCATTTCTAGATATCCTACCGGAAAGCATGAAATAAGCATCTATATCTGAAAATATTTCTGCTTGCTGTAGCTTGCAGTGCTTTGTGGTCTTTTTTTGAAAATTATAAATCATGATGCAGTAAATTATACTTCATTTTGACGTGGGTTATACTCAGTACAGATTAGCGTTTTGAAATTGTAGGAGAGCTAAAGCTAATTTGAAATCAGATCATCATCAAAATACCTGAATTTTGTTTTGGTGCTACTGTTCTGGATTGGAATTTCATCTGTTTGAGAGCTGATAGGTCCTGTATGAACAATTGCCTGGCACAATCCAACAGAGATGTGTATTGTTGGCTCTGTTTCCTGATATCATGTGTTTTGGACATTATTTTTATATTAAAAATAAGTCAGAGATGAATGAACTCTGTATGAGAATGTCAAAACTTTTATTGCCAGGGCTGTTTGTTGTTTCTCATTTAAATCCTATAAACTTGTTGGCTATCAACTCTTTTCCAGACAACAAAACTAAGTCTTAGAGTGATCCACAAAGAAGTAGGTGTAGAAGAAACTGAATGTGTGTCAAATAACAGCAATGTATTTGAAGGTGTAGAGAAAGTGAGGAAAGGAGAAAATATGGTCTATTTAACCCTTTACCTGATATGCCAATTTGAGGCTCTTCCATTTCAGCATCAAATAAAGATATGATGTCAAAAATATGGACAAATGAGGATACAAATATCTGATTGAGTGAAAAACATTGTGGGAAAAGGAGAAATTGCTCGTAACGAGCAATTTCTCCTTTTCCCACAATGTTTAGAAAAGCTGTCTATTGTTGATACGTCAAAATGAATACCTATGGAGTAAAGGGTTAAGATTTGGCTTCATGTTCTGTGAACAGCCTGATCTTTATCTTGGGAAATTTGGAGAGAAGAGACAAAATTACTGCAAAGAATGTCCTTTGCTCTTCATGTCTTCTAAAATTGTAGGTCACAAAAGTATCTGAATATAATTATGGTCAGCATCATGTAAAAAGGGGCATCCATACATGTGCATAAAGTTTCTAAAATTTGATGCTTTCAATTTGATCAAGTATACATTTTTGAGGTTTGGTTAGGAATTAACCCTTTACTCCATAGATACTCATTTCTACGCATTGCTTGTGGGAGCCTTTGGAAAACATTGTGGCAAAAGGTGAAATTGCTCGTGACGAGCAATTTCACCTTTTGCCACAATGTTTTCTACACTATCAAAAAGTGTCATATAGAAATAAGAAAATGCTTTATCTTTGCTGTTATTTAGTCAATTAGAGATACCATAGAAATGCCTTATGGGGTAAAGGATTAAAGCATTTGCCATCCATGCTAATTTTAGACACACTGTAAAGCCCTGACTCAACTCAGAAAAAAGCATTTTATTTCTACAAGATCATGTTTCAGCACTGCTTTGCTTTCACCTAATCTTTCAACGAAGTTAAGCAAAAAAGAATTTGTTGGGTTTTGCCATTAATATTCTTGGTTTACTACGTTTTAGACCTTCAATGTTTATAAAATCAAGCTTACTTCAGGCTGATTATATTAGAAAGGTCAAACTGGTTGAACATTTCAAACCATATGCTTCCTGGGTACTTGACTCATGGCCTCTACCTATAGTGTTACCTTATCTCTCTCTCTGATGATTATAACTCATTACCAAACGACAAAATTTTAGACTGGTCCAAATTGAAAGCATTTGCAGGTGACACTATAAATTTATCTGAAATGATTATAATTGTCTGTGAAAGTGTAGAAAACCTTGTGGGAAAAGGAGAAAATGCTGGTTACCAGCATTTTCTCCTTTTCCCACAAGGTTTTCCAAAGGCTATTTCCTCAGGGTCGTTAAAACTTGGGATTATGTGGCAAAGAATTAAATGTGGTCCATCTACATACTGCTCCAGATAAGCGGGAATGATGGTATTTTAAATCCATGATTTCTCTTTGAAACCCTATGTTGTGGGTACTCGGCAAAAAGCATTTGCAGACGAAAATGTAAAAGTGGCTCCAATCATGGAGTTAGTCTTTAATAGGAAATGAAAAATTGTTGGAAAAGAGAAATTGCTGATTTTCCTCCCTTCACCCCAATGCTTTAACTTTTTACCAAACGACAAAGTTTCAGACTAGTCCAAATCAAGAGCATTTTGCAGATGACAAGTATGTGTTCTCAGAAACAGAAATTTGTGTTATATATTGTAGTAAACATTATGAGAAAAGGAGCATTTTCTTGTCTTCCCTCAATGTTTTCAAAAGGCTAAATCTCCCTCAGAGGTCGTTAAAACTTGGATTGTGTGATAAAGAGTTCACTTTGCTTCTTTCCCAGGCGGCTGAAACTGAGGATTGTGTGATAAAACATCAAAGATTTATGATCTTGTCTGACTAGATTAATACTAGGAACAGTTGATGGTAAATTTTAACTCTTTTTCCCACACAGCCCCGACTTGTACAACCCTGGTATAGAATGCTTTTGAAAACATTGTTGGAAAAGAAGAAAATGCTGGTAACCAGTATTTTCTCATTTTCCAACAATGTTTTCTACCCTGTCACAAATTTCATCATTTGAGTCATATTTATTTTGTCGTCTGCAAAAGCTTTCAATTTGGACAAGTCTGAAATATTGTCGTTTGGTAAAGAGTTAAGTAATGGATGGATTTTCATTGGTTGTGGTGTTGTGATTTAGAAATTTGGTTTTTCAAACCCTGCTGTATGGGTCACTGTTAAGCAAGGCACTGAAAAGCCCTAGTCCTGTACTGATGAAATACCATATGGGTAAGAATGACTGAGTGGGTCAAAATAAACTTGTCCAAAACTGGGTGAAACACCTTTTAGATATTTTCAACATGGAATAGCTTAAAACCTGATCATGAAGAATCATGTCAGACAGCTTTCCTCAGTTAGCTTCTTGATTTATTCCAGATAACAAAAATAATGAATAGGTGGAATTAATTAGTTATACAAGATTATTCAATGCTATGTTTAATATATCTGAATGAATTCTGTAGGCCATATGATTAACCCTTCAGCAAACAATCCCTGAAAAAGGATCCTTTTGAAAGCATTGTTGGAAAAGGAGAAAATGATGGTAACCAGCATTTTCTCCTTTTCCCACAATGTTTTCTACCTTATCAAAGTCAGAAATCATCATACTACCAAGATTTAATATAATGTTGTCTGCAGATGCTTTGAATTTGGTTCAGTCCAAGTTTTTTGTCATTTGATAAAGAATTAAATTAAGACATCAATATTCTGACCAAGTTTGATGAATATTTGTGAAAATGGCTGAGAATATGGTCTTTATAAAATAAACGGCCTTATTACTTCATGCTTTCTGGTAGGATATCGAGAAATAGCAGTGAATATATTTTTTGATCTTACACTGATACCACCAGTGAAAATACCGATTTTCATGTTCTTGTTGCCTAGGTAAATTGCGTGTGCCTCACAACCAGATGGGAAATATGAAGTCATATACCTTATATTTCTCACGTTTGACGTAATATTGTAATGCGTTGCTATGCAGGCAGGGTACGCCATGGGGAATAACGGAAAAGAATTGTACTGGATTTTGATAAAGCTCCTCCCATAAAGAGTTAAAAGCATGAAATGAATAGAATATTTGTATTTTTCGGTGAAAGATCTAAATTTATTTCATCTTGTGAACACCATTGGTAATATTTTCACAAGTGGCGCAATATCCTCTATGTCGCATTGGTCCCAGATATCATGGGTACTTCTCTCAATTTAACCCTATACCAAACAATCCCTGGTTTTTACAACCCCGAGATAGAAGCCTTTTGAAGACATTGTGGGAAAAGGAGAAAATGCTGGTAACCAGCATTTTCTCCTTTTCCCACAATGTTTTCTTCCCTGCTGGATACAAATTTCAGTTTTTGAGATGTTTCTTTTGTCATCTGTAAGCGCTTTCAATCTGGAGCAGTCTAAAATTTTGTCGTTTGGTAAAGGGTTAAGCAATAAATTTCATATTGGTATATCTTTCTAAAAAAAAAGGGTTACTGCTATCTATCATGATCCTCAGTTTGTTTGCAGCAAATCTTCTTCAAACAAGACAGATGTTTACAAACTTAACAACAAAACAAATGTAACCTTTTCTCCCATTAGCTGATTTTTTGCACACAAAAAGCTCACATTTGCTTGACTTGCTGGCCATCAAGCCTTAAGCACTGTTATCAACCAAGGAATTTCAGCGGCTAGAAATGTTTACATTTGAGGTTGACTGTCTGATGGCAGTAATCATGCAGTGTTCACCTAAACAACTGTAAATTTAATTCTAAATCAAAATTCTTCAGCATTTCATATTTATAAACAAAGGTGACAACAATTTTGACTTGTCAAAACTGAAAGCATTGCATACAATAATGTAGATGTGGTCCCATTTGATTGAACTTTACTTTTTAAGGCTAAAAAACATTGACGGAAAAATGGAAAATATAAAGGTGTCTGGCATAAATTTTCTCTCTTTTTCCGAGATTGTTTTCAAACACTTTTTTTAAACAAGAGACTGATTACTAAGGATTCAAAAAGGGACAGATAAAACTCTTTACCACACAATCTCGACTTTTAACGACCCTAAGAAAGAAGCCTTTTGAAAACATTGTGGGAAAAGGAGAAATTGCCGGTAACCAGCATTTTCCCACACGGTTTTCTACTCTTCCCAAAACAAACCTCAATTTTTGAGTCACATTTATTTTGTCCTCTGTCAATGCTTTCAATCTGGACTGGTCTAAAATTTTATTGTTTGGCAAATAGTTAAAAACATGTCTCTAATTTTTATGGGCCTTTATTTGCAGTTCTTTTTCAGGTAAACCTTAAATCTGGGGATACAAAGAAGTATTCTTTGTGAAATCATGCAAATTAATAATTATGTTGATGATAATTAATGGCAACAGACACACATACCTCACACAATAAATTTGTGAAAATTATTAATGAAGTTATTTAGTTCCAATAAGAAATGATTGAATGCTTTCAATAACCAGGAGGTAACTGGCTGATGTGTGGCACATTTCTACCAGAGGGCTATGACAGCCCTATAGTGCTCCAGCGGTTTATGTAAAAGAGGCCCCTACCTGGCATGAACATTTACTTCTGTTCATCAGAAAGGCATAGTCAATTGACTATTTTACAGTCAGTCACAAGCAAGGAGTCAATTTGCCTTGTATGCAATGATGACATGTGTTCTGAATTTTGCTAAGTAATCAGATACCTGCCCTAATACCTTGTGCCTAGAGCTGATTTGAGAGAGGTCAATCTTGGGATCATTCATCACAGTTGTTGCTGAAATCTGACAGTCTTTTACAAGACATTTTCTATGTTGTTTTCTTTAATGTTACTTTAGCCCATTACCAAACTATCCAACAGTTAAAGGTGGGTATTTAGAATTTTTACATCTCACCAAATTAGAAAATATATATATCTATGAAATTTGTATGAACAAATAATATAAATCATTAATAAGAAAGACTCATAAAATTACCAAAAAAAAAAATTTTTTTTTGATGGTGTTCGTAGCCTCTTAAGGTATTTTTAGATTTCGCGCCAAAAATCAATAAAGCATTGTGGGAATGTCAAGTGACTGGCACATGACTACCGTAATTTGCTTAAATTTTGGGACAGTAAAAAATAATTAATTTTTTTCGCGTCCCAATACTTTGGTATATAAAAAATAATTATTTTATCAGCTGTCCCAAAACTTATGGTCAAACAAGACTATCTGTCAAACTGAAAGTCACTCGTCGCTAACCCGTCGAATATTGCCGACGTTGAAATATTGGAACGTCACTGATGTCAGGTTTGTAGGATAATCTATTTTTAGACAGATTGGAATTCCACCGATCAATTTGAGCATTAAGAGTTTAAAACTTCGCTTTTTCTCATTTTTTTTGTTGATTGTTAACTTGTCACTCATTATATTCTGCGTTTTTGGATCGCGATGAAGATGTTATTGCGCGTTTGTAGATAAATTCACAACATATCTTACCTCCTTACATGTACGTGAGGTGACGTTAATTCCACTCTGACAAGTACCTACTCGGTCCGATCTCAAATTTGATTGGTTCGTCGATCTTCGATCGATAAACCTTGGGTAGAACTGTGTACCTTGATTTCTATTTATAAACATTGAACTCGATTGACCGTGAATTACACGCGTGTCAACTCTATCAACTTCGGATGTACACACGTTCATGCGTTATGGATCTTGGATAGAAGTTTATCACACCCTTTTTACACTTACGCCGGATTTCTTTTTGATTTAGGATTTGAATTAGACTGTCAGGTGATTGATTTTTTGTCTTGAATCGGGTAACTCCCATTGAAATCGTGAGGGTTGGGAAGCATGCTTACGACGTTACGTGTGGAGAAATTAAACTACGCGAAAGCCGAAATAAATATTTGCAAACAGACGTTTTCATACGGATTGAAAGATTTTCTTTTTCTCTAAATAGATATTCACTGTCCCAATTCTTTGGAACAAAAAATTAAAGATCTCGCTTTGCAATTTTTAGTATGTCCCAAATCTTTGGGTCATGAAAAATAATTATTTTCGAGATTTTTGATGGTGTCCCAATTTTTTGGGTGTCCCAAAACATACGCAAATTACGGTAATAACAATTAAATTCCATTACATAACAAACATGTAATAATTATTACCCATAATGTCTTCTTCGGACGCTAAGTTTGAAACTTTGTCTGTGTACTCCTGTATGTTAATGAGAGAACTGATCATCTAAGATTAGAACGTGTCTCCCGTTGGTGTCAACCTGGGCCGCAGTAAATCTCTACTTTCTCGTGTTGTCGGATAGTTTTCGACTACTGGGGTTTTATGAATGCAAATTAAAAGGCTTTGGGAGTATAAGGATGATTTTTTTTAAATTTTTGTAAAATTTTCGTCCCAAAATCTGAAGGGCCACCTTTAACCCTTTACCACACAATCCCAACTTTTAACGACCCTGAGAAAGAAGCCTTTAGAAAACATTGTGGGAAAAGGAGAAAATACTGGTTACCAGCATTTTCTCCTTTTCCCACAATGTTTTCTACCCTATCCCAACTGAATTTCAGTCACATTTATTTTGTCATCTGCAAATGCTTTCAATATGGACTGGTCTAAAATGTTCTTGTGTGGTAAAGAGTTAATTGTTACACCAAACCATTCTAGAGATTTTTGAAATTTTTCAATCTTTTTCAGTTTTGTTACAACGGTGACAAATTAATGTTTTGCAAAGAAATAAAACACTTTGAATCCCGCCAGATGTGGTTCGTATTTCAGTTGTGCATTTGTTGCAAACTTTCATGTTCATAAAAAGGACTTCTATAGAGGATAATTGCACAAACATTTCTGCAAAGTTTGTTTTTGATATATTCCATACCTCACAGACAAAGGTAACTAAAAAGAAAGATACTGAGCAGCAACAAAAGCTGTGTTCAGTTCTCCACTTTACAATAAAACCAATGTTTGAAGTGTAATGTTCAACCTCTCTAACCCTATTGTCAGATCTGCTCTTTTACATCAGATAAATTTCTTTAAAAACAAATGTTGGGTAAAAAATTTCTTTGTCAGTGTAACTATGTCTTTTTACACCTAAAATTTTCTTGAACTGTTTACCAAACAACAAAATTCTAGACTAGTCCAAGTTCAAAGCATTTGCAGACAATAAAGAACAGACAACCCACATATTGAAATTTATTCATGGGAAAGTAGAAACAATGTGAGAAAAGGAAAACATGCTAAGGTATCAGCATGATCTCCTATTTCTACACTGTTTTCGAAAGTCCTTTCTTTTAGTGTTAGTGTAACTCGGGATTATCATTAACAGTTGAACTATGATAACTATACTTTGAAACTAATTTACAGCTGACAACCATGACAAAGCTTTGTAAAATGATGGAGAATCAAAATTATCAAAAAGATCTAAAGCATAAATACATATAGAAACATTTTGGCAAAAATGCTTGCAATGGGCACCTTGCAAGCAACAGAAAGTCAGTACTTTACAATGATGACTCTAGGTGATTTGTCTAAATCATTGGACAAAAGGGAAAGCGTTTCTACCATGGGTACTTTACTCAATACCCCCATAATGCAAAAAGCTAATGGCATTTTGTAAGGTTTTCTATTACTTTTATTGGTTCTAGAGTCATTTCTGTTGCTTTTATTGGTTCGGCCACAACATCTTACATTAAACTAGACAAGCTATAAACACTTACAATACCATATAACTTAACTCATTACCAAACATCACTATTTTAGGCTTGTCTTAAGCATTTGCATACGACAAAATAAAAGAGACTGAAAATTTGAAATTTGTTTTGTAAAGAGTAGAAAACATTGTGTGAACAGGAAAAAACGCTGGTTACCAGCATGTTTCCTTTTCCCAGTGTTTTCTGCAAAAGGCCTCTTTCTCAGGGTAGTCAAAAGTAGGGATTATGTGGTAAATGGGTTAATGGATATTTTAGCCAATGATAAAACCCTTTACAAAATGTCTAATGAGCAGATCCACGATTGGACAGCAATAATCCTGTGCTGTATGATCTTCATCTTACACTTATGTCATACTTAACTCTCAATGGTACAATGTTCAAACTGGAAATCTCACAAGATCTACGAAAAGTATAGTATACCCCTTTACCAAAAAATCCCTGGTTTTTACCACCCTGGGATAGAAGCCTTTTGAAAACATTGTGGGAAAAGGAGAAAATGCTGGGTCTTCTTTTCCCACAATGTTTCCTACCCTGCTGGAAATAAATTTAAATTTTTTAATTACGTTTATTTGGTGTCTGCGAGTGCTTTCAGTTTGGACCAGTCTAAAATTTTGTCATTTGGTAAAGAGTTAAGAAACAAACTATTACCAGGAATAAAATCTTGTTAACAATACAGAAAGGGATTTTTCAAGAAAAATATACAGACTTATTCCACTTAATTATCCCTGACATTGTTTAAGGTCTGACAGCACAATTACAGAGGTTACATGATTAAATATAATTACAGCCATGTAACCTGTAATTCCTAGTTTTATAGAAACAAAAAGAAAACATGACAAAAAACATGACTCTGTCATGTACCCTTTCTTCTTTGCAAAGTTTCACCCATTGCCATACCGACTTTAACCCTTTACCTCATACAGTATTTCTATGGTATCACTAATTGACCCTAAATTACAGCAAGGATGACGGCATTTCTTTTGTGTATACGACATCTTTTGATAGTTAGAAAACATTGTGGCAAAAGGTGAAATTGCTCATCATGAGCAATTTCACCTTTTGCCACAATGTTTTTCCAAAGGCTCCTACAAGCAATGATAGAAATGAGTATCTATGGAGTAAAGGGTTAAATTCTTTATCAAGCATTTCTGACTTTTAACAACCCTTGAAATAGACTTTTGAAAAAGAGCCTCACAAAGTGGTGCATATACGCCCGAAGGGGCTTGTCAGTGAAATGACTTAACTCTTTATCAAAATTGGTCCAATTTCAAAGCATTTACAAGACAAAATCAATGTTGCTAAAAAATTTGATTTTGTTTTGGGAAGGGTAGAAAACATTTTGGGGAAAGGAGAAAATGATGGTTACCAGCAATTTCTCGATCCTTTTCCCACAATGTTTTCAAAAGGCTTCTCTCTTAGGTTCGTTAAAAGTGGTAAGCTGTTAATTCTAAACCACTCATAAAAAATTCAGATGTGTCCAAAATGGAAGCATTTGCAGTGGTCAAAATGGGCCGAAATGATGGAAATTGTCTTTGATATGGTTGAAAACTTTGTGGGAAAAGGAGAAAATGTTGGTTACCAGAATTTTCTCCTTTTCCCACAATGTTTTCAAAAGGCTTCTGTCTCAGGGTCGTAAAAACCAGGGATTGTGTGGTAAAGGGTTAAGACTGTATCAAAGTCACAGCTCATCAATAACCACCTTTTAACCTATTTTAACATATCATCAATTAAAACGTCATAAAATTTCAGCGTACATCAAATGTCACACTGGCATTTTGAGAATGATGAGCAGCTTTCACTCAATACATCAAAATTATTGTTCACCTTTAAACTAGCTAGATCAAATAGGTCGACATATTTCATGAAAAATATTTCAGAGCTCCAGATAAGAGGGAGTGATGGTATTCTAAATCCATTATTTCTTTTCCAAACCCTATGTTGTGGGTACTCATTAGAATCGTCTCATCGAGACGATTCTAATGAGTACACACATCACAGGGTTTAGTTGAGAATAATTAATACTTTCAATTTTAACAAGAGGACCATGATGGTCCTATATCGCTCACCTGAGTACCAAGCAGTAAAGATTTACAATGAAGATAAATACCAAATATCGAAGTGCAAGGCCAAAGCTTTAGGTCTTCTTGGTTTAGATAAGAAGATAATCTTTCTTAACCAAACCCGGTTATATAAATATTTAAGAGAAGTTTGAAAGTGCTCAGGTGAGCTAACTAGAGCCTTAATTTGAAGTATTTTGGTAGAGGGCCACTAGATGATGCTACATGCCAAATATGAAAGCTCTAGCCCTTAAGGTTTGGAACAAGAAGACTTTTGAAGATTTCCTTCTTTATCTCTATGTGAAATCTGAGAACCCACAACATAGGGCCAATTTCCACACTAGGGCCATTATTTGAAGTATTTTGGTAGAGGGCCACTAAATGATACTACATGCCATATATGTGAGCTCTAGCCCTTATGGTTTGGGACAAGAAGATATTTAAAGATTTCCTTCTTTATCTCTATGTGAAATCCGAGAACCCACAACATAGGACCATTTTCCACACTAGGGCCATAATTTGACGTATTTTGGTAGAGGGTCACTAGATGATGCTACATGCCAAATATGAAAGCTCTAGCCCTTAAGGTTTGGGACAAGATGATTTTTACAGATTTCCTTCTTTATCATTATGTGAAATCTGACGACCCACAACATAAGGCCATTTTCAACACTAGGGCCATAATTTGAAGTATTTTGGTAGAGGGTCACTAGATGATGCTACATGCCAAATATGAAAGCTCTAGCCCTTAAGGTTTGGGACAAGAAGTTTTTTACAGATTTCCTTCTTTATCTCTATGTGAAATCGGAGAACCCATAACATAGGGCCAATTTCCACACTAGGGCCATTATTTGAAGTATTTTGGTAGAGGGCCACTAGATGATACTACATGCCATATATGAGAGCTCTAGCCCTTATGGTTTGGGACAAGAAGATTTTTAAAGATTTCCTTCTTTATCTCTATGTGAAATCCGAGAACCCACAACATGGGGCCATTTTCAAACTAGGGCCATAATTTGAAGTATTTTGGTAGAGGGCCACTAGATGATGCTACATGCCAAATATGAAAGCTCTAGCCCTTACGGTTTGGGACAAGAAGATTTTTAAAGATTTCCTTCTTTATCTCTATGTGAAATCCGAGAACCCACAGCATAGGGCCAATTTCTACACTAGGGCTATTATTTGAAGTCTTTTGGTAGAGGGCCACTAGATGATACTACATGCCATATATGAGAGCTCTAGCCTTTATGGTTTGGGACAAAGAGATTTTTAAAGATTTCCTTCTTTATCTCTATGTGAAATCCGAGAACCCACAACATAGGGCTATTTTCAACACTAGGGCCATAATTTGAAGTATTTTGGTAGAGGGCCACTAGATGATGCTACATGCCAAATATGAAAGCTCTAGCCCTTAAGGTTTGGGACAAGAAGATTTTTGAAGATTTCCTTCTTTATCTCTATGTGAAATCCGAGAACCCACAACATAGGGCCAATTTCCATACTAGGGCCATTATTTGAAGTAATTTAATAGGGGGCCACTAGATGATACTACATGCCATATATGAGAGCTCTAGCCTTTATGGTTTGGGACAAGAAGATTTTTAAAGATTTCCTTCTTTATCTCTATGTGAAATCCAAGAACCCACAACATAGGGCCATTTTCAACACTAGGGCCATATTTTGAAGTATTTTGGTAGAGGGCCACTAGATGATGCTGCATGCCAAATATGAAAGCTCTAGCCCTTAAGGTTTGGGACATAAAGTTTTTTACAGATTTCCTTCTTTATCTCTATGTGGAATCGGAGAACCCACAACATAGGGCCAATTTCCACACTAGGGCCATTATTTGAAGTATTTTGGTAGAGGGCCACTAGATGATACTACATGCCATATATGAGAGCTCTAGCCCTTATGGTTTGGGACAAGAAGATTTTTAAAGATTTCCTTCTTTATCTCTATGTGAAATCCGAGAACCCACAACATAGGGCCATTTTCAAACTAGGGCCATAATTTGAAGTGTTTTGGTAGAGGGTCACTAGATGATGCTACATGCCAAATATGAAAGCTCTAGCCCTTAAGGTTTGGGACAAGAAGATTTTTAAAGATTTCCTTCTTTATCTCTATGTGAAATCCGAGAACCCACAACATAGGGCCAATTTCTACACTAGGGCCATTATTTGAAGTATTTTAATAGAGGGCCACTAGATGATACTACATGCCATATATGAGAGCTCTAGCCTTTATGGTTTGGGACAAGAAAATTTTTAAAGATTTCCTTCTTTATCTCCATGTGAAATCCAAGAACCCACAACATAGGGCTATTTTCAACACTAGGGCCATAATTTGAAGTATTTTGGTAGAGGGTCACTAGATGATGCTACATGCAAAATATGAGAGCTCTAGCCCTTACGGTTTGGGACAAGAAGATTTTTAATGTTTTTTCTCTCGGTTGCCATGGCAACCAGAGTTCTCCATGGAATTCAAATCTTTGAAGTATTTTGAAAGTGCATCACCTAAGGATCATTTCTGTGAAGTTTCACTGAAATCTGTTGGGCGGTTTAAGAGGAGAAGAATTTTTAAGTAATTGTTCACGGACGGACGGACGGACAGATGGACGGACGGACGCCAGACAACGATCGATCACAATAGCTCACCCTGAGCACTATGTGGTCAGGTGAGCTAAAAACTAAATCACTCCCCCATCTGGAGCTCTGATACTTACAATAAGTCATAAGGTGTTTTAACTCTGAAAAGAACCATGTCTATGTATTCAACCTCTCTTTGAAATGATTAAATTCCCGCTGAGCCTTCTTCAGTTCTTATCATTGCTTGGCTGAGTTGCAAACCCCAAGTTTTATGTGTAAAAATCTTGATTTTCACATATACCTGTCCCTGGTAAAATTATTCCTTTAACAACCTGAGCTAGAGACTTTTGAAAATAAAGTAGGAAAATGAGAAAATGCTGGTGGCCAGTACTTTCTCCTTTTTGCACATTTTCTACCCTTTTTGAGATAATACTCTTACTCATTACCAAAGGACAAAATTTCAGGTTTGTCCAGATCGAAAGCATTTGTTCCTATGTTTAAAACTTGTGATCCCCGGAATGTCCCAGTTTTGACCCAAGGGGCATCATATGAACAATCTTGGTAGAGGCTACATACCAAATATCAAAGCTTTGCACCACCTAGGTTCAGACAAGAAAAATTTTAAAGTTTTCTTTCTTTGTTCCTATGATTCAAACTTGTGACCCCCAGGGCGGGGCCAGTTTTAACCCAAGGGACAGCATATGAACAATCTTGGCAGAAGTACACTAGGAGATGCTACATACCAAATATCAAAGCTCTGCACCTTCTAGTTTCAGAGAAGAAGAATTTTAAAGTTTTCCTTCTTTGTTCCTATTTTTCAACTTATGACCCCCGGGGCAGGGCCAGTTTTGACCCAAGGGGCATCATATGAACAATCTTGGAAGCGGTCTACTAGGAGATGCTACATACCAAATATCAAAGCTCTGCGCCTTCTAATTCAGTTTTTTTTTTTTTAAGTTTTCCTTCTTTGTTCCTATGTTTCAAACTTGTGACCCCCGGGGCAGGGCCAGGTTTGACCCCAAGGGCATCATATGAACAATCTTGGTAGACGTCCACTAGGAGATGCTACATAATACGAAATATCAAAGCTCTGCGCCTTCTAGTTTCAGAGAAGAAGAATTTTGAAGTTTTCCTTCTTCGTTCCAATAATACAAACTTGTGACCCTGGGGCGGGGCCAGTTTTGACCCCGTTTTGACCCCAGGGGCATCATATGAACAATCTTGGCAGAGGGCAACTAGCAGATGCTACATATCAAATATCAAAGCACTGCACCTCCTAGTTTCAGAGAAGAAGAATTTTTAAGTTTTCCTTCTTTGTTCCTATGTTTCAAAATTGTGACCCCCACGCAGGGCCAGTTTTGATCCCAGGGGCATCATATGAACAATCTCGGTAGAGGCCCACTAGGAAATGCTACATACCAAATATCAAAGCTCTACGCCTTCTAGTTTCAGAGAAGATTTTCAAAGATTTTGCTATTTTTTTTCCTTTTGGTTGCCATGGCAACCAGAATTATGGCTGGAATTCAATTTCTTGAACAACTTTGGTAGAGCTTCACCCAAGGAACATTGGTAGAGCTTCACCCAAGGAACATCCCTGCAAAGTTTCATCAAGATTGGCCCAGTGGTTTAGGAGGAGAAGATGTTTAAAGAAATTGTGGACAACACACGACGGATATTGGGCGATCACAATAGCTCACCATGAGCACTTCGTGCTCAGGTGAGCTAAAAATGTTCTCTACAGAAAAAGTATGTTCATCCAAGGTGATCCACTTTTAATATCACACAAACATGTTTCTCGTTTTGAAGATTCAGTTTCCATGATTTATGAGAAAATTTCTCTTTAAATAAAGCTGAAATGTCAGGGGAGTTGGCAGTAATTTTAACTTTTTCAAGAAAACCTCTAGAAACTTGATTCCAAAATTGTAGCAATTTAA
The DNA here is from genome assembly GCA_943736015.1 of Tridacna crocea. NCBI lineage: Eukaryota > Metazoa > Mollusca > Bivalvia > Cardiida > Cardiidae > Tridacna > Tridacna crocea. Next base: position 47,437,850 of record OX031064.1, read on the forward strand.
GTCTACTATACTAGACAACCTGAGTTTTATCAACCACGAGGAAAAAACCTTTGGAAAACATTATGGGGAAAGAGAAAATGCTCCTTACCAGCATTGTCTCTCCCCCCCACCCCCCCGGCAATGTTTTCTACTCTGTCAAAGACAAAATTTATAGTTAAATCACATTTATATTGTCATCTGCACATGCTTTCAGCATGGACAAGTCTTAACTCATTACCAAACGACAATATTTTAGGTTTGTCCAAATCGAAAACATTTGCAGACGACAAAATAAAAGTGGCTGAAAATTTGAAATTTGTTTTGTAAATCGTAGAAAACATTGTGGGAAAAGGAGAAAATGCTGGTTACCAGCATTTTCTCCTTTTCCCACAATGTTTTCTAAAGGCTTCTTTCTCAGGGGTGTCAAAAGTAGGGATTGTGTGGTAATGGGTTAAACTTCTGTGTTTAGTGAAGAGTTCACTATTATCTCGTTACCGCACGAAAAAATTTACGTCTGTTCCAAATTCAAAGCACTTGCAGACAACAAAATAAACAATTGGCTCAAAAATGAAATTTGTTTTGGGAAGAAAAGAAAACATTGTGGGAAAAGGAGAAAATGCTGGTTACCAGCACTTTCTCCTTTTCCTGCAATGTTTTCAAAAAGCCTTTTCTTCAGGGTCATTAAAAGTAGGTATTGAGTAGAAAGGGGTTAAAGTATGTAAAGGATAAATGGATAAAACTCTTCTAAAACTCAATTCAGATAATGTAGAGATGCTGCTTATAGAAAACTGCTCGTTCAGCTCTTTGCCATAAAATTCTGTTTTATCGGCCCTGATCAGAAAGGCTTCTAAAAACATTGTACGAAAAAGGAGACAAAATGCTGGTAAACAATTTTTTTCTACTTCACAAACGATGTTCTTCACTCTTTCAAAGACAAAGCATCATAATTACTTGAGCTACATTTTGTTTGGTAATTGTAATTGGTTCTAATATGGACTGGTCTAAAAGTTTGCAGACTGGTAAAGAGTATATACAATTTCTCTGAGTGGTTTTAGGCATTACTGCAAACATTATAGTGCATTAACCCATTACCACATAATCCCTACTTTTGATGCCCCTGAGAAAGAAGCCTTTTGAAAACACTGTAGGAAAAGGAGAAAATGCTGGTAACCAGCATTTTCTCCTTTTCTCACAGTGTTTTCTACCCTTTCCAGAATAAATTTCAATTTTTTCAAATGCAACCCTTTCCCAAACAAGCCCTGGTTTTTACATGTCTGCAGTAAAAGTCTTTTGAAAACACTATGGGAAAAGAAGAAATTGATCGTTACGAGCAATTTCTCCTTTTCCCACAGTGTTTTCCACCCTTTTTGAGAACTTTCTGCCATTTTCTCCAAATCTAGAATTGTCGTCTGCAAACTCTTTTGGTTTGGAAGAATCCAAAATTTGTCATTTGGGAAAGGATTAAATTTGGACAAGTCTGAAATTTTGATATTTACCAAAGAGTTCAAATGTATCTGTCTGCCTCCGAGAAAATTTAACTCTTTATCATTTATGAAAAATGTTAAAACTGATCACAAGTTAAAAGCATTTGTAGGAAACAATTCAAACATTACTCAGATGGTGGGATGTATTGTTCAAACGATAGAAAACATTGAGGGAAAAGGAGAAAATGCTGGTTACCAGCGATTTCTCCTTATCCCATAATGTTTTTTATAAGCTTAAAGGGTTGCCTAAAGTCAGGATTGTTTAATACAGGGTTGACATTCATAATCATATCAACAAAAAATATTTTCTCCAATGGCTAGAAATGAAAAACTGTAAATACATGTAGCCATTATCACTTTAACCCATTACCACACAATCCCTACTTTTGACACCCCTGAGAAAGATGCCTTTAGAAAACATTGTGGGAAAAGGAGAAAATGCTGGTAACCTAAGCATTTTCTCCTTTTCCCACAGTGTTTTGTAACCTTTTGTAACCTTCCTGGAACAAATTTCAAAATTTCAGTCACCTTTATTTTGTCGTCTGCAAATGCTTTCAATTTGGACCAGTCTAAAATGTTCTTGTGTGGTAAAGAGTTAAGCAGTATTGCATAAAGGGGAGCAGGGTCAGACCTCTCTCAGTAAAGCATATCGGAGCTAAAAAGTCATTCTACAATACTAGTGAAATAGATAATAATCACAAAGTACCTTGTAAACCAGGCAGAAAAACCAGTGTTACCTATGACGTCAATTCATTCAAGTAGAACGAACAAGAAAAAGATGAAAAAATTGACATGAAATAGTTTCTCTCCATGTGAGTATAAAAACCCCATACCATTGAAGTGTCTTTCATAAAAATATATGAACCCTTTCCAACACAATGACATCTCTTTGTCAACCTTGGGAAAGAAGCCTATTTAACCCTTTACCTGATATGCAAATTTGAGGGTCTTCCATTTCAGCAGCAAATAAAGATATGATGTCAAAATACGAACAAATGAGGATTCAAATATCTGATTGAGTGGAAAACATTGTGGGAAAAGGAGAAATTGCTCGTTACCAGCAATTTCTCCTTTTCCCACAATGTTTTCAAAAGCTGTCTGTTACTAATACATGAAAAGGAGTATCTATGGAGTAAAGGGTTAAAACGTTGTGGCAAAAAGAGAAAATGCTGGAAACCAGCATTTTTTCCTTTCCCCACAATGTTTTCTACCCTGTCAATAAACAGTTGCACCATTTGAGCAATGTTGAAATTGTCTGCAAATGCATTCAATTTGGACCATGGCTAAAATTTGATAAAGGGTTGCTTTTGTCACCAATGTAGATTCAGATCAGACTGCACAACACATGGATTTCTTTACAGACATATTTGGCCTGGTTGTGTGAATTTGATTTGTTTGTTTGAATCGTTTTTTTACACCCCTTTTGACATTGTTTCTGTCATATGATGGCAACAGCTCACATTTTCATGTTTTCCTGGGTTTCCCCAATACTAGACTAGAACTCTGAAGTACCTTGCCAAAGGTTGCACCTGCGAAAGACCCACTGATCCAGTAAGTCTCGAATCAAGGGCTCCATGTCATGAGTCCTATACTTTACCACAGAGCCACGCAGGATCCCTGGTTGTATGATTGACTGATTGTATGGTGTTTCATACTGTTTTCAACATTATTTCAGCTATATTATGGTGGCCAGTGCACCTATCCATGCGTTCCTGGAATTTCCTTTATGATTTTCTTTCCAAACCACAGTGGCTGCTTTCCTATACAATCATCATCAAAACAATGGTCAGAGGTGGAGGAATGAATCCTGTTGCAGCCACTATCATCAATCCTTGGAAAGAAATTGGCAGAGCCAAGGGACACAGCCAGGGATCCAACCCTAGACACCATGTTCTCACGTCCTGCGCGCAACTGACTGAGCTATCAGGGCTCTGCTCTGGTTGTAGAGAAGTATTTTCCTATATTGCCGCAATGTTTATAGCCCACCCAGGTGGCTCAGTGGTAAGCGTGTTGGACTCATGATCTGGTGGTTGAGAATTCGATACCCGGTTGAGGTGAACTTTCTTTCCGGCGTATTTTCGCCTCTCACCTCTGCTGAAGCATGTGAGAAAAGTAGTCGGTGGCTTTTGAAAGAAAGTTGTGTTAGTACCGGTGTGAGAAAGCCAGGAAACACATGTGCGTCACCGACCACCATGATATAACCTTAGCTGTTAAAGTGCTGTTAAGCTCCAATACAACCAACCAACCAACAATGTTTATATGCTGTATGCACTTCTAAAAGGATTATTTCAGAAGGATGTTTTGGAAAATGCTTGCAGCAAATTTGTTTTGATACATGTGTTGTCCACTGATGAAATCAGACTGCACACAAATAACATTCATATCTAGTCTACCCTTACTATCTGTTTGTTTATCACACAATGCGAGTTTTAACATCCTTGTCGAAGAAGGCTTTTGAAAACATTGTGAGAAAGAAGAAAATGGTGGTAACCAGCATTTTCTCCTTTTCCCACAATGTTTTCTACCTCTTTATTGACAGAAATCGTAATCTGAGCCACATTTATTTTTTCACCTGCAAATGCTTTGAATTTGGTACAATTTGTTGTCTGGTAAAGAGTTTAACCCTTTTACCGTAAATTCCTGTTTTTTAACTCTTTACCCCATAAGGCATTTCCATGGTATCTCTAATTGACCCTAAATAACAGCAAAGATGAAGGTGTTTCTTATGTGCATATGACACCTTTTGATAGCATAGAAAAAATTGTGGCAAAAGGTGAAATTGCTTGTCACAAGCAATTTCACCTTTTGCCACAAATGTTTTCCACAGGCTCCAACAAGCAATGTGTAGAAATGAGTATCCATGGAGTAAAGGTTAATCAAATCTTAGACTGGTTCAAATTCAAAGCATTTGAAAACAGCTATCAAATGTTGCAAACATGGTGGAACATTAGTCTCTGATAGGATAGAAACATTGTGGAAAAAGAAGACAATGCTGGTCAATAGCATTTTCTTCTTTTTCTTAAATTGTTTTCAAAGGCCTTTTTCCTGTTTCTTGATATGGTATTTAACACTATTTTCCACATTATTTCAGTTATATTGTAGTGGCTCGAGTGCTTTCCAATTCTTCACAAAATCTTAACTCTTTACCAAATGACAAATATTTTAGACTGGTCCAAATTCAAAGCATTTGCAGACAACAAAATAAAAGTGACTGAAAATTTGGAATTTGTTTTGTGAAGAGTAGAAAACATTGTGGAAAAAGGAGAAAATGCATGTTACCAGCATTTTCTCCTTTACCTACAATGTTTTCTTATGGCTTCTTTCTCAGGATTGTCAAAAGTAGGGTTTGTGTGGTATTATGGATTAAAGCCACTGGCAGCGCTTTCCTACCTTAACGATCATTGAAACAATGACCTGAAACAATGATATCCAACCTGGAAAAGATACTGGTCAATCTGGTGATTCAAACAGGCAACTTCAGGTCTCCAAGCCAAGATGCAAGTGACTGTGCCACTGGACTTGACTGCAAACAGGAGCAGTTGACTTTACCTCTCATGACTAGAAAGAAATTATCTCTAATTCCAAGTCAGACATTGTTTGGGATAATATATTTCAGATGATGTATCAAATGATGAGAAAAGATAAAACCTTATCAGTTCATTAGCCTATTTACAGCTGTAGACTACCTTTTTACTGGTTTATAATGAGATCAGCCTGGTAACCTTAACTCTTAGGATGCTCAGTACAACTCAAGGGCCTTTAGCTGACAATGTAAAGATCAGCTGCACAGAATGTACAGTCCGATCTTGGATCTACACTGTTCTATATGGTGATATTTCCCTTCAAAAAATACCATTGAAATAGCAATACTATGGGTTTAACTTGTGGCTTGAATTTTTTTCCAATTATTTTGCAGGTTAACCTTTTACTCCATAAGGCATTTCCATGGCAAGGATGAAGCCGTTTCTCATGTGTAAATGACATCTTTTGATAGCATAGAAAACATTGTGACAAAAGGTGAAATTGCTCATCATGAGCAATTTCACCTTTTGCCACAATGTTTTCCACAGGCTCCTACAAGCGATGTGTAGAAATGAATATTAATGGAGTAAAGGGTTAATGGTCAGTTTACTACAACCCCTTTACTCATGCAGACCCCAAGACATTATAGGGAGTGATTTTGATTTCAAAATTGAAAATAGTATTTATCCTCTATAAAACCTATGCCATGGGTACTCACTAGAATTGTCTCATCAAGCTGATTCTAATGAGTACCAATAATAAAGGGTTTGGAAGAGAAGTAATGATTTTAGAATACCATCACTCGGTCTCAGCTGGAGCTCGGCGTATATCCCATTTTTTGATAATCCTGAGGGAGGTGGCTTTAGAAAACATTGTGTGAAAAGAAGAATATGCTTGTAACCAACATTTTCCACTTTTTCCACAAGGTTTTGTACACTTTCAAATACATATCCTATCCAATAGGCCTGAATAAATTTGTTACCTGAGAATGCATTCAATATTAAGTGGTTTGGCCGGCCGGGGTCTAGGATTTTGTTGTCTTCTTGTGACAGTGTTATACCAGTATCTTAGTTGATCGATCATATGGTGATTAACACCGCATTCAAAATTATTTCAGATGCTGGCAGCTCACTTATTCATAATATGTGTCCTGTGTTTCACTATAAATGGGCCCCAAATTGTCTTGCAACGGACCACTCAAATGCCCAGTATTTAACCCTTTCCCAAACGACAAATTTTAGACTCTTCCAAACTGAAAGACTTTGCAGACAACAATTTTGAATTTGATGAAAATGGCAGAAAGTTCTCATAAAGGGTAGAAAACACTGTGGGAAAAGGAGAAATTGCTCGTTACAAGCAATTTCTCCTTTTTCCATAGTGTTTTTAAAAGACTCGTACTGCAGACACGTAAAAAACCAGGGCTTGTTTGGGAAAGGGTCAAGTCATAAAACAAACTTACATGTCAGCTGAAAACTTAATGTGACTGGAATACGGCTGAGACTGAAAGAAGTGCCTCACTAAAAGACACTCTGGCAGGCAAGGCAATGGCTGACAAACTGAACTCTTTACCAAACAACAACATTTTAGACTTGCCCAAATTCAAAGCATTAATTTTGCAGACAACAAAATAAATGTAATCAAAAATAGAAACTTGAGTTCTGATATAAATAGATGTGAAGAAAACATTGTGGGAAAAGGAGAAAATGCTGGTTATCAGCATTTTCTCCTTTTCCGACAGTGTTTTCTGAGAAGTCTTCTTCCTCTGGGTGGTAAAAACTAGAGATTGTTCGGTAAAGGGTTAAGTTTATACTTAAAACAAATTATTATAGGATAGCAAGCAATGTGGGAGAAGCAGAAAATCCTTTTTAAACAATAATTTTTCCAAGGGGCCTCCTGGTAGAGATCATGATAATCCAAAATGCAAATTGATGGCACTTTAACCAGATGGCAAAAAAATTGAGAGATAACCAGAGAAACGCTTAAAAAATAATTAAAAAGGTAGCTCATAAGATGGAATTCAAGTGTTAACTGACATTACCAAAGAACAAAATGTTAGGCTCGTCCAAATCGAAAGCATTAACTTTGCAGACGCCAAAATAAAATTGACTAAAAAATTGAAAATTGTTTTATGAAGGGTAGAAGACTTTGTCCTTTTCCCACAATATTTTCTCTAGGCTTCTTTCTCAAGGTTGTCAAAAGTGGGGATTGTATGGTGATGGATTAAAGGGTAGCAAACATTTCAAATGTAGGAAAAGGAAAAAAAAATTATGATGGCAACCATCATTTTCTTCATTTCCAGTACCATGTTTGTATGGGTTGCTACAACAGAACAGTTGTTTGGCAAAAATTACAACACTAAAATAGCCCCATAAGAATTGTAATGCAAGACTTCATGAAAGAACGAAAAAAATCTTGAGATGATTTCTGATTTCTATATCAATATATGATTGATAATTAACTCATTACCAAATGAAAATATTTTAGTCTTGTTCAAATCGAAAGAATTTGCAGAGGACAAAATAAATGACTGAAAATTTGAAATTTGTTTTTTGAAGAGCAGAAAACATTGTGGGAATAGGAGAATTTACCCTGGTTACCAACATTTTCTCCTTTTCCCACAATACAGTATTCTCTAAAGGTTTCTTTCTCATGGTCGTCAAAAGTAGGGATTGTGTGAAAATGGGTTAACCCATTACCACACAATCCCTACTTTTGACGCCCCTGAGAAAGAAGCCTTTAGAAAACATTGTGGGAAAAGGAGAAAATGCTGGTAACCAGCATTTTCTCCTTTTCCCACAATGTTTTCTAGCCTTCACAAAACAAATTTCAAATTTTCAGTCACTTTTATTTTGTCGTCTGCAAATGCTTTCGATTTGGACAAACCTAAAATTTTGTCGTTTGGTAATGAGTTAATTATATGCATTTACAGATCAAAATTAATAAAAGAGTTTGAACCCTTTCAAGAACAAGTTTTAGACTCGTTGAAAGAGAAAGCATTTGCAGGTATCAAATTTAGCAATGCTCAGATGATGGAATTAATGTCCTGAAATGGGGGAAAAAAAAGCATTGTGGGAAAAGCAGAAATTACTGGTTACCAACATTTCCTGCTTTTCCAACAATGTTTTCAAAAGCCTTCAACCCTTTACCAAATGAGAAAATTCTATATGGTCCAAACTGAAAGCACTTGCAGACAACAAAATAGATGCGATTCAAAAATTGAAAACTGTTTCCAGCAGGGTTGAAAACATAGCGGGAAAAGGAGAAAATGCTGGTTACCAGCATTTTCTCCTTTTTCCACAATGTTTTCAAAAGGCTTCTATCTCAGGGTCGTAAAAACCAGGGATTGTTTGGTAAAGGGTTAAACTCAGGCAGATTAAAACTAGGGACTGAATGGGTGAAACCAGGCTTCAAGAGCTTAATCTCGACTCGCATTCCGAAAGTTTCTCTCCCTACCACATATAAATTAGTGCTTTGTGCATAACAATGTGGGTGTAAAAAGCATGCAAATTCACCCATAATACTATTTACTTTTTTTCTGTACCTCATTCCTTTCTGCAAACACAAGTTAGCTGCAGTATGCATCCATTAACTATTTATCACAAAACTGTACATTTGTCTAAATTTGAAGCATTTGCAGATCTATGAAAAATTTGAATGTTGCTCAAATGCGAGAATGTGCCATTGACAGGTAGAAAACATTGTGGGAAAAGGAGAAAATGCTGGTTACCAGCATTATCTCCTTTTTCCACTGTGTTTTCAAAAGGCTTCTTTCACAGGGTCGTTAAAAACCTGGATTGTGTGGTAATGGGTTAAGCCCTGGAATAATAAAGGTCTTTCTTTCTATGCATTCTCCGATCATAAGACTGTCTCTGTAAAACATAGCAGACAGTCTGTCGACAATCAGACCACACTTTTTGCACAGTTTGATCTTGATCTACAAAATCAATAACAGTAACTGTAAGACTTCTGTGAAAGTATTCACAGCAGCCAATCTGTGATGCAGACTAATGACTGCAGAAAGCTATTTCTAGAATGTGCACATTAACTCTTTACCAAACGACAATATTTTAGACTGGTCCAAATTGAAATCATTTGCAGATGACAAAATAAAAATTTCTGAAGATTTGAAATTTGTGTTATCAAGAGTAGAAAACATTGTGGGAAAAGGAGAAAATGCAGGTTACCAGCATTTTCCCCTTTTCCCACAATGTTTTCTAAAGGCTTTTTTCTCATGGGCGTCAAAAGTAGGGATTGTGTGGTAATGGGTTAAACAGTAATGCTGAGTGGTTTTTGCACCGAGGAATTATGCATATTCATGTACTATCTGTATTATCTTGAATCAATAACTTTCTCAAATTTTTACCACAATGTTTCTCTTTAACCCTTTACCAGACTAAAAAATTTTAGTCATGAAAGCATCTACATGTAACAATTTCAACGTGGCTCAAAGGATGCAATTTTTCTTTGATAGGGTAGATAACATTCCCGGTAAAGGAGAAAATGCTGGTTACCACCATTTTCTCCTTTTCCCACAATGTTTTCAAAATGCTTCTTTCGAAGGGTTGTTAAAAGCCAGCATTGCACAGTAAAGGGTAAATTAGGTTACATTAAGCTGCAAAGTAGGACTGGATCCACTTTTGTAGTAGTATAAATTAAAATAGGACTGCACAAAGCCCAAGACTTCATCTGTCGTCTGCAAATCCTTTAAATTTGGACCAGTCTAAAATTTTGTCGGTAAAGAGTTAAATTGTTGTCTGCGAGAGCTTTGAATTTGGAAAAGCACATCTTTGTGATGTGCTTAACCCATTACCAAACAATCCCTACTTTCGACTACCCTGAGAAAGAAACCTTTAGAAAACATTGTGGGAAAAGGAGAAAATGCTGGTAACCAGCAATTTCTCCTTTTCCCACAATGTTTTCTACCATACACAAAACCAATTTCAAATTTTCAGTCATTTTTATTTTGTTGTCTGCGAATGCTTTCAATTTGGACAAGCCTAAAATATTGTCGTTTGGTAATGAGTTAATTAAGAGTTAACTCTTTGCCACATTAGCAAAATTTCTAGTGGTCTAGCTCCACAATTCAAAAGTGACCTAAAATGATAAAATTAGTATTTGATAAGGTACATGCAGCAAACATTTTGGGAAAAGGAGAAGACGCTGGTTAGCATGATTGTCTCCCTTTTCCCAAACTGTTTTCAAAAGCCCATGTTCATATCAGTGTCATTCAAACTTTTAAAGGATTGATCACACTATTTAACTCTTTACCAAAACGACACAATTTTCGACTAGTCCAAACTGAAAGCATTTGTAGACAACTAGATAAATGTGAATCAAAACTTGAATTTTGATTTTGAAAGGGTAGAAAACATTGTGTGAAAGAGAGAATATTGTTGGTTACCAGCATGTACTCCTTTTCCCACAATGTCTTTAAAAGCTTTCCTTCTCAGGTTGGTTACAAGTAGGCATTGTGTGGTAGAGTTAAGGAGAAAATGCCTGGTGTTAACAGCATTTTTCTCCTTTTCAGTCAGTAATTTCAAAGATTTTCCACCTCAGGACTCTTAACTCTTTACAAAACGACATAATTCGACAAGTCCAAATTCAAAAGAATTTGCAAACAACAAAAAATAAATGTGATTCAAAAATTGAACTTTTACTTTAATTTAGAAGACTAGACAACACTGTGAGAAAAGGAGAAAATGCTGCTTACCAGCATTTTCTCCTTTTCCCACAATGTTTTCAGAAGCCTTCTACCTCTGGGTCGTAAAAACCACTGAGGGATTGTTTGGTAAAAGGCTAAACATAGGGTAACATAATGTACAGGGTAACCTGTAATCCCTTTCTAATGAACATGATTTCAAGAACATGATACACATCTAGGAATGGTAATGAAAGTGCCAAGTAAGAAAATGTAATTCCACAATTCACGCTCAACCATTTAACCAGCATTTCCACCCATTCCCCACTTTTGACGATACGGGGAAAAAAGCCTTCAGAAAACATTGTGGGAAAAAGAGAAAATGCTGGTAACCAGCATTTTCTCCTTTTCCAACAATGTTTTCTACCCTTTACAAAACAAATTATTTTGTCGTCTGCAAATGCTTTCGATTTGGACAAGCCTCAAATTTTGTGGTTTGGTAATGAGTTTCCTCCATGCCAGAAGACAAATTTCAAGACTTGTCTTTATTGAAAGCATCCACAAACTGATTGTGTATTAACTCATTACCAAACAACAAGATTTTGGGTTTGTCCTAATCGAAAGCTTTTGCAGACGACAAAATAAAAGTGACTTGAAATTTGAAATTTGTTTTATGAATGGTAGAAAACATTGTGGGAAAAGGAGAAAATGCTGGTTACCAGCATTTTCTCCTTTTCCCACAATGATTTCTAAACACTTTTTTCTCAAGGGCTTCAAAAGTAGGGATTGTGTGGTAATGGGTTAACTCTCTATCACACAGTCCCGACTTTTAATGACCCTGAGAGAGAAGCCTATAGAAAACATTGAGGGAAAAGGAGAAAATCCTGGTAACCAGCATTTTCTCCTAATCCCACAATATTTTCTACCCTATGTAAGTCAGAAATCATCGTATTAACAAAAGTTAATTTGTGGTCTGCAGATACTTTGCATTTGGTCCAGTCCAAAAATTTGTTGTTCGGTAAAGTTAACTGATGACAGTTTTCTACACTAGGTTAAAAACTATAGGGGGAAAAAGAAGATAGTAGTGTTGGTTGATTCCACCATTTTCTCCTTTTTCAACAATGAAATGGGATATTTCCTCCTGTTCATTTAACCCTTTCCCAAACAATCCCTGGTTTTTACGGGTCTAGAATAGTAGCCTTTTGAAAACATTGTTGGAAAAGGAGAAAATGCTGGTAACCAGCATTTTCTCCTTTTCCCACAATGTTTTCTACCCTATCATAGACAGAAATTATCTTTTCAGCAAGAGTTGAATTGTCGTCTGCAAATGCTTTCAATTTGGTCTAGTCCAAGAGTTTGTCGTTTAGGAAAGGGTTAAATACGGAATAGCAAAGGCTCATTTCTTTCCTAACATCCACAGTTCTTGGTTTCTCCGATATCATATGTGTCACAAATGTCAGAAGCTTTGACATAAAAGTTGGAATAGGAACCCAAATGCTAATCAATAGATCACTTTGTCTAGCTACAGTTCTTGTATCTTGCTTTTGCATCACTAGCTGAGTTTCTGATTCAGTGTCAAATAGATTGGCGGAAGAGCAAGCAAGTTTTCCTTTTTTTTTTTTGAAAAGAAAAAATCTTTACCAAGCAAAGAACTTCAACCTGACAATTCAATTTATAGAGAGATAAGTATCAAATAAATATTTTGCTCAAGTATATTGAGATGTCTGCAGCAAACACTGGCTTAAAGAGTGAAAATAGCACTCTGAATTTTCAGCGACTGTTAAAACAGAGAGAGATTCAACATTTTGAGATTTGGAATCTCCACTATTACCTTTTAACGTAGTAGTCTCCTAGCAGAAAACCAGTATTTCCACAAAAATGTTATCCTACAAAATTTGCTATGATTAAGAAATAGTGTTATTGTACCCCTTTATCCAAGCCACTTTTCCCTTATTGTCTTTTCAAGAATTACCATTTATAAATCTAAAACCACTATATTTTCATTACAAAGAGAGATAGTAATTACCTCTCTTTTCTGGAAACTAACAAAAGTATCTACAAATAATTTCAAGATAGGCATAAAGAAATTTTTGGTCCATCAAAAGAGTGCAAAAGTATTATGCCTGTATAAATCTGTATTTAATATCAGCTATCAAGAAAACTTTATGCAATGCAGCAATAGAGGTATTGACCCATTACCACAGAATCCCTACTTTTGACCCCCCTGAGAAAGAAGCCTTTTGAAAACACTGTGGGAAAAGGAGAAAATGCTGGTAACCAGCATTTTCTCCTTTTCCCACAGTGTTTTCTACCCTTCCCTTCCCAGAACAAATTTCAATTTTTCGGTCACCTTTACTTTGTCGTCTGCAAATGCTTTCAAATTGAACAAGTCTAAATTTTGTCGTGTGGTAAAGAGTTAAGGGTCTACTACCTTAATTTATACTGGGTGGCTGTGAGGAAAAAATCTGTCCCAAAACATTTGTTTCCAGCAGCAACCTTGTGACACTGTGTTCTATTTCAGGTGCCCCATATGCAGTGTTATTGTACGGTTTGTACATATTGTCAAGAAAATCATTTTGACCAAATTTCATGAATATTAGGGAAGAAATGTGCATTTCTTGATAAAACGCAAATGATAAAGTGGTACACGTATCTCAAAAGCTCACCTTTGAGCACTTAGATAAGCTAACATTTAGATGTCTTTCAGAATTTTCCAGATATAAATTTCCATGAGTATACCCTCAAAGGCTTTCTTTACCACTAAATATGGATAATCTTAGATATTAATGGACTTTTTCTCAGCCCTTGCAAAAACAAAACTCAATGTTCCAAAGCAACTTTAATTCAACGCTTGCAAAAACAAAGCTCACTGCAAAGTGCTTTAGACCTTTCCCAAATGACAAACTGCTGACCCCACCAACTTGAAAACATAATTATGTGGTACTAACAAACTTCTTTGACAGGTCTAGAAAAGTTGTTGGAACAGGAAAATACATTTTTTCCACACAAAAGATATTTTTGGTCGAGATTTATGACCCAAATAGTCACAATTCCAAGGTTGTTCTTTTCTAATGTATTTCAGCAATGGGAACAGTATAGATCAAAGATTAGGCTGCATGTTTTGTGCAGCCTGACCTTGATCTACACTGAATGCTTAGGCAGCTATTTTTGGTAAAAGGCACTTTAACCCTTTACCAAACAACAAAATTTGGGATGTGACCAAATTGAAAGCACTTTCAGACCAAAGGTGTCGGTTGCGTGATTGAAAATTTTTTATGTCTCTGTCTATAAATAGAAAGGTATGCAACTCCGAATAACGAACTACTAGGGTAGTGTCAATGTACCTTGCAATGCTGCCACAAAACGCATGAACACCTTACAATTATATGTCTTATGAACTGTTGATATATTTATCTTTACAACAAAGGTACGGGAACAAGCAGAATCGCAATAAAAAACACCGAAAAAACTCATTAAACTTCATGAACGGTCAGGTCGCCGAGATCTGACCGACATGCATGTGCACAAATCGCAAACGATTTTCATGGAAAATGCGCTAAATCAACGGTAATTTTTCGTTTAAATGCATGCAATCGATAGCAAAACACATACTTGTAACTGACAGATAGCTCCTTGGCCCATTCAGCTTCAACTCCGGCCGTAATATACTATTTCTCCTATCCGAAATTTGTCGTCAGCTAACAGTCTTTTCACAAAATGGATGACCCGGATGTGGTTCTCTGCACGAAGGTGAGTGGTTTCCGATTTATTCGGAGTTTGTATTCAAAACCGAAATCCAGTAAAATGTAAACAAAAAACATGTGGTCGTCCGTTTGCAGGAAGCGGTAAGCATGTCTGACAATAACAGTAAATATGTTTCACGCAAGATCGAGACAACCAATGGATTCAGTGTGACAGTTGTTTTCAGTGGTTACATCGAACCTGTGCAGAATTAAAACATCATTTAAAATGGAAAAAATACCAAAAGAAAGGATCCACTTTTATTTGTAGTGAATGTCAATAATAAAATTTAACAAAACAATAATGCAAGTACCACGTAGCAAGCTGTATTTCTTCCATTTTAATAGCTTTTCAATGTAGAACGTAAGAAACCGGCCCCTTTCAATATGACACATCCATAACATATGTTTTTTGTTTACATTTTACTGGATTTCGGTTTTGAATACAAACTCAGGATAAACCGGGAACCACTCACCTTCATGCAGAGAACCACATCCGGGTCATCCATTTCGTGAAAAGACTGTTAGCTGACGACAAATTTCGGATAGAAGAAATAGTATATTACGGCCGGAGTTGAAGCTGAATGGGCCAAGGAGCTATCTGTCAGTTACAAGTATGTGTTTTGCTATCGATTGCATGCATTTAAACGAAAAATTACCGTTGATTTAGCGCATTTTCCATGAAAATCGTTCGCGATTTGTGCACATGCATGTCGGTCAGATCTCGGCGACCTGACCGTTCATGAAGTTTAATGAGTTTTTTCGGTGTTTTTTATTGCGATTCTGCTTGTTCCCGTACCTTTGTTGTAAAGATAAATATATCAACAGTTCATAAGACATATAATTGTAAGGTGTTCATGCGTTTTGTGGCAGCATTGCAAGGTACATTGACACTACCCTAGTAGTTCGTTATTCGGAGTTGCATACCTTTCTATTTATAGACAGAGACATAAAAAATTTTCAATCACGCAACCGACACCTTTGTTTCAGACGACAAATTAACCCATTACCACACAATCCCTACTTTTGACGCCCCTGAGAAAGAATCCTTTAGAAAACATTGTGGGAAAAGGAGAAAATGCTGGTAACCAGCATTTTCTCCTTTTCCCACAATGTTTTCTA
This sequence comes from Tridacna crocea, assembly GCA_943736015.1. Classification (NCBI taxonomy): domain Eukaryota; kingdom Metazoa; phylum Mollusca; class Bivalvia; order Cardiida; family Cardiidae; genus Tridacna; species Tridacna crocea. The sequence continues at coordinate 47,453,335 of OX031064.1, forward strand.
CCCTACACAAAACAAATTTCAAATTTTCAGTCGCTTTTATTTTGTCGTCTGCAAATGCTTTTAATTTGGAAAAGTCTAAAATTTTGTTGTTTGGTAATGAGTTAAGCATTGATTTCTCTCTCTGATAGAGTAGACAGCACTCAGGGAAAAGAGAAAATGCTGACTACCAGCATTTTCTCCTTTTCCAACATTGTTTTCCAAAGACTTCTTTTTTTAGGGTGGTCAAAAGCAGGGATTGTGTGGTAATAGATTAACTCTTTACCACACAACAAACTTTTGGACTTGTCCAAATTGAAAGCATATGCAGACGACAAAATAAATGTGACTCAAAAATTGAAAATTGATTTGGAAAGGGTAGAAAACATTGTGGGAAAAGGAGAAAATGCTGGTTACCAGCATTTTCTCCTTTTCCCACAAAGTTTTCAAAGGCTTTCTTTCTCAGGGTCGTGAAAAGTCGGGATTGTGTGGTAATGGATTACGGGCTAACATTCCAATGTAGTAGAGACCATTGAAACCATAAATCTATCAATGTAAAATGCTGGATGGATCAAAATTATAAAATAATAAAATCTAATGCTGTTTTTATCAACTAGGTCAAGGAGCACCCTCCCACACCAGTAATTATTTTATCCATCGCTGGATAAATTTAATCCTAAATCAGAATGGTAAAAGTTGTAATTTTACATAATAGAATTACTCAGATGTGAGAAATAAACTCACTTTTGCCATTGCAGGCATTAACACTGTTGGAAAACAAAACACTGTAATTAACAAGCAACTGCTTATTTATCTACAGATTTCATTTTGTACAGATAGAGTTACATTCATGTGGTGATAGGCGAGTGATTTCGACTGTTGGGTAAAGTATACCATACCCAATCTATCATTTAGAATAAATTGTAGAATTTGTAGGAAACTAACATTTTTTTTTTAAGCTGCAGCTGTTTTTGATCCATTACAATAAAATCCCCAATTTTAATGACCCTGAGCAGATAGGCTTTTGAAAACATTGTGGGACATGGAGAAAATGCTAGTAACTATTTGCATTTTGTCCATATCCCATTATGTTTCTATCCTCTTTAAGACAAAAATTATCCCATTTATTTTGTTGTCAGCAGATGCTTTCACTTTGGTCTAGTGCAAAATAATGCTGTATGGTAGAGATGACATGTATGTCTCACAAAGAAAGCTGCTATTTTAATCCCAATTTGTATCTGTATCAAGCAAATTCATATCAAACAAACATTTCGATATGAAGTAAGAGAAAAACTTATCTTTATAATATGAGTGTGTGACATTTATGTCAATATGCTTATCAAAATTTATGTTTAACCCATTACCACACAATCCCTACTTTTGACGCCCCTGAGAAAGAAGCCTTTAGAAAATATTGTGGGAAAAGGAGAAAATGCTGGTAACCAGCATTTTCTCCTTTTCCCACAATGTTTTCTACCCTTCACAAAACAAATTTCAAATTTTCAGTCACTTTTATTTTGTTGTCTGCAATTGCTTTCAATTTGGACCAGTCTAAAATATTGTCGTTTGGTAATGGGTTAACCATAACCTACTTCTGCTTCCTAGACCAGTGAATAAACCAAACGGACATACTGCAGACAACAAATTAACTCTTTACCACACGACAAAATTTTAGACTGGTTCAAATTGAAAGCATTTGCAGACAACAAAATAAAGGTGACTGAAAAATTGAAATTTGTTCTGGGAAGTGTAGAAAACACTGTGGTAAAAAGGAGAAAATGCTGGTTACCAGCATTTTCTCCTTTTTTCCACAGTGTTTTCAAAAGGCTTCATTCTCAGGGGCGTCAAAAGTAGGAATTGTGTGGTAATGGGTTAAATTATGTTAATATGATGATTTTTTTTTTACTTTGATGGGGTAAAAAAAATTGTGGAAAAAGAAAAATGAGCTATATGTAGTTACCAGCATTTTCTCCTTTTCCAACAATATTTTCTATTGGCTTCATTCTCAGGGTTGTTAAAAGTCAGGATAGTGTGGTTACCAAACTTGTCTCCTTTTCCTACAATATTTCAAAAGGCTGCAACAGGCTTCTATCTAACGGTTTCAGTCAGAACTGTGTGGTACAGGGTTAAGAATAGACTGTATAGACTTTATGCTGTGGTCTTTGACACTTTATGCTGTGGTCTTTGACATAATAAATCGTTTCCCACAGTATTTTCTAAATTTTTATAATATTAACCCATTACCACTCAATCCCTACTTTTGACGCCCCTGAGAAAGAAGCCTTTTGAAAACCCTGTGGGAAAAGGAGAAAATGCTGGTAACCAGCATTTTCTCCTTTTCCCACAGTGTTTTCTACCCTTCCCAGAACAAATTTCAATTTTTCAGTCACCTTTATTTTGTCGTCTGCAAACGCTTTCAATTTGGACCAGTCTAAATTTTTCTCGTGTGGTAATGGGTTAAGTGTTCTCATACAAAGTAACATGCCTCCAGTTTCAGAGATTGACATCAGGTTTTTTGTTGGTGTAAAATGAGCCTGTAAAGTAATATATAAACACATATACCTCAAAACAACATTTTAGACATAATATACATTGTATTTGCAGGCAAAAAAACATTACATCAGAGCTCCAGATAAGAGGGAGTGATGGACTATTCTGAACCATTGTTTCTCTTCCAAATCCTATGTTGTGGATACTCATTAGAATTGTCTCATCGAGACAATTCTAATGAGTATCCACAACATAGGGTTTAATGGAGATAGGATTTAGTGGAGATTAATTCTTTCAATTTTGAAATCAAATCACTTGTTCAATTTGCAGCCCTGTACATAATTATAAAGGTAGCTCAAATGACGGATTTGCATTTAATGGGGCAAACATCAACGTGGTAGCCAGCATTTTCTTCTTTCACCGCATTTTCAAAAGCCTACTTCTTAAAAAGGATTGTTTAAGTCTTTACCAAATGACAAAATAGTAGACTGTTCCAAATTTAAAACATTAGCAGGCGACAAAATTAAAGTGACTTTAAAACTGAAATCTGTTTTAGGAAGGGCAGGGTCCAAAAAATCCTCTATTCTACTCATCCTTACTAGTAAAAAATTGGTGAAGGCAAGTAGATTATCCTTCTTTTGCCGAACTGTAGGGCTAGAGCAAATTGACATGAGGACAAGTAAGAATTCTGAATTTTTTTAACCCAGAAGGGTAGAAAACATTGTGGGAAAAGGAGAAAATGCTGGTTACCAGCATTTTCTCCTTTTCCCAAAGTGTTTTCAAAAGGTTTCTTTCACAGAGCCATGAAAACCAGGGGTTGTTTAGTAAAGAGTTAAGTCAAACCCTGGAAGCTCAGAAAGTTGCATGCAGGACTTGAAAGCAGGTCATAGGTTTGATCCTTGGCTCGGCTAATCCAAGGATTGACGGCAGTCATCAGAACAGGTTTCATTCCCTTCCCACCACTGACCATTGTTTTGATGATGGTAGTGTCGGAACGCAGCCAATGACTTGGAAAGAAAACGGTGTATAAGATTCAAGGAAACCATGGACAGGTGCACTGGCCACCGTGATATTACTGAAATAATGTAGGGAACTGCAGTAATCAATCAATCAATTAATCAGGGTTTTTAAAAAGCTCACGGTTAACTGGTAAAGGTAATTATTCATCATATGGATTGAAAAGTGTCCACTCCATCAAAGACCAAGCCACTATAGAACCATAATTGATTAATTTCCAATCTCTAACTACATCCCAGGGATACAATCTAATATGACTTCCCTTTTAACCAATTAACTGGTCTGTCATCAGGTTCTGGCTTGCTGATTTATATACTGATTACCCTTTTCCTAACTAACACATTTTACACTCCTCAATGTCCGAATGCATCTGCAGACAACAAATTTAAGTCTTGCAAATAACTTGAAAGTGTTTGACAGCATAGAAAACATTGAGGGAAAAGGAGAAAATGCTGGTTACCAGCATTTTCTCCTTTTCCACAGTGTTTTCTACCCTATCAAAGACATACATTATCATTTCAGCAAAGTGTAGTTTTTCTTCTGTAACTACTTTCACTAAAAAAATTTGAGCAACTATTCTGTATAAGCAATATCTGTTCTTGCCAGAATGTTTTCCTATTATATTTTCTGCAGCAAAGACAAGAAAATCATTACACAATAATATTGATAATGAGTAAATAGAGGGGAAAAAAGTATTTCTTTACTTTTAACCCGTTACCACACAAGCCAGTGGAAGTTTTAACAAACCTGAAAAAACGGCTTAAATTGAAACTATGGAACAGGAGAAAATCCTGGTATTTCCCTCTTCCACAATGTTTTCTAGTCTTTCAGAGACATATCCTTACATTTGAGTTATATCTGGTTGTCTGCTAAGGCTGTCAATTTGGACAAGTCTGGAATGTTGCTTTCTGGAGAATAACATGGCTGGTAAAAGACTAAACCTGAAATCCTCATTTCAGGACATATTCTTATACCGAGATACCACTATCTCATTTCATGCTTTCCGGTAGGACATCGAGAAATAGCAGTGAAAATATTTTTCGATCTTACACTGGTACCACCAGCGAAAATACAGATTTTCACGTTCTTGTTGCCTGGTAAATTGCACGTGCCTGACAACCAGATGGGAAATATGACGTCATATACCTTACATTTCTCGCGCTTGACGTAATGTTGCTATGTGGGAGGGGTATGCCACGGGGAATAAGGGAAAAGAACTGTACTGAATTTTGATAAAGCTCCTCCCAGAAAGGGTTAAAAGCATGAAATAAATAGAATATTTGTTTTTTTTTGGTGAAAGATCGAAATTTATTTCATCTCGTAAACACCATCGGTAATATTACCGATAGTGTCCACTCCATGAAATAAATTTCGATCTTTCACCAAAAAAAACAAATATCCTCTATATCATTCACTACACTTTTCTCCTTTTATCTTTACCCCAGTTATCTAGTAGGCTGGCCCACAAGATCATCAGTTCTGCAAACCTGTCCCATATCAAAATTAGTGAATTAACCTGTTACCACACAGCAAAATTTTATATCTATCCAAATTGAAAGCATTTGCAGATGACAATTTCAAAGGGGCTCAAATGGTGCAATTTTGCTTTGATAGGATAAAAAACTTTGTGAGAAAAGAAGAAAAAATGATGATTATCAGCATTTTCGTCTTTTTCCACAATGTTTACAAAAGGCTTCTTCCTCAGTGGCATTAAAAGTCGTCACTGTGTGGTAAAGGGTTAAGAAAGGAAAGACATTGCATAGCAGTTCATTAATCCTTTACCAAACAATCCAGAGTTTTATCAGCCATGATAAAGAATGTTTTTTAAACGTTGTGGGAAAAGGAGAAAATGTTTGTAACTCCTTTTTGTACTATACTGGTCTATCCCACAGATAGATAAATGTATAGCTTTTATTAGGATAAGGAATCACTTATACTGTCTAGCTATAGAGCTAGCTTTTGTAGCGATGTGGTAGAGCATTTGCTTAGGGACCTTACAGTCCTGGGTTCAAACCCCCCTGGGCAGGCAATTTTGTAAGAACTGTTTCATTTTCCAACACTATTTTCTACAATGTCGAAGAAAAAAAAGAAAAACATCATTTGCATTACATTTATTTAGCTGTGTGCGAATGCTTTCAATTTGGTCAAGAACAGATTTTTGTTTGGAAAAGAGCTAAGCCGGTTCATATTGTAAGGGCCAAGTACTGACAATACAGAATGGCATTTGTCTAACCACAGGAATTGGACGTCGAAATAATGGACGATTCACCGAGGCTGATTCTGGATAAATATCGCCCAAGGGAAATCCGATGAATGACGCGGAAAGAGTGATTCACGGCAGGTACGGACTTAATAAATCTGCAGATTAGATATTTAAGAATGAATGAATAAATGAATGAATAGTGTTTTATGGCCCGTCGACAACTTAGGTCATATTGGGCGCACTTACTTAGTAAACAATAATGCGAGGTGAAAATAACATACATGTGCAACAACATAAGACAAACATGATGAATGAGGAATGGATGAAACACAAAATGATGCCCCTTTTGTCGCCTTTTACGACATGCATGCTGTCACTTTTGTTCCGCCAGATGAAATGGCAGATGTGACGATCGCGGGACTGCAGTAGTTTATTCTTATACCCCCGATTAAACCACACGGGGTCCCACAGGCCAACTGATTCCCATTCCAAACCCTATTTACATCAAGAAAAAAAAATATAGGATTTGGAATAAGAACTACCCAGCCTGCTGCAATCCTACGAATTACGAGGAAAGCAGCCGTTTGTCTCTAATTTTAGTCGCCTTCTACGACATGCCATAGAGAAAGGCCGAGGTCCTATTCTATAAAGTAAAAATCCCCCGGGACCCCACGGGGATAGATATTTAAGAGCACGGTAGATGTGTGTTTATGTTGGTTAATTTTGACTTGACTGCATTTTTAGAGATTATTTTCAGTGACAGTCGTGTCAAATTCTGATCCGAAATCCGTTGCATTCCTTGTATATCTTATAATAGAGAGTGACCATTTCTGCTATTTTCACAAACTAAACGTCCGATTCCTGTGGACTAACATGCAATTTTTCATCCCATTCCACCATTAATTGCCTAAGACCTGAACTCATGTCTACGGCAGTATCATTTGCCCTGTGAATACATGAAATATTCTTTGACTGTTTTTATGGCAAGGTAACAATGGTAAAAATTCATACTCACATCCTCAAAAATGGAACCAACATTTGCAGTGACAAGCAACACCTTAGTGTAGTCACCCTCCATCTTTCAGTAGAAACAGCCCATGCAATTCGCAAATGTAGGGATGCAGTTGTGCAATAGTTTCAATAATTCCCATTTACATTTAAGTCACATTTATTTCCATAGTCTCGGCACACAGCTCAATACAACATTTAATGACAGATTGAGAGATTTTGACGTTTGTTCCGCCTTGATCCTTGCGTCATCACTTGCGCCCTCTGCAACAGTTGATTTGAAGGGAAGTAACCGTGTCCATACCTGACGGAGAAAGTGTTGATAGGAATAAGTATCAAATTTCCTAAATATTTTAGAGGCCTCTGCCTCTCTGAACATTCAAGGGTTTCTTTTTTGTTTTTTTTTTTCACTTTAGGTTAGAAGAGTCCAGAAATCATTTTTTTTGTTATGCATACAAATGAAACAATTGGCAGCGGTTAGATTTACATTTATTTCAGTACAGTTCCGCAAGTTCTTTTCGAGGTCTGGACGAATTTTCCCCACCTCTCCCCCCCACCTCGATAAAATCGTCCACCGAAGTTTCGCACTCACGCAGTTTCGTCTCCGGTTGGATTTACAACCAGTTTGTTTCGCTAGATTCGGTTGATGATTCATGTTCAAATTGTGCGTAAAAAGATTTGCACATGATAATGCTAAACGTGGGAAAAAGAATAACTTGAGTATCTAGACTAAACACAAAAAGCTGTTTTTTCATCGTGGTTTAGTTATAATTAATGAATTGAAACTTTTTTGATATACTTGAAGTGGTCATTTTTTAAACCATCAAAACAAAGAACATCTCCGGCATTCTGTACATATACTAGATACGGAGACCCTCTTTTCGTCATACTAGGAACTAATCTTGATCTCGAGCTGAAAAAATGTCTTCCTCTCAGTGCTTTCATACCTTGAAATAACGAGTTTAATAAATGTTTATACTGTACAAAAAACATGCAATCTCTAAATAGTAGCAAGCCATATTAACTCTTTATCACACGACAAAATCTTAGACTTCTCCAAACCGAAAGCATTTGCAGACGACAATATAAACGTGCGTCCAATGATGAAATATGTCTGTGATAGGATAGAAAACATTGTAGGAAAAGGAGAAAATGCTGACTACATGCATTTTCTCCTTTTCCCACAATGTTTTCAAAAAGGCGTCTCCTTCAAGGGTGTTAAAACTCGGGATTGTGCGGTAAAGGGTTAAGAATGAGCCGTGCTCTGGCAAAAAGGGTTAAATGCAACTTAATGCTGCACTATTCTAAGCACTGAAGTTAGCACATAATTATGGAACCATAATATCCAATTTGACTCACAACCAGACTGGTTTATGAGCGTAAGACACTGGTAATTGACAAATTGCAAACCAAGCAAGTCAGCACATATAACTTTATGGAACTATAAAATCCAATGTGACTCACAACCAGACTGGTCTATGAGCGTAAAACACTAATAATTGACAAATGGCAAACCAAGCAAGTCAGCACACATGGTTATGGAACCATAATATACAATTTGACTCACAACCAAACTGGTCTATGAGCGTAAAAAACTAGTAATTGACAAATGGCAAACCAAGCAAGTCAGCACACATGGTTATGGAACCATAATATACAATTTGACTCACAACCAAATTGGTCTATGGGCGTAAAATACTACTAATTGACAAATGGCAAACCAAGCAAGTCAGCACATAGTTATGGAATTTTAATATCCAATTTGACTCACAGCCAAACTGGTCCATAAACGTAAGATACTAGTAATTGACAAGTGGCAAACCAAGCAAGTCAGCACATAGTTATGGAACCATAATATCCAATTTGACTCACAACCAAACTGGTCTATAAACGTAAGATACTAGTAATTGACAAATGGCAAAACTCTCGATCCGGGTTATCCTCCGCAGTTAGTGCCGGTGTAACGCAGAGAAATGACCCTCCCCTATAAAATGACCCATGGGTCATTTCTCTAAGTAGAGGAATCACCGGATCATTATTCTACGTAGAGAAATAACCCTAGGGCCATTAACCTACCTAGAGAAATTATTCCAGATGATTTTTCTCTACGTAGAGAAATGACCCATGGGTCATTTTGTAGTGCAGGGTATTTTCTCTGCATTACACCAGATAACCTTTGTCGATACCCATTTACAAATGAGCTGTACTCTGTGAAAAGGTTTTTTTTGAATCTGCGAAAAGTATCGACTCAGGTCAGCCTGTACAGTGGACATGGTCCGAAACTTTTTTCCATTGGTCAATATTCGGCATATCAAAGGACCAGTCTACTTCATGATTAAGTCAGTTGTTATAAAAAGTGGTTGATACGAGGCCCATAACTATATTATAGCCTGCTTGGTATCATTGATTACAGTCATGCATTACCCCCCCTTTTTTGCCAGAGTATGGTTCAAATGTATTAAACCTCTTTTTCATAGAGCCTATTACTCGAAAACTAAACTTGTACCAGTGTTCCAGTTTACTTATCAGCTGTATTGTACGGGTGCTAAAGGATTATTTATTGTAGACTGTTGAGTGACTGTTTGTGAAATACTGTTACAGGAACTTGCAATAGATGAACAGTCGGCTTAGCGAGACAGTTGTAAACAGGAAGCATACTTGGCCAGTGAGTCAATCAGCTGTCAAGCTCCTTGAATTGCAAGCCTTTGGATCACAAAATCATTCTGGGTTTACTGGAATCACTGTATGTTCTATGAAATACATTAACCCTTTCCCAAACGACAGATTCTAGACTCTTCCAAACTCTTAAGAGTTTGCAGACGACAATTTCAAATTTGATAAAAATGGCAGAAAGTTCTCCAAATGGGTCGAAAAGACTGTGGGAAAAGGAGAAATTGCTCGTTACGAGCAATTTCTCTTTTTCCCACAGTGTTTTCAAAAAAGCTTGTACTGCAGACACGTAAAAACAAGGCTTGTTTGGGAAAGGGTTAACTAATTTACAGTGCTGAAATAAAATGAAATGGAGCTGTTCTTTCAGATTTATTATCCAAACTGTGTTACTTCATAGCAACGGTTACTTTTGACCAGAGGATGCCGTAACAAAGTCACAGACAATGTATATCCAAAATCGGACTGCACGTTTTGTTCAATCTTGTCAGAACTCTTTACCAAACAATCCCTGGTTTTTACGACCCTGAGATAGAGGAATTTTGAAAACATTGTGGGAAAAGGAGAAAATGCTGGTAACCAGCATTTTCTCCTTTTCCCACAATGTTTTCTACCCTGATGGAAACAAATTTCGATTTTTGAGTTATGTTTATTTTGTCGTCTGCAAGTACTTTCAATTAAGACCAGTCTTAAATTTTGTCCTTTGGTAAAGGGTTAACTCAGAAAATCTGCAATAAGAACTTAAATAGATTCAAGCACTTTAAGGGTTAAATAACGGTCTCTTTTTTTGGCATGTAAACCCGACAGTTTTTATTTTTACACTAATTATTTTAAGTAAGAATTAATTTTAGCAATAAAACGAATGAGTATACAATGATTAAAGAGCACCTCCAGCCCAGATTTTGTTATTTTTTTCTTTTCATTTCCTGATTAGCAATGATCTTTTGTGGACATTTCCGCTAATTCCATCTTTTTCATAAACCGTTTAAGTGCATTTGTAAGCACAGGTGTGCCGAACGAAAATCCAATTAGCGAGTCAGAAAATCGATCGGGCGAAAAAGCCGTGTGACGTCATAATATGAAGAGGGACAGAGAGTGCAGATCAGACTGCATTATGTTATGTTGGTTTTGTTCTATATTCTGAGCGAACTGAACAGTCACGCGCTAAGAAAATATAAATATTGAGTACAGAAAAGGTTTGCAATAGATGAAGATAGGAAACAGATAACCACGTGATTGCTGTTTACAAAATCAACACGATTGACGTCCCCTGGACTGAATATAGTTGCGACCCCCCCCCCCCCCCCCCCCTCCTTTCCCATCAAACTCCCCAGGCTGTTGAAAACCTCTTTTGGGGAAAAAAGTAGCATTTGTTTGCTACTAATTATTGCTGCTTTTCCATTTATGATTCCCATTTGTTCAGAAGAGTTTTAATCAAACATTGGAATTTCATCATCTAACAAATTACAAAAATTTAAGATTCCTTGCACTTTTTCAATATTCGGGGATTCTTTACAGCCGAAAAATACTTTAACATGAATACATGAATATCTACTTTTTCCTGAAAGATTCAAATTTAGTCTGTTTTAGATGGAATTCATATTTGATATAAGTTTTACCTTTTAAATGACCATGTTTCCAACTTGTTCTGTAAGACCAAGGATCGTCCCCAGCAGCTGCTGATTTTTGCCAGTGATTTGCATTAGGGACTGTATTCGCGCACCATTCTAAATATTGCTGTATAGAAACACAAGCTGTGCCATCTTGCAAATAAAGGGAATCGTTAATTGACGAAGTAAAGGGATGAAAAAAAAAAAGCGTAAACTCCCCAAACTTGTCCAACGTCATTATAGAAAATATCAAGAAAAAATTGTTTATGATTGTGCGAACAAACAAACCAACCCTCTCACGTGTCCCATTGGTCAATGGTGGGCACAAGTATCAACTTTGTATTCCTATATAAATTCATATTCTGAGCAAGTAGATCCGAGACGACAGTTTACGCAGATGTCCGAATACCCCTTTTCATGTCATGCCAGCCATTTATGTACAATTAAAAGTGAAAAAAAAGAATCTAGAAATCCAAAGACTTGGCATTGTACAATTCCAAGTTCATCTATAAATAAGTGATTTTTTGGCGCCGAATAAACCTTGAGAAAAGACAATGCCAGTCTAGTAATAAGACCTAAATAATTGTAAGTTTAAGGTTGCTCTAGGCCAGATGATCTCAGAAATTTAGAAAGTGTAGATCGCAGATCAGATAGATTTTTTTTTCCGTCTTATATCAATCTTTAGTGGCCCCGTTCAGGCAGCTTTACTTGCGAAGACGATCGAGTGTCAAGAAAGGTCCCGACTATTCTGGTTGGTTTTTAGGCCGACCCCGATCACGTGCTTACGCATCTGCGCACGAGATTATTCGACGTAAGAGCGGGCAGCGTTTGTTTTGCAGAAAGACACAGACAATTTGATCCGGAGAAAAATTAGGTTAGCGTCTTATTTATTCGTATTCTGCATATATTTTCTATGAATAATCAAAGCAATACTATGTGTAAATCTTGATCTAGCATGGTACATAATATGGTTGCAATTTTCTCGTTTTCATTGTTTTATTTTCTTGCAAATTATCTCAAGGGTCTCAAGAAGTTGTTTACCCACGGTTTTCGGGAACCAGGGAAAGTCATTGACTTCTGATGGTCCACGTGTTTGTTATTTCTCTGTTTTGTGGTATTATGGTGTTGCATTTCTGGTCAGATTCAAAAGGGTGTTTTTTTTTTTCCAGTGACTGTTAACGACGTTTGGTATAAATGTTTACGCGCATCCATACTGCGCATGTGTATTTCTCACAGAAAGTAAAACTATCAGCGCTATTGTGTATTTTTCGCACATATGGCAATAGTAACAGCGGACCGAACATTCTACGGATAGTACTAGCACGGTTGCACTGGCTATGGTATTCTATGGTCGAAATAAAAAGGGGAAGTTTTCATCAAAACGAATGCTTATTTGTCGTCGAAAAAGAAAATTTTTTACGCAACGTCAGCCATCCAACGCTGAAAATGATACAGCTTCTGACGTTTCCCTGACACTGGCAGGCCAGTTGTCATGCTATCCTTTCATATGAAGGTGATAGCAACAAAACTGGCCAGCCAGTGTAAGGATGATATGACTGGTCAAGAACTAGCTGGAAAAAAAGTTCAGTTACACAGCAAACAATGAAACAGGCAGAAAATTGAAGCTGTTGAAGTATACACATTTCTGGAAGTGTGGCTATTTCCTCTTTGAAAATACTGTGGGAAAAGGAGAAATTTCTTCTACTGAATAATTTTTCCTTTTTCCATCATGTCTGCTGAGCTTTTATCCCATTTTTTCCAGAAACATTTCCCCTTTTTTGCATTTCTATGAGCCGTAATCATGTATGCAAATTAAAAAAAAAAACATGTAGATAATGAAGGGTTTGATATAAATTTGAGGTATATAAGCTATGTTCATTTTTTGAAGGGGTATAGGATCCAAAATTAATGTGGGAAAAGGAGAAATCACTTTAAATGAGCATGAGCAATTTCTTCTTTCTCACTATGTCTGCTGAGCTTCTATTATATAGTTTTCCTTGGAAAAAACTAACGTCCAACGTGACCTTCATCCCTGTTTCCTGGGGAAAAAGCACGGGTAGGTGCCATTTTTATTTTTTCTTATTGTCAAGATTTATAAGTACTATGATTGTGGAAACTTTAAAAAAAATCTGTCCGTTAGAAAGTATGTTTTTATTGAAAATTAACCCTTAACCCGGTCAAATTATCTCCCTTTTTAACTCAATGGTCTATAAATAAAATGCATATCTGTACATTTACCATGCTCAGAACCAGGCTTTCATATGTTTTTTTGTGCAAAACTGAATTATTTTTCGTTAAAGTGATGTATATTTGTATATTCTTCGGGCAATTTTCCTTTTTAATTTACTATTAAAGGAAAGTGTGTTAAATCTAGTATATGCTGAATTTTGGAACTGTATATACCTTTTTCAAAAGCGAATTTCTCAGAAACGAGCACGGGGACCCCCTTTTTCTATCATTATAATCTACAAGAGACATGATGAGCTTTGTATGTGCAAAGTTTATAAAAAAGCTGTCCGTTGGAAGAATTTGTCACGAACGTCTTTAAACGACAAAGTTTTAACCTTGTCCAAATTCAGAACAATTGCAGACGACAATTTCACTGTGCCTGTGTTCGCTAAACCTGCATCCGGACCCTAGGTTGCCCCCCCCCCTCCCGATCCACGCATGAACGCTCTTCTCTGTTTCTTCATTTTTGCTATGGTGTATTTTGCCGTTATTCTAATTACTTACTTTGTTTCTTTAAACCTTTACCAAACGACAATGTTTTAGGCTTGTCCAAATCAGGCTAAATGTGAAATTTCTATAAATTGTGAAAGCGTTCGAGTACCGGTTTGAGTTGTAGCACAAATCTTTGAATTCAAGCACAGAAACTGTTGTCACTTGTTACATTAATTCATTACCAATGACAATAATTTAGGCTTTTCCAAATCGAAAGCATTTGTGGATGACAAAATAATAGTTAATGAAAATTTTAAATACCTTTTGTGAAGGGTAGAAGACATGATGGGAAAAGGAGAAAGGCTGGTTGCCAGCATTGTCACTTTTTCCAACTATGTTTTCTAAAGGCTTCTTTCTCGGGGTCAACAGAAGAAGGGATTGTGTGATAAGGGTAAAATGTGCTTGCATCATTACATGAACTTAATCGCCATCAGAAATGGCACACTGATACAGAAATAAGATGGAGGTGCTAAAACCTTTTACCAAACAACAAAATTTTAGGCTGGTCTAAATTGAAAGCAGAACAGAAAAGTTACTAAATTTGAAATTTCTTGCCAGCAGGGTAGAAAATATCTTGGGAAAAGGAGAAAATGCATTTTCTCCTTTTCCCACAATGTTTTCAAAGGGCTTCTACCTCTGGGTTATAAAAACAAGAGTGGTTCACTCATGTGGACTGAATTTCTCCTGTTGACTCAGGTGAACGATTCAGGGCCACCATGGGGCCATCATGGCCCTCTTGCTAAAAGCTGTCTTTATCAGAATCATTCAGGTATGGGAATATTTAGACAAATTTTCTCTAGCATTTTTTCAATAGTGAATTAAAAATTTTAGGGTAGAAAAATTCCAATTACAATATACAGAGGCAAGTCATTGAGTATTCTTGAAAACGATTAGCTCTCTAATAAACAACAAAATTTTGTCTTGACCAAAATTCAATCATTTGCAGATAACAAAAAATCCACAAATGCTGCTCAAAAGATGACTGTTGTCTTCGACAAGGTGTTTTCAAATGACTTCTTCCTCAGGATAACGTTGTGTAAGTATATTTATCAGCCTTTACCAGGGTCCAAAAAATCCACTCGTCGGCTCGTCCATGCCTGTAAAAATTTGGTGAGGGCAAGTAGATTATCCTTTTTTTCTGACTGTAGGACGAGTGCAAAAATGGCAGGAGGATAAGTAAGAATTCCAAAATCCTTTGGACCCTGCATTTACCAGAGGACAAATTACTTACCAGTCCAGATGAATGTACTTGTAACTTCTTTTTGAAAGGGTAGAAAACATGGGGTAATTCTTTACCAAACTACAAAATTTTGGACTTGTCCAATTTGACAGCATTTGCAGACGACAAAATAAATTTGAATCAAAAAAGGAAAATTGATTTGGAGAGCATTTTCTCCTTTTCCCACAATGTTTTCAAAGGCTTTCTTTTTCAGGGTTGTCAAAAGTCGGGATTGTGTAGTAAAGAGTTAAGAGAAAATGCCTGTTATCAGCATTTTCTCCTATTTCCTCAATGTTTTCAAACTTCTTTTCCTCATGGTCATTAAAGCTCTGGAATATCTGATGAAGGTTTAAAAATTTACACTTAAAATGAAATACATTTTTTTTCTATATTTTTTACAAAACTTAGAATTTATTTTTTTTCTTTTTAGCTCACCTGAGCACAACATGCTCAAGGGGACCTTTTAGGATCACCAGGTGTGCGTCGTCCGTCGTGCGTCGTCAACAGTTCTTTAAACATCAACTCCTCCTAAACTGCTGGGCCAATTTGAACCAAACTTGGCTGGGATGTTCCTTGGGAGGTCCTCTTTAAAAGATGTTCACAGAATTTGATTCCGTCAAAAACTCTGGTTGCCATGGCAACCAAATGGAATTTTTTAGGTAATTCTTTAAAAATCTTCTCCTCTGGAAGCGCTGGTCAGATTTTGAAATAATTTCACAGAGATGTTCCTTTGGTGACACTTTTCAAAATTTGTTCGTGAAATTTTGATCCGTTAAGAAACATGGCTCTGGTGAATGGGGGCTTCTTGCACTATACAGAAATGAAGGAATTCTTAAAAATTATTCTTCTCTGAAACCGTTCGTCAGAATTTGAAATAATTTCACAGGGATGTTCCTTGGATGACCCTTTCCAAAAAGTGTTCCCGAAATTTTGATCCGTCAAGAATCATGGCTCTGGTGAAAGGAGGCTACTTGCACTATGTACAAAAATGAAGAAATTCTTATAAATTCTTCTTCTCCGAAACCGCTTGTCAGAATTTGAAATAATTTCACAGAGATGTTCCTTGGATTACCCTTTTAAAAAAAGTGTTCCCGAAATTTTGATCAGTCAAGAACCATGGCTCTGGTGAATGGGGGCTACTTGCACTATAGGGAAATGAAGAAATTCTTAAAAACTCTTTTTCTCAGAAACCACTGGTCAGATCTTGAAATAATTTCACAGAGATGTTCCTTGGATGACCCTTTTTAAAACTTGTTCACAAAATTTTAATCCGTCAGTAAACATGGCCCTGGTGAATGGGGGCTACTTGCAATAATCTGGCCATGAAGAAATTCTTTAAAATTCTTCTTCTCTGAAAGGGCTGCTCAGATTTTGATATAATTTCATAGAAATGTTCTTTGGATGACCCATTTCAAAATTTGCTCGAGCAATTTTGATCCATCAAGAAACATGGCTCTGAGGCTGTGGGCTATTTACACTATACAGACATGAAAAAATTCTTTAAAATTCTTCTTCTCTGAAATGGCTGATTAGATTTTGAAAACAATTAGCTATGGTCCTCTCAAAAATTCAGGTGAGTGATCCAGGGCCATCTTGGCCCTCTTGTTAGATTTGCAATATGCCTGATTTGGATTTTGTCAAGGTAAGAATCACTTTATAGAAGATAACTAAAAAGCAATTTAATTGAGCATATATAGAATTATAAAAAAATCTGTCCATGTAATGATGGATCATTTATCAAGAATTTCTAAAATTGTGTGTGCGTGCGTTTTATTTCAAACATCTCTGAAACTACCCATCCAATTTTGATGAAACTAACAGAAATGATCCTTCCATGGTGTTCTTCAGAATTCCTTGAAAGAATTTTATTCCTTCAAAAACTCTGGTTGCCATGGCAACAAAATTGAAAAATAATGAATATCTTTGAAAATCTTTTTCACTGAAACGATAAGGCGTAGGGCTAACAAATTTTGCATGTAGCTTTATATAGTAGACTTCTACCAAGTTCCTTTACATCATAGCCCTGGGGTCAAAATTGGCCCTGCCGGGGGGTCACAAGTTTTATATGGGCTTATATAGGGAAAACTTTAAAATCCCTTTGGTACCTAGCCATAGGGCCTAGGGCTACCAAATTTGGCATGTATCTTTTTCAAGTGAATGCCTACCAAGAATGCCCAAACTATAGCCCTGGGGTCAAAATTGGCCTGGCCTCAGGGGTCACAAGTTTTATATGGGCTTATATACGGAAAATTTTGAAAATCTTCTATTACCTAGCGATAAGGCCTAGAGCTACCAAATTTGGTATGTAGCTTTATCTAGTGGGTTTCTACAAAGAGTGCCCAAATTGTAGCCCTGGGGTAAAATTTGGCCCCTTCCCATGGGGTCACAAGTTTTACATGGGCTTATATTTGGAAAACTTAAAGAATGTACTTGTACCTAGCCATAAGGCCTAGTAACTATAGTAAGACCTAGGGCTACTAGATTTAGCTCTGCCTTGTGGTTCTGATGTTTTACAGGGCCTTTTATTGAGGAAACTTTGAACATGCTCTTGTTCATAACCACACATTTTAGACCTGTATTATTTGACATGGGGCTTTATTGTGTGGACCTCCACCAGGGTTCAAGTAATTATAGCTTTGTGGAGAAAAATGGCTGTGCCTGGGAGTCGTAACTTTCTCGGATTTTATACAAAAAAATTAGTATGTCTTCAAGTTTGAAACAAATTGGCCAAGTATTGTAATATTTGGCTTGTAGTGTTATTATTTATTAGGCATTCGCCTCTCACCTCTGTTGAAGCATGTGAGAAAAGTAGTCGGTGGCTTGGGAAAGAAAGTAGTGTGAGTACCGCTGTGAGAAAGCTAGGAAACGCATGTGCGTCACCGGCCGCCATGATATGACCTTAGCTGTTACAGTGGCATTAAACCCCAATACAACCAACGAACTTATTAGCCAGAGGAGCGATACAAAGCCGTGAAGACCCTCTTGTTTTTACAACAGAACTAGTTTCCACTTACTGTTTTATTCAGAGATTTGTGTAAAATCACTGTATAAATTCAGTATTACAGATGAGAAGATAGTTTGAAGCCCCTCAATTTGGACGATGCCACGCTGATCATTGCACACATAGTGTCATGGGTTTTCATTTTTTAGCTCACCTGAGCTTTTGTGATTGTCCAATGTCCGTCGTGCGTCGTGCGACGTGCGTCGTCCGTCATCCACAATTTCTTTAAACATCATCTCCTCCTAAACCACTGGGCCAATCTTCATGAAACTAAAGGCAAGAATGTTCCTTGGGTGAAGCTCTACCAAAATTGTTCAAAGAATTTGATTCCACCCATAACTCTGGTTGCCATGGCAACAAAAAAACCCGAATTGAATTTCACTCATAAACAATAGTCTAACGTGAGCGTTGCAGGGCGAATGGCCCTCTTGTTTCACTGTTTGTTCAATTCACGATGCCTACATATGCCTTCTTAATGGGTTCAAGCCCAATTGCAAGAACACATTTTTGTGTGTGTGTGTTGTGTTTTTTTTTGTCTTTTTGCATCATGAATTCATAATGCAACTATGCTAGCATAAATGCAAAAGCTCTGCAAGTATATCGATTTCAGGCTCTTCGGGGCTTTCTAGTTCATAGTTTGGAGTGAGGCCGATTAAGATTAACCTACATATACGTGCAGTCTGCTCTTGATAAACACTCACCACTTTTCCACTTATACTTCGATCATTTCAGCTTCATCAATACCAAAGAACTTAAAATGTATGAAGCTATCAAAGCGGAAGCTTTTCGGAATTTCAAACGGAAGCTTTTCGGAATTGCAAATTTATTATCGGCTGGGAACTTCTGTTTATTAATTATTAGTACATATTAATTAACTTCTTACCAACTGAAAAATTAATACAAGAGATTTGCAGGCGACACAAATGCGTTTCAGTTGATAGGGTTATTCTGTGGAAGGATAGAAAAGATTGCGGGTAAAAAACCATTTTCTTCTTTTCCCACAAACTTTTCAAAA
The DNA here is from genome assembly GCA_943736015.1 of Tridacna crocea. Lineage (NCBI taxonomy): Eukaryota > Metazoa > Mollusca > Bivalvia > Cardiida > Cardiidae > Tridacna > Tridacna crocea. Next base: position 47,472,262 of record OX031064.1, read on the forward strand.
GGATCCTCCTTCATTGTCGCTATAACCCGGTAATGATTCGTTGACCGTCGGCAGTTTGGGGGTTTAAAAATCTCATTTTTCTCTCAGTTTAATATCCTACATACTTGTGGGTTAAGAAGAAAACGGCATTGCTAGAAAAAACGAGACGAAGTAAGGACCACAGGTCAGTCTATGGCCATGTAATTTCCTCTGCCTACCACGACTTTCTTTCCGGCTGGAATCTGTAAAAGTGGCTGGTGTTGTTTGGCTGATTAATGCTACTTGTATCAGAAATCAAAGCTCTGAAGGTACTGAGAGCGTCGACACTGAATCTTTAACACTTGCTGAGCAGAAACCAAACATGCGAATGCCTGATTTACTGGTTATGTGATAATGCATCAGCTTGAACTTTATTCCTGTCAAGTCAACCTGTTTCATTTGCAAAACTTAAAGAAAAGAGGAAAACATATCAGTGCATTGTAATCAGTTGTAGTATGTTAATGTATTGTATACAAAAAAAATCTATAAGTATTTCCAGTTGTAGTACTTATCTAGAACCAGTAAATTCAAGGGTCATTTTACTCCCGGAAGGTGGCGTAAACATTCAAGCCAAAGGTTAAAGACCATTTCACAGTTTACCTATACCAGTTTTGATTTACCAATTTCGGCGCCCATGGGTGATTTAAAACTTGTTCTAAAAGGTTTATCTTTCTTTGAGTACGCTTCTGCATATTTGGCAAGAAAATGAGGTCTCGCGAGACAGTGCGATATTACTAGGTCAGATACGGTGCCAGTTACGTAGACAAGACAGTAACTAATCATAGCGACGATAACAGATGAGAAACCAAAGCCTTAAGTTTCGTTTATTTACACTTCATTGCAATGAAATATGCCTCCCTTTGTAGAAATAATTGCATTTAATTTATATCTGGTATTTGTTGCCACTAATGTTTGTTTGTAAACACGTGGTCACGGTTATAGGTCTAAATGCGCCTTTAATTTCTAGAGTTTCATTAATGGAAGAAGTGTTTTGAGGAGTCGAACATTTGTCGTTTAGGTTTACCACAGATGGTTGTTAGCTAAAAGTGGCGACTAATACAAATAGTGTTAAACTCGTGTTAGATTGTACTGTATCAGTTTAACCAGTGCTCGAGATCTTTAAAAGGCGGTGTGATCTGTTTTCTCCCGGGATCAGCTTTGATAATTAATGAACGTATTAATTAAAGCTGATGCTGTAACCATTTACCAAACAGGTTCATGTATTTACGACCCCGAGGGAGACTGTTTCGGAAAACACTGTTAGAAAAGGAGAAAATGCTGGCATCCAGCAGCATTTTCTCCTTTTGCAACGTTTTTTTTTTCCATAATCTCAAATCCAATCGTTTGAGCCACCTTTAACCCATCTTCGCAAGCCAAGGCTGACGATTCACTACGCTACTCTACCCTTGGCGGATCGAGCTTGATTTTTAGATTTTCCCGATACTCTTTTTCATTGAATGGAGCCAGCTAACTGCAACAAATGAAATCGCTCGTAGCATTTCATCTTTGATAAAAATAGAACAAGGTCGCTACCTTTCGAATAGAAGGTAAACATGGAAACACACGTGGATGTCTGCTTATCGGTTCGTGTGTATTCGTAAGCAGTTTGTCAAACGATATTTCATTGGCTTTTAGAAATATGATGTAAAGGGGGGTAATAACCAGCATCCAATAGAGGGCGCATCGAAGAAATCTCGATATCGGGCTCAATCAGCCAAGGTAAGATCCACGTAGTGATCGTAACCTTGACTCGCGAAGATGCCTTTAACCCTTAACCCCATAAGACATTTCTATGGTATCTCAAAATGACCCTAAATATCAGCAAGGATGAAGCTGTTTCTTATGTGTATATTACACCTTTTGATAGCATAGAAAACATTGTGGCAAAAGGTGAAATTGTGCATTACGAGCAGTTTCACCTTTTGCCACAATGTTTTCCAAAGGCTCCTACAAGCAATGTGTAGAAATGAGTATCTATTGAGTAAAGAGTTAACTGGACTCGATATCGTCTCGAAATGCTTTCTGTATGGACCCATCTTAAAGTTTGCTTTTAAAGTTTTGACAAAGAATTCACCGTTTTAGAGCCATAAGCGAAAACGTGATTTCGGGTTGAAGGCTAAGATCAAGATCAGATTGTGCAAAAAAAGCAGTCTGATCTTTAACTTTTATCGTCTGCTTGTTTCGCCAAGCCTGTAAGATAATGGACCTGTCTTGGTGTCAGTCAATTTTACTTCCAACCTTTGGTAGAGGTCGAGTTCAACCTTTAATAGGCTCCTATGCGTGACTCGGGGCACTTTGGCAGACAGTTTAGACAAAATCAGACTGCACGAAACGTGAAGTATTATCTCGGATACGAAAGTTTTTCCGGCGAAATCAACTTTAAAATTGCAATTTTTGTGTTTTTACTATCAAGCGGAAATGTAGATTTATTTATATACCTGCTTCAGACTTAAATACTTGCGTCGGAAGAGTTTATGATTGAAGTCCAAGGGTTTATGATCGTCTGATCAACGCCCTTATCAATAAGACTGAGAGCCTAATTATTTTCAACAATAAGAATTCAGGTACAGAAAAACGTGTTGGGGAGAAAGCCAAAACTCTAAGCAGATTAAGGATTCACTAATCTTTATCTCTTGTTGTTTTTGAAATGAGATTGTATACCATAGTACGATTAGAGTACCCAGCATCTTTCATTGAAGTAGAAAATAATGTATGGACGGATTAACCTCGAGAAAATCGGTGGTGAAAGCTGGACAAGGTTGAAACCCTATGCTGCTTAGCGTAACTCGAGGGCCTTTTTAGGACAGTGTAGATCAAGATCAGACTGCACAGAACGTGCAGTCTGATCTTGGATCTACACTGTCCGATATGGGGAAATGTCTCCGACTATCAGGAACTTTTAATCGTAAACTTTTGGTTTTTTTGATTAGCTGGAAATCATTAAGATATATTCCGAAGTTCAATGGTTGATATGCAGTCATTTTTGGCTGGAGAGGCTCGGAGTTTCATATATCGTCGATTTACTTCGAAAAACCTCGTAACTACAGCTTGTTACAAGCTGTAGTTACGAGGTTTTTGAAGTAAACCGACTGTTTAGTGGATCAAAGATCAGATAGTAGATTAAAGATTGAAAGCAGTTCGATCCGAATCTAACGGGCTGTCTAAAGTCGTAAAGTGAAATTGTGCTTGGTTTATTGAGCGCAATGTGCGGCGTATATACCCATTGAATCAAGCCATATTTCGATAAACCTCTTCCCAAATAAGTTTCAAAGTGACTTTTCAAGTCACACTCGTAAGCTTTTTAAAATCTGCAACATCAAAGAAGTCGTTCAGTGTTTTCTTTCCGGTATCTGAGGGGAAAAAATGATAGGGGATTTTCTTTCAATTTATTGCGATACGAATTTTTGGTTAATTCTATATCCGAATAGACCAGAAGAATGCGTTAATTGACCCCTTAGACTACTAGTATTAAACGCAACTCAATTTATGGACGGTATAGATTAAGATCAGACTGCACAGAATGTGCAGTCTGATCTCGGACCTTCCCTGTCCAATATGGATATATTTTTCTTAGAAAAAAGATATACATATATATGTTTGGCGGTATTTAGTAGTACATATACTTGTCATAGTGTTTCAAAAGTTTTCCATTTGTGTATGAATCAAAAGCACATACAGAACTACATAGACATAATGTGTGACCCGTCACGCAAAAAAGGACCATCTGGGAACTGCGAAAAATGTTGACCTGGTCAACCTGCACGGATTGCGATTATGATATTTTCTGTATAAAAAGTGGTCATTCTACCTTACTATACAATCATTTTTGAACTATCAAACTTTAAATTGACTTTCACTATCTTTGATTTGTTTTCATCTAAATTGATGTACGAAATTCCCAGATCGTCCCCCTTTCGCGTGACGGATCATATTTTATCAAACAGTAGAGATTCATGACAATTTGCAATAAAAATGAAATAGCCAGATATTACATGAATATAACTTTTTTGGCAATAATTATTGAACTTACCACAACGACAAAATTTGGACTTATCCTGAACTAAAACCGGTTGAGGCAAACTTTCTCTCCCGCGTATTTTCGCCTCTCACCTCTGCTGAAGCAAGTGAGAAAAGTGGCTTTGGAAAGAAAGTAGTGTTAGTACTGGTATGAGAAAGACAGGAAACATATGTGCGTCACCGACCGCCATGATATGACCTTAGCTGTTAAAGTGGCGTTAAACCCCAATACATCCAACCAACCAACCAAACTAAAACCATTTACAGAGACGGCAAATAAAATATGACTGAACTGACGATATTTGTCCGTGAAGAGGTTGCAAAAATCGTAAGAAAAGCAAATTAACATTTTCTCCTTTTCCAAAAACATTTTCAAAAGCCCGTCATTTCTAAGACTCGTTAATTAAAAAGAGAGATTATTTGTTAGAGGGTCAACTATACAAAACGTGCAGTCTGACCTTGGAACAACGCTGTCTGAAAAGGAAGATATTTTTCCCCCAAAAAAATAACTTTGAAATAGCAGTATATCAGTATTTGGGTTTATAATATCGACATGAACGTTTCATTGCACTCATGAATTAGGACAGCGATGAGAGAAAATGGGATTTTCAAAACCTTTCTTATTACCATAATGTTTTTATAAACCCGCCCCCCCCACACACACACACCTAAGCGAGGTTTGGGGAAGTTATACTGGAATTACGTCTGTCCGTACTCACAAATTTGAAGTCCGCTCAGGCTGACATAGTTCGAAGCTTTTTGCTGCAGGTCAGTCTTCTGCTTGTGCAAGGACCCGTCTTCCTTCAGATTGGGTTATTCATGAAGCAACATGGATCCTTTCTCACGTGACATGTGACTCGCTGGGTATGATGGAACCACCAAGATGCATTAAGCCCCCTTCTGTCAGAGCGTAACTAATTTATTAGAATGTAAAACTACAGATCAGACTGCGTATTCTATATTGTCTGTTCTCGTTTCAATTCTCAAAAAAGTGTTATGGGAGACCACTCCTTCATGCATTGCTTCGTCACAATTACAATACAGTACCCAACTGCGTTAGCGAGATATCTCTTTGGCTCAGTGGTTAGTGGTATTGGTCTTTTAAACCTCGAAAAACGAGGATACTAAGTTCGTCTGCATGGGGTCAAATCCCGCCAGATGCTATTTGCATTTCAGCTATGTATTTGTTGCGAATTTTCATCTTAGTAAGAAAAAGCAAGTTAAATATTGATCAAGATGCACTACAGATCAGGACATCCGGGTTTCGTTTTTCTACTGTCATCCATCAGATCAACAGCTGTGCAGGTTTTATGCAGGTTTTGAATGTTTTCCTTCTTGAAGCTTAAAGCAATGCCGATGACTAAAGACCAGTGACAAATGCGATGCGAAGGAATCCATATTTCAGTTATGAATTAAGCTCTAAGCAACCCGTCCTGTTTTATTCTGTTATTTTATTTTTGTACTCGTCAGAAAACATTAGTCCATTTTTTTTCACTATGGTAATTGGCTTAACACTCATCCTACTAAGAGAAATGACATTTTCAAGGTGATATTTAAACACCCAAATTTTCCTCTTTCAATAGTATTTTTTAGGAAAAATATCTTATAATCGGACAGTGTAGATCCAAGATCAGACTGCGCGTTCTGTGCAGTCTGATCTTGATCTACACTGTCCGCAAAAGGTCAGCGAGTCGGCCTTAGCCGATATCAGGTTTAACAATATTAGTTATGAAGCAAAATCAAAGTGCAATGGTATCAAATAACGGCCATTCAGTGTGCAGCAATTGATGATCCCCATAAGGCGGATATAACACCCCGATTATACAACGAAATGAATTCATACCTTAAACTCTTTGCAATTTGATGGACGCTCCCTCAGTACATTTAAGGTCTGTGCAGTTCACAATCAGGTGGCGTAGAAAGTCGAGGCATAGCTCAGATCAGCAATGTCCGATATTTTTATAATGTTCCCGCTAAAAAAAATTCGTAACCTGTTACCACTCAATCCCGATGTTTAGAGTGTCTGACAGAGAAAGCATTTGAAAACATTGTGGGAAAAGGAGAAAATGATGGTAACCAGCATTTTCTCCTTTACCCGCAACGTTTTCTACCCTGTTTGGGACAAATCCCACATTATGAGCCATATTTCACTCATCATCTGCAAGTCTTCAATAGAGGCAAGTCTTAAAATTTTGACGTTTGATGAAGTTTTACAGAACCTATAAAAAAAATACAGTTACCTGTGTATATAGATCGAGATCAGACATCATAAGACCTGCTAAAAGTCTACTTTGCAGAGATGCTCCGGACATGTGCATCAGCGAAATTAACTTTGATTTTCTTTTTTCTTGCGCTCAAAAGTAAAATGTTGAAATTATACGGTGTCCCATTCGCTTGAACAATTATAATGTTTACTCTTTACCACGTATCAAATTTCCGATGCATTCATTTGCATTTGTCTTTCACTTAAGACATTATGGGAAAAAGAAATACATGCTTCTCACAAGCTTTCGTAACGAGCAATTTCTCCTTTTCCCACAGTGTTTTCTACCCTTTTTGAAAACTTTCTGGCATTTTCTCCAAATCTAAAACTGTCGTCTGCAAACTCTTTGGTTTGGAAGAGTCCAAAATTTGTCGTTTGGGAAAGGGTTAAATAAAAGTCCCAGCGGAAAGTGACATGTATGAAATAGTAAGGATGATCGAGGACTTAACAAATTAAATCATGTTTATGGGCCCTTCCTTAGTACCATCATGACTTTCATTTCAACCCTTTACCATGCAGTGGTACCTTAGCCTGCCAAATAGCTATCTGTAACTACACATAGCAGATAGGCTGGGGGACAAACAGAGGGAGAGAGAGAGAGAGAGAGAGAGAGAAGACCGAGACAGAGAAAGAAGTCACAGAGTGCATGAGAGACAGAGGTTTGTTGGGGATATAGAGAAAGAGTGGGGACAGAGATAAAGAGAGGTCGGAGAACGAGATAGAGAAAGGGGTAAGAGAAAGAGAGAGATGGGGTGGAGAAAGAGGGAGAGAGGTGGGGGGTTCATAAAAGCGGATATTAAGTACAATTATGTTAACTAAAAAGCATCATTAATGCAAAAGGATCATATTTTGTTGTGTCGGCTTAAGGTTCATGAATATTCAAGAAAAACAGTATTTCTTGGAAATATGTATGAGATTATGTGGGTTGAAAACCATGGAATCCGCTTTCCATTAACTCTTTTGCAGACAATCCCTGGTTTTTACGACCCTGAGATAGATGCCTTTTGAAAACATTGTTGGAAAAGGAGAAAATGCTGGTTACCAGCATTTTCTCCCTTTTCCACAATGTTTTCTATCCTAGTAGAAACAGTTGTCATTTTTTGAGTTACGTTTATTTTGTCGTCTGCAAAGTGCTCTCAATTTGGACCAGTCTAAAATTGTGTCGTTTTGTAAAGAGTTAAATGTTGTTTTACGCTGCTTTCAACACTATTCCGATAATATCACGGTGACCGCTCACATACTGTTGTGTTTGCTGGGCTTCACTAGTACTATGCCCACGGACACTCCTGTGAAAAACCTATTAGATCAAATGATTTTGATTGATTGTATGTTGTTTAACGCCGCTTTAAACATTATTTCGGTTATATCGCGGCCGCCAGGCCACCTACCCATGCTTTCCTGGAGTTTCTGTTACTAGTACTCCGCACAATATTCGTTCCAAACCACTGGCTGCTTTCCCACATAACCATCGTCGAAACAACGATCAGCAGTGTAATGAACCCCATCGCAATGACTTTCATTTAATCCTCGGAAAGAAATTAGCCGAGCCGGGGATCGAACTCACGACCCCCTGTTCTCAAGTCCTCTTGTCTGACGACTGAGCTACCGGGCTCGGATGACCAAGTGAGGATCGAACCTGGAGCATCCAGCTTACGAACTCTACTCTTTACCAGTAAGCCCCAAGGCTTGTCTATTAACGTTGTCTGCGCATGTCATATTCTGCAAAGATTCGAACTGTCTTATATGACGCATCACCCATTCCCCGAAACTTGGGAAAAGTAGGGCTTATACCGAAGCTGAACCAAGCCTGTATGGACTGTTTTAATAAATGGCTGGTGTATAGGTTACTTGATAGCTGATCATAACTGAATAAATCGCTCCAGGTAGCGTTTTACATTGTAAACATTTATTTTACTTTGAAATTTAAGGTAACGGTTGTTGTTTTGAAAAATTAGTCCGCCTATGTACCCAGAATGCCCACATTAGATGGATGTGTATTTGTAGAGTGCCATATAGCAGGAGATTAAATGTCTATCACCGTCAAAGCCATAAAAAGACCGCCGAGTCAAACTCATTACAGTTCGATCGAGAAATATAGAAATCACACAGTCGGCCTGTCTCTCCTGTCGCTATTTTTCCCTTTTAAACTCGCCTGAGCCCGCCCGGGTGGCTCAGTGGTGAGCGTGTCGGACTCATGACCTGGTGGTTGTGAGTTCTATACCCGGTTGAGGCGACTTTCTTCCCGGCTTATTTTCACCTCTCACCTCTGCTGAAGCATGTGGGAAAAGTAGTCGGTGGCTTTGGAAAGAAAGAAGTGTAAATACCGGTGTGAGAAAGCCAGGAAACACATGTGCGTCACCGACCGCCATGATATGACCCTAGCTGTTAAAGTGGCGTTAAACTCCAATACAACCAACCAACCAACTCACCTGAGCACAAGGTGCTCCAGGTGAGCTTTTGTGTTCACCCAGTGTCCGTCGTCCACAATTTCCTCTCCTCCCAAACCACTGGATGTTCCTTGGGCGAAGCTCTGACAAAGCTGTTCAAAACATTGAATTCCACCCATAACTGGTTGCTATGGCAAGCAAAAGGTAAAAAATGGCAAAATCTTTGAAAATCTTCTCTAGAACTAGAAGGCGTAGTGCTTTGATATTTGGTACGTAGCATCTCTTAGTGGATCTCTACCAAGATTGTTCATATGATTACCCTGGGGTCAAAACTGGCCCCGCCCCTTGTCTCACAAGTTTGAAACAGGAACAAAGAAGGAAAACTTAAGAATTCTTCTTCTCTGAAACTAAAAGGTGCAGAGCTTTGATATTTGGTATGTAGCATCTCCTAGTAGACCTCTACCAAGATTGTTCATATGATGTCCCTGGCGTCAAAACTGGCCCTGCACCGTGGGTTACAAGTTCGGAGCATGGGAATAAAAAGGAAAACATGAAATTATTCTTCTCTGAAACAATATGGAAACTTCGCGCGCGTGTTCCGTATGACAGTCTGCCAATAAAAGTATTTTACATTTTTCATTAAATGTCATGTCATGGAAAAAGGGAAAATGGTTTATATTTTCACTATGGACCAATATCTCTTTCACTACCATTTTCGCGAGGCAAGGTTACGATCACTACGTGGATCTTATCTTGGCTGATTGTGCACGATTTCGAGATTCCTGTGATGCGCCCTCTGTTGGATGCTGGTTATTACCCTCCCCCCCTTTACACCATATTTCTAAAAGCCAATGAAATATCGTTTTACAAACCGCTTACGAATACACATGAGGTAGCAGTACACGGTTGTCGGCTAAACTCGTCTCGGTCCGCCATACGCCGAACTGAACTTCCTCAAACAAAGGTCCATATAGTCAGCCTGAAATTATAAGGAGCACTTAAATGCAACAGCACAATCCTGATTCTTTAGATTTTATCAGTAAATCATGATCAACTTGTGAAATAGTGATATCAATGATCAATATAAGCAAGTGACATGGTCGGAAAAAAACTGAAAAAAAATTGCCATTTTAGCCTATATTCCAAAATTCACAAAATCCAAACCAGGAAGCTATCCTGAAAATGCCAAGCTGAATTGAAAGTCCAAACAACAGATAATCTGGGGATGAAATCCAAAATAGCGCATTACCATGCCGTTTTTTCGCAGTCTTTCGTGCCCTGACCCTATCCTTGTTTTCTCCGCTAAAAACAGCCGCTTGTTCCATGACCCCTCACTTTCGCATTTGGGGTCAAAACTATAGAACAAAGAAGGAAAGGTCATGACCCCCTCTTTCACATACAAATCAAATGCTTCTTTTCCTTAATCTAACACAATTCATGGGTGTAATAACTACTCTTCTTATCAAAATTGCATTAAAAACCTACCTTACTCACTTATTTCTAGTTTTGACCATGGCCAATTCGAAGCAAACTGTTTACTTGTGCCTGAAGCGATAAGCAGACATCCACGTGGGTTTCCATGTTTACCTTCCATTCGAAAGGTAGCGACCTTATTCTATTTTTATCAAAGATGAAATGCTACTAGCGATTTCATTCGATGCAGTTAGAGCTGGCTGCATCCAATGAAAAAGCGTATCGGGGAAATGTAAAAATCAAGCTCGATCCGCCAAGGGTAGAATAGCGTAGTGAATCGTCAGTCTTGCGAAGATGTTTCACTACAGGACAAAATGTAAAACCTCATGTTGTTAAGCCACAGACAATAGTTTTTTGATTTTATTTCATGGAACATGTTATAAAAAAAGTGGACTAAATGTGTAATTTCATTTCATTATGGACCAATTACAGGCAGTTCGCCCATCCATCCACCTCAAAGTGACGTATATCTTCTAAAGTCCTTAGCATTTATGAAACTTCAAACATGTCTTCCTGAGGATAGTCTTTTGATACAATTTTTTTCTGTAAGATGTCTCATGGAAAGAGGGGTTACCTTTCACATACTGGACTTGTTGAGCCTCGATAGATCAATCAGTAATGAGCTGATAGTCTAGGGTTCCCAATTTGCCTTGGCTTGATTACTATCTCGGCCAACATCCTTTCACATTTGATAAAAAGTAAGAGACAAGTCTCTTTTGTGTATTACCAATGAGTGAATGATGTTTTTTTAATCTGTCATTCGATCAAGTTCCCTTACCATACAATCCTGACTTTCAATGACCCTGAAAAGAAGGGTTGCTAAAGCATTTTGGGGAAAGAAGAAAACGCTTTTTGCACAGTTACATACGCTGTTAGAATTATTTAGCCTTGAACTTTGATAGTTGGTATTTAACTTCATTGTAGACCTATACTGCTTAGTATTCACGTGAGCGATATAGGACCATCATGGTCCTCTTGTTTAACATAAGCCTTTATTTTCTGGATTGTTTTAGTTGTAACTGTGTCTTGAAATCGGCGATTTACCTTAAAAACCTAGTAACTACAGCTTGAAAGAAGCTGTAGTTACGAGGTTTTTGAAGTAAACCGACGAAATGCTGTGTTAGACCAGTCCTCTATTTTCTCAAGTTACTGAAGTATTTCTGTGATGCTAAAGTTGACAAGTTTATCTTGAAATCGCGTGAAAAAATCCTGTCAATCTTTTCTACTGACTGCTGCAATCTCCGCTCTGTTGATACTTCGATTTTAAAAGTTTTGGAATTACGGAAATAAAACTATCCATTGTAAAAAAAAAAAAGAGAAGAAAATCAAAAAATGAAACTAGCCACAAGGAGTTTTACGTTGTGTCATGCCGCTGACTTTAAGTCATTTATATTGTTCTTACAGACTGCTATTGTCATTGCCCGTGTTCATGTAGAAGCATTGGAATCATTTTCTTGAAAAGGTCGACTTTTACGATAAGATTACGTCGGATGTCTAAGTCATTGCCTAGGAAAAATGTTCTTTGATTTCACTTGCTTAACCCGTTACCAAACGACAAAATTTTACACTGGTCCAAATTAAAAGCACTTGAAGACGACAAATTATGCATAACTCAAACATTGAATTTTTTTTCCAGTAGGGTAGAAAACTTAGTGAGAATTCGCGAAAATGCTGTTTATCAGCATTTTCTCCTTTTCCCACAATGTTTTCAAAAGGCTTCTATCACAGGGTCGAATAAACCAGGGATTGTTTTGGTAAAGGGTTAACTATTAGCAATACAATCACAAAATACAAATCCTGTTGGACAAAGCTTTTGAAAACATTGCGGGACAAGGAGGAAATGCTAGTTACCGGCATTTTCTTCTATTCCCACAATGTTTTCTATCCTATCAGAGAACTTAAGTATGTTTGTGTAAATTTAGAATTCGTCATCTGCAGATGTTTTGAATATGAAAGAATCCTTTTTTTTTTTTCGTGTGGAAAATGATATATACTATAGCTACGAAGTACATGTATATAGCTGACGTTCTTTAAAGTGCTTGGAGGGTTGGGATAGAACACACGTCTGGTACTTTTTCAGTTCTTTGATAATGGCGGGCTCTGAAGGCTTTTCAGTTATATCTTCGTGAGCTGTTTAAAGACCAAATATCACAATTAAAAAAGTTTATTTTAAAAAAATCGACATATTTGATATAAAGTGAAAATGCTGATTTTCAATAGTGAGAAAGAAAAAAATCTAAATTATTGGCAGCAGAGCAATTGCTTGTTGCACAGGGATATGCCCGGATTATTTCAAAATCTGTCCCTTTAAAAGAGGGGGGCGGGGTTTAGGAAATTTAAAAGTACTGAAAGCACCGAATGACTAACGAATTTAGAGTAAGTGGCCTTGGTAGGAATTAAACTTAGTTGGACCATACAAAATACACGCCCTCTACTTTGTCCTGTAGTGGACCAATTATGAAGAGCCACGGTAAATGGAGACCTTTGCTGGCAACAACTCATTTCTCTGCTCCTCACAAATGTATTTGTGCTGTGATCATGTATTAAAACCACAGGCCTTTGAAGCTCCATTTGTCTATCACGGAAGACCGAAATTTCATTGGTCGATCATCGGACACTGCTACTTCAAATAGCACATTGCCGTGGCGCTACTATATCTTACCTAATATGAAAATATGATATAGAGGCGGTGCACCAATGTTCTAGTTTAGTAACGGTGTCCAGAGCACAGAAAATTTGGGAATTCTGTGGTGGAGACTAACGGATTTCGGTGGCTTATGTTCAACATCAAATAACGCTGATTATCCTTACTATATACCATATATTAGTCGGTGGTTTTTACAACTTCTGTTGCAAAATTTAGATTACAAGCTAATGACTTGAAAAATTATCTGAAGAAGCAACCAATCATTTTAGTAACACCTGTGCACTTCAATTAAATTCCTTTTTCCCGGAAAAAGTTACATACTGCCCGGAAATGATATCAAACTGACACTCTTCCACTTTGCGGATACCATTTGGCGTCTCGAAAAAAAGTCAATAAAAACATATTGAGAAAAGGAGTAATTGTTTAAAATGTACAAATTGAATATTTCCTGTGATGTTTTCTTAGTTGTCCACAACCTATATCGAATTAAATTTTGTGAAAGATTTCCTGCTTTAGCTATACTAACGTTACTGTTGATATTCTGATATAATAAGAATAAACCCGCATGGTTTCTCACCTACAGTACATTCTTAGAAAATGTATAAATATAGCATCACAGGGGAATCTGTTTTTTTTTTTAGTAAACTTTGAATTACAGTATTCAGATTTCTTTCCACTCATTCTTTAAAGTAATCCTTCAAATTTGGGCAATGAAAACAGAAAATGTGGTGAACATTAACCCTTAGGCTGCTAAGCGCGACTCACTGACCTTTTGCGGACAGTGTAGATTAAGATCAGACTGCACAGAACGTGCAGTCTGTTCTTGGATCTACACTGTCCGATAAGAAGATAGCTTTTCCTCAAAGAATATATATATAAAATAACATAAATTTGGTTTTTGGCTCCACTGGCCAAAGGCCAGCGGGCTTATGTCATGGCGCGGTGTCCGTCATGCGTCCGTCCGTGCGTGCATTAACTTTCAAACGGTTTCTTCTCTGAAACAACCCATCCAAATTTGATGAATCCTCGAACTCGTTTTCAACCAGTTTTCAACCCATCCCACCTTTATTTTATGAAAATTCAATTATTCTTCTATCTTTTGGCCAAACGCTGCCCCTGATGGCTGCATGGTTACAAGGATTTCCATGGATAGAAAGTGCATTTCATGTTTTGAAGACGTTTCAAGCAATCGCTGATTGTCGTTTCCGGTTTTGAACGAGGACAAAATTTCTTGCGTAATTCTATCCCTTACACCCTCATAAAAATCAATACTTTATTCTATATTTGCACAGATGAACCTTCTTCACACTTAACCCTTTCCCAAACAATCCCTGGTTTTTACGGGTCAGGAATAGAAGCCTTTTGAAAACAATGTGGGAAAAGGAGAAAATGCTGGTTAAATTTCACTGATATATATATATTTTTTTTTTAATTTCGTGCGATGTGCAAAATCTAAATACCCGCCTTTAAACCCCCTTTTCACAGAGCGTGGCTCAAGTTAATAATTTTTGAGATTCTGAAATGCAGAAGAATCACCGAAATCAGGGGTAATAACCTACGTCATAGCATACGTCATCGGAGACATTGTACGCGCATTGTTCCTTCGCGGATTTGCCTTTCAGGGGTCTGTCGAACATTAGGCGACAATGCTTTTCAAATTTATTCCATGTATCTGGCATGTTCGATGAATTCCAGTTCATTGTTGGGTGAGGTAGAGCTTCCGCCATTTTCCAATTTACTGTCCATTTTTTTTTATGATGCAACAGTAACACAAGAATAAGGTTCTATTAATAAATCCTACGGTTAGATACAATAGGACACTTTATATCCCACTTTTGTCACCATGTTTCGTTTGTCAGGTTTTAGCTAGTCCACAAGTGTGGTATTTTGTAGATAGAATAAACACAATACGTGTGTGACGTTCTAACTTTAATAAGCGAGTCTGCCTGGACCTAGTCCGGGTCTTCAGAGGTGGGAATATATGAACATGCGCATTAAACAACAACTATATATATGTACAATATGTAACAGTTTCCACGACGGTTATGTGGGAAAGCAGCCAGCGGCTTGGAAAGAATATTGTGTAGAGTACTGCACCATGATAAACGAAACTGCAGGAAAGCATCGATAGGTGCACTGGCCGCTGCGATATAATTGAAATAATGTTGAGAACGACATTGGATTCTATGGGAAAAGGGGGCTTAATGCATCTCCGTGATGCATTATTTGAAGCGAGTCGTCACAAAATTATAAGACCAGAGCTCCAGGTATGAGGGAGTGATGTTATTCTAAATCCATTATTTCTCTTCCAAACCCTATGTTGTGGGTACTCATTAAAATCGTCTCGTCGAGACGATTCTAATGAGTACCCACAACACAGGGTTTAGTGAAGAATTGACAATATTTTCGAATTTTGGAATCAAAATTACTCCATATCTATCTGGAGCACTGCAGACGCTAATCAGAATTCATTGACAAATACATTTGACATTCATGCCATTGTTATGCTAGAAATTTATCATGACAAATTCAAATAAAGCTCGTCCATGGCAAATGAGATTAATCCTTAGTCCACTAAACGCGACTCAAGGACCTTACGCGGGCAGTGTAGATCAAGATCCGACTGCACAGAACGTGCAGTCTGATCTTGTATCTACACTATCCTATCATAAGATTTTTTTGTCCCGAAAATAACTTTAGGAAAATACAACATACAGGTTTTTAGTACCGGCTTGAAAAGTTTAGTAGATCAAGAGTCGAAAGCAAGATAGCATCGTTCAATTCCATTTGACTGGGCATGTCCTTGGATTCTGTACACTGTAAAGGCCCAGCCTAGTGTTGGTGAAAATTAGTAAAGTCAAGGATAATTGAATTGTTGCATGAAAGATGCGCAGCATGCAAGTTCAAGCTGTATGTCGTCCCAATGAAAAAATACATGGTTCCCATTTTATAAATAGCTTGAATGGTAATGTGATTCACTTGTCACGTGAAATTGTCCTCGCTTGTTCATTTCTTTAGTTTACATCGATTTAGAAACAAGTTCTTACAACGTGTACTATTCTCTCTCGATTCTGCTTTCCTGGGAACTACACCGGGGTCCGTAATCACCAACCATTCTTAACAACATTTTTAGTCTTATTCTTCAGAAATTTGTCGTTATGAAAGTAACAGAACTTCTGATTGGCTAATTTCAGAAGTTCTGTTACTTTCACAGTCAGGAAATCTTGAAGAATGAGACCAAGGGGGTTCTTAAAGGTGGGTATTTAGAATTTTAACATCACACCAAATTGAAAAATATATATGTCTATGAAATTTATATGAAAAAACAACACAAATCATCAGTAATTAAGAATCATAAAATTACAAAAAAAAAAAAATTTCGGTGGTATTCCCTTAAAAGGTTACGTAGCCTCTTAAGCTATTTTTAGATTTCCCGCCAAAATAAAAAAAAGCATTGTGGGAGTACTACGTGACTCGCACGTGACTAATCACTATCGAAATCCGTAACATAATAAACATGTAATTATTTTCCATAATGTCTAGAACTTCAGACGCTATGTTTGAAGCATCGTCTGCATATTTCCGGTATGTAAATGAACGAGTTGCTCATGTAAAAATAAACCGTGTTTCCCTTCAGTGTCGACCTGGGCTGTAGTTAATCTCTAATTTATCTAGTTGTCGGATGGTTTTCGACTACTGGCGTTTAATGAATGAAAATTATAAGGCTTTGGGAGTATAAGGATGATTTTTTTTGTATTTCTGTAAAATTTTCGTCCCAATATCTGAAGGGCCACCTTTAAGAATGGTTGGTGAATACGGACCCAGTACTGGCGACGAATGTGTTGGCCTATGAAAAATCCCAAAGCTGACAGAAGCTCCTGGGTATCGGCCTCGGGAACAAATGGTTCTGAGGTCGACGAGCTACCTCACGACCATGGACACAGCCTCTTTAAAAGAAATTTATCTGTATGGAAAACATTTATGTGTGGCAAACTAACCCTTTTCCACACATACCCTAGTTTTTACGACCCTGAGCAGAAAAGTTTTTGAAAACATCGTGGTAAAAAGGAGAAAATGCTGGTAACCAGCATTTTCTCCTTTCAACCACGATGTTTTCAACCTTATCATTGAATTAAAGTGTATGAATTCCAGTTTTTTATTTGTCATCTGAATGTGTTTTCAGTTTGGAAGACTGAAAGTTGTGCGTGAAAGGGTTTATTGTAGCTGAACTGCTGCAGATGTTTTGAATGGATTAGAAATACAAGATGGAAAAATGACGAAAACGATGTTTACAATGATTAATTTTTCCCCCTTTTCCATAAAGTTTCTAAAAGAGTTTTTTCCCCAATAGGTCCTTTAAGGTGGGTAAATAGGTTTTTTAACATCTCACCAAATTAAAGAAAAAGACAAATATATCACTGAAATTTAAAAAAAAAAAACAAAACAATACAAATCATCAATAATTAAGACTCATTAAATTACAAAAAAATCCGATGTATTCCCTTAAAAAGCTACGTAGCCTCTGAAGCTATTTTTAGATTTCGCGTCAAAAATCAAAAAAGCATATTGTGAGAATGTCAAGTGACTTGCACGTGACTAATAACGCTTAAATTCCACAACATAACAAACATGTAATGATTATTTTCTATAATGTCTTCTTTGGACGCTATGTTTGAAGCTTCGTCTGTGTATTTCCTGTATGTAAATGAGCGAGTTACACATACAAAAATAGAACGTGTCTCCCGTTGGTGTCGACCTGGGGGCCATAGTAAATCTCTAATTTCTCTTGTCGGATGGTTTTCGACTACTGGAATTTTATGGATTAAAAGGCTTTGGGAGTATAAGGATTTTTTTTTTTTTCATTTTTGTAAAATTTTCGTCCTAAAATATGAAGGGTCACCTTTAAATCTCTACACACAAATCAGTCTTTTTAAAGGAGCAAATTTAGTCAGATTTTTTTATGAACTCGCTCTTTTTCAGAAATCATTTATCATTTGATTAAAGTAAGCCAATACAAGCTGGCAAATAATCAGTAATGAACAGTAATGAAAGACAAAAGTGAAAAAAAAAAATCAGTAGTGATTCTATTTAAGGTAATTTTTGATTTTGTACCAGTGTTTGGCAATTCTTTGTTTAAAGACAAAACTGTGAGAAATGTAGATCAAGATCAGACTGCAAAAAAGTGTCATTCAAGTAGGTAAGATGACGGTATATCTTATCATATCAAGTTATGCAATCGCACTCGTCCACGCCGCAAGTTAGCTCGACAAATAACCTGTTTATTTGTTCAGCGGTATTTACATCAGAATGAGCTGACGAATAATTGATTACAAATAGAGTCTGACAAACCCGGAAGTGTTTTTTCCCAGGTAGCATTACAGTATAGTGTGATATCGAGCCTGGCTGCCATTTTCTTCTAAGATGTTAGTTATTTTAAACTTTGTTCGCCAAAATACACATTTATAACCCCCTATTGATGCAAAAAAAAAAAATCGTAATTCATTTAGATCTGATGGCTTGTTCGCCTGACGTTTTCCTTCTTAGTAAATAACGCCAGAGCTCCAAATAGAGGGAGTGATTTGATTTCAAGATTGAAAATATCAATTATTCTCCAATAAACCTGATGTTATGGCTACTCATTAGAATAGTCTCATCCGTTTGGTAGAGAAATAATGGATTTAGAATACCATCACTCTCTCTTATCTGAAGCTCTGCAACCAAGTTTGAAAAATAAATTTTGAAACAAAAATAAGTTTAAACAAGTGTGTACAAATTAAAACAACCATATTATTCATTTAACTCTTTACCAAACGACATAACTTTTAGGTGACTCAAAAAATTGAAATTTATTTTCAGAAGGGTAGAAACATTGTGGAAAAAGGAGAAAATGCTAGTTACCTGCATTTTCCCCTTTTCCCACGATGTTTTCAGAAGGCTTCTTTTTTAGGGCCGTGAAAACCAGGGATTGCATGGGAAAGGGTTAATTTGTGTACGAATGAAAAATAAATAAGCGACGCAGTTGCAAATGGGCGTTCAATGCACATCCGTGACCCATTATACCAAGCAGTGTATATGGCTTTCAGCACGCGAAAAGGGGCATTCGAACATTTACGTAAAGAGTCATCTCGGATACTCCTACGCAGTCTGCGGCACTTCACGACTACATTATTAGTTGTACGGTCAGGTGGCAGGGGACTTGGAAACTTGTTCACGGATGTGGTTAATCATGTCGCCCCGAGCCGAAGGCGAGGTGGCGACATGATTCACCACAGCCGTGAACAAGTTCCCAAGTCCCCTGCCACCTGACCGTACAACGAATTTATTATACTGCAAAGTTTTACCCTATCAAAGAGCGTTAAGCGAAATTTTCCTGTTTTAGAATTTCACGAATCGAGTATACTGACGAAATAGAAATTCCCTTCTGTGTGCCCCAATTCAATAAAAACTGACGTCACTGGAAACTGACGTCACTAAAACGTGCAGTTTGGTTCTTAAATATGCAGTCTGGTGATCGATCAAAGCCGCCATTTTGGATGTTGTGTTGCACGTGTGGTGATGTTTACGGGGCACTTAAAAGGGAAACTGGTTTTACGTGGTTCTTGCTAGGGAACATGATATATGTTCCCGGCATGTTAACCAATCGGATCACAAGAAATTTCTTTGCAGTATAATAAAATATTTTTTTCGTCATTAGACTTGTGCAAAACAGATAACTACACGAAAACGGAAACTGTCGTTTACTTTAAGCAAATGTCCGAATGTCCCTTTTCGCGTGTTACAGGCCCATTTTGGTTACGGATCCATTAAAATAAATTTCTGAGACCCGGCTGGTCCCAGAGATTGAATTGGGTCTTTAATATGCATAAAATTTACCAAAAGCAGGGTCAATACTCTTTACAGATGAATTAACCCATTCCCAAACGACAAACTTTTGGACTAGACCAAATTGATAGCATTTGCAGACGACAATTCAACTCTTGCTGAAAAGGTGATTTCTCTCTATGATAGGGTAGAAAACAATGTGGGAAAAGGAGAAAATGCTGGTTAACAGCATTTTCTCCTTTTTCCACAATGTTATCAAAAGGCTACTATTCCAGACCCGTAAAAATCAGGGATTGTTTGGGAAAGGGTTAAACATCCCTTTGACAGAACATGACCAACTTGGTTTCGACCGATAGTGATACCTTCATCTCTCTACTAAATCCGTCTTCGCGAGCCAGAGTTACGATCACTACGTGGATCTTACCTTGGCTGATTGAGCCCGATTTCGAGATTTCTGCGCTGCGCCCTCTATTGGATGCTGGTAATTACCCCCCTTTACATCATATATCTAAAAGCCAATGAAATATCGTTTTACAACTCGCTTACGAATACACATGAAGCGATAAGCAGACATCCACGTGGGTTTCCATGTTTCACCTTCTATTTGAAAGGTAGCGACCTTCTTAGTTTTATCAAAGATGAAATGCTACGAGCAATTTCATTCCATGCAGTTAGAGCTAGCTGCATCCAATGAAAAAGCGTATCGGGGTAATGTAAAAATCAAGCTCGATCCGCCAAGGGTAGAGTAGCTTAGTGAATCGTCAACCTTGGCTTGCGAAGATGTACTAAATCAAGTTTCTATCTTTTTTCTATTTAGAAATATTTGCAGTCCACATCTAAACCCTTTCCCAAACAAGCCCTGGTTTTCTAGACCCTGAGAAAGAAGCCGTCTGAAAACATTGTGGGAAAAAGTAGAAAACCAGCATTTTCTTCTTTTCCCACAAAGGTTTCTACCCGGCCGGAAACAAATTTTCAATTTTTGGGTCATATCAATTTTGTCGTCAGCAAATGCATTGAAATTGGACTTGTCTAAAATCATCGTTTGGTTACGAGTAACAGTTAACGACAATATTTTAGGCTTGTCCAAATCGAAAGCATTTGCAGACGACAATAAAAAACTGATTGAAAATTTGAAATTTGTTTTGTGAAGGGTATAACACATTGTGGGAAATGGAGAAAATGCTGGTTACCAGCATTTTCTCCTTTTTCCACAATGTTTTCTGAAGGATTCTTACTTAGGGGTATCAAAAGTAGGGATTGTGTGGTAAAGGGTTAAATGTTGCTGAACTGATTGCGTTTGTCCTCGAAAGGATAAAAAAAAGCAGAGGGAAATGCAGGTAAACGGCATGTTCTCATTTTCCTACATAATTTTCACAAGGCTTCTTTCTTTTGGTTAAAACTTGGGTGTTTTGTAGAGGGCATTCCCTGCTTAATAAGTAATATGAACCTCTCCAAACGAAAGTAAAAACACAAATTTTGCAATTTCAAAGAGATTTCTCGGGGTGAAAGTTTAACATAACCACACGCGTACAGAGACATGCTTCTTTTTTTCTCAAGGTCGCTTGAACTAGGAACATAACATTTGACGTCATTTCCGTAAGCTAGCGGATTGTGAAATGTCGATTTACCCTTCTAGAAACGATGAACGTATCGTGGGTTTTTTTTAACCCTTTCCCAAACAATCCCTGGATTTTACGGGTCTGGAATAGTAGTCTTTTGAAAACATTCTGGGAAAAGGAGAAAATGCTGGTAACCAGCATTTTCTCTTTTTCCCAAAATGTTTCTACCCTATCATAGACAGAAATCATCTTTTCAGAAAGAGTTGAATTGTTGTCTGCAAATGCTTTCAATTTGGTCTAGTCCAAAAGTTTGTCGTTTGGGAAAGGGTTAAGTAAACCCACGATATTTATTCTCTGAAACTGAAAGCATCTACAGACTTCTAAGTCTAAAGTTGGTATCGGTAAACAAAGTTCCTTCATAGGATTGAAGATTTTGTAATAAAATGGGAGTCGAATGTAACAGCCGAGCCACGGTAGCTCAGTCGGTGGCCTGCAGGACTGGAAAACAAGGATTCTTGGGTTCGAGCCCGGCTCGGCCAATTTTTTTCCCAGGATTGATGATAGTCATTACGACAGGATTCATTCCGCTTCCACTGCTAACCATTGACTCGACGGTGGTTTTGTGGGAAAGCAGCCGGTGGCTTGGAAAGAGAATAGGGCGGAGTTTTGGTAAAAGTTTCCAGGAAAGCATGGATAGGTGCATTGGCCGCCGCGATATAACTGAAATAAAGTTGAAAACGACGTTAAACACCAACAAAAATCAATCAATTAATCGAATACAACAGGCATGTTCTTCTTTTCCCGATAAAGTGTTTTAAATAGCTTTTGTTACTATATCATTACTCTTAATTCTGTTCAAGCCTTTAGTTTTCACGATCGTGAGGAAGAGGCCCTTGGAAAAAACATTTTTGGAAAAGGAGAAAATGCTGGTAACCAGCATTTTCTCCGTTTTCTAAAAAGTTTTGTAGCCTTTCAGAGATATTTTCTTATTATTTGAGCCATATTTCCATTCTTTTTAACCCTTAACCAACAAGCCCTATTTTTTATGACCCTTAGGTAGAAGCCTGGTAACCGTATTTTCTCCTTTTCCCACAATGTTTTCTACCCTGCTGAAAACAAATTTCAATTTCAAGATTTATACTCATTTAAAACCAGAATATTCTTACTCTTTTTCTCCAAGATTTTCTAGGTTTGTAAGAAACAGCTTCTGATTGGCTGCGTTACTTTTAAATACAGAAAATCCTGGAGAATAAGACAACGTTTTTAAGAATGGTTGGTTAATACGAACCCTGGTTCCGTTTTCACCAACCATTCTTTAGAACGTTCTCGGTCTTATTCTTCAAGATTACCTGACTGTGAAAGTAACAGAACTTCTGATTGGCTAAACAAACAACTACCAGCGATTACCTCGAAGGCCTCCAAAGAATGAAATACATTTTCTATCTATCATAATCTGTGTAACTTAGCAACCATCTAGGGACAGCGTTTGGCATGAAGACACAAGAATGGTTACATTTTATAAAATAATGATTAAATGTGTTATAAACTTGCTGAAAACGAGTTGTGATGTATCTGTAAATTTGTAGATTTTAACCGAATTTAACATGGGATAGTCCGTTATTGCTATTGACCCGTTACCGAGTTTAACATGGGATAGTTCGTTACAGCTATTGACCCGTTACTACACAATCCCTACTTTGACGACAGTGAGAAAGAAGCTTTTTCCCACTACGTTTTTATGCAATCTGTTTCTCCAACATGTTACCGACTCTCTTTTTTTTTTAAGTTTTCTAGTTGTAAACAAACATTTTCAATACAGCAGAATGAAATATGGACATTTCAACTGGGAGCGTCAAATGACAATACTCGAAACAAGGAAGATGAATGACTGCATTAACTCATTATCGAAGGACAAAATTTTAGGTTTGTCTAAATCGAAAGCATTTGCAAACGCAAAAATAGAGACTGAAATTTGTTTTGGGAAGGGTAGAAAACATTGTGAGAAAATTTTATCTTATTAACCTTTTACCAAACAACAAAATTTTGGTCCGAATTGAAAGCACTTGCAGACGACAAAATAAAACGAACTCAAAAATTTAAATTTGTTCCCTGCAGGGTAGAAAACAATGTGGGAAAAGGAGAAAATGCTGGTTACCAGCATAATCTCAATTTTCCATAATGGTTTTAAAAGCTTTCTCCTTCGGGGGTGTTAATAGTCGCCATTGTGTGATAAAGGGTTAATGCTCGATTGGTGAGAGGCCTGGCGACTTTGCTCGCCAATCTAGAGTCTGGATGGTAAAGATCTGTCGCACAATGTCCTGTGTATGCCCATCTTCGTGAGCCAAGGTTACGATCACTACGTGGATCTTACCTTGGCTGATTGCGCCTTCTATTGGATGCTAGTTATTACCTCCCTTTACATCTTATTTCTAAAAGCCAAAGAAATATCGTTTTACAAACCGTTTATGAATACACATGAAGCGATAAGCAAACATCCACGTGAGTTTCCATGTTTCACCTTCTATTCAATTGATGAAATGCTACGAGCGATTTCATTCGTTGCAGTTAGAGCTGGCTGCATCCAATGAAAAAGCGTATCGGGGGAATGTAAAAATCAAGCTCGATCCGCCAAGAGTAGAGTAGCGGAACGAATAGTCAGCCTTGGCTTGCAGAAATGGTGTATGCCTTGCAGAGTTTGGACAAGCTTTGGCGTACTGTAGCAACGTATCGTCACGTTGACGAAGAACTGGAACCCCAAACATGCAGAACTCGTAATTTCATAAAAAAAAATAACGCATAAACTTAAAGTTCTCCGCACTATGCCAATAGCTGTACGGCCATCTTTGCAGATGCGGCCCCAAATCATGAGGCTTCAACCTCCATGATGGTCTAGGTTTTTGGCGTCAAACCGTTCACCCTCTCCGTTTGCAAAAGGCGTGCACTTCTGTCGGCGAAATTAACACAGAATTTCGATTCTTAACCCTTTACCAAACAATCCCTGGTTGTTACGACCCGGAGGTAGAAGCCTTTTGAAAACATTGTGAGAAAAGGAGACAATACTGGTAACCAGCATTGTCTCCTTTTCCCACAATGTTTTCTGCCCTACTGGAAACAAATTTCAATTTTTAAGGTACGCCTATTTTGTCGTCTGCAAGTGCTTTTACTATATTTATATGTATATCTAACCCCATGTATATTGTTATAACATTACTGAGTGAATAAAGATGTTGTTGTTGTTTAATTTGGACCAGTCAACAGTTTTCTCGTTTGGGAAAGGGTTCAGTGAAAAGCACGTTGTTCCATTTGTCTTAGGTCCATCTTCGTGTGCCGTAGCCAAAGTCGGTCGTAGGTCCATGTGGCTTTGTGTCAACGCCATACTGACGTACATGTCTTTGGCCGTGTATCCTGCTTGAATGTAGCCGGTTTCTAATGAAATGAGCGTTGTATGCGCATGTCATATTCTTCGTAGATTCAACATGTCTTATAATTATGATGCATCACTCTCCCCGATATTGGGGAGATTATAGTAATACACCCTTGTTACGGGAGACCACTCCTTCCTGCATGGCTTTCTCCCGATTTAAATACAATACCTGGCTTCTGCGTCAGGGAGATAACTCTTTGGCTCAGTGGTTAAGGTATTGGCCTTGCGTCCGGGAGTTCCGGGGTTCGAATCCCGCTCGGACCCTTATTTCTGCCATGCATTTATTGTTTTGTTTCTTTGTAACGGACTTTGTTCGTAAGATGGGGGCTCGTCCGGGATTGGCCATTGAGCCATTAATCCCATTTGTTGTCCAAAATCGGACTTCTGCCTAATAAGGCTTTGAATCATCAATAAATGATGACTTTAAGAGGGGGTGTGTTACGGGAGACCACTCCTTCCTGCATGGCATTCTCCCGATTTAAATACAATACCTGGCTTCTGCGTCAGGGAGATATCTCTTTGGCTCAGTGGTTAAGGTATTGGCTTTGCGTCCGGGAGCTCCGGGGTTCGAATCCCGCTCAGACCCTTATTTCTGCCATGCATTTATTCATTTGTTTCTTTGTTACGGACTTTGTTCGTAAGACCCTATAAAGTAGCAATGGAGAAAAATGGCTTTTTCATTACGTTTGAGGAGAAATTATGCCTTTTTTAGCTCCAGATTTCTCTAAACCGCTAATCATAGCTGACTGAATCGCAGCAGGTAGCGTTTTTATCGAGTAAACGTTCATTTTAGTATGAAATTCAAAGTAAGGCGTAGAAAAGTAGTCAGGTTCTGTACCCAGGATGTCCAAATTAGATAGATTAGTATTTGTAGAATGCCATCTAGCGGGAGATAATAATGGTCTCAGGTGTCACGCGTACGTTCGATGTCGTGTAGCGATGATTCGCTAGCTTCGTTGCCGATAGGAATCTGTCGCATGTAAGGCCTGCATTCCAGAAGTCCGTGAGTATAACGTGTGTGTTTGGAAACCTGTGGGCTAGGATAATCATAGAAGATAAATTGTGACACTGACTTTGATTCTAGTTGTGTGAATTTATCAGTTCAAATCATAGGATGGAGAAATGTCAGCCAGGAGCATTGACCGTTCCAGTCGACAACCTTTTAGATTCGTTCCTATTTAATCCTTTACTAAACAATCCCTAGTTTTTACGACCCTAGGATAGGTGCCTTTTGAAAACATTGCGGTAAAAGGAGAAAATGCTGGTAACCAGCATTTTCTCCTTTTTCCACAATGTTTTCTACCCTGCTAGAAACAAATTTCAATTTTTGAGTCACAATTATTTTATCGTCTCCAAGTGCTCTTAATTTGGACAAGTCTAAAATTTTGCCGTTTTGTAAAGGGGTAACCTTTTGTAGATCTTAATACAATCCTGATCCCATGGTGGAAGCCTTCTGGAAATATTGTGGGAAATGGAGACAAATACCGGTAACCGGTATTTTCTACTTTTCCAATATTTTATTTTGTCCTTTCACAAACGAAACTCATTTTTAAAGTCACATATTTCAATTCATCGTCCGCAAATCCTTTATGTTCGGTAAAGTACAAAATTTTATGGTGAAATCAAGAGCCCAAATATTTGCAGACGGTCAATAAATTAAGGCTATTAATGAGACAATTGTGTAAAGAAAGGTAGGAAAAAAAAGGAAGAAAATGCAGTTTACCATTATTTTCTCCTTTTTACCAAGTCATCAAAGCAAGGACCATTAACCCTTTACCAAACAATCCCTGGTTTTTACGATTCTGAGATTGAAGCCTTCTGAAAACATTGAAGGAAAAGGAGAAAACGTTGGTATCCGGCATTTTCTCTTTTTTCCAAAATGTTTTCTACCCTGCTCGCGACGAATTTTAACCCTTTTAAAAACATTGTGGGAAAAGGAGAAATTGCTTGTAACAAACATTTTCTCCTTTTCCCACAATGTTTTCTACCCTACACTAAACAGTTGCACCGTTTAAGCCACACTGAAATAGTTGTCTGCAAATGCTTTTAATTTGGACGGGGCTAAAATGTTCTCTTCTGGTGAAGGGTTAATCTTTGACTTGCGTTTATTTTGTCGTCTGCCAATGCTTTCATTTTGGACAAGTCTAAAATTTTGTCGTTTGGGATTTGCTTGGTATTGGAAAGGAAGCCAATAGTCGTCTGTAAAGCCAGCTAGTAGGCATTACTTCATATCCATGCTTTTACTTGATATAAGAAACCAATACAAGTATCACAAAAGAGAATAAATAAAGGGAAAAAATTCAAAATGGCAAAACGATATTTTGTTTTTGATAGTTCCTTTTGTTTAATATTTTATGTGCCTGATGTTTGTCCTTTATGCATAATCTTTTATGTGGATGATATTTGTCGTAAATAAGGGGCTATTCGACTGGTAAATCAGTACAGTCGGAGGGAAATTAATCATTCGCATAAAACGTGGGCAGTTTCATCAGTTGGTTTGCACGAACGGACCTAATAAAAAATAGAATACCGATGTGGCAGTGAACAGTTTACCTGCAGATTTAAACTGGATAATATTGCTTGTGAATGGTGAATTTAAAATAAAAAGTTACTTTTATAATTTTGATCGTCTATATTTTTTCCCTTATAATTATTTTTTACTTTAAAGTTAATAACATTAATTATAATTTCTTCAATGAGAAATAGTTTCGAAAATTATTATGACGGGCCGTGACAAATCATTTGAATCTAGGTATGTGTAGGTCTATTAAATTTTACCTCAATCATTTTAGTAACAATTCGTATGAACGTTTTCTGGGAACTCTTTGTCGCTAATGGTAGGTCTTCATTTTTGAAAAAACGTACCTACCTATAGGACATCTATAAAATCCTTTTTATCATTATCAGTAACACACGATCAGACTGCATGGAAAGTGCAAATTTCTCTTTTTTGTTTTTTCTTAATGTGAGAATTTATACTAAGGGTTATTTGAATAATATATAAGTAGTAAATCTTAGTGGTTTTTTTCCCTGAATTTCGTGAAAATTGGCATTTTTTTTTGGGGGGGGGGGGGGAGGAACTTTTTTTATTTTACAAATGAAAAAATTCGATAGATTTTTCACACATTGTGAAGCCTTGAGGTCAATGATTGCAAAGCCAATCTTGTAGACATCATTTATACTGCAATTAGTTAATGGCGAATATGTCAGATTTTCTGAAGTCTTATCTACAGTTAAATGTGATCAGAAAACTGAAATTTGGATATTGGAATTTTCCAAATACATCAATTTTTCGAAGTTATATCTTGCTTCTTTACATACTTAAAATTCGAGGTTTCGTCAAATCTAAAATGCTGATTAAACGAAGATTACTCTTTAATAAAAAATATCGGGTTATCCACAATAGAATAAGAAAATCAAAGCGTTAAGAACACTGAAGTGGTATTTATCAAGGAGGCCACTGTGTGGAATTAATGATATGAACAAAAAAGAGAAACATCATTCAAATATTAGCCTGAAAGTCACCTCCTTAGCAATTGAATACCTTTTTAGTTGAAGTGAGAGTAGTCGTGACAACGTTAGGATTATTTGTATATCGGTAGTCTCCCTTTGATCATTAGGAGTCATTTGTAAAGTCCCTTGACAGTTGGGTGCATGATGAATAGAGAGAGAAACCATGTGAATATATAAAATAAAACTTAAGTTTGTATCTGAAAACTATGACTTGAAATATTTTTGGTTGTTAACATTTAATTCTCAACATTACAATCAATTATTTGAATCTATAAATATTCATGCCTATCAAATGGAGTAGCGCGCAATCTTTGGATGAACAAACCATGGTACGAACTGGGTTTTGGAACGAAACAGCCCAGGACCAAGGGATCGGTAGACAAATTCTGTAGCATTACGCCAGTATAAGGCTATCAGCGGGTGAAGCTAATTTCAATTAAAAATTAGTATTTCCACGGTAGATGACCTCACCCAGTGTATTTCAACATGTGATTTTTAATTACATATATGAGAGACGCCGCAAAATTCATGAGCCTGAGAAAAATTGTGTTTAATTGGGTTTATTTCCTTTGGCTTTGTACAAAATACGATACATGGTCTTCAAAATTCAATGTTGAACTCTTAGTGGTGTTGTCTTCGACAAATACCACAAAAATGGAACAATAACATCTCTATTCAAACGATATAACCGTCACTAATTGGAACGTTAGATTTTAGATTTTTGTCCTTGGGACATAGTTCAGCCTTTAGACTGTGACTGAATTCTTTACGCGTACAGTATAAGTAAAGATCAGCCTGTACAGAACGTAGAATCTGATCTCCGATATACATTGACCTCTACTGTGAGATAATTTTCCTTAGCTAACAGCGACTAAATGCTTTTCGTGTACTGTATAACTGAAGATCAGCCTGTAAAGAACGTCCATTGTCCTCTACACTGAGATCTTTTTCCTTAAACAGCTAACGGCGACTAAACGCTTTTCGTGTCTTTTATAAAAGTCTTGTACAAAACACACAATAGACAAGATCTGAGGGAGAGGACCTTTTTTATTATATAGTTAATACTTTTGAAAATGGCGCGATTGCTTACATGCTCTTTTTATTTTTAAAAACTCTCCTGCAGAAGCACTGGGAGCAGTTAATACATTAACATACATAATGTATTTGTAAAGTGATGGGTTAAGTATTGGCAGCCGGCTTTATTCTCATGACAGCAGACAATTTACTAGGGGGTAGAAAGAAAGAAAAAACTGAGCAGACTTTTTCTCTAGCTGTGGCTATATTGATCTTTGACTGGAGAAAATTTATATAATCCTGGACAGATGTTAATTTTTGTGCAATTATGGTAATGAACAAATCGGGAGAGAAAGAAATAAAGGACGTAGGTTTAGAGGGAACAATACCATTGAAAGCGACGAGGACGATGGTGAGCGCGAAAAAACGCCAAAGAGAACAAACGTTTCTTCATTTTTTCCAATATATATAGATCTGTAGATCTTACTTCAAACTATCTAATTCGAGTTATCGCATATTCAAACAGTTGGGATTAAATCTAAAAATTGTAGTAAGATGAGACTGACATTGTTGAGGAGAGTTTTGTGGCATGTAACTAAAAGAGATGTACAGTCCACATTCAGAAATCTTACACGAAGTTTGTGAGCTCTCTTTCCTCAAAAATTGATGAGTACCGATAATTCGAAGACATGGTGTCCGTGTTAAACCAATCCTTTACTTGTGAAGGAAGCACACATATACCAACATGGAAGGATATTACTAAAGCGTTTATTATATGTGTTGTTATGCTCGGAATTGTTGCCGGAAACATCTTTTCAGCCCTTGTGTTTAACAATGAACGGGGAAAGAAGATGTTCTTGAAGAAAGTTCGGCTGACAATGAACTCCCTAATATGCACTGATCTCTCAATGGGACTGCTGGTGTGTCCATTTTGTGTTTATTCCGCTCTTTATCATTGTTGGCCATTCTCAGAGACATTTTGTAAATTCGAAGCCTTATTTCTATCAGCGCTGTTTCACGAATCGACCATGTCACTGGTTATTATAGCTGTCGATAGATATTGCAGCGTCCATTTTTATTTTTCATACCACAATTTTATGACGTCACGAAAATACGTCCTTGTTATCCTTGTCACATGGTTGTTGACGTTTTGTGTCTATGGCACTGTAATTTTTCACAGCGAACAATTCTATTTTGATGAGATTGGAATAAATTGTGAACCATACTACGAGAACAGAAACATCACAATAACAGTTCTTTGTTTGTTCTACATATGTCCATCACTTCTTTTCCTGTTTAGTTATGGATCTATTTTTTACACAGCAAATCGTAAAAGGGACCACAAGTTATTCGCCGGAAATCAAGCATCCAGCAAACAAGTAAGTATCACAAGTCCATTTACTATCTGGTTAGTAACTTACTTCAAGCATCCTACAGACGTGTTCCTTCTCGACAAACTGCGCCCCTTGTGTAATGATTTAAAACAATACTTTCTAAAGGCTTTTAGCATTTCCACTTTACAAACAATTATAAATCTGATAAAATTTATGCATTTACTCCGTCCAGTGTACATATAAAAATCTTTACCAAAAATTCCCTGTTTTTTAAGACCCTAAGATAGATGGTAAAACAGCTGGTCACACGGTAGAGCTTGAGACAACAAAGTTTATTATATTTTACACTCACTTATTTGTTATCAACAAGCAGGGCGAAGGAAATGTTTGTGTTGTCGTGCAATGATGTGTTGTTCTGCAATGTACGGAGTGAACCACCGACGAAAAAAACGAGACACTGCTCGGTTACCACTGTAAACTTCCAGGAAAAGTCTCTTTGGGTGTATTCCTTTCACCTGTTCTGGCGCAATGTTCTGTGTTTTGGAATGCTGTACTGGAATGTGCGAAAGGATTATTTCAGAACACATACACTCTTCCAGAAGTATGTTCTGAATGGAATATTTTCGGAACATTGTTCTAAACCATATCAAAGTGAAAGTAGATTGCCATGATGGCTGTTGCAAGAGCTATTGTCTTAACTATGTCAGTGGAGTGTATGATTTGCTGCGGAGAGGGAGAAGAGATAAGTTTACAATATTCCTATTTATGACGTGCATGTCGTAAAAAAAGACTTGCAAGTTTAGCCATGAAGAATTGTCCACCTTTCAGCAATCTTGTATCACCTAGCAATCGTTCAGCAGGTGAGCTCCACCTCGATTATTTTAGAACAGTCAGAACGTGTTCTGAAGAACACGGCACAGTGTTTCGAACTACTCCATGGACCTATAGAACATGTTCGGAGTAACGAAAACAATACGCTCATATGCTGATCCCGAAGTATGTTCCGAATGGAGCATTTTCGGAACATTGTTCTAAACCATATCAAAATGAAAGTACATGGTCATGCTGGCTGTTCCAAGAGCTACTGTCTTAGCTGTAAATAATGGAGGATAAGATAAGCTGCGGGGAGAGAGTAGAGACAAGTCCACAATGCTCCTATTTATGGCGTTCATATCGTAAAGAAAACAGTTGCAAGTTTGGTCATGAAGGTTTGTCCACCTTTCAGCCATCTTGTACCACCTAGCAACAGTTCAGCAGGTGCGCTTCACCTAAATTGATTTAGAACAGTCATAACATGTTCTGAAGAACACGGCACATTGTTCCGAAATACTCCATTGACCTAAAACATGTTCTGAGTGTTCGGAGTAGCGAAAGAAATTCACCTTTTCGTAATTTTACCACGATCTCCTTTGTAGAGAGTAGAACAGGTTTCCTGCTTGATTTTGGGAAACATAACAAACAGGGCCCAGGATTTGATATTTTTCATTCTGTGGGTCTAATAAACAATAAGACCTAATTAACCCTAACACCAAACTAGATCTTTCTCCGTCCTGACATGATCGAAAAACGGGTTACGGTCGGGACAGAAGGTGTAATTTTGGCTTGATAGTGCCTGAAACCCATGCCTTACTATATCTTTTCTTAGAAAGTCTCACCCCAGTAAAGAAAATCGTAATTACAGGACGGGATGGACGACATGAAATTTTGAACAGTCACATGGGCCGATATTTTTAGCTCACCTAAGCACAACGTGCTCAAGGGGAGCTTTTAGGATCACACGGGGTCCGTCTTGCGTCGTCCGTCGTGCGTCGTCAACAGTTCTTTAAACATCACCTCCTCCTAAACCGCTGGGCGAATTTGAATCAAACTTGGCTGGAATATTTTTAGGGAGGTCCTCTTTGAAATATGTTCACAGAATTTGATTCCATCAGAAACTCTGGTTGCTATGGCAACCAAATGAAATTTTCTCAGAAATTCTTTCAAAATCTTCTCTGAAACCGCTGACCAGATTGTAGAATAATTTCACAGAGATGTTCCTTGGGCATCCTTTTCAAAAACTGTTCGCAAAATTTTGATCCGTCAAGAAATATGGCTCTGGTTAATGGGGGCTACTTGCACTATTCAGAATGAAGAAATTCTTAAAAATTCTTCTTCTCTGAAACCGCTGGTCAGATTTTGAAATAATTTCACAGGGATGTTCTCTAGGTGACCCTTTTCGAAAAATGTCCGTGAAATTTTGATCCGTCAAGAAACATGGCTCTTGTGAATGGGGGCTATATGCACTATAGCGAAATAAAGAAATTCTTAAGAATTCTTTTTCTTTCGAACGGCAGGTCATAGTTTGAAATGATTTCACAGAGATGTTCCTTAGGTGACCCTTTTTAAAACTAGTTCGTGAAATTTTTATCCGATAAGAAACATGGCTCTGGTGAATGGGGGCTACTTGCGCTATATGGAAATGAAGAAATTTTTGAAAATTCTTCTTCTCTTAAACTGCTGATCAGATTTTAAAATAATTTCACATAGATGTTCCTTGGTAGACCCTTTTCAAAACTTGTGTGCAAAATTTTGATTCGTCAAGAAACATGGCTCTGGTGAATGGGGGCTACTTGCACTTTACAGACATGAAGAAATTCTTGAAAATTCTTCTTCCCTGAAACTGCTGGTCAGATTTTAAAACAATTTCAAAGAAATGTACATTGAATGACCCTTTTCAAATAGTGTTCGCGAAATTTTGAAAGGTCAAGAAACATGGCTCTGGTGAATGGGGGCTACTTGCACTATACAGACATGAAGAAATTCTTGAAAATTCTTCTTCTCTGAAACTGCTGGTCAGATGATAATTTCACAGAAATGTACTTTTAATGATCTTTTCAAAGAATATTCGCAAAATTTTGAAAGGTCAAGAAACATGGCTCTGGTGAGTTGGGGCTACTTGCGCTGTACGGAAATTAAAAAACTCTTAAATATTCTTCTTTTTTGAAACTGCTGGTCAGATTTTGAAATGGCTTTTACAGGTGACTTTTTGAAAATTGCTTGGCAAGTAATGATCTTGTTTCCAGTGTTTCAATACCTCCAAAAAAAGTCTATGGTCCTCTCAAAAATTCAGGAGAGCGATCCAGGGCCATCTTGGCCCTCTTGTTTTTGCAGATGCATTAACACCCCCACGCAAGGCTTATCACAGAACATGGCTCAGTGACATTTAAGTAAATTGACTGTAAGTCGCCATCAAAGACAATTTATTCATTTTGGAGTACAATATGTTGAAACTAAACCAATCAGATTACTAGTCCTGGAATTTAAATATATATATATGAGTATATAAAGGATTGGTGATGGATGCAACACGAAACTCTGCATGAATTGCCAATTAAGCGGATGTTAAACAAGTAATATTGTTTAACCCATTACCACACAATCCCTACTATTGACGACCCTGAGAAAGAAGCCTTTAGAAAACATTGTGGGAAAAGGAGAAAATGTTTGTAACCAGCATTTTCTTCTTTTCCCACAATGTTTTCTACCCTTCACAGAACAAATTTCAAATTTCAGTCACTTTTATTTTGTCGTCTGCAAATGCTTTCGGTTTGGACAAACCTAAAATTTGTCTTATGTGTTTTGACCAATTGCAAGTTCTTGTTTATTCATTCGAACTTGATACCAAAATATACTCAGTTCCATAAATAAGTGTACACTTAATTTTCTTTTATTTCTCGTCGCATGCTTTACTGAAGACCCAACAAATTTAGTATCATACTTTAGTTCAGAGTCTGGTCAAAGAGAATGCCAGGCTAATCAGATTTTGACTAACAGAAAGTTTGATTAGGTTTTTGTAGTTTAAATGAAGATGGTACTTAAAGTTGCAAAAGTACTCAAGGACTAAGGTAGCATTGAAGTTAGTTTTTCTTAAAGTTCGTGTAATTTGTCAATCCATATCTTGTATATATACCTCTGTAGTCGATACAGGCAATTATTCGACGTCGCGTAGACCTTACATAACGTAAAATCATTGAATCAGGAATGTTATTCCATTCCTGAACGAAAGCGAGTGGCCAAGTCCATTAGATTGTTGATGTTTCGCCGTGATCGAACCTGTCTACCTAAGTAATCCCAGACATATTCTATTGGATTCATATCCGGCGATAAAGCTGGCCAAGGAAGAACGTCAACATGTTTCTGTACAGAAACTGTTGACTAATTCATGCAGAGATGGCCATACAAGATATTGATTGAAAATTTACGAAAACTTAAGAAAAAACCTATCCTTAATGTTACCGTAGTCTTTTTATATTAGGTGAGGAGTCAGGACATTCAGCATTGCCTGATAATTCAGTTTTCTTTTTACTTTCAGATTCATGCCGCAGTGACACAAGTCCTCAAGACGTCAAAATATCTAGCCGCCATTAGTATCGGCTTTTTTGTAGCCATCACTCCCTGGTCTGTATCCACGATGGTGATCGCGCTGACTAGTGTCCAGCTGAACGAAGACTTAGATTTTGCGGTCACGTGGCTGGCTATAAGTAACAGCTTTTGGAATGTGATCATCTATAGCTTAATGAATCGAAAATTTAGGTACGTTTTTGTTGGCCTAGCTCGTAACAAGATTTCAAGACAGAATTGAAGACTTGTCCACATTGGGAGTATTTGCAGATGTTTAATTCAGTGTGGTTCATGTGATGGGATTGTGTTTGAAATGGTGGAAAACATCGTTTGAAAAAAAGAGGAATTGCTGGTTAACAGCATTTTCTCTTTTTACAGCAATGTTTTCAAACGCCCTCCCCCAATAGTTCGTAAAACATGGGATGACATAGTTAGAGTTGGCCATTATTGTAAACCATAAGTGAAACAATGCATGTGCATGTGGTACTAACGGGCATTTAACTCTTAACCCATTACCACACAACAAAATTTTAGACTGGTTCAAATTGAAAGCATTTGCAGACGACAAAATAAAGGTGACTGAAAAATTGAAATTTGTTCTGGGAAGGGTAGAAAACACTGTGGGAAAAGGAGAAAATGCTGGTTACCAGCATTTTCTCCTTTTCCTACAGTGTTTTCAAAAGGCTTCTTCCTCAGGGGCGTCAAAAGTAGGGATTGTGTGGTAATGGGTTAACCAAACAACAAATTCTTAGACTGTTCCAATTTGAAAGCATTGGCAAACAACAAAATTAAAGTGACTCAAAAATTGAAATTTGTTTTGAGAAGGGTAGAAAACATAGTGGGAAAAGTAGAAAATGCTTGTTACCAGCATCTTCTCTTTTTCCAACAATGTTTTCAAAAAGCTTCTTACACTGGGTCGTAAAAATCAGGGATTGTTTTGCAAAGGGTTAAACATCTAAAAGAAAAGAAAAACTTCTCTAGAACTGTTTGGAGAACATTTAGAGAAAGCGAGCCATTGCTTGTTCCCGTCAAATGCTCCCTTTTCCTTCACAATGAAAAATTATTGGGAATCGAGAATTTTATATCAAATTCGGACAGCAGTCCTGTTTTGGTAGGATTTTTCAAATAGCAAACCGTCGGTTGATATCAAAAACCTCGTAACTACAGCTTGTGTCAAGCTGTAGTTACGAGGTTTTTGAAGTAAACGAAATAAGCGTTGTCTGAACATGTCATATTCTTCGAAGATTCGATCTGTCTTAAATGACGCATCTCTCTCCCCTCTATCAGGGAGACTGTAATATTACGCGCTATAAAGTAGCAATGGAGAATTGGCTTTTATCAATGATTTGAGGAAAACTCAGGCCTGTTTTAGCTCCAGGTTTCTTTAAACTGCTGATCATAGCTGAGTGAATAGTATAGCACCAGGTAACGTTTTATTGAGTATACGTTTATTTTAGTTTGAAATTCAAAGTAACGGTTGTCGCGTAGAAATAACGGCCCGGTCCTGTGTACCCAGGATGCCCAAATTAGATAGATGAGTATTTGTAGAATGCCATCTAGTGGGAGATAATGACGAAATAAGAGATCGTTGGAAGCACATTTATGTTTTTTTTTTCAATGAAAAAAATATTCGCTAACCAATGTTGGCAATCACCATGTTGGTCTATATTCACCCTCGACTAATCGATATTTGCTGTATTCGCGATTAAAATTTGCATTTATTTATGGCCGCCACCGGTTGCTGATACGGGCGACGCGCCCTAAAGACTCTGATTAGTTTTATTACGCGGGATATTGTTCAATACAGGACGAAACCCATATTAAGTTATGCTTTGATTGGAGAGGTCATCAGGCCTCTCCAACAGTGGTGAGTTTAAAAGGCAGACTGCTGTCCAATTCTATTTCTTCTAGCGTAATTGTTCTGATGCACAGTCTGTTTCGTCATGGTTTTGTAAATAAAGCGAAATAAAAAAAAAAACGAAACTGGAAATAGACGTGGTTTATTATACCCACTAAAACTCTGTTTGGGGGGTATATAAGAGTCAGCTTGTCGGTCCGTCCGTCCGTCCGTCCGTCGGTCGGTCGGTCTGTAGCTTTTTGTCCGCTCTGTTTCTCATAAACTACTGGACGAATTCTATTCAACTTCACAGGTAGACTCAGTATCAAGCAGAGATGTGCATATAAAATGTTGGTTATGGTTCATTGATTTTTCACTGAGTTATGGCCCTTTCATGAAATTTATTGTCCACTATTTTTCTCATCAACCATTGGACAGATTTGGTTCAAACTACACAGATAGACTCAGTATCAAGCAGAGATGTGCATATCCTATTTTGGTCAAATTTATTTAGGTTTCATAGAGTTATGGCCCTTTGATGATTCTGGACGAATTTCTTTCAAACTTCATGGATAGACTTTGCACTCAGCAAAGATGTGCATATCATAAATTGTTCTTAGTTAATTAAATAAAATTTCCAAGAGCTAAGCCCTATTTTGTCGTTCTCTTTATGACGGTGCTCTTGCTAAATTGATGAAAATAAATTATACTTTTGATAGTATACTTTTAACAGAGCTGTCCGTCTGTCGGTCGGTCTGTAGCTTTTTGTCCGCTCTATTTCTCATAAACTATTGGACGAATTTTATTCAAACTTCACGGGTAGACTCAGTATCAAGCAGAGATGTGCATATGAAATGTTGGTTATGGTTCATTGATTTTTCACTGAGTTATGGCCCTTTCATGAAATTTATTGTCCGCTCTTTTTCTCATCAACTATTGGACAGATTTGGTTCAAACTACACAGATAGACTCAGTATCAAGCAGAGATGTGCATATCCTATTTTGGTTATGGTTTATATAGGATTCATGGAGTTATGGCCCTTTGATGATTCTGGACAATTTTTTTTTTGTCTGCTCAATTTCTCAGTATCTACTGAATGGATTTCAGTCAAACTTCATGGAAGTTTCATTATGAAGTCAAGACGTGCATATTGTAATTTAGTTACAGCTGAATGATTGTCAAAGGAGTTACTGCCCTTTCATGAATGTTTTTGTCTCCTCTGTTTCTCAATAACTGCTGGACAGATTTCAGCCAAATTTCATGGGAAGTTTTATTATGAGGTAAAGGCGCATATTATAATTTAGTTACAGTTGAATGATTTTCAAAGGAATTATGGCCCTTTTATGATTTTTTTTTCTCTGCTCAATTTCTCAGTATGTATTGGATGGGTTGCAGTTAAACTTCATGGGAAGTTTAAGCCTGAAGCTAAGTTGTGCATATTATTATTTGGTTATGGTTGAATGATTTTCAAAGCAATTATGGCCCTTTCATTAATTTTTTTGTCCACTCCATTTCTCAATAACTACTCAACAGATTTCAATTGTCAGCTCTATTTCTCAGTATCTACTGGACAGATTCCAGTCAAACTTCATGCGAAATTTCATTATCAAATGAAGATGTTATTTTTATATTGTGTTATGGTTGAATGATTTTCAGTCTGAGGTCAAGATGTGCATATTACAATTTGTTTATGCTTGAATGATTTTCCAATTACTTACGGCCCTTTTATATTTTTTTTTGTCCACTCCATTTTGCAATAACTGCTGAGCAGATTTCTAACAAACCTCAAAGGAAGTTACCCTATAAAATAAATACATGCATGTGCATATTATAACTTGTTTACAGTTTAATAATTTTCCATTGACAGGTTTCCCTTTGTTTCTCTTTTTTTTTTCCAAATAGTCTTTTTGTAAATCTTTCTTTTATACTAAACCATGCTGCATTCTGTTACAAAGAGATGTTTTGTGACAAGGAGCTGGTGGGGGGTATGTTCACGTTTAGTGATAGCTCTAGTTCTTATAAATAACGGATTTCAGAAAAGATTTAATGTAGTAATTCGCCATGGCTGCAAATAACCTCTCTAATAATTGTATTTTTTATTAAGCAAATATTCCAAGCAGAAGAAAATAAGAAGAATTTCGTTAAAAAGGAAAAAGAAGACCGCTGGACCCAAGAACATGCAACTTGAAAACGCGACAAGAAGGTCAAATTACCGT
This sequence comes from Tridacna crocea, assembly GCA_943736015.1. Taxonomy (NCBI): domain Eukaryota; kingdom Metazoa; phylum Mollusca; class Bivalvia; order Cardiida; family Cardiidae; genus Tridacna; species Tridacna crocea. The sequence continues at coordinate 47,511,167 of OX031064.1, forward strand.
CACGTAAAGCATATGAGGTTTCTACGCAGCGGCTTTTTTACTCGTTTGTTGACATATAGGCTACCAAAATATATTGAAATTGAAAGCCAATGAACTATTTGAAAACATTGATACTGACCTCTCCTGGCTTCTTTTTTAAAGAAGCCAACTTGTCTTCTACGTGCTTCTTGTATAGCACTGTCACACGGGGCCTCGATTTAACGTTTCACCCGAAAACACGTTTAGTAATTTTGATGGCCAGCCCTGTGGCTCGAACCCCCACTTTCAACTGACCCAGTACTTGATATGCTCTACCACCTGAGTTATTCGGGATAGTCATATTCGCGATACGCGGTCTTACTGGATTGTAATAGCTGTCGTCCCCAGAATTACATCATCGAAAACAAATCAAATGGCGTGTAACATAACCCTCTGGGCAATTTCTACACTCGCACTTTGAGAGCCATCTGCTGTTGACATGTGCTACAGTGGATACAATGAATGAAGTGAAAAAGTAAACATTTTTGATCTATACTTTTTTATAATGATTCCCGGCGTTTTCGATAACTCTGTCCCTTCACAGCTATCTGAATTTACGTTTATGCTGATGATGGATTATAACTGTAATAACGGTAATTTGATTGGTGCTTGCAAAAGAGACAGCAACCAATTATTTATGCATATATCGGGCATAACCAATTTTGACCCCATTAACCTAGAGTTGATAGAGCCACGTAGTGATCGTTACCCATGGCTAGCGAGTGTAAGGGATAAACAAGAAAACATTGATGCATAACATCAGTGGCGCTGCAAATCAGTTATTTTAAAAAAAAAGGCCTCATGACAACATTTTAAATTGACTTAAGTAAATTTTTGCAGAACTAGTTGAGAAATGAACTGAGAATGCAACTTAAAACAAGAACCAATAATTGTAAGATATAATCAGCCATTCTTGGTCGAAATTTTACATAAAATTTCAGTTGGAACTATGTACAAAATTGTCATTCGAGAAACAACACAAGAAAATAGGATCAAAACTAGGCTCTAGATCACCATATTCATATTTGGGTATGAATTGACCAAAGTGGATACGACATGATCGAAGTGGGTACGAAATGACCAAACAAAAAAAGAATAAGCGGATACGAAATGACCAAAATTGTATGAAATTGCCTAGGTACGACATGGTCTAGTAACGAAATGACATGAAGCCTAGTAAACGATATGGCGGCCTCTACAGGTATTTTTCAAAACCGAATGAAAATATAGTGACACCGCCCATGCGGCGCCACAATGAATGAAAACTTCTCCAATGTCAGTTCAGTACCGACAAAGGTCAGAAAATAGACCATCCTGTAATTCACGCAATACAATTTTAAACTATACCATATTTGAAGTCGTAGACGACATTTGAGCTCTATTTGACGCGAATTATTGGTTTTGTCTTGGAAACGCCAAAAACACTATGGAGAAAGGAGAAAAAGGCTGTTTATTGCGATATTTCTAGAACAGCCTCTTTTTAGTGTTGTACAAACACTGTTCATATTGTTTGGTAAACTATTGAACTCCATACCAGATAACAAAATTTTAGAGCGATCCGAATTTAAAGCAATTACAGACGAGTCATTAAACGTCTCTCAAATTGCTGGATTTGCTATTGAAAATGGAGAACACATTATGGGAAAAGGAGAAAATGCTGGTCACCAGCATTTTCTCCTTTTCCCATAATGTTTTCAAAGGGTTTCTTTCACAGGAATGTATGGTAGGCTAAACGGTTAACGATTGGTGAAAAAAAAAAATAAGTGCGGGCGGACGCAAATTGTATGAGTTTCAGATGAGGCAATTACCAATGTTTAATCAGGAATCGTTAGCTCCCGTACTTTACTGAAACAAAAGATCTCTTAAACCATAACTGCGCAAATAGTGTTTAAGCCTTTACCAAACGACAAACTTTTAGACTGGTCCAAATTGGAAGCACTAGCAGACGACAAAATAAACGTAACTTAAAAAAAATGAAATTTGTTTCCAGCAGGGTAGAAAACATTGTGGGAAAAGGAGAAAATGCTGGTTACCAGCATTTTCTCCTTTTCCTACAATGTTTTCAAAAGGCTTCTATATCAGGGTCGTAAAACCCGGTATTGTTTGGTAAAGGGTTAACTCTTCCCCAGACGAAAATTTTATAGACTGCCCAAATTGAAAGCACTTGCAGACGACAAATTCATTGTAGCCCAAGAAATGATTACTGTCTTTTGAAGTGGTAGAAAGCATTGTGGGGAAAGGAGAAAATGCTGTTACCAGCATTTTCTTCTTTTCCCACAATCCTTTCAACAGATTTTTTTTTGCAACCCAGGGTCCTTAAAACTTGAAACTTTGTGGGAAAGGGCTAACTCCTTCCGACACCAAACACTTTTTAAAAACCCGGATTGTTTGGAAATTAAATAAAATGCCCCCCACAGTAAGCATTTAGGAAGCCATTTCTTTTGACATGCAATGGTTTCTTTTCCCAACAGTAATTCTATCAAAATGAGAAAAGTTTTTTTCTCCTTATATGGTTCTTCTCCAAATTTCAGTTACAGAGTTAATAGTACATTGTCTGCGCATGTCATATTCTTCGAAGATTCGACCTGTCTACTATGACGCATCACCGATCCCATATGTTAGGGGAAAATAGGGCTTACACCGAAACTATTACCCAAGCCTGTAGGGGCTGTTTTTAATAAATGGTCTGTGCTTAGGTTACATGCCAACTGATCATAGCTGATTGAATCCGCACCATGTAGCGTTTTATTGCGTAAACGTCTATTTTAGTTTGAAAAACAAAGTAATGGCTGTCACGTAGAAAAGTAGTCCGGTTCTGTACTATAGCAACAGTATGGTTCAATACTATCGACTTGAGAATACATTGAAGTTATTATTCCGCAGAATAAGGTTTAACCCATTACCACACAATCCCTACTTTTGACGCCTCTGAGAAAGAAGCCTTTAGAAAACATTGTGAGAAAAGAAGAAAATGCTAGTAATCAGCATTTTCTCCTTTTCCCACAATGTTTTCTACCCGCTAGAAACAAATTTCAATTTTTGAGGTACGTTTATTTTGTCGTCACAAAATGAATTTCAAATTTTCAGTCACTTTTATTTTGTCGTCTGCAAATGCTTTCAATTTGGACCAGTCTAAAATATTGTCGTTTGGTAAAGGGTCAAAACGTTTATACCAGAGGTCAAGTTGCCCAATCTATTAAACTATTATTCGAATACCCAAGAAGCCTTCTCGTAGTCTGGAACAAAACTTCTCGGCCAGTCACCTAATTATTGGATGTTAGAATGAGAATTGAAATTAATATGCTTTTTGTGCACCTTTCACAAGAGGAATTCTATGGCGGAGTAATGCAGAGAAATGATCCTCACTACAAAATGATCCGGGTCATTATTCTACGTGAATTAATGGCCCCAGAAGTCATTTCCCTACGTAGAGGAATGACCCATGGTTCATTTCGAGGGGGGGGGGGTCATTTCTCTGCTTTACACCGGCACTACCAATACTCACAAGGTACCAATTCGACGGTTGTTGACCCTGTATGTTATTTTATGCAACAAAAAATACTTAAATGTCATGTCTGCTGAAGATTCAAAGGCAAACACCAAGTCATTGACGAACGTTGGCCTCGATGAACACAAAGCATAGCTTTCCGCCATGACAGGAAGCCGTCATGACGCACGCAATCAAATCAAACCTTAGTAAAGTCATGCCTTGGATTAGTTACTCACTCGTCATTTGAATCGGGTCAAAAATCAGTTTTCCGATGTATGATTGAGCACTGGCGATCTCCCTTAGTTTTTTAGGCCAGGGAATCCCTCTCAAGGGATTCCCTTGCCTATAGGGATCGTAAGCTGTCTATTCAGACAAAAATGTTGGTTGGTGTGTCCACTCTATATCGCTGAGTCCGCCAAAACAACTAGTTTCCCAAGTATATACAGAGATTGCTTATCACACGGTGTGAATGCTTTCCTTTCCTCAAAGCTTTCATCTGCAAAACGCCATGGAATTGCAAGGGTATTACAATCCTTTAATAACTGACGAGTGTGTGTTTTTTATCCCGTTTTTGTCATTAACACTGACCTAATAAAGGTGTAACCTAATGAACTTAGTATATCCGGCAGTTGTGTATTCCTAAGCGCTATATACAGTTAATATCTATAACGCTCTCTCTTGCACTCCGGATCATTCATATTCAGGTATGGTGAGATTAACGAACGACGACTCTGCTCGGAGTTTGTCTATAACGTTGTGTTGACATTTGAACATGTGTGTCACAAAACGCGTCTACGCTAAAATGCGATTGTAAATAAAGCAAAGTACGTATAGAATATTGGCCCGTGTTATGTTTATCACTTTTTCTTATGTATATAGACTAAATCTAGGGTACTTCAGCGGAATGCTGGAGAAATCGGCCCCTGGAGAAATCGTCCCCAAACTGGTTGGCCCGTGTTATGTTCATCACTCCGCAGAAATCTTCCCCTGGAGACCATTTCTTTGGTGAAATCGTCCCCAAATAAAATTTTAGAAAAATCGACCCCAACATCAGATTTCATCCGTATCGTTAATCAAGATGTCTATAAAAATATTTTTGAAATTTCGTTGTCTTTAGTATGTACATTATGTGTATTAGATACCTTTATCCAAGAGTTATTTGGTAGTTTTGTCATTGTTTATACTGCCTATTTCACACTGATAGGATGTATTTCACACCTTTTACACCTGTCACAAATAGATTACACCTGTGTGATTCTTAAAAATGTCTTTGATTGACTTTGATTTGAAACCAAATAAATGCTTATAATTTTTTTCTGTAGTCGTTCGCTTTTCATTTAATGTATTTTTTTTTCTCTCTCTCTCTCTCTCTACTAGTGTCATATGACATACCTGTGACCAATACCATTTAGCAGGGGCATCTGTGTCTCTGACACACATATTTCTAGTGTTCACTAGGACTTGTGTGCATCCGAATATTTCCGGTCCATAACTTCTACAATTGTGGATGGATTTCAAAATAATTTGGCACAATTGACCTCCATCACGGTTAGATGTGCCATTTGAAACATCTGTTCAAGTAGGTTCAAGATCAAGGCCCCATTGAAGGCCAATTTTTCGTCCGAAGCATAACTCCTACATTTTTGGATAGATTCCGATATAAATTAGCATAATGCATGGTTCTCCATCATGAGTAGAAGTTCCCTTTGAAACATTTATTCAGGTCCAGGGTCTAGGTCAAGCTTGAGAGTCAAGTGTTTGCGGGCCTGACACAAGTTGTCCTTGGACAACGATTATGAATTAGGATTAAAGTCTTTTTATATTATGTAGATATAAGTATCGAAGCTCAAGTCACTGTGACTTGTCCGTAAAATAGGCAAGTAAAATAGGAAAACCAGGCCTAATCGTTTTCCCAAAACAATCCAACCTTTTCACAGTATTTTATTGAGAAAATATTTTGGCTAAAAGAGAATTCGCTTGTAACAAGCAATTCCTCCCAATTTCCCCAAAATCTTACTTTTCAATATACACGAAGAACTACTTTGGATTTTTATCTACAACTTCCTTCAAATATGACCAGTTCAAAATTTCGTCGACTTGTAGAAGGTAGAGACAACATGACCAACTGCCGTATCACTCCAATCTTTATTATTCATTACATTTTACCTTGATATCTATCTTACACGTATATTCATTGAAATCAATAAAAATAAATATGTTCTTGCGTCATAAATGTAAAAAATAACGTCATTCAGGACTACAAGACATCACATGTCTCAGAAAATTTAGATAACCAAAGTTGGTATTGCACCGATTGAATACGGTTCAATTTTGACTTGGGATTGTTTACAAGCACGACAAATTACTAAGTATTCTAAGCCATTATCAAGCACCGCATAACTGTGAGCACATGCCTAGCTCTGGCTTAATTAGTTTCTGGCTGGTGCTTTCTAGTATCAGTTCAAAATTTCATGATAAAACCAAGAATTCTAGGGGCTTAGTGGAATCCGCTTGTATCCCTGTCCGTCTACCTGTTTGTATTAATTAAAATTGACCTCATGTGTTGTTTCGTATCCTCAATTGCCTGGCCTTCAGTACTATCAGTACTTTGATTTTTTTTAGTCAGTTTACAGTTTGCATCAGAATTGTCAAGTAGATTAACCGGAACTGTATTGTGGATTTTGGTCCAGAAATTCGCACAATGATATGTAAATCTGTTCACAGTACTTGGTGCTTACAAGTGATAAACTTAACAACATTAAATATTTTTGTAGTCAGTCGGCTTAATCCTTTCAGAGCCATAGACGGAGTCAGAAGCTTTTTTCAGACAGCTCAGATCGGGATCAGACTGCATAGAACGTGCCCACTCATCTTGGATGTATAACGTCAGATTGTTCAGTCAAGCCTGTGAGATAAAATCTGAGTTCAATAAGATTCTATATTGAACTGCCGCAATACTTCGAATTGGGGTTATTGGTCTGTATTTCATGACAGATTTGAATGTGGTACAGATGAGCTGGTCTTTGGTGGGCTTTGACTAAACTTTGACTAAATAGAAAGCATGGTGGGAAAAGGAGAAAATGCCGATTCCGGTGTAATGCAGAAAAATGGCCCCCACTTCAAAATGACCCACGGTCATTTTTCGACGTAGAATAATGACCCGGGTCATTCTATACTTCGAGAAATGACCCGTGGGTCATTTTGTAATGGGGGGGGGGTCATTTCTCTGCATTATACCGGCATTTTCTCCGTTTCCCACCATGTTTTCAAAACCGTTTTTCTTAGAGTAGATAAAACTCAAGAGTGATGTGGAGTAAAGGATTAAAGAATTAAGAAAAATCATCGTTATCTATGCTAGCATTGGTAGATGTCCTGCTTCTATGTGAATATTTATCTCAGTGGAGCCCAACCTATAAAGCTTAGGAAAGCGGATCATTGTCGATGCTGCTGTAAGGGCTTAAACATGGATAAATTGTTTTATGTTTAGTTTAGTTTAAACATATTTATTTTACATCGATTGAGAAACAAGTTCTTAAAATTTATGCTAATCTCTCTTGATTCTGCTTCCTGGGAACTACACCAGTACTCGCGCCGAATGTGTGGGCCAATGAAAAATTCCCAAAGTTGACACCCGCTCCCAGGTCTCGAACTCAGGACGTTTTGGTTAAGAGGCCGACGCTCCACCTCACAACCACGGACACCATAAATGTACTATATACTGTATTATGTTCATCAGATCAATTGTGTTTGGACAAATAGTACACATTAGGTGCGTAGCTGCTTGTAGAGAAAAACGCAGTTGCATCCATTTTGGGGGAGAAAAAAAGAAAAAGACAATATTGCAAAACAATGCCATCAAAGGCCACCAAATTGCTTCTACAGTTCAAAATTGTTCTGTGGAGGCCCTTTCTAGGAGACTCCCTCTTGGCACATTACACCATTAATAATACCCTAGGTATTACTTTTGCGTATACTTTGTCTTGGGCTGGCTTAGGCTCCTGCTATATAAAACTCCCTGTACAGAGTCTTGTCATTGAAGATGACCAAAAAAGTTTTACACAAGGCACCATTAGTATCCTTATCAAAGTTTTTAACACATTCTGGTACATGTAAACTACGTCATTTAATAGGCACCTACGATTACTTGTCAAGCAATGTACATGTATATAATCTATTCATTGTATTTTCAGGTATTGTGGTCAAGGAGAGTTAAAATGTTAAAATTGCATTATATTTTTATGGGCGGATCCAGAGGGGGGACCGGGGGTCCGTACCCCCCCCCCCCCTGGAATTTTGGAAAGATGCGGTTATCGGATTCGTGAAATGGTACTGGTTTGATATTGCACAGCATTTATGTAAAATACAGTCATAAATGTTAAAAAGGAAGGTTCTAAATGTGGAGATATCCTCATGGTTAGAACTGGAAACGTTGACTTTTCTTGTAAACGGCTTACATCCACTGAAATCCGGAAACCATAGTATCATATAATAAGACGAGTGCGTTGTCGGTGGGACCTCCCCCCGCCCCCCACCCCCCTGAGAAAGATATCTGGATCTGCGCATGATTTTTTCCTGAATTGTTGTCCTGTGAAAGGGAGTTTAGAGCATCTGCAAAGAGTACACTCCGCGCAGGCCGGTGTAATGCAGAGAAATGACCCTCCCCTACAAAATGACCTGGGTCATTTTTGTGGTATTTGTCGAAGACAATACCACTATGAGTTCAAGATTGAATTTTGAGAACCATGTATCTTATTTTGTGCAAAGCCGAAGGAAATAAACCCAGTTAAACTCATTTTTTCTCAGGCAAATGAGTTTTTCGGTAGCACACAGTTATGTAATTTGAAATGGCATATTAAAATACATTGGGCGAGGCCATCGATCGTTGAGATACTTATTCTTTATTGAAAAAAGCTTCTGTCGCTCATAGCCTTTTATTGGTGCAGTGATACAAATTTGCCTGCTTTTTCGTTCCAAACCAATTCGTTCCATGGCTTGTTCGTTCTATGATTGCACGCTTCTCCATGTGATTGCTCGTGAATATTTAGCTGATCGAAGTAATTCATTGTAATGTTGAAAATTAAATGTAAAAGGCTAAAGATATTTCAAAATTATAGTTTTAAGACACATGAGCACTCTCCCTTCAACCGAAAAGGTATTCATTTACTTAGTGGGTTGACTTTTAAGCCACTATTTGAACAATATGTCTCTTTTTCTTTCAAACTATTAATTCCACACGATGGGTTTCCTTGACAAATACCACTTCAGCGTTCTCAACGCTTTGATTCTACGAAGAGAAATGACTCCGAAGCCATTCACTACGTAAAGGAATGACCCGGGTCATTATTCTACGTAGAGAAATGAGCCTCTTGGGTCATTTCTCTACGTAGAGGGATGACCCTCTTGGGTCATTTCTCTACGTAGAGGAATGACCCGGGTCTTTCCTCTACGTGGAGAAATGACCCATGGGTCATTCCTCTGCGTAGAGAAATGACCCATGGGTCATTTTGTAGGGGAGGGTCATTTCTCTGTATTACACCGGCATGATTCGAAACTTTTTGGTGTCGTGTCAATTTTTGGCATGTCAGAGGATTAGTCTTCATCATTATTTAGTTGGTTGTAAAACAAAATATATTTTATAGATTCATAATGGTATGATAACTTGCTTGGTAAATGGAGTGCAACACGCGAAAAGGTGCATTCGGACATTTGCGTAAAGTGTCGTCCCGGATTAGCCTGCGCAGTCCGCGCAGGCTAATCCGAGACGGCACTTTACGACTACATTAGATTTTGTGTTACAGTAGACTTGCGTAAAACAGAAAATCACATAAAATCGGAAAGTATCGTTTTGGATTAGCCTGTGCGGACTGCAAACGCTGATTAGAGACGACACTTTACGCAAATGTCCGAATGACCCTTTTCGCGTGTTGCACTCCATTAATAGCAATGATGTCTTCATCATTATTTAGTTGATTCTAAAACAAAATATATTTTATAGATTCATAATTGTATGATAACTTGCTTGGCAAATAGCATCACGGAGATGCATTAATCGTCACAGAGAGAACATCATGGTGACCAATATAGAATTACCAAGAACTATTCTTCAATGTCTAAAATGGTAGCGCACATTAAAAAGATAGTTCTTTGACAGGAAATTAATTTTATCTTTCACAGGATGGCTGCAAAACGAACGTGTTGCCGGCGCTTCTTCTCAAACTCCTCAGAAAGCGGGAGGTCGAGAACATTCTATAGATCCACGATTTCCTATGTCTCAAATAGTGAGCATACCATGTTTGTAGAGCTAACGGGATCACCTTCTGCGGCAAGTGCAGATAGCAACAAGACGGAGTTCCTAGAACCTGAAGCGACATCTGGAGAAAACCTTGATCTCGATCCAAGTGAAGTAAAGAGCGTAATTGAGGGAGCAGATGAAAGCTCGGAGAATGTTGTCAAAAATAGATTTTAACATAACGCTTGCAAGTTGTAATTTAACCTCTGATTGCTGAAGAAGCTAATTTCAGACGTACTGAAAACTTATAAATGAAAATTCGATAAAAATTCAATACAGTCAATTCAATCGAACCAGGTTTAAGAGACCTCCCTTAAGAAATATATGGGTCTCTTACAGAAGGTGGTGTCTTATCGCATACTTACAAAGTGCTTTGCATCTTGTACTTTAGAGTTTTTATGCTCCCCGAAGGGCGAGCATATAGTCGCCGCTTCGTCTGTCTGTCCGTCCGTCCGTCCGAAGCCATTTCTCCACAACTCCTGGACCAAATTGGATAAAACTTCATATATGAACTCCTTAGGGTAAGGCGCCGACGTATCTTTCCAGCTTTTTCCATTTGACCCCGTGTCATGGAAAAAAGGGGCTTAATGCAAAATTGCATTTTTTACTAATATCTCATTCAGTTTTTGTCAAAATTTCATGAAACTTCGTGGTTATATTGTTTATGGAAAGATTCAGCATGGTTATGGTTATATTGTTTTTTCAAAGTTTCACCATGTGCTCTTGTTTCTTTATCTATTTTTTTTTTTTTTTTCAATTTGACCCTCTGTCATGGAAAAAAGAGGGTTTCTCGTTAAATGCCAAGGAAAAAGGGGCCTTAATGCAAAATTGCAATGTTTACTACTATCTCGTTCAGTTTTTGTCAAAATTTTGATCTATGAATTATTAATGCGCAAATACCTCTTTTCCTGGTTTCTCAATTTGAGGCTGCATCACGGAAAAAGGGGACTTCATGGAAAAATTGTTTTTCACTTGTATCTCCTACATCTGTGCTCAATTTCAAATCTGAACTTGTTGGAACGTTGCCCAGGTACCTCTCTTGCGGTTTCTCAATTTTAGGCTGCGTCACGGAAAAAGGGAGCTCCATGTAAAAAATCATTTTATGTAATATTTACTACATGACTGCTCAAAATTTTATGAAATTTCGAAAAAAATGCCACAAATCACACACCAGTTGTATTTATTTCAATGATGCAATATTGCCTTATAGTAAAAGAGGGCTTAAAGGGGGCTTAGTGGGCTTATTGTCCTCTACAAGTTTGTGTTGACTATCTCTAAGATAGTAATTGCCTTTTCACGTCAATTTTTGGGGAGCATGAACAGTCCTTTTAGGATAAAAGAAGTAAATTTATATCGATTTCATATATTTATGACAAGCACTTGTTCGGGGAGCATAACTCGTCTCTGACGGCTCTTGTTTAATCATATTACAATACAATACAATACAATACAATACTTTTATTGTAAATAAAGGCCACCGGCTCAATATACATCATTACTGAAAATATGCATAACTATAACATATTAAGACCATTTAATATGCTAGCGGATGGTATTAAAAAATTGAACGACCTAATATCGACTAATTCGACTTATGAAAGAGATGTATTACCCCAAAATATAACATGTCACATTAATCTGCATGCATGCACAGTTTATTTTTCAGCAATTACCGGTATATGAATCAAAGATCATACTGATGTCGATTAACCCATTACCACACAATCCCTACTTTTGACGCCCCTGAAAAGGAAGCCTTTTGAAAACACTAGGAAAAGGAGAAAATGCTGGTAACCAGCATTTTCTCCTTTTCCCACAGTGTTTTCTACCCTTCCCAGAACCAATTTCAATTTTTCAGTCACCTTTATATTGTCGTCTGCAAATGCTTTCATTTTGAACCAGTCTAAAATGTTGTCGTGTGGTAAAGAGTTAATTAATTTTGCGATGTGCTCAGAAAAATTAAAAAAAAAAAACTCTAATGCGTGGGCATGAAAATCCGGATGAACTTTATAATTATTTACCCTCACACGCTAATCAATCTTGCATCTCTAGGATTTATGCAGCCGCACAAACTTTACACCTCGAATTTTACACATTCAGTCAGTTATTGATTGTCTCATTTATCGAACCATCTTTGTAATATACATGGGTTATTTATAGCACAACAATCAGCCAAAATGAATACTGCTGCTTGCTGTGCCATTTCAGAATGTAACAACCTACGTCACAGGAAGTGATATTGGACCTGCGCATTTTCGAAACTTATGTCAGCCGTATTGAAAAGTAAGTACGATATGAAGATAGAATGAGCCTAGCTTGGGTGGATACAAACGGACTACAAAGACTCTCATGTATTTATCAAAGACATTAGATGAATACATTTAATATTCTGATGTTTTAGACAGAAAGCAGATGTCTATATGCACAAACACTTTGACCAAATATCAAAAAGTGATTGGGTTTTAATAGTTGGTCGAAGTCTATTCCATTATTATAAGTAGTTAACAAAAGCTTTGACAAAAAAACAAAGTCCCTAGGCATTGTACGCTTTTGAGGTCTAAAGACTTTTTCAGATCATTTAAAGGAACGATGACAAAAAAAAGTCTTGCCAAACACGCACACTGACTTCTAACAAGGGTCCGATATCACTACCTGTGACGTCACACTGACCTACGTTGTGAGGTGTGCATTTGCATGTAAAGGTTTACAAAAAGGCATTTGTAATCTCTTCTTCGAGTTTAATGACGGAAACATTTTGCATTTGGATGGTCGTCGAGATCATATTTAGAGGAGTGCACTCAAATTACGGTTGCTGATTTGAAGAGAAAGATTGAAAATAAGATGATTGTCTGTTTTTTTTTATCTCTGCTTGGAGATTGGAGTAAATGATAGAATCTGTATGATTTGTGTTCTCGCTGGTGCAAACATGCGAACAGTCTTACATTATATGTTACTATTTGTCTGAAGTTTAATGGTTGCTTATCAATGGTCCGAAAAGTCGTAATTTGTATGGTCGCTGGTCGGAGACAAAAGTGGCGTTACATTAAATTTACATAGGAATGTGTCAGGAGAAATTTCTATGTGGTCGTTTACGGAAGGGATAGTTTATTGCAGGTGGTCGTTGGAGCAGGTTCGGTCGTATTTAGCGCTTCTTGGCTGGACAACACTTCAGTTACACAAGAGCGAAAACTTTCTCATTCGTTTGAGTCGTTGGTTTGGTTAGTGCAGGGCCGGGTATCTGCAATGCCTTGACTTATGAACCTTGTACGAGGCCAGCGCTGCCGAATTGTATCGAATCGAGAACCTCTAGATTTCGAGTACACCGACACCAAAAATCTTTACCAAATATTTCTCATTTCTTACGACTCCAAGAATAAAAACGTTTAAACACATCTTGGAAAAATGGTGACATGTTGGTAGCAATGAAAATGTCATTTTTCCCGATATTTTTCTATCATTTCAAAAGACAACTTATTTCATTATACTGCAAAGAAATTTCTCGTGATCTGATTGGATAATATGCCTCGAACATAATCATGTACACTGTCAAAACCAATGTAAAAGCAGTTTCCCTTCCGGGAGCCCCGTATACATGACTACCCCATCAACACAACATCCAAAATGGCGACATCGATCAAGATTTATATCAAGATTATGCTCCAAGCAGCACGTTTTAGCCCGTATTACTAAGTCAGTTAAACGCTAAGAAGTTCAGAATTAAACGATTTAAGACCCCTGATAGAAAATGGCTATCTCCACTATAATATTGTCCTGCAGAATTTACTATGATTAAAAAAGAGTTATTGTAGATTTATTGCTTTAACCAAGGCAATTTTCCCTTTTTGTCTTTTCTAGAATTATCATTTATAACTCTAAACCCTCTATATTTTCATTACAAAGAGAGATAGTAATTACCTCCCTTTTCTGGAAACTAGCAAAAGTATCTACAAATAATTTCAAGATAGCCATAAAGAAATTTCTGGTCGGTTAAAAGTGTGCAAAAGTATGATACCTGTTTAAATCCCTATTTATCAACTATCAAGAAATCTTTGTGCAATGGAGCACTAGAGGCATTAGGGGTCTACTACCTTAAACAGCCACAGTCGGTCGCTACGCTCCCTCCTTTTGGCTGTTTAAATCGTTTAATTTTGACTTCTTAGCGTTTAACTATTGCTTAAAAAACGTTGGAATGGTATAGTAAATTCGTTGTCCGGTCAGGTGGCAGGGGACTTGGAAACTTAAAATACTGCAAAGAAATTTCGCGTGATCTGATTGGATATTATGCCCAGAACATATATATATCATGTATACTGGCAAAACCAACGTAAAAGCGCTGTCCCTTTCGGAACCCCCGTATGCATGACTACACTTTCAATACAACACCCATAATGGCGGCACGATCAAGATTTAGATCAAGATTATCACTCTCTTGCACTCCGGATCATTACATTCACCTCTGTAGTGGGTTCAGAAAGTAGTCCGTCATTACGTAATATTTTTGTCACATGACCATAACTCAAAATGGCTACACAACGCCGGTGAAAGAAAGCCCAATATCGATTGTTTCGTGTACTGTTCAAAGAGCATGGGACCAATCAGACTAAGTGATAGGAAATGAACAAAAGAGGGATTTTCTGAAAAGTCTAAATATCTTTAAGGGACGATAACTTGATTTTTAATCGTACAAACTTAAAATCCAGCGGTGTGTCAAATCAGTTGTCATCATTCATGGGCGCAGCCATTTTTGTTAAAATTGGCGTAAGATTCTGAAAAGTGAAGAGGCTCGAAAAAAATAGTTCAATTTTATACAGGTAAATTCATCAGTTTGAATGCACCTATAATGTATCCAGAATCATATTTCCTTTGTCTAACTTACAATTTTACATATGAAACAGTTAAACAGTAACAAAACATCTTTTCCTCGGTTTGACAAGATTCTTGTCATTTAGCCCATCGCAGAGATGTATGTGAGGTAACGAACGACAACTCTGCTCGGAGATTGCAAGATTATGCGCCAGGCTGCACGTTTTAGCACGTACATGTATTACCAAGGTCTCAGTGACGTCAGTTCCCTGTGACGGTAGTATTTATAAAATCGGGACACTCGTCAGCGTACTAAATTTTTTAAATAAAAACAAGAAAGGGTAAAATTCGCTTAACAAACGTTGTAATAGTGGAACTTTGTACAGCCAGATGGCAGGGAACTTGGAAACTTGTGCACGGCCTTCGGCTCGGGGCGATACACCACAACCGTGAACAAGTTTCCAAGTCCCCTGCCATCTGACCGTACAACTAATTTTGTCACATTTCATTTCGCCTAAGTTGCAAATGCTTTCAACTTGGGTAAGTCTGAAATTTTGTCGACTGGTAAATGCGTTTCCTCCGTCTGTATTCACCAATGATTCTCATGGACGATCTAGGTCTTATTCTCCAGTATTTTCTAAATTTGATACTATCACGACTTTGATTTGATGAACTACATATACTTACTATAGCCAACGCAGAAGTTGTGATTGAATAATGAATTGAATTTACGTTTATTTATCGTCGCCTCCGGTTTTCCCATATGACTGTTAGTATTATTATGGGGAATATAGTGCAGATACAGGACGAAATCCGTCGTAAGTTTCGCCTGGTTCTTTAACCCTTTCCCAAACGACAAACTTTTGAACTAGACCAAATTGAAAGCATTTGCAGACGACAAGACTTGCTGAAAAAATGATTTCTGTCTATGATAAGGTAGAAAACATTGTGGGAAAAGGAGAAAATGCTGGTTACCAGCATTTTCTCCTTTTCCCACAATGTTTTCAAAAGGCTACTATTCCAGACCCGTAACTGAAACCAGGGATTGTTTGGGAAAGGGTTAACGTCCGCGGTGTATAGCACCGTCACACGGGACCTCGGGTTAAACGTCTAATCCGAAAGACTATTAGTAACTTTGGATAGCCAGCCCATGGGGATCGAAACCTAAACCCGGCATGATCACGATTCCTACGCTCTACCAACTGAGCTATGCGGGCTGGTCAAAAAGTTGTGTTACTTTCCAATTCAGAAAATCATTAACCCTTTACCCTATAAGGCATTTCTATGGTATCTCTAATTGACCCTAAATAATAGCAAGGATGAAGCTGTTTCTTACGTGTATATGACAACTTTTTAACAGCATAGAAAACATTGTGGCAAAAGGTGAAATTGGTCGTCATGAGCAATTTCACCTTTTGCCACAATGTTTTCCAACGGCTCCTACAAGCAATGCGTAGAAATGAGTATCTATGGAGTAAAGGGTTAAGAGTTAGACTTGGAATATTCTCAATAAAAGTGATTGGTAAATTATATTGAACCTGGGTGCCCAGAAGGAAACCCGCGCATCGTTTTGCTTCGGGTTGGACCAATTAACGCCATCGCAAACTACAGTTCGCTTCTAATGTGCCAGGGGGATAAACAAGAAAAATCTTTTAATTTCTAAACCTTTTTACAAACAATCCCTAGTTTTTACTACCCTGAGTTAGAAACCTTTTGAAAACATTGCGGGAAAAACTGAAAAATGCTGGTAACCAGCATTTTCTCCTTTTCCCACAATTCTTTTCTAGCCTGCTGGAAACAAATTTCAGTTTTTGAGTTACGTTTACTTTGCAAATGCTTTGAATTTGGGCCAGTCTAAAATTTCGCCGTTTGGTACAGTCCAAAATTTCGTCGTTTGGTGAACGGTTAACACACTGCAAAATCATTAACTTGTCCGAACTGAGAGTATTTTCAGAAGTCAATTCATATGTGACTCAAATAGAACTTGTCATTGATAGCGGTAGAAAACATCGCGGGAAAGAAAATGCTGGTTACCTTCATTTTCGCCTTTTCTCCTACGTTTTAACTCTTTACCACACAACAAAAATTTTAGACTGGTTCAAATTGAAAGCAATTGCAGACGACAAAATAAAGGTGACTGAAAAATTGAAATTTGTTCTGGGAAGGGTAGAAAACACTGTGGGAAAAGGAGAAAATGCTGGCTACCAGCATTTTCTCCTTTTCCTACAGTGTTTTCAGAAGGCTTCTTTCTCAGGGGCGTCAAAAGTAGGGATTGTGTGGTAATGGGTCAAAAAGCTTCTTCCTCCGGTCGTCGAACTCTGGATTGTGTGATAAGGAGTTAAAAAATGGATAACAGATATTGGAATATGAATTATGAGACTTCTTTGTCATTCAAAATCACGAGAAATCTTGCAAAATAACAAGGTCAGAGAGTTGCCTCTTTTCCCTCATTGTTTTAAACAATGCTGAAAAGTGAATTTTTCAAAAATATTTTTTTTCCCGGGATAAAATGTTAATACAACTTGTTGGAAAAGAATTTTCTTAAAATTGCAAGTCAAAAATGAAATTTAATTGAAATTGGCCCTAGAGTGACTATGAAAAGGAATATAACAATATTACAAATTAGTACAATTAAAGGATACCCATTTGCCGAGATGTGAATAAGTATCGCAGGTTATCAATCGGGAAGCAACTCTTGTATAATGACGAGCCCTCAAAAGACCCGCAGAATAAACAATGTCTACAATTTTGACCAATCACAAATCACTCTTAATTCATACGCGATTCTTTTTAAAAATGAAATTTTGCAAAAAATATCTAAACTGCAGACAGCCCCAGCTTGAGCTCGAACCCGCGCGGAAAAGATACTTGTATTTTGAGGCCCAAAAAATCAGTTCTAATCGGAGAGCTACCGACCAATATTTCTTACTTTTAGCATCTTCGCGAGCCAAGTTTACAATCACTACGTGGATCTTGCCTTGGCTGATTGAGCCCGATTTAGAGATCCCTGCGATGCGCCCTCTATTGGATGCTGGTTATTACCCCACTTTACATCATATTTCTAAAAGCAAATGAAATATCGTTTTACAAACCGCTTACGAATACACATGAAGCGATAAGCAGATATCCACGTGGGTGTCCATGTTTTACCTTTTATTCGAAAGGTATAGAGACCTTATTCTATTTCTATCAAAGATGAAATGCTACAAGCGATTTTATTCGTTGCAGCTAGAGCTGGCTGCATCCAATGAAAAAGCGTATCGGGTGATCATAAAAATCAAGCTCGATCCGCCAAGGGTGGAGTAGCGTAGTGAATCGTCGGCCTTGGCTTGCAAAGATGACGTTTAGAGTTAGGAATCCATTTTATACGGGAATGATCTATGTGGTAAGGAAGGAGTGATCTCCCGTCACAGGCCCTCAACCTCTTAAAGATCATTATTTTGATGAAATAAAGCCTTATTAGGCATTAAGTCTATCATTTACACATCAAATTGCTCAAAAGCTTATCCCGGACGATCCCCCATCTTACGAAAATGAATGATGGCAACAATATCTTCTATACACATGTATATTCTATTTTATACTCAATAGCTTAAAACTCATTACCAAACGACAAAATTCTAGACTGGTTCAAATTGAAAGCATTTGCAGACGACAAAATAAAAGGTGACTGAAAAATTAAAATTCGTTCTGGGAAGGGTAGAAAACACTGTGGGAAAAGGAGAAAATGCTGGTTTCCAGCATTTTCTCCTTTTCCTACAGTGTTTTCAAACGGCTTCTTTCTTAAGGGCGTCAAAAGTAGGGATGTGTGGTGATGGGTTAAATGGGCTTCGAAAACGTGCGGGAAAGATCCTCGTTGATTGCACCTCAAAAAGACTAGTTTGCTCACTACTGATATAAAGGCAATTCTTCCTAACACATTTGGTAGGGATTTATTATATACAGGAAGAAGATATGCCAAGAAATGGGTCAAAATTAACCCTTTTCCTTCTAAATAACTGAAGCGAAATTTTTAATCCGATTGTAAAAACCCAAATATTGTTATTTCAAAGTTATGTTTCGGGGACTAATATCTCCTTATCGGACACTATGGATCCAAGATCACACTGCACGTTCTGTGCAGTCTGATTTTGATCTACGCTGTCCGCAAAGGGTTAGTGAATCGCGCTTAGCAGGCTAAGGGTTAAGCTTATAGAGATACGCCGGTTAAAAATGTCCCCAATCTTAAAGTAACAATAAAGGCAATAATGTAATTGAAGCACGGGAAAACGCCTGCGTTTTTCAATTTTCTGGAATTCTTTAAAGCTGAAAAAAATGCTCTCAGATGAAGCCACAGATGATTACTGAAGAACAAATTCTAATGTATCGGTAGTCGTAAAAGTGCCGTCTTGGATTAGCCTGCGCGGACTCGGCGCAGGCAGATCCGAGATAACAGTTTACGCAAATGTCTGAATGCCCCTTTTCGTGTGACGCACGCCATTCATGTACAAACAAAAGTAAAAAAAAACCGAATCTACAGGGGTAACGACCTAAGTCATATAGCATACGTCATCGGAGACATTTTAAATCCGCCATTTTCATTTTAAAAGGTAAGTTTTTTCAGCTTGTACATTATTGTTATTGAAGATCTGTCTAAACAAGCGGCAGTGCATATGGTATAGTCGTCCTCGCTGGTACTGCCTCATCTATGATACCTCAGTAATCCGGAAAATATCTATTGTGCACACGAAGCGCCACCTAACCACTGTTTACTCTTTCAAATCGAAAGCAGAGGTGTTTTTTTTTTATATCGCATCGATCAAAAAATAGATATTTCTCCATTAATGATAAGTTACTTTCAATATTCACAGATGATAAAGCAAGCTTCTCCTCTGTGTTTTGAAAATATACCCCCAACTCTTCAAAAAACCGACAAGTCATTTTTGACGAGTTAGTCATCTGCTGAGGCGTCATAGTTCTCGCCGGAAACAAAAACTACGGTACTTAAATCATATTTTTAACATAAATCTCATATTTTTTTATGATTTTCTAAATTTCAAGTGTTAACGAGTTACCATAGCGGACTCCTTTCGGATCACCTATATAGTCAACATGTTAGTTTGACCTAGATATTTTTGTCTGAAAGTGCACATTTATAGTAACTTTACATGCAACAGTTTATTACCGTACTAGAAAATAATACATGTGAGTTTCCTATCTTGTTGTAAACTTTCGGCAAAATTAAGTACCGCGGTACCATCGAAGACCATCCTACCTGCCAACTTTCTTCGTTAGTATACATTACTATTTTGTTCATTAGTTTCGTTGATTTTGCAATTACATCCGCCGAAGACGCATAAGGCGATTTAACAATAGATTTATACAATGCCGTTAAGAGTAATTGTGTTGAAGTGTTTTGAGCTAAAACATTGTTTCATGGCATTTTGATTTCACGAATAGGACATGTATATTTACCGTCAGAAGATGAGGTAGGTATTCTAAGTAAATTTTAGATACATATATCTTTTTAAATTAATCTGCACTTTGCACACAATATGGCGGCTATTCCGACACCTCTGCTATGACGTAGGTTGTCACCTTTGATCTACAAATCCAAAGATATGTTCTTGTATCTGGGACATGTTCTTGATACAATTCCAAGTTCATCTATAAATAGGTGACTTGTTGGGTACCCGAGAGCGCCGAATAAACCTTGAGAAATGATAAAGCCAGACTAGAAATAAGCCTCAATCATCACAAGTTTAGCTCAATAAAACGCAAGGCCGTCAGAAGCGGTCCGGCCATGGCCGGACCAAATTTTCGGCCAAAAATGAAAAACGGCCGGACCAATTTTCGAAAAAAATGCGTAATATAACCCCCCCCCCCCAAAAAAAAAAATGCACCAGAATGCACCAGAGAGCGTCCTAAGTTCAAATTTTTTCCGGGGGAGCATGCCCCCTGTCCCCCAAACATGGCTTCGCGACTTCGTCGCTCGCCTAACTGGCCGGACCAAATGAAATTTCCTTCCGACGAGCCTGAAACGGACAGTGTATATCAAACATCAGAATGTTTTTTTCAATCTGATATCAATCTTTAGTGGCTGCATTTAGGCGACTTTAGTTATGAAGGCGATTGAGGGTCAATAAAGGGATCTGCTCCCGTCTGTTCTGGTTGGATTTTAGGCTGACCCCGACCACTTGATTACAGTATCAGGAGAACTCCTACCCCAATCTCAAGGGTAGGAGTTATCCAGAGAAGTCGCACCCCCACTAATACATTTAATGATGGTTTACCACCATGTTGTCTACTTATATTTTTATGCAATTGTTGTGATGTAAATTTGATGAAAATGTGTTGTTTTTTTCTACATGTGTTAAAACGACATAAATAAAGTCAAGAAATTGGTGTTTTTTCTCATGCAACGTATATTGTTTATATTTTGTGTTTGAAAAGGTGAGAAAACATGAGAAAAAAGGGGACTATGTCGGTTATCTGATTTTGCACCTTTTCCCACGATGCTTTCGAAAACTTCTTTGGTGTGGTTGAAACTCAAGATCGTGTAGTAAACGTATCGGAAAACATAGAGGAAGTCTGTACAATATGAAAATGAGAGAAAGATAGAGAGAGGGAGAGAGACAGAGGGGAAAATGCAAATATTGCTATATGTGAAGTCACATTTTAGCCTTTTCAAAATTCTATACATCTGCAGACGACAAATTCATATTTGGTATAGACTTCCTATTCTCTGAAAGGATGGAAAAATTGTGGGAAAATGAGAAAATATTAGTCATAGGGGCACCCTCCCCCTTTTTTCCAACAATATTTTCAAAAGTAATCTCCCAAAGGAAGGTATTTAGAAACTCAGCTCTAATATATTTGGTAAAGGGTAAATTATCCATGAAGATTACAAAAAACTAGGTTTCTTCTTTTTATGTTACATGATAATAATAATAATAATAATAATAATAATAAAAACGGTTATACTCGTTTTAACCTTTTTCCAACGATGTTTATAGAAATCTTTTTCCACTTAAGACCATGCGATTGATTGGTAAAGGGTTAAGAGTGCTTTTAACGAACAATACTGGTTGAAATCATGGTAAACAGCAATTAAGTGTGCACAATGGTGTTTATAACACCTGATATGTGACTTTATAGTACCCGACACCTTCGACTCCTTTGAAAACATGATTGGCATATTTCAATAACAAACCATAAATGCATACATGTACATATACACTGTATCTAGAAAAAAAAAGATACATGTACCTCTTTTCCTCTGGGATCCTTGTTAGAACTTATCTTTAAATTCTTAACATTTGATCAATCATTCTAATATTATTACTATTTTGATTATCATCATAGTCATTATCATCATTATTATAATCATCATTATTATCATTATTATTACCACTACTGTTATTTCCATGAAAAGTTTCAACGTTGGGCACAAATAAAGACTTGATGCAAACAAATGGGTCGTCTAGCAAGCTTCAACAGTAACTTCACCAAGAATCCGGCATTTTCTGGCGTCTCGTGAACATGTAAAATTAAATGCAGGGATGTCTGAGCAATAAATAACAGAAAGGGTAGCACCAGGATCCTGGGCGATGATATTAGACATAACTGAATTCAATGTTACGCACGACTCCTTACATAATAAAGTTATAAGACGACAACAATACGGGAGGTTTTCGTATTAGTGTTTCATAATGCGCATTATTGGTTCCCGATTTGTGTAAAGAGAAATCGTCTATCAAGGTCACTCGAAAGGAAACCAGTTCCATCTGACGAAACGGGTCTGGAAATATCTACACGTGCCGAGCGGTAGACACAGCGATTGAAATTAAAAATGCATTTTGCTCACACATCGACTCGAACGTTGAAAAAAATGTTTGGGACACATCAAGCAAGAACAATAACACAGCTGTGTAAAAAGGTATTTTTCTGACATTTGATTAAACAGTAATTAACAGCTGCATCTTGGTGCGGCCAATGACCGTGAACTTTTTTTGCCCTTTTGACAATTTTCAACAAGCGTTCTAATCAAGAATGATGTTAATATTTGTATATTTGACATTTGTAAATGATCTATATTTACACAGAGACAAATTTGCCTTTCACAGAACAGTGTTAAACAAAAATATGTACAATATTTAGTGTCGTTTATTGTATAAGCCTTACCCCACCCTCTCTCAGTGTGTCCTGGAATCAGGATAGCATTTGGGACGTCTATAAGACAACAAGCAAATAAGGAAAGGTCACCATGCTTTTGACATAATATAGGTGTGCTTCAAATCAGAAACTTGTACTTGACAGTCTAAAATTTCGTCGTTTGGTACAGTCCAAAATTTCGTCATTTGGTGAACGGTGAACACGCTGCAAAATCATTAACTTGTCCGAACTGAATGCATTTTCAGACGTCAATTCATATGTGACTCAAATTAAACTTGTCATTGACAGCGGTAGAAAACATCGCGAGGAAGAAAAATGCTGGTTACCTTCATTTTCGCCTTTTCTCCTAAGTTTTAACTCTTTACCACGCAACAAAATTTTAGACTGGTTCAAATTGAAAGCAATTGCAGACGACAAAATAAAAGGTGACTGAAAAATTAAAATTCGTTCTGGGAAGGGTAGAAAACACTGTGGGAAAAGGAGAAAATGCTGGTTTCCAGCATTTTCTCCTTTTCCTACAGTGTTTTCAAACGGCTTCTTTCTTAAGGGCGTCAAAAGTAGGGATGTGTGGTGATGGGTTAAATGGGCTTCGAAACCATGCGGGAAAGATCCTCGTTGACTGCGGCTCAAAAAGACTAGTTTGCTCACTACTGATATAAAGGCAATTCTTCCTAACACATTTGGTAGGGATTTACTATATACAGGAAGAAGATATGCCAAGAAATGGGTCAAAATTAACCCTTTTCCTTCTAAATAATTAAAGCGAAATTTTTAATCCGAATGAAAAAACCCAAATATTGTTATTTCAAAGTTATGTTTCGGGGACTAATATCTCCTTATCGGACACTGTGGATCCAAGATCACACTGCACGTTCTGTGCAGTCTGATTTTGATCTACGCTGTTCGCAAGAGGTTAGTGAATCGCGCTATGTCATAGCATACGTCATCGGAGACATTTTAAATCCGACATTTTCGTTTTAAAAGGTAAGTTTTTTCAGCTTGTACATTATTGTTATTTAGCAAAGGTTAAAATCTGGAAATAAGAGTCTTGTTACTAAGCTATGCATTTTAGCTGGGTCATGTGCAACTAACAAAACCTATAAATGAATTATAAATGCAAGGCCGTGTCTTTTGAGTGAGATATTTGTATTTTGATATCACTTCTAGAAGTTACCTAATATTTACATTGTTAACTTTTGTTTCCAGATTGTGGCTGGAGAAGTACAATCACAGAATGGTGTCTATTTATTATCCTCAAGATTTAAGTAAGTTGAATAACAAGATAACCTGACTTGTTGCTATTTCGTTTGTTGCTTGTACACACATATATAAGTTTAACCCTTTATAACGTGACAAAATTTTAGACCTTTGAAAATTAAAAGCATTTGTAGGTGAACAGTTTTAACTTGGTTCGTATGAAATGATTTTTCTTCGATAAGCTAGAAAACATTGTGGAAAGGGAGAAAATGCTGGTAACCAGCATTTTCTCCTTTTTCCACAATGTTTCACAAGCTGTCTCATTCAGGGAGTGTTTAAAGTTGTCATTGTGTGGTAAAAGTTCAAGCTTTGTATAGTTACATCTGCCACACTTGATTTGTCTTCTGCTGCATATGATTTGAATTCCAATAAATCTGGTGTAAATGCCGTAAATAAGAATAGGTATTAAATGGCAGCAGGGTCAAGAATACTAATATCACACTTTAATTTAAGTATCTGGAATGTCTCCAGTTGTTCAATACATTCAGTATACTGTCATCCAGTCATACTTAAAACTGCTAGAAATGTAGTTTTTATCTGGAGATATTTAGAAGCTCTTTGGATATGGAAAATGTGCTGACATGGAAGTTCATGAAAATGACAATGACATAGGGATTAAATCCTTTTCAAAACAATCTTATAAAATGACCCGGAGGAAAAAGCTTTTTCTCACCTAGTTGGTAGAGCAGAAAATGCTGATATCCAGCATTTTCTCCTTTTCCCATCATGTTTTCTGTGCTTTCCAAAATAAATTGAAAGAACTTGTTGGCAGCAAAATAAATACAATTCAGAATTAAAAGTTTATTTCAAGCAGGGTAGAAAACATTGTGGGAAAAGGAGAAAATGTTTTCAAAAGGCTTCTATCTCAGGGTCTTAAAAACCAGGGATTGTTTGGTAAATGGTCAACAAGGCCTGCATCATGATATTGATATGAATTATTCCAAAATGCTTCTCTTATGATTATTTGTTTTTTTCATTTCTGTATAACAGATCTGATAAAGTTAAAGGCCATGTCATTGGTATCGATTTGGGAACAACAAACTCCTGTGTTGCCATCATGGAGGGAAAAGCAGCAAAGGTTTTGGAAAATTCAGAAGGTGCAAGAACAACACCATCGGTTGTCGCCTTCTCAAAGGATGGGGAACGATTGGTTGGTATGCCAGCAAAGAGACAGGCCGTCACAAATGCTTCAAACACATTTCATGCAACAAAACGTCTGATTGGTCGCCGATTTGATGACAAAGAAGTGAAAAAGGATATGTAAGTATGGCTAATTTCTGTCTGAAATCACAATACTTTCGATTAATGGGGTAAAACAAAAGTTATACAAAAAAGTTCACCTGTACTAGATATAAGATAGAGATGATAAAATTAGGTACCAGCTTCATAATTCATTTGATAATTATAGAGTTAGTGAATAAGAAGTGATGGGTATCCAATCCTAATGTACCCATACTCTTACTGAGGATTGATGGAAAGCCATGTGGCAAGATCTTTTATTCCCTCTCTCTGGTAGACATAATGTCTGTGGAAACAAAGAAAAATGGAACATGTTAAAAAGCCCCTAACAAATCCCCTTTTATACTGTAATACAATTTCTCCGTGTAATAAAGTTGTTCTACAATATGACATTGCTACCATCTTGCATCATACATATGATGCAATTTGTGTGAAGATTTTATGTATCACAGTATTAAAGCAGTTCAATTGAATTTGATGATGGTGATTATGTTGGCTTTCTACAACATTATGGTTGTAGGAGAAAATGCTGGTACCAGCTCTTTTTCCTTTCCCTCAATGTTTTCTACCATTTTAAAGACAAAATCCAGCATTTCATCTACACCTAATCTATTTTATGAGAAATATTTATCTACTGAAAATATTAAATGTTGTTATTTGTTATCAAGAGCTGAGTGCTATAAATAACTTCAATTATATTTTCAAGCAAAGAAACCAAACTTGACTTCTTTAAGTGTTTCATGTAATATTGAGAAAAAGAATGTTTTAATTTACAAAGTTTGCTGAAAAGGAAATTATAACCTGATATTTACAGTTTAGGAATTACATAAGAGTAGTTCTCTTGGAAAAGGGTATTTAACTCTTTACTACACAAGCCTTATGTATGACGACCCTTAGAAAGAAGCCTTTAGAAAAGATTGTGGGGAAAAGGAGAAAATGCTGGTTACCAGCATTTTCTCCTTTTCCCACGATGTTTTCTACCCTTCCCAGATCAAAATTCAATTTTTCAGTCACAATTATCTTGTCATCTGCAAATGCTTTCAGTTTGGACCAGTCTACAATTTAGTCATTCGGTAAAGAGTTAATGCATACCAACCAAACCGCTACAGTATAATTGATCTATAAAATCCATTTTGTCTTATAACTGGTGGAGTCATGGTTCCAGTTTGTTTAGACAGAGAAATCATCCAATACCAATAAGTTCCAGTCCAGGTCAGCCAGTGCAGATTTAGCAGGCTTACCTGAGTGGATACTTTTTGCGAATGCATTTAACCCATAGCTCATCTAAATGTCCCATCAAGCTTAATTTACCTGTGAACATTTTTATACAGGGAAACTGTACCATACAAAATTGTGAAGGCAAACAATGGCGATGCCTGGCTAGAATCAAATGGAAAGACCTATTCACCTAGTCAAATTGGAGCATTTGTTTTGGTCAAGATGAAGGAAACTGCGGGTAAAGTTAACTCATTTTTATGCTGACAAATAACTGATCATTTACTACCGGTATACTCAGCATTGTAGTAGCTGCAGTGTTTGCTTCTTGTGTTTACTTAATAAGTATAGGAATTTACTTTATACCAATGGACAACATTTTAGACTAGTCGAGGTCAAAAGCATATTCAGACAACAAAACAAAATTAATGTCGCTCAAAAAATTGGTATCATCTTGCTGACTTGAAAGGTATAGATTTAATTTATGCAGAAAATAGTTGTAACCATTTATTGGACTTGCACAATTGACCTTTTTACTGATTTTGATTGACAGGTCTTCCAAACTCTTATCAGCCAGTGAAAGAACAGCATTGGGCATCATGTAAACAAAAATCTCACACATACAGTCAAACCTCAGTAGCTCGAACACGGGAATCTTCGAACACTACCGAAAATTCGAACAAGAATGTCGGTCCCGACAAAAAATGCTCTTAATTCAGCGAGTTCGACTTCGGAAAACTCGCACACCGTGAAACTCGAACTCTCGAACACATTTCATGGTCCCAAAGGTAAAATCACTATACGTTTTACCTGGGAAAGGTCGAACAAAAGGTTGGCCTATAAATTAGTTGACAACTGTTGGTAAATTTCACACATGTAGGTTGTATATTGTTTATGACACCTTATGTCCACTGATTGAAACGGTGCGTAATATTAACCCGCTCCGTGAAAAATAACTCGCTTTAATTAATGCTGATTAATATTGACTGTATTATTTTTTTCTTGATTGGAAGTTTGCTCTGCCTTTAATCAGTTTTTCACGCCTTTTGCATCAAACTGTGTATTTTTTCTTGCAAACTGAGACCGTATATTAAACTCGTGTTCTATAAATAGAATAAATGTACATGTAAATAGAAATAAAGAATAGGTTTTATTGGTTTTATATATTGTGTATTTAATTCTCATTAAAAATCAGATGATACTTAGATGACACGTGCTAAGTTAAGTAAATAAAAGTTATTTTCCTGAACAACTGTTTTGTTTGTAAATGATAAAAATATCAATTTTTTCCGTGCGGTCATTCCAAATGCTATTTGGCGTAGGTAATGTCGGACATAACCTACTGCGGACATAATATATTTCTTGATCAAATCTGGCGATCTGTGAATGATCTTCGGCTCGGTCGAACTTCCGATAACTCGAACAAATCGGCTGGTCCCCTGGGTGTTCGAGCTACCGAAGTTTGACTGTAGTTTGTTACAGGCATGCGATAATTTGATCATGTCAATTTAATTATCAAAACAGCTATTGTGTTATCAATCTATTAACGCTTTTCCAAACGACAAACTTTGGCCAAATTGAAAGCATTTACAGACGACAATTCAACTCTTGTTGAAAAGATTAAGATTATCTATGATGGGTAGAGAACATTGTGGGAAAAGGAGAAATTTGCTGGTTACCATTGCATTTTCTTCTTTTCCCACAATGTTTTCAAAAGGCTACTATTCCAGACCTGTAAAAACCAGGGATTGTTTGGGAAAGGGTTAAAATTAAAAAAGAAAATGTTGAAATTAACCTAGAGCGAAATATCAGCTAGAATTAAACTGAAATAAAGGCTGTTCTCTTTGTATTTGACGCAATTTTTTAGTTAGCTTGTTAAGCTTGACAACTGATATACAGCTTAACTCTTAACAATCCCGACTTTTAACGACCCTGAGAAAGAAGGCTTTTGAAAACATTGTAGGAAAAGGAGAAAATGCTGGTAACCAGCATTTTCTCCTTTTCCCACAATGTTTTCTACCCTTCACAAAACAAATTTCCAATTTTCAGTCACTTAAATTTTGTTGTCTGCAAATGCTTTTGATTTGGACCAACCTGAAATTTTGTCATTTGGTAATGAGTTAACTTAGGGGGGAGTGCCAAACTCCCATTTACAGAAAGATCAGTTGGATCTCAAGCAACAATGTCTACATACATTTTGCATCAAAGTAAAGGTCAACACTGCAGATTACCAAACAAAAAAAATTTTAGACTTGAACATATTGAAAGCATTTGCAGATGACAAAATAAATGCAACTCAAAAATTGAAACTTGACTTTAGAAGAGAAGAAAACATTGTGGGAAACGGTGAAAATGCTTGTTACAGGCATTTTCTCCTTTTCCCACAATGATTTCAGAAGGTTTCTTTCTCTGGGTCATAAAAACCAGGGATTGTTTGGTAAAGGGTTAAAGGTCTTGACTAAAAGAAGTATGCTTAGTGGCTTGAATTTGATTTGTGAGGTTCTTGGTTCAGTGCCAACTAGCAGTAAGTTAACTACACAGTAATGACTATACAGTAGTTCAAGGAGAAACTGCTTGTCTCAAGCACTTCTTCTTTTGCCGTTATTTCAAAATAGCTGTCGGCTAAACTCATAGTTTTGTCTGCTTAGCCCACAATTTGTCTACAAAGGTTGAATGTTTGACATATTATATTCTTAGATAACTATATTGGCCAACCAGTGAAGAATGCAGTAGTTACAGTTCCAGCATATTTTAATGACTCACAGAGACAGGTTAGTCTATCCCTTAATCAGGCATAAATATTCGGGTCCTAATTGATTTTATCCAAAGGAATCCATTTACTTTGATTGAAATGATGTCACTCATCTTTGGTAATATACAATTATCATTGGAAAATAAACATGCCAATAAGAGCATTTCCTCTCTTTGCCTCATAGATTTTATACGCCTGAAGGGTCGTATTACGTTATGGCCGTGGTCGTCTGTAAGCAATTTCTTGTGTGCGTAATTCCTCCTACTTTTTCAATCAGGGTGTCTTGAAACTTACCACAATGAATATCTGTGATGTGTAGGTGTGCATGTGACTCTCAAACTTTGGATTTCAGCATGTGTTGATTTTTACTTATTTACCTGAAGTATATGCGCCGCTCTGCGAAGCTCTTGTTTCGTTAACTTTCATCCTTGTTCTGATAAAGCGTATCCTCTCTGTCCCTACAGTTTTTTCAATAACATTCATCCTAAGGACTATTAAGTATGAGATATGGTGGTGAACTGTTACCTAAATGACAAACTATATAGTAAAAGTTTTAGTTGATGACATATTTATGAAATTGTGGAAAAAAACAAAAACTTCAAGAACTGCTTTTGTTTTGAAGCACAGAGGGTGATTGAAAAGTGTTGTAGGTGATTATTAAATCATTAACCCTTTCCAGAATGACAAAATTTTGAACTTGTCCAAATGGAAAGCAGTTTTAGACAACAAAATTTATGCTACTCAAAAAACGAAATTGGTTTCGTGAAAGGTAGAAAACATTGTGGGAAAAGAAGAAAATGCTGGATACCAGCATTTTCTTCTCTTCCCACAATGTTTTCCGAGGGCTTCTTCTCAGGATTGTGGAAACCCAGGATTGTCTGGGAAAGGGTTAACTAACTGGATATGGACAGATGGCAAGAGAAGCAAAAGGAATTTAAAGTAAAACCCTTCAGTATAAATAAGAGTTACTATGCTATTTGCAGATGTACTTACCTGACCAGACTTTATAGATCAAGAGGGAGCTGCACAAATGTGTTGTCTTTCCTGAGCTGTACTCAGTCTAGACAATTGAGAAATCAAGATATGTATTGTCCAAACTTAGATCTAAACTGTCTAGAATATTGAGAAATTATGACGAAAATAGCCTTAGAAAATACCTAATATCAAGGTTTCTTTTATCCAGAGAATGAAAATGAATTATTTTTTTGCAAGGAATTATGAAGGATTGCCA
Source organism: Tridacna crocea (assembly GCA_943736015.1). NCBI lineage: Eukaryota > Metazoa > Mollusca > Bivalvia > Cardiida > Cardiidae > Tridacna > Tridacna crocea. The sequence continues at coordinate 47,541,615 of OX031064.1, forward strand.
AGGACTGTAAGAGGGTATCATATTTTTCAGGCAACAAAAGATGCAGGTCAGATTTCAGGCTTGAATGTACTTAGAGTGATCAATGAACCCACAGCTGCAGCTCTGGCGTATGGTATGGACAAAATAGGAGATAAAGTGTAAGTACACATGTACTTTATTTCATAATTATTATCAATCTAATAGTTGAAACTTACACACTCATTCTACAAACAATACTCGTAAAAAAGGGTTTATGCATCCACTGAATGTGTCGACTCGTGTCAGCCTGCACATTTAGCTTAATTCTTTACCAAATGACAAAATTTTAAAGTAGTCCAAATTGAAAGCATTCGCAGATGACAAAATTAATGTGGCTCAAAACTTGAAATCTGTTCTGGGAGGGTAGAAAACATTGTGGGAAAAGGAGAAAATGCTGGTTACCAGCATTTTCTCCTTTTTATACGCCCGAAGGGTCGTATTATGTTATACCCCCGGTCGTCCGTCCGTCCGTTAGCAATTTCTTGTGTGTGCAACTCCTCCTACAGTTTTCATCGGAATTATTTGAAACTTGCCACAATGAATCTCCATGATGTCTAGTTGTGCACCTGGGTCTTAGAATTTTTATCGCTGTTTGCGTTCAAAATTATCTGCCCTTGATTTCTGAAATAACCAACTTTTCACTTTGAATTTTTGTTCAGGCCATAACTTCCATACCATTAAAGGTATCAAGTTGAAACTATATACACTGATAGAACACATTATGGAGAAGTGCAGTGTACATGAAACATAACTCTGCCACTTTTATTTTTTGAGTTACTGCCCTTTGTTAATTTTCAGTTTGAATTTTTGTCCAGGCCATAACTTCCAAACTATAAAAGCTAATAACTTGCAACTTCATAGACTGATAGAACACATTATGGAGAAGTGCAGTGCACATGAACCATAACTCTGCAACCTTTATTTTTTTAGTTACAGCCCTTTGTTAATTTTCAGTTTGAATTTTTGTCAAGGCCATTACTTCTAAACTGTAAAAGCTATTAACTTGGAACTTCATACACTGATAGAACACATTGTGGAGAAGTGCATCGTACGTGAAACATAACTCTGCCACTTTTATTTTTTGAGTTATTGCCCTTTGTTAATTTTCAGTTTGAATTTTTGTCCAGGCCATAACTTCCAAACTATAAAAGCTAGTAACTTGCAACTTCATAGACTGATAGAACCCATTATGGAGAAGTGCAGTGCACATGAACCATAACTCTGCAACCTTTATTTTTTTAGTTATTGCCCTTTCTTAATTTTCAGTTTGAATTTTTGTCCAGGCCATAACTCTCAAACTTTAAAACCTATCATCTTGAAACTTCAAACACTAATAGAACACATTATGAAAAAGTGCACTGCACGAGAACCATAACTCTGCCATCCTCCTTTTTTAGTTATTGCCCTTTGTTAGTTTTCTCTTTCAATTTTTGTCTGGGCCATAATTTCTAAAATATAAAACCTATGATCTTGAACCTTTCAAGACTGATAGAACACCTTGTGGAGAACAGCAATTCACAAAATTTGTAACTGTGCCACCGTTCTTTTTTTAGCTATTGCCCTTTAATATTTTTCACATATAATGGAGATTAACTACTCTTCATTCATGGCCCTTCCGTCATTTCAACTCATTTCACTGACAAGCCCCTTCGGGCGTATATGCGCCGCTTTGCGAAGCTCTTGTTCCACAATGTTTTAAAAAGGTTTCTTTTTCAGGGTCGTGAAAACCAGGAATTGTTTTTGAAAGGGTTGAACAGATCTGGGTCTAAACATTTTACCTTTGCTAACTTTTCTGCATGTCCCCTAGTCTACCTTATGAGTCATTTGGATGTGGAACAAATTAATTTTATGCCGACATAATTTTGTGATAAGTTTGTTGGTGTGATTCATTGTGATTTAGAACCTTTTTACCAAGCTTGCTCGGATATAACATGATAGAGCTCCAGATAGAGGGAGTAAATTTGATTTGAAAATTGAAAATATTTATCATTCTCTGCTAAACTATATGTTGTGGGTACTCATTAGAATCGTCTCATTGAGGCGACTCTAATGAACACCCACAACATAGGGTATCCAAGAGAAATAATTAGAATACCATCACTTCCTCTTATCTGGAGGTATGACATGCAATTCAAGACAATTACTATGGACTTAGAATAATACCATCTCACGCATTGATCCGTGTTAGAGTGCTCATTAATTCTTATTCTTTGCTGGTTAACTTAGCTAAACATGAAGCATATAATTGGTTATTTCTCTAAAATAAAAACTGGGGACCAAAGGCTTAACAGGAAAGAGCTATGATGTTTGTATTTTTCGTCTCTTACCTAATATTTGGGGAAAGATTTTACTGAGCTCTGTTATAAATAAGGTTTGCTATCAATATTTTTCTTTCCAGTGTTACTGTAATGGGTGATAAGTTCAGTTTCTTTGGACTGGCTGGATACATTTGAATTTGTGAGAGATGAAGTCCCGAGTTGTAAAAGACATTAAATCATGAAACATGTAAATAAATCAATTAAAAATCCCATGTAACTCCCTCTTCAGATGGGTTTCTGCTTTCAAGTTCATTCTCGATTTTTTTGTTTCTTGAAAGATAGTTATTTTTGATGTTAAGATTTGTTAAGGTGGAAATACCGTCATACTTTGGAAGCTCACACACAACTTGGACTTAGTAATTTGTTGGAAATATCAGTAGTTTGATGTATCCATATTTCTAGGTATGAAGTGGTCAGTGAACAAGTCACCCTTTCTCTTATTGCATCTTTATAACTATTGTATTTGGAAATATCACATAGAACACACCATATATTTTTGTCAATAAACAGGAATTGGCAGTCAAATCGATGGTTACCAGTGTTTTCTCCTTTTCCCACAATGTTTTCTAAAGGCTCCTTCCTCAGGAGCGTCAAAAGTAGGGATTGTGTGGTAATGGGTTAAGGGCTGTGCAAGCTTTCCAAGGAGAACAATATCAATTGTACAGAGATTTTGTCGGGACCCATAATCATTTGAGCTTTCTTTGGTATTCGAAATTACCCATGTTCAAGCCACAAAAGTTTGACTGCAGTAGATCTATGTAACACTAAGTAAGCAATTGTACCTTGGTTGTTTTACAGGATTGCTGTTTATGATCTTGGGGGTGGTACATTTGATGTCTCCATTCTGGAGATACAGAAGGGAGTGTTCGAAGTGAAATCTACAAATGGTGATACCTTTTTGGGTGGAGAAGATTTCGACAACAAATTGGTTTCCTTCCTGGTGGCCGAATTCAAAAAGGATGTAAGTTACCTATATAAAGAATGAAAAGTATAAGGTTTGTCTTTCACTTACTACTGTAAAAATCTTTCATTTGATCCAGGACATCAGTTGGAGTTATGGAATTTCTTATATTCAAACAAAGTGGTCTAAACTGTAGATCTAAATTGGTTTGTGAATGGTTGTTATCTTCATGATACTTGAAAAAGATCTTTACACAGGAGATCAGAAGCAGAACACTGCCATTGACACTTGATTGTGTTGTTCATAAATGTTTTACTGCACAAGAAAAAAAAATGTGACTTATCAATATTGGAAGCACTTGCAGATGACAATTTAAATGTGGCTGGTATGAGAAAATTGCTAGTTTCCAGCATTTTCTCCTTTTCCTACCATGTTTTGTAAAAGCTTCTTTCCCAGGGTCGTCAGAAGTAGGGATATGTGGTAACGGGCTAAAAGTGTGAAAAACATTAAGGGAAAAAGGAGGAAGTGCTGACTACCAGCATATCTTCTTTTCTCACAATGTTTTCAAAATGCTTATACTTTTGGATTGTTAAAACATGTAATTATGTGGTAAAGGCTAAAGGAAAATTTGCGTTTTATGATGTAACATTCAAGTTAAATTTATAATCACTACTTGCAGCAAGGTATTGATGTATCAAAAGACAACATGGCCATGCAGAGGTTGAGAGAAGCAGCTGAGAAAGCCAAAATTGAATTGTCCTCATCACTTCAGGTAAAGACATAGAAATATGTGAAATAAGAGCTCCAGATAAGAAGGAGTGAAGGTATTCGAACTCCATTATTTCTTTTGCAAACCCAGTGTTGTGGGTACTCATTAGATTGATTGGTTGTATTGGGGCTTAATGCCACTTAAACAGCAAAAGTCATATCATGGTGGTCAGTGACGCACATGTTTCCTGGCTTTTTCATATCGGTACTTACACAACTTTCTTTCCAAAGCCACCAACTACTTTTCTCACATGCTTCAGCAGAGGTGAAAGGTGAAAATATGCCGGAAAGAAAGTTTGCCTCAACCGGGGGTACTCATTAGAATCGTCTCATAACATAGGGTTGGGCATAGAATAATTAATATTTTCAATTTTGAAATCTAAATCACTCCCTCTATCTGGAGCTCTGTAATAAGCTATTACCCTCTTTCCTATTTTGGTTTTAATTCTTTTAGAACAGTATCATATAAGCAGTTATTTTACTGGATTTTATGACCCTGAGACAGAAGCCTCTTGAAAACATAGTGGGTAAAGGAGAAAATGCTGGTAACCAGCATTCTCTCCTTATCCCACAATGCTTTCTGCCCTGCTGGAAACAAATTTATGTTTCTGAGTTTTGTGTAATTTGTTGTCTGCATGTGCTTTCAGTTTGGGCCTGTCTAAAATTTTATGGTTTGGTAAAGAGTTTAAACATAACATAAGCAGTTATGATAAGATGGTTTTAAATATAAGTTTAATGGACAGCCCCATACCACAATTCCAAAATGTGGACTTGTCCAAATTAAAAGTGCTGAAGACAATAAAATCAGTGATGTTCAGAAGATGAATTCTGTCTCTAAAATTGGGGGAAACATCATATGTAAAGGAGAAAATGCTGGTTACGAACAATTTCTCCTTTACCCGTTGGGACTTTGTGGTTGAGGTTTAATGCTTTACCACCCACTAAAGTTATAGACTTGTCAAAACATAAAGCAAATGCAGAGGCCAACTGAAAGATAGCTAGAATCATGGAAGTTGTCTTTGGTAGGGTAGAAAACATTGTTGGAAGAGGAGAAATGGCTTGTTATCAGCGTTTTCTCCTTTTCTTACGATGGTTTTGAAAGTCTTCTTTCTCAAGGTTGTTTACCCTTCCCCACACATTGATGACTTTAAACGGCCCTGCGGAAGAAGCCTTTTGAAAAAAATTGTAGGAAATGCAGAAAATGCTGGTAACCAGCATTTTCTCCTTTTCCTACAACATTTTCTTCCCTTCCTATAACAATTTTTTCAATTCTTTAGTCATATTTAATTTGTCATCTGCAAATGCCTTCAATTTGGACCAATCTGTAATTTTGTTGTTTGGTAAAGAGTTAAGCAGTTGATAGTGCACCAAAGTTGTCAAATTCCTGTATGATCATTAACATAGAGGGCCAAAACTTTGGGACAGAAAATCGGAGAGAATATTTCTGGAGCTAAGTTACTATTTAGATCCTGTTCAGCTTTCATACAAGTCAAATTGAATATTTTAAGTTCTTATTTTACATGACAATAGTTATGTCTTCCTTTTCAAATCATAAAGGGATATTATCAGAGCTTCAGATTAGAGGGAGTGATGGTATTTAAAATTCATAATTTCTCTTCCAAACCCTATGTTGTGGGTACTCATTAGAATCGTCTTGACGAGACGATTCTAATGAGTACCCATAACAAAGGGTTTAGATGAGAAAGATTACTATTTTCAATTTTGAAATCACAATCACTACCTCTATCTGAAGCTCTGTTATTATGAGTTGTATTGCCTGGTTTGAAACTTATTTTCATCTAGTTATTTCCTTTTTCCACACCAGACTGATATTAACCTTCCATATCTAACAATGGATGCCAGTGGTCCTAAACACATGAACTTGAAGCTGTCAAGAGCCAAGTTTGAGTCCCTGGTTGGAGATCTGATCAAGAGAACTGTTGGACCATGTAACAAAGCCTTACAAGATGCCGAAGTACAAAAGTCAGATATAGGGGAGGTTATCCTTGTTGGTGGAATGACCAGAATGCCAAAGGTAGTTCTCTCCCTTTTGTACCATGCCGCTTAGTAAAGTGTTGTGTAAAGGTGCATGGCTATTTACTCATTACCAAACAACAAAATTTAGGTTTGTCCAAATTGAAAGAATTTGCAGTCGACAAAATAAAACTGACTGAAAATGTGAAATTTGTTTTGTGGAGGGTGGAAAACATTGTGGGAAAAGAATTTGAGCCACCATTTGAGCCTTGTTACCAGCATTTTCTCCTTTTCCCACGATGTTTTCAAAACTCTTCTTTCTCAGGGACATCAAAAGCAGGGATTGTGTGGTAATGGATTAATTAATCCATTACCACACTACAAAATTTTAGACCTATCTAAATTGAAAGCATTTGCAGACGACAATTTCAATGTGGCTCAGATGGTGCAATTTTACTTTAGTAGGTTGGAAAACCTTGTCAGAAAAGGAGAAAATGATGGTTATCAGCATTTTCTCCTTTTACCACACTGTTTTCAAAAGGGTCATTAAAGGTCGTCATTGTGTGAGAAAGGGTCGTAACTCTGAATCCATGACAAAGGTTAATAAGTCAAATCACATAGATTGACATCCTGTTAGGCTTTAACCTTTGTGAGAGGGGATCAACAATTTCCAACACTGTACTGAGAGTTATCAATTGTTAATTCTACAATTTTCACTTAATATGCTTGGTTGGGTGAAAACATGCTCGTCCATTCAACTTTCAATCAAGAGATACAAAATTTTTGATATGTCAAGGTTGAAATCCTGTGCAGATGATCAAGTAAATGTGGGTGAAATAATTGGAATTGTCATTGGAATAGTATAAAGCAATGTAAGAAAAGCATTTATTCCTTTTCACATAATAAATATTGTCTATCAGTTTGTCACAAATTATGAAATTTTTGAAAAAGAGAAAAGTATCCTCCAGTCTGTAGTATTCTTTCTGTCCCCGCTAATATGAAACACTGATGGTAAAAGTCTAAATGTGCTTTAATTTGGGATTACTTCTCATGTTTCAGGTTCAAGAAACAGTGCAGGAATTGTTTGGACGACAGCCTAGTAAATCTGTAAACCCTGATGAGGCAGTTGCTATGGGAGCTGCTATTCAAGTGAGTATTTTACTGAATTTGATCATCCTTAAGTTAGTATGCCAGCTGTGCTGTTGTAATCACTAGAGTTATAAGAACGGAGGATGTTTGCCAAAAATCCTTTACTTATGAGGAGAACTTAACTCTCTACCAAATGACAAAGTTTTAGACTGGTTCAAATTGAAAGCACTTTCAGATGGCAAGATAAACGCAATTCAGAATTTGAAACTTATTGCCAGCGGGGTAGAAAACATTGTAGGAAAGGAGAAACTGCTGGTTTAAGGTATTTTCTCCTTTTGCCCACAATGTTTTCCTAAGGTTTTTTTTCTCCGGGTCTAAAAAACCAAGGATTATTTGGTTAAGGGTTGACCATTAACCTGTTGATGCACAGACTATTTTTGACATGCTAGGGAATACAATGAAAATTACTTCTGTGGTAATGTGCTTAGGGAGAACTTTGAGAAGGGGCAGATTCTTTTTCAAAGGAATTTCCTTCAACACCCCCCCCCCCCCCCACCTTTCCCCCCCCCCCCCACCTTTCCCCCCCCACCACCTTCCCCCCCCCCCCCCCCCAATATTTTGAAAAATTCATACTCAATAAGGGCATTAAAAACTATACCATTTGCCAGATAGCAAGTCTTTAGCTCATTTGTTTTGAAAGAAAACATTAAGCAAGGTTTTTTTCATAACTCTGTGGATGTCTGCATTGTTTTCATGCAATACCTTTAACAGTTTGTAATATCTGTCATTAATGAGTCATTAATGAGTATTTACTTCATACTTAGGCAAGTAGTTAAAATGATCCCTTTTCAACTTGGAAAAGAATTTGTTGTGCAAAGGCCCTGACATTTTCATAGTATCTCTGTCATAACACACAATATATACTAGTAGTTAAACCTCAAACTAGAAATTAATTATCAAAAGAGAAAGCCATACAAAAGTGCAGGTGATCATTAAAACAGTTTTGACAGAGGCCTCTATTTTTGAGATTACAACTGCAGCTTAACATTGGCACCCTATGCAGCGTTCTTACTAAACATGTCATGTTTTAAAAACACTTGTAGCCCACATGTTGAATGTAGGCTAACTGATAGTGTCTGTCTCTGTTTAGATAACATTACCAAAGGGAAAAACGCTTCCTAACCCTTAAGCTGCTAACCCTTAACCCATTGCCTCACAATCCCCACTTTTGATGCTCCTGGAAAAGAAGCCTTTTTGAAAACATTGTGGGAAAAGGAGAAAATGCTGGTAACCAGCATTTTCTCCTTTTCCCACAATGTTTTCAACCCTTCACAAAACAAATCTTTCAATTTCAGTCACCTTTATTTTGTTGTCTGCAAATGCTTTTGATTTGGACAAGTCTAAAATATTATAATATTGTCTGGTAATGAGTTAAGCTGCTAAGCATCTCACTGACCTGCAAACAGCGAATATCAAGATCAGACTGCACAGAATATGCCGTCTGATCTTGGATCTACACTGTTCCGACAGGAGATGTCTTTCACCTAAAATAATACCTTTGAAGTAGAAAAACTTGGGGTTTCACCAAAGGCTTGAAAGTTTCCTGTGATTATATTTAGCAGGATGAAGGTTAACAGTTTTTTCTCCTTTTCACCACTGTGGTTTAAAAAAGCCTTTAATTCCTGATCATGGAATCATTGGATTGTCTATTTATTATGATTTCAATCCTTTTAAAAGGCTCGGGTGAGATGGGACTAATAAGACTCATTTCACATCAGTAGCTTTCCCAGCCAAATCATTGTATCTTTGATTTTTTTATAGGGAGGTGTGTTAGCAGGGGACGTCACTGATGTGCTACTGTTGGATGTCACACCACTTTCTCTTGGTATTGAAACCCTGGGAGGTGTCTTTACCAAACTGATTCAGAGAAACACCACCATTCCAACCAAGAAAAGCCAGGTATATACAAGGGGTGAAATTTTCCTCCCTCTCTTTGTTGTAAACTTTCCACTTAAAGGCATAGTGCACTGAATTAATGACATTAATTTCATAAATGGCTAAAAATTGATCTTTCCAAGGTAAGTAGAAGAGTTCAGTGAAATTTTCAGCCTTTGCCTTCCATAATAAACTTGTCTGTTATCACTGCTTCATGTTGATTATTATGAGTTTATTTATATGAAGAGAAGACAACTTGGAAGACCAAGCATTAAGTTCTAGAAGCATTCATTTTCATGGGAAGCATTATGTCTCTCTCTTTTCTTTTATCTTTGACTTGACAAATGTTTCAGTATGCTAATGTAATTTCAGGTGTTTTCGACCGCGGCAGATGGCCAGACCACTGTAGAAATCAAAGTATGCCAGGGTGAAAGAGAGATGGCAGCTGATAACAAACTTTTGGGCCAGTTCATGTTGGTAAGTTAGTATGACAAAAAGGAAAGAAAATCATCATCACTGTAGGATTCAACAAAATCAAAATGAACAGAAGCCGTAAACTGCATGCATCACCCTTTTCCATAGAAGTTCAAATTTTCTCTGCCTACTGAACAAACTTGATAGTATTAGATTGGGCAAAAGGCTGCATGTTGAAGACAAAATTGATTCTTTTACTGTATTCTTATTTATTTTTCCTGTTGAATATTGTTGTGGCTGTTGTTGATACAACTAGCTCTGCACAAAAGATTCCTGCAATAATTTTGTAAGAGTATATTGAAAATCTTGACATAACTGTAAGTTCTTTATTGCCCAGCTTGGTAGCTTAATGGTAAGTGGTTGTGGGTTTGATACCCAGTTGAGACAAACTTGCTGTCGGTGCAATCTCATGTCTGGTACTTGTGAGAAAACTAGTGTGTGACTTGGAAAGAGAGTTGTGTCAGTACCGGTAAAAGATAGCCAGGAAACACAAGTTTGAGTGCACCGACCATTATTGCATCAGCATAGCTGTTAAAAATCAAAACAAATTTATAAATGTTACTGTTCAGAGCTCCAGATAGAGGGAGAGATTTTGATTTCAAAATTGAAAATATTAATTGTTCTCAACCTAACCGTCTGATGTGGGTACTTATTAGAATCGTCTCGTTGAGACAATTCTAATGGGTACCCACATTGGTTTGGAAGAGAAATAAGATTCATAATACTATCCCTCCCTCTAATCTGGATCTCTACTGTTGCCATTATACGACTGAAATAGCAAATAAAGCTAGGTAAAACACCAACAAAATAAACACTGCATTTCCTACAGGTTGGCATTCCACCTGCACCAAGAGGTATACCACAGATTGAAGTAACATTTGATATAGATGCTAATGGTATTGTTAATGTGTCTGCAAAAGACAAGGGAACTGGAAAGGAACAACAAAGTGAGTTTGATAATGTTATGATTCATACCTCCTACAAAATAACAGAATTTTAGACATGTCCATGTTCAAAACATTTGCTTTTCACTGCATGACCGCTTGCCCAGGCGGCTCAGTGGCGAGTGTATTGGACTCGTGACCTTGTGCTTGTCAGTTTGAAACTCAGTTGAGGCAAACTTTCTTTCCGGCATATTTTCACCTCTCACCTCTGCTGAAGCATGTGAAAAAAGTAGTCGATGGCTTTGGAAAGAAAGTTGTGTTAGTACTGGTATGAGAAAGCCAGGAAACACATGTGTGTCACCGACTTCCATATGACCTTAGCTGTTCAAGAGGCGTTAAACCCCAATAAAAACAACCACAGCATGACATATCAATATTTAGTCATGGTTTAAGTGGCTCTGGTTTTGGATTCATGACTGGGCAGGACACTCCAGAGCCCCTGCCAAGTACTAGTGCAACCTAGGAAATAAATGAAAGAGTTAGTTGGGGTTGTGATATAACTGAAAAAAATGTTGCAAGAGGTGTGATACATCTATCTATCAATCGTTAGACTTGTAATTTAGAGGTTCTGGTTTCTTTCCCTGCTGATGGCCCTGTCAGTATTAAACCATTACCAGGTAAATAAATTTTAGCCTTGTTCAAATTGAAAGCATTTGTAGATGACAATTTCAGTAGTGCTGAAATGGTGAAACTTTCTTTGATATGGTATAATACATTGTGGGAAAAGGAGAAAATGCTGGTTACAAGCATTTTCTCCTCTCCCCACAGTTATTATTTTCAAAAGGCGTTTTTCCAAAAAGAAAAAAAAAAAATCGAAACATAGCCTGTTGCCATACTATAAATCAGTAAATTCAGCCACAACAGAATTAATTCCTAGCAAACTTATGTTTCAGTTGTTATTCAGTCATCTGGAGGACTTAGTAAAGATGAAATTGAAAACATGGTGAGAAATGCAGAACAATATGCTGCCGAAGATGCCAAGAGAAAAGTAAGAGTTACATAACATTGTTTATCATTTCCTTCATTTCAACAATAATCCATTTATTTGGTGAAGTAGCAAAGGATTCGCAAGGTTAAGATCCAGGGTAGGACATTCTCTTGAAGTGCTGAGCTTTTTGTTCAAGTGTCCTATGGCAAGGCATTTTACTATTCTAGTTTCCTTCAATTGAAACCCAGTATACACTTGAATATGTGAACTATTGCAGTGATTTGAGTGGAATAATGTTGAAGGCATCATAAAACATCATTTAGTTTACCTTTTCAAGTCTTTAAGTCTGTATAGTTGCAAGAATTTATCGCCAGGATGTGGTGATGGTAACATGCTGTTTCTCTGGTTTGCTACAGTATTTTCACATATGAACCATGCTCTGAGAAAAGGGGGCTTTAAACAACTTTGTGATGCATGATACCAGGCACTTCATAGTTTAATTATGCATAAATAAATGCATGTTAGCATGTTGTCTAACAGTCAAAAGGGTCCGGAATAGAATAGACCTTTGAGCATCAGAAAGTTGACTGATTGCAAAATGTTTTGGCCTGTGTCGATACTTTTTGCAAATCCATTTATCTCCCTTTTCCAGAGAATGACATGTGTATACTATGATGTAGAACATGTGTATTCTACAAGGTTCTGGATAGTTGGTTGTGGCAGGTGTAAATAAATTCAGGCTTACAATATTTTTGAACCCTGTACCCAAAGAAAAAAATGTTATTTAACCCTTTCCCAAACAATCCCTGGTTTTTACGGGTCTTGAATAGTTACTTTTTGAAAACATTGTGGGAAAAGGAGAAAATGCTGGTAACCAGCATTTTCTCCTTTTCCCACAATGTTTTCCACCCTATCATAAACAGAAATCATCTTTTCAGCAAGAGTTGAATTGTGGTCTGCAAATGCTTTCAATTTGGTCTGGTCCAAAAGTTTGTCGTTTGGGAAAGGGTTAATCAACCCTTCCCAAACAATCCCTGGTTTTCACGGGTCAGGAATAGAAGTCTTTTGAAAAAATTGTGAGAAAAGGAGAAAATGCTGGTAACAGCATTTTCTCTTTTTCCCACAATGTTTTTTACCCTATCATATAGAAAAATAATCTTTTTAGCAACTGTTAATTGTCATCTGCAAATGCTTTCACTTTGGTCTGGTCCAAAATTTGCCGTTTATGAAAAGGTTAAAACATTCCTGGTAAAGGAGGAAAGTGCTTTCTACCCTCTCTCAGACCAAGTTCACCTTTGATTTGTAGTCTGATTTAGACATTTCATAATTGTCTTCCGTAAAAAGTTGCGATGTAATTGTCATTTCATGTAGAAAACTGAATCCATATTGGGAAAAAATTAAGATAATGAAAAAAGAACATCAATGAAGTGATTAACCTTTCAAGTGTTAAACAATTTTTCCAGTAAATGTGACAAAACTGTAGATTCAGATGAGACTGTGGTCTCTGTGCAGCGTAATTGTGGTTTTGCAAGTCTTGAGAAAAGGCTGTAGTGTGGATCAACATTTTGAACCAAGCTGTGTGTTGTGAGGAGGACTCTAAAGAAGTCCAGAGTAATGCAAAAATATGAGAGCAATGATGCTAAATTATTTTTCGTCTCTAAGTAACTTATGTGCGGAAAGAAATCACTGAGCTCTCATTAAAACATTTAATCAAATGCAAACAGTTCCATGTGTAAAAATGTTACAGAGAAACTGGCATTTGCTCCTTTTGCCTTCCAATCTTATCCCACTTGAACTTTTGGTTCATTGGTGTTTACAATTTAGGCGTACATGGAATGTTGCTCAGTTAAAACTTAACTGACTTAACTGTTTACAAGATACTATAATTTTGGATGAGTCCAAAATGAAAGTATTTGCAGACAAGAAATAAAATTTTGCTGCAGTCTATTCCCAAGTCGTCTTCCTCATATTCTTTAACTCTTTACCACACAATCTTGACTTTTAATGACCCTGAGAAAAAGGCCTTTTGAAAACATTGTTGGAAAAAGAGAAATGCTAATAACCAACATTTTCTCCTTTTCCCACCATGTTTTCTATCCTTTCCAAAATAAATTTCAATATTCAAGTCACATTTTATTTTGCCATCTGTAAAAGCTCTCAATTTGGATTAGTCTAAAATCTTGTTGTTTGGTGAAGAGAAAAAATAGATGATTGCGTGGTAAAGGTTTAATATGGGGAAATACAAGTACCAGCAACATGAAACTGCATTTTTCTATTTTCCAGGAAGTAATTGAGACTATAAACAGAGCGGACTCCGTAATTCATGATACAGAATCCAAGATGAAGGAATACAAGTCACAGCTGGACGCTGCAATGGTAATATTTCAATATAATGTTGCTACAACTTTTTGATCCCCTAAAATGTCTTGTCCTTTTATTTGATATACAGTATTATGAACCCAGCTCGGTGGAAATGTAGGTTTGATAAATATGCAAAAAGAATTGACCCATGTCAGCCTGCACAGGCTGACATGGGTCAATACTTTTTGCTATTTTTAGATTTTCTTCATGTCCAAGGACCATTTTACCCTGCAGTTCAGTTGTTTATTACTCTAAATGGATTACATTGATTGATAATCACTGACATGCATGAAGTGCCCATGTCACATTATCTCTGTGATTACTTGTGATATTTACTGAACTCTTCACCTCACAATCCTGACTTTTGACCCTGAGAAAGAAGGCTATTGAAAACGTGGGATAAGGAGAAAATGCTGGTAACCAGCATTTTCTCCTTTTCCCACAGTATTTTCTACCCGAAAAAAAGTAAAATGTCATCATATTAACTAGGTTTATTTTGTTGTCTGCAGATGCTTTGAATGTGGTCCAGTCCAAAAATTTGTCATTTAGTAAAAAGTTAATAGACTAGCTGTTAATAGACTAACTGTTAACTGTCAAAAGGGAAAGCCTTATATCAAGGGCAGGTAACTGTCAAAATATTTGTGACTGAATTATATCCATTTTTCAACTTGAAATTTTCACTCGTAGCAGTTGTGGCCAAGCATTGGCGTCCCAATATATTGCTCTTGTTCGTCTACTTTTTATACGCCCGTCGAAGACGGGACGTATTATGGGATCACCCGTGGCGGGCGTCCGGGCGGGCGGGCGGCGTCCAGTTCTTTGTCCGGAGCATATCTCCAAAACTATACTAGCTAGGGTTATGAAATTTCATGGGTGGATACATCTCATCGAGGGGGAGTGCAGTGCACAAGAATCATAACTCTTGCTTGCTTAATTTTTTAGTTATTGCCCTTTGTTGTTTTTCATACTTGAATTTTGTCCGGAGCATATCTCCAAAACTATACTAGCTAGGGTTATGAAATTTCATGGGTGGATAGATCTCATCAAGGGAGAGTGCAGTGCACAAGAATCATAACTCTTGCTCGCTTAATTTTTGAGTTATTGCCCTTTGTCGTTTTTCATACTTGAATTTTGTCCGGAGCATATCTCCAAAACTATACTAGCTAGGGTTATGAAATTTTATGGGTGGATAGATCTCATTGACGGGGAGTGCAGTTGACAAGAATCATAACTCTTGCTTGCTTAATTTTTGAGTTATTGCCCTTTGTTGTTTTTCATACTTGAATTTTGTCCGGAGCATATCTTCAAAACTATACTAGCTAGGGTTATGAAATTTCATGGGTGGATAGATCTCATTGACGGGGAGTGCAGTGCACAGGAATCATAACTCTTGCTTGCTTAATTTTTGAGTTATTGCCCTTTGTCGTTTTTCATACTTGAATTTTGTCCGGAGCATATCTTCAAAACTATAGTAGCTAGGGTTATGAAATTTCATGGGTGGATAGATCTCACCGAGGGGGAGTGCAGTGCACAGGAATCATAACTCTTGCTTGCTTAATTTTTGAGTTATTGCCCTTTGTCGTTTTTCATACTTGAATTTTGTCCGGAGCATATCTCCAAAACTATACTAGCTAGGGTTATGAAATTTTATGGGTGGATAGATCTCATTGACGGGGAGTGCAGTGCACAGGAATCATAACTCTTGCTCGCTTATTTTTGAGTTATTGCCCATTGTTGTTTTTCATACTTGAATTATGTCCGGAGCATATCTCCAAAACTATACTAGCTAGGGTTATGAAATTTCATGGCTGGATAGATCTTACCGAGGGTGTGTGCAGTGCATAAGAATCATAACTCTTGCTTGCTTAATTTTTGAGTTATTGCCCTTTGTCGTTTTTCATACTTGATTTTTGTACGGAGCATATCTCCAAAACTATAGTAGCTAGGGTTATGAAATTTCATGGGTGGATAGATCTCATCCATGGGGAGTGCAGTGCACAGGAATCACAACTCTTGCTTGCTTTATTTTTGAGTTATTGCCCTTTGTTGTTTTTCATACTTGAATTTTGTCCGGTGCATGCCCCACCTTTACAACTTGGGGTAAGACAGGCGTATCTTGCGACAATTTGCCGCTCTTGTTTGAGGTATGCAATGTTAACATAGTCAACCCGCAATAGAAAACAGCTATTTCTACTATATTATTATCCTACAAAATTTGATCAGATTAAAAATGAGAATTATTGTACTATTTTCACTGAGCCACGTTTTCCTTTTTGTCCTGCCTTGATTTATGATTTATAAAGCTAAATGTTTATTATTTGTTTTGACAGACTGATTACTTTTACTTCTCTTTGAACTTTCAGGTAACTAAAGTAGAAGAATTGATCACTGACTTGCGTCAAGTGATTGCCAACAAGGACAATGAAACCCCCGAGTCAGTTAAAGAGAAAACTGATGAGCTACAGAAAGTTTCCCTGGAAATGTTTGGTTCAGCTTACAAAAAGGTATAATTATATGTTTCTTGATAAAACATGGTAGATTTTCTATTGACATATACCTATACATGTTTCTTGTCATTTACTCTAGCAGTGATAAATGTAAAGTTCTACCCGATCAAAGAAAAATATCACAATTTGAGCCACATTGATATTGTTGTCTGCAATTGCTTTCATTTTAGACTAGTCTACAAATTTGTCATCTGGTAAACGGTTAACCCTTTCCCAAACAAGCCCTGGTTTTTACGTGTCTGCAGTAGAAGTCTTTTGAAAACACTGTGGGAAAAGGAGAAATTGCTCGTAACGAGCAATTTCTCCTTCTCCCACAGTGTTTTATACCTTTTTGAGAACTTTCTTCCATTTTCTCAAAATCTAAAATTGTGGGCTGCAAACTCTTTTAAGTTTGGAAGAGTCCAAAATTCGTCGTTTGGGAAAGGGTTAATATGAGAGCTCTGACGTAATGTGTAATAGATAAAGCATAGTCATCGAAAGTTGTTAAATTTCTAAATTTCTTTATGGCCATTAACCTATTACCACATGATCCCTACTTTGACGACCCAAGAAAATGCCTTTAGAATAAACATTGTGGCAAAAGGAGAAAATGCTGGTAACTAGCATTTTTCTCCTTTTTCCACAATGTTTTCTACCCTTCACAAAACAAATTTCATTCAAATTTTCAGTCACTTTTATTTTTTCGTCTGCAAATGCTATCGATTTGGACAAGCCTAAAATATTGTTGTATGGTAATGAGTTAACATAGAGGGCCAAAACTTTGGCACAAAAAGTTTGAGAGAGCTTTTCTGAAGCTAAGTAACTAAGTTACTGCTTAATTCCTGGTCAGCTCTCATGCAAACAAAGTGACCAAATTCCTTATAATTTTTTACCACTCAAAAGATTGTTGGGCTCCTACAGAGCATGAGCAGGGTCCTCAGTGATAAAGTGTAGGACTCATGACCTGGAGGTCCCAGGTTCGAGCCTCGCTGGATCCACTGGGTTTTTTTTCACAGGAGTGTCCTTGGGCAAGACACTTCAGAGCCTAGCCTAGTACTGATGAAACCCAGGATGAATATGTGAACTGTTGCTGTGATATGACTGAAATACTGTTGAAAGCAGCGTAAAACACAATTCAAACAAACAACAAACAGAGCATGAGCAGCCATGAGATAAACTAATGCTAAATGATGTATCTCATCATTTCAAAGAAAAAGAATTATGGGAAATGGAGATTATCACATGTTTCCAATGGACTTCTCAGGGTTGTCAAAATGGGAGATTAATCCTTTACCAAACAATCCCTTGTTTTTACAACCCAGAGATAGAAGCCTTTTCAAAACATGGGAAAAGGAGAAAATGCTTGTAACCAGCATTTTCTCCTTCTCCCACAATGTTTTCTACCATGCTGGAAGTAAATTTCAATCTTTGATTAATGTTTATTTTTGTTGTCTGCAAATGATTTCAATTTGGACCAATCTAAAATTTTGTCGTTTAGTAAAGGGTTAACCCTTTAGCACACGAGAAAATTTTAGACTGGTCCAAATTGAAAGCATTTGCAGACGACAAAATAAACATGACTGAAAAATAAAAGTTTGTTCTGGGAAGGGTAAAAAACACTGTAGGAAAAGGAGAAAATGCTGGTTACCAGCATTTTCTCCTTTTCCTACAGTGTTTTCAAAAGGCTTCTTTCTGAAGGGCGTCAAAAGTAGGGATTGTGTAGTAATGGGTAAAAGGGTAAAAATCATTCAGGTAATCCAAAGTTGTCAAATTCCTGTATGATCATGAACATAGAGGGCCAAAACTTTGGGACAAAAATATTGAGAGACATTTCTGGAGTTAAATTTTTGCTGAACTCCCGTTCAGCTCTCATACACAAGTAGATACAGTACATAATTTTATAAACGATCATAGTTGCATATTTCTTACATATGCCTACTTTGAGTTAAGTTTTTGATGAATTTCTGTTCAGCTATCATACACAGAGAGATACATTATATAATATATATGATCATAGTTGCATATTTTTTACCTATGCCTATCTACATCATATGATATAAACGATCATAGTTGCATATTTCTTACCTGTGCCTATCTGGTAGATCCTTAACACATTATGAAATCTTGGTGTTGCTGGTTTGACATGGAGTGATCTCTCATAATAGGATTTAAAAGGTTTTGAATAGAAATTTTCAACTCCTGGATGTTTCTTATTTTGATTTTTGATAAAGATACCTGGGCAGTTCTGTAAATTGCTGGTATGAAAATGAGTTTAACTGGATGTTTTCCCTCCATCAGCTGATTGTGGCATTAACTCCTTCCATACCACAGAAGACACCAGAACCTTTTGCGGATAGTATAGATCAAGATCAGACTGCACAGAACGTGCAGTCTGATCTCTGATCTTCACTGTCCACTGATGTATTCTGGATTATGAATGAATGTTGCAGAAGAAACATATCTTAACTCTTTACCACACAATCCTAACTTTAACGACCCTGAGAAAGAAAGCCTTTGAAAACATTGTAAGAAAAGGAGAAAATGCTGGTAACCAGCATTTTCTTCTTTCTCACAATTTTTTCTACCCTGCTGGAAACAAATTTCAATTTTTAAGTTTTGTTTATTTTGTCATCTGCAAGTGCTTTCAATTTGAACTGGTCTAAAATTTTTATCGTTTGGTAAAGGGTTAAGCCTATGAGAAAATACAATATATGTATTCAGTAATGAAAAAGATAAGTTGTAGGACAAAAAATACAAGTTGTCTAAATTAAAGTATTATGAGAGGATTAACTCTTTACCACACAATCCCTATTTTTGACAACCCCAAGAAAAGAGCCTTTTGAAAACTCCTTTTCCCACAATGTTTTCTACCATATCATAAACAAATTTCATCACTTGAGCTATGTTTAAATTTTTATCTGCAAATGCTTTCAATTCGGACAATTTTATATGTTTATCATGTGGTAAAGAGTTAAATAGCTTTTGCTGAGATGATCAAAGATGCCAATGAAAGGCAGAAAAACATTGTTCGGAAAAGGACCAAATGCAGGTTACAAGCGTTTTCTCTTAATCTCAAAATGTTTTCAACAGCAGCTTTCCTTAAGGAGCCATCACACCATGACGTTCTGGTCAACGTTTTCTGACGTTTGAGTCGCCCATGGTCGCTTGGATAACGCCAGAAGAGCGTTGTGTGAACGTCGGTGATCGCCGGGAACGCTAGTCCGGAAAAAAAGTTTTGAACATGCTCAAAAGTTCTCACTGACACCAACGTTTTTCAACCTTTAATTTTAAACGCTGAAGATCGTTAAATAAAGTTGTGGGACGTTTTATTAACGTTCATCGAGCATTGCACGTGTTCGGCTATCGCTAGTCAGTCGTTACGCTAGCGTTACTTGGTTGTTACTAATCGTTTGCTTTGCAGTGAACGACTTACTGGCGACCTGTCAACAACCTCTGAACGGTCTCTTAGCGCATGGAGAGTGTGACAAAAGTGAAACAAACGTCCTTTTGGCATTCATGTAGCATCATTTGAGCGTTTCCCGAACGTCCATGCATATGGAGGTATCAGAGGTATCTTACTTGGTCGCTGTCACACGCTTCTTGTACGTAAGATACATGCTAGTCATGCGTTGGACACACGTTAATAACACGCCATATGCGAAATGATGAAATCCTCTTTCTAGAATGCTCAAAAATCGAACGACTGGAACGGTCAGAGAACGTTGACCAGAACGTCATGGTGTGATGGCGTCTTTAGGGTTTTAACCCATTATCCAACAATCCCTAGTTTTGACGCCCCTGAGAAAGAAGCCTTTGGAAAACACTGAGGGAAAAGGAGAAAATGCTGGTTACCAGCATTTTCTCCTATTCCCACAATGTTTTCTACCCTTCACAAAACAAATTTCAAAGTTTCAGTCACTTTTGTCGTCTGCTAATGCTGTAGATTTGGACCAGCCTAAAATATTGTCGTCTGGTAGAGTTAATACCACAGGATTGTTTCTTACAGATATGAAATAAATGCTTATTGTTTTATAGATGGCTGATGAGAACACGGGTGGAAGCCAAGAATCATCATCATCATCATCATCAAGTGAAGGCGAGGAAAAGAAAGAAGAAAGTAAATGAACAACAGAGGACTAGAGAGAGCACTGTCAATAGCATTCATCTACCTAAAGGATTTTGTACATGTTGAGTTTAAGTTCATCTTTGTGTTTGTTCATTTACAAAAAATCAAATCTTTAACCTCACATTGTGGCATTTTTACAAACATCTTTGTCAGCTGTGGTTCAGCTATGTTGGGTAGAGATTCAGCCCTCTCATCGCAGGTTCTGAGTTGATATCTATGTGTTTGGCGGTGGGAATTAAAAGCTTTTGAACTACCAGCATCGTGCAAGAAATGATTCATTTCCAGAATGAGATGGATAGATCGTGGGTGATCAATTTAACTCAATATCGAAAGACAAAATTTCAGGTTTGCCCAAACTGAAAGCATTTGCAGACGACAAAAGTGACTGGAAATTTGTTTTGTGCAGGGTAGATAACACTGTGGGAAAAGGAGAAAATGCTGGTAACCAGCATTTTCTCCTTTTCCAACAATGTTTTCTAAAGGCTTCTTTCTCCGAGTCTTCAAAAGTAGGGATTGTGTGGTAATGGGTTAAGCAGTGAAAAGTTACTCTCATAATAAAGTTAACCCCTAGACTGCTAAAGGCTACCAACTGTTCTTTTGCAAACTGTAGATTTAGATCAGACTGCACATTCTGAGCAGTCTGATCTTGGGTCTACACTGTCAGAAATAGAGATTTGTTTCTCCAAAAATAAGGTAGAAATAGCATTTTTTGGGTTTTTACTATCAATGTGAAAATTTACATCTTATTTAGCGGGCAAAGGGTGAACATGCTCAATATGACTTGCCGATGATGCTTAGTCTTCTTTGGTGATTTCTGTCTTAACCCTTTCCGAAACTGCAAATTTTGGACCACACCAAACTGAAAGCATTTTGCAGATGACAACTTAACAGTTGCTAAAAAGATGATTTCTCTATATGTTGGGGTTGAAAACATTGTGGGAAAAAGAAAAAATCCTGGTTACCAGCATTTTCTCCTTTTCCCACAATGTTTTCAAAAGGCTTTTATTCCTGACCCGTAAAAACCAGGCACTGTTTGGGAAAGGGTCAAAACCTTTACCACACAATCCCGACTTTTAACAACCCTGAGAAAGAAGGATTTTGAAAGCATTGTCGGAAAAGGAGAAAATGCTGGTCACCAGCATTTTCTCCTTTCCCCCCATGTTGTCTACCTTTCCCAAAGCAAATTTCGATTTTTGAGCCACATTTATTTTGTCATCTGCAAATGCTTTCAATTTGGACAAGTCTACAATTTTGTTGTTTGATAAAGGGCCAAGAGACTTAAACTTGCTGCATGTAACCAGCATTTTCTCCTTTTTCCCCCCATGTTGTCTACCTTTCCCAAAACAAATTTCTATTTTTGAGCCACATTTTTTTTGTCGTCTGCAAATGCTTTCAATTTGGACAAGTCTACAATTTTGTTGTGTGGTAAAGGGCTAAGAGACTTAAACTTGCTGCATGTAACCAGCATTTTCTCCTTTTTCCCCCCATGTTGTCTACCTTTCCCAAAACAAATTTCTATTTTTGAGCCACATTTTTTTTGTCGTCTGCAAATGCTTTCAATTTGGACAAGTCTACAATTTTGTTGTTTGATAAAGGGCCAAGAGACTTGAACTTGCTGCATGTAACCAGCATTTTCTCCTTTTTCCCCCCATGTTGTCTACCTTTCCCAAAACAAATTTCTATTTTTGAGCCACATTTATTTTGTCGTCTGCAAATGCTTTCAATTTGGACAAGTCTACAATTTTGTTGTGTGGTAAAGGGCCAAGAGACTTAAACTTGCTGCATGTAACCAGCATTTTCTCCTTTTTCCCCCCGATGTTGTCTACCTTTCCCAAAACAAATTTCTATTTTTGAGCCACATTTTTTTTGTCGTCTGCAAATGCTTTCAATTTGGACAAGTCTACAATTTTGTTGTGTGGTAAAGGGCTAAGAGACTTAAACTTGCTGCATGTAACCAGCATTTTCTCCTTTTTCCCCCCGATGTTGTCTACCTTTCCCAAAACAAATTTCTATTTTTGAGCCACATTTTTTTTGTCGTCTGCAAATGCTTTCAATTTGGACAAGTCTACAATTTTGTTGTGTGGTAAAGGGCTAAGAGACTTAAACTTGCTGCATGTAACCAGCATTTTCTCCTTTTTCCCCCCGATGTTGTCTACCTTTCCCAAAACAAATTTCTATTTTTGAGCCACATTTTTTTTGTCGTCTGCAAATGCTTTCAATTTGGACAAGTCTACAATTTTGTTGTGTGGTAAAGGGCTAAGAGACTTAAACTTGCTGCATGTAACCAGCATTTTCTCCTTTTTCCCCCCGATGTTGTCTACCTTTCCCAAAACAAATTTCTATTTTTGAGCCACATTTTTTTTGTCGTCTGCAAATGCTTTCAATTTGGACAAGTCTACAATTTTGTTGTGTGGTAAAGGGCTAAGAGACTTAAACTTGCTGCATGTAACCAGCATTTTCTCCTTTTTCCCCCCGATGTTGTCTACCTTTCCCAAAACAAATTTCTATTTTTGAGCCACATTTTTTTTGTCGTCTGCAAATGCTTTCAATTTGGACAAGTCTACAATTTTGTTGTTTGATAAAGGGCCAAGAGACTTGAACTTGCTGCATGTAACCAGCATTTTCTCCTTTTTCCCCCCATGTTGTCTACCTTTCCCAAAACAAATTTCTATTTTTGAGCCACATTTTTTTTGTCGTCTGCAAATGCTTTCAATTTGGACAAGTCTACAATTTTGTTGTTTGATAAAGGGCCAAGAGACTTGAACTTGCTGCATGTAACCAGCATTTTCTCCTTTTTCCCCCCATGTTGTCTACCTTTCCCAAAACAAATTTCTATTTTTGAGCCACATTTATTTTGTCGTCTGCAAATGCTTTCAATTTGGACAAGTCTACAATTTTGTTGTTTGATAAAGGGCTAAGAGACTTGAACTTGCTGCATGTAACCAGCATTTTCTCCTTTTTCCCCCCATGTTGTCTACCTTTCCCAAAACAAATTTCTATTTTTGAGCCACATTTTTTTTGTCGTCTGCAAATGCTTTCAATTTGGACAAGTCTACAATTTTGTTGTGTGGTAAAGGGCTAAGAGACTTAAACTTGCTGCATGTAACCAGCATTTTCTCCTTTTTCCCCCCGATGTTGTCTACCTTTCCCAAAACAAATTTCTATTTTTGAGCCACATTTTTTTTGTCGTCTGCAAATGCTTTCAATTTGGACAAGTCTACAATTTTGTTGTGTGGTAAAGGGCTAAGAGACTTAAACTTGCTGCATGTAACCAGCATTTTCTCCTTTTTCCCCCCGATGTTGTCTACCTTTCCCAAAACAAATTTCTATTTTTGAGCCACATTTTTTTTGTCGTCTGCAAATGCTTTCAATTTGGACAAGTCTACAATTTTGTTGTGTGGTAAAGGGCTAAGAGACTTAAACTTGCTGCATGTAACCAGCATTTTCTCCTTTTTCCCCCCGATGTTGTCTACCTTTCCCAAAACAAATTTCTATTTTTGAGCCACATTTTTTTTGTCGTCTGCAAATGCTTTCAATTTGGACAAGTCTACAATTTTGTTGTGTGGTAAAGGGCTAAGAGACTTAAACTTGCTGCATGTAACCAGCATTTTCTCCTTTTTCCCCCCGATGTTGTCTACCTTTCCCAAAACAAATTTCTATTTTTGAGCCACATTTTTTTTGTCGTCTGCAAATGCTTTCAATTTGGACAAGTCTACAATTTTGTTGTTTGATAAAGGGCTAAGAGACTTGAACTTGCTGCATGTAACCAGCATTTTCTCCTTTTTCCCCCCATGTTGTCTACCTTTCCCAAAGCAAATTTCAATTTTTGAGCCACATTTATTTTGTCGTCTGCAAATGCTTTCAATTTGGACAAGTCTACAATTTTGTTGTTTGATAAAGGGCCAAGAGACTTAAACTTGCTGCATGTAACCAGCATTTTCTCCTTTTTCCCCCCATGTTGTCTACCTTTCCCAAAACAAATTTCTATTTTTGAGCCACATTTTTTTTGTCGTCTGCAAATGCTTTCAATTTGGACAAGTCTACAATTTTGTTGTTTGATAAAGGGCCAAGAGACTTGAACTTGCTGCATGTAACCAGCATTTTCTCCTTTTTCCCCCCATGTTGTCTACCTTTCCCAAAACAAATTTCTATTTTTGAGCCACATTTATTTTGTCGTCTGCAAATGCTTTCAATTTGGACAAGTCTACAATTTTGTTGTTTGATAAAGGGCTAAGAGACTTGAACTTGCTGCATGTAACCAGCATTTTCTCCTTTTTCCCCCCGATGTTGTCTACCTTTCCCAAAACAAATTTCTATTTTTGAGCCACATTTTTTTTGTCGTCTGCAAATGCTTTCAATTTGGACAAGTCTACAATTTTGTTGTGTGGTAAAGGGCTAAGAGACTTAAACTTGCTGCATGTAACCAGCATTTTCTCCTTTTTCCCCCCGATGTTGTCTACCTTTCCCAAAACAAATTTCTATTTTTGAGCCACATTTTTTTTGTCGTCTGCAAATGCTTTCAATTTGGACAAGTCTACAATTTTGTTGTGTGGTAAAGGGCTAAGAGACAAACTTGCTGCATGTAACCAGCATTTTCTCCTTTTTCCCCCCATGTTGTCTACCTTTCCCAAAACAAATTTCTATTTTTGAGCCACATTTTTTTTGTCATCTGCAAATGCTTTCAATTTGGACAAGTCTACAATTTTGTTGTTTGATAAAGGGCTAAGAGACTTGAACTTGCTGCATGTGAGGTAAAGGGTTATCGCTATAGTTATAATTAAGGGTTTCTTCTTGTTTTCATCATGCTATAAATGGATATTGTTTATTATTATGGTTGCGCTATCACAGGATTCTGAGCCAGTGTGACTCTCTTGTCAAACCAAGTCGTTTGTTAGTGAAAATGTACTGTAGAAAGATGTGTGTTATGATATAATTATGTGATAGGTCATCAAGTAAACATTCATTCATTTAAGGCGTTTTCATGTTCATGTACAATTTATATCAGCCATGCTCTTTGAAAAGGAGGCTTAACCCTTTACCCCATAAGGCATTTGTATGGTATCTCTAATTGAACCTAAATAACAGCAAGGATGAAGCCATTTCTTATGTGTATATGACACCTTTTGATAGCATAGAAAACATTGTGACAAAAGGTGAAATTGCTCGTCATGAGCAATTTCACCTTTTGCCACAATTTTTTCCAAAGGCTCCTACAAGCAATGCGTAGAAATGAATATCTGTGGAGTAAAGGGTTAACTCATTCAACAACAAAATTTTAGTTTTGTCCAAATCGAAAGCATTTGCAGACGACGAAATAAAAGTGACCGAAAATTTGAAAATTGTTTTGTGAAGGGTAGAAAACATTGTGGGAAAAGGAGAAAATGCTGGTAACCAGCATTTTCTCCTTTTCCCACAATGTTTTCTAAAGGCTTCTTTTCAGGGACGTCAAAAGTAGGGATTGTGTGGTAATGAGTTAACGCACCAGGAAAAGGTATAGATTCAGGTCAGCCTGTGTTGTCCATGCAGGCTGACCTGAACCAAAACTTTTCTATTGGTCACTTTTTTGCATGTCCAAGAAGAGTTTACCTAATGATTTGATCAGATGTTAGACAAAAAAGACTTTATGGATCTATGATCATGTGTTGACTTTAGTATGATGCAACTCAGAGATGCATTAAGCAACTTTTTGCTAGAGCATGACTCATATAAGTGTGAGGGAAAGCAGCTCTGTTGAAAAAGGGTGATTGATGCATCTGGGTGATGCAGTGATACAGTATACCAAACCAGTCATTCATTACACTGAATGCTGGTTACCAGCATTTTCTCCTTTACCCATACGGTTTTCGAAAGCTGTCCTTACCAGGGTCTCGAAGTCAGGATTTGATTCGTTAAAGAGTAAAGTATATTTGATTTGTTGTTTGCAGTTTCTCTCAATTTGGACCAGTCAAAATTTTGTTGTCTTATTATGTGTTCAGAACATTTAAACATGTGTGCTGAACACAGAACAAGGCTGTCTTACATAATAATCTGTAAACAGCTGTTTTGATATGAAAAATGCCACTGATTGTAAGCAGCAGTACTAAAGTAAAATGCTAAAAATGATTCAAGAACGTCATTAGAATACTTCATTCATTACTACTTATGTGTTGAACTAAAGAATTAATAAAATGATAGATCATGAAGTAACGTTTTGTTTTAATTTGACCATCCTTGGAAATTAGTCCGTTTTAATCCTTTACTACAAGACAAAAAAGTAGACTTGTCCAAATCAAAGAAGTTTGCAGAAAGTTATTCAAATATGGCTCAAATGATAGTCTGCCTTTCATAGGGTAGAAAACATTGTGGAAAAAGGAGAAAATGCCTGTTACTGACAAAGATAATTTCTTAATGGAGATGATGTTTCAAATCATACATAGTCCATAATCTGCTGCAAAAGAAAATGCCAGTCTAGCACCAGGCTATCCGTGCCTGTCCATCAGCTAGCAATTTCATGTCCCCTCCGTACCTCCTGATCGGAAATTCCTCCTTTTCCCACAGTGTTTTCTAGCCTATTGGAAAACTTTCTGCCATTCTCATCAAATTCAAAATTGTCATCTGCAAACACTTTGAGTTTGGTACAGTCTAAAATTTGTCATTTTGGGAAAGGGTTAAAATGAAATAAAGCCAACAACCAACTGTTTACATCAGCAACATAAACAAAACAAGGTTTAGCTGGACTAACAGATAATTCAGTTATGCTCTAGAGTTGCATGATGTAATCAAACACATTCCTGCTAGTTTTATCCCAAACACCTTTCAAATGTCAAAGATGTAGGACGAAAATGTGAAATTGACTGCAAAAGATGTTGGAATACAAACCTTGATTAACCCACCACCACACAATCCGTACTTTTGCTGACCCTGAGAAAGAAGCCTGTAGAAAACATTATGGGGTAACCAACATTTTCTCCTTTCCCCACAATGTTTTCTACCCTTCACAAAACATTTCAAATTTTCTGTCACTTCTAATTTGTTGTATGCAAATGCTTTGGATTTCGACAAAACTAAAATTTGTCTTTTGGTAATGAGTTAAGCCTTCACACAATTCTGACTCAACAACCCTGAAGAAAAAGGTTTTTGAAAACGTGGGAAAAGCAGAAAATGCCAATACTTAATCAGCATTTCCTCCATTTCCGTAAATGTTTTCTACCCTTCTTGTCAAAATTGAACACATTTGCAGAAGACTAAAATTAATGTGACTGAAAAGTGGAAATTTCTTTGTTGGAAAATGGAAAGCATAGAATAAGGATAAAGTGCCAGTTTAAAGCATTTTCTCCTTTTTCCAAACTGTTTTCATAAGTCTTCTTCTTCAGAATTGTTAAAAGTGTGGATTTTATGGGAAAGGGTTTAAGCCAAGTACATGTATCATTATCGTCTTACAAATTTTTTCCTTGACTAGATTTTCATGGATAATACAAGTCATGTAGTTGTCGACTTGTATTATTGCAATCCTAGTTGGAGTTATTTCCCTTTGACCATTGTGATGCATTGTGGGCATTGACTTAACCTTGGTTTTGCATTCCTAACCCTTAGAGCAATGCAACCGACTTAACAGGTGGACAGTGTAGATCCAAGATCAGACTGCATAGAACGTGCAGTCTGATCTTGGATCTACACTGTCCACTGTTTTGTTCTGGCCAATAAAGCCTTGGTAAAGCAATATTTCAGATGTTTTTACCTCACCTTAGCACAAAGTGCTCAAGGTGAGCTATTGTGATCAATCAATGTCCGTTGTCCGTCTGTCCGTCCGTTCACAATTACAAAAAAATCTTCTCCTCCTAAACTAACTATCAGATTTCAATCAAACTTCACAGAAATGATCCCTAGGTGATGCACTTTCAAAATACTTCAAATATTTGAATTCCATGAAGAACTCTGGTTGCCATGGCAACCGAGTGAAAAAAACTCTAAAAATCTTCTTGTCCAAAACTGTAAGGGCTAGAGCTTTCATATTTGGCATGTAGCATCATCTTATGGCCCTCTACCAAAATACTTCAAATCATGGCTCTAGTCTTGCAATTGGCCCTATGTTGTGGGTTCTCAGATTTTACATAGAGATAAAGAAGGAAATCTTAGAAAATCTTCTTGTCTCAAACTGTAAGGGCTAGAGCTCTCATATTTGGCATGTAACATCATTTAGAGGCCCTCTACTGAAATAGTTCAAATTATCCCCCTAGTGCAGAAATTGGCCCTATGTTGTGGGGTCTCGGATTTCACAGAGAGATAAAGAAGGAAATCTTAGAAAATTTTCTTGTCCCAAACTGTAAGGGCTAGAGGTTTCATATTTGGCATGCAGCATCATCTAGTGGCTCTCTACCAAAATACTTCAAATTATGGCCCTGCTATGAAAATTAAACTTATGTTGTTGGTCTTGGATTTCACATAGAGACAAGGAATGAAATCTTGATAAACCTTCTTGTCCAAATGGTAATGGCTAGAGCTTTCATATTTGGCATGTAGCATCATCTAGTGGCTCTCTACCAAACTACTTCAAATTATGTCCCTGATGTAAAGAACAGGCCCTATGTTGTGGGTCTCGGATTTCACATAGCGATAAAGAAGGAAATCTTTAAAAATCTCTTTGTCCCAAACGGTAATGGCTAGAGCTTTAATATTTGGCATGTAGCATCATCTAGTGGCCCTCTACCAATATACCTCAAATTGGTCCTATGTTGTGGGTTCTCGGATTTCACATAGCGATAAAGAAGGAAATCTTAGAAAATCTTCTTCTCCCAAACCATAAGGGCTAGAGCTTTCATATTTGGTATGTAGCATCATCTAGTGGCCCTCTAGCAAAATACTTCAAATTATGGCCCTGGTGTGAAAGTTAGCCCTATGTTGTTGGTCTCAGATTTCACATAGTGATAAAGAGGAAAATCTTTAAAAGTCTTCTTGTGAGCGCTTTTGAGACCACATTTCTTGCTAAGCTGAATTGAGAATCGGTTAGAATGTCAGTCTCAATAAAATCTCACATGAGTCTGCATTGAATGCTTGTTCGGAATATAACTTTGTCACTTCAAGTAAGAACGACTTCAAAATTGGTATGCATGTTTGTTGTGATATTACAGAGCACTTTGTTCAAGAACAATAACTCTACCTAACATGGATTTTGACTAATTCCACTTTGATCTTCATTTTAATAGTATTGTTTGCTTGTCCAGAGTGGAATTTTGAAGTCTCAAATCAAATTGTTTGTTGCAATGCCTGCCCTTTGCAACTATTATACCCCCTTTACAACTGGCGGTGGGATTGCATATCTTGCGACAATCTGCCGCTCTTGTTTCATCATCATTAGCCCTTGAACCTCAATATTTGGTAATTACAGTCTTTGTTGTAGAGCTTTGCTGCTTAGTACTCAGGTGAGCGATATAGGACCATCATGGTCCTCTTGTTCCTATTTAAAAATGTCTCTGGTATCAATTCAGCGCTTTAAAGGTGGGTACACATATTTAGAATTTTCACATCCCACCAAAAAAAAAAAATTAAATATCACTGAAATTTATATGAAACAAGAGGACCATGATGGTCCTATATCGAGAATCGGAGAATCGGGCCATTATTTGAAGTATTTTGGTAGAGGGCCACTAGATGATACTACATGCCATATATGAGAGCTCTAGCCCTTATGGTTTGGGACAAGAAGATTTTTAAAGATTTCCTTCTTTATCTCTATGTGAAATCCGAGAACCCACAACATAGGGCCATTTTCAAACTAGGGCCATAATTTGAAGTATTTTGGTAGAGGGTCACTAGATGATGCTACATGCCAAATATGAAAGCTCTAGCCCTTACGGTTTGGGACAAGAAGATTTTTAAAGATTTCCTTCTTTATCTCTATGTGAAATCAGAGAACCCACAACATAGGGCCAATTTCTACACTAGGGCCATTATTTGAAGTATTTTAATAGAGGGCCACTAGATGATACTACATGCCATATATGAGAGCTCTAGCCTTTATGGTTTGGGACAAGAAATTTTTTAAAGATTTCCTTCTTTATCTCCATGTGAAATCCAAGAACCCACAACATAGGGCCATTTTCAACACTAGGGCCATGATTTGAAGTATTTTGGTAGAGGGTCACTAGATGATGCTACATGCAAAATATGAGAGCTCTAGCCTTTACGGTTTGGGACAAGAAGATTTTTAAAGTTTTTTCTCTCGGTTGCCATGGCAACCAGAGTTCTCCATGGAATTCAACTCTTTGAAGTATTTTGAAAGTGCATCACCTAAGGATCATTTCTGTGAAATTTCACTGAAATCTGTTGGGCGGTTTCAGAGGAGAAGAATTTTTAAGTAATTGTTCAAGGACGGACGGACGGACGTACGCACGGACGGACGCCAGACAACGATCGATCACAATAGCTCACCCTGAGCACTATTTTGTTGTGTGGTAAAGGGCTAAGAGACAAACTTGCTGCATGTAACCAGCATTTTCTCCTTTTTCCCCCCATGTTGTCTACCTTTCCCAAAACAAATTTCTATTTTTGAGCCACATTTTTTTTGTCATCTGCAAATGCTTTCAATTTGGACAAGTCTACAATTTTGTTGTTTGATAAAGGGCTAAGAGACTTGAACTTGCTGCATGTGAGGTAAAGGGTTATCGCTATAGTTATAATTAAGGGTTTCTTCTTGTTTTCATCATGCTATAAATGGATATTGTTTATTATTATGGTTGCGCTATCACAGGATTCTGAGCCAGTGTGACTCTCTTGTCAAACCAAGTCGTTTGTTAGTGAAAATGTACTGTAGAAAGATGTGTGTTATGATATAATTATGTGATAGGTCATCAAGTAAACATTCATTCATTTAAGGCGTTTTCATGTTCATGTACAATTTATATCAGCCATGCTCTTTGAAAAGGAGGCTTAACCCTTTACCCCATAAGGCATTTGTATGGTATCTCTAATTGAACCTAAATAACAGCAAGGATGAAGCCATTTCTTATGTGTATATGACACCTTTTGATAGCATAGAAAACATTGTGACAAAAGGTGAAATTGCTCGTCATGAGCAATTTCACCTTTTGCCACAATTTTTTCCAAAGGCTCCTACAAGCAATGCGTAGAAATGAATATCTGTGGAGTAAAGGGTTAACTCATTCAACAACAAAATTTTAGTTTTGTCCAAATCGAAAGCATTTGCAGACGACGAAATAAAAGTGACCGAAAATTTGAAAATTGTTTTGTGAAGGGTAGAAAACATTGTGGGAAAAGGAGAAAATGCTGGTAACCAGCATTTTCTCCTTTTCCCACAATGTTTTCTAAAGGCTTCTTTTCAGGGACGTCAAAAGTAGGGATTGTGTGGTAATGAGTTAACGCACCAGGAAAAGGTATAGATTCAGGTCAGCCTGTGTTGTCCATGCAGGCTGACCTGAACCAAAACTTTTCTATTGGTCACTTTTTTGCATGTCCAAGAAGAGTTTACCTAATGATTTGATCAGATGTTAGACAAAAAAGACTTTATGGATCTATGATCATGTGTTGACTTTAGTATGATGCAACTCAGAGATGCATTAAGCAACTTTTTGCTAGAGCATGACTCATATAAGTGTGAGGGAAAGCAGCTCTGTTGAAAAAGGGTGATTGATGCATCTGGGTGATGCAGTGATACAGTATACCAAACCAGTCATTCATTACACTGAATGCTGGTTACCAGCATTTTCTCCTTTACCCATACGGTTTTCGAAAGCTGTCCTTACCAGGGTCTCGAAGTCAGGATTTGATTCGTTAAAGAGTAAAGTATATTTGATTTGTTGTTTGCAGTTTCTCTCAATTTGGACCAGTCAAAATTTTGTTGTCTTATTATGTGTTCAGAACATTTAAACATGTGTGCTGAACACAGAACAAGGCTGTCTTACATAATAATCTGTAAACAGCTGTTTTGATATGAAAAATGCCACTGATTGTAAGCAGCAGTACTAAAGTAAAATGCTAAAAATGATTCAAGAACGTCATTAGAATACTTCATTCATTACTACTTATGTGTTGAACTAAAGAATTAATAAAATGATAGATCATGAAGTAACGTTTTGTTTTAATTTGACCATCCTTGGAAATTAGTCCGTTTTAATCCTTTACTACAAGACAAAAAAGTAGACTTGTCCAAATCAAAGAAGTTTGCAGAAAGTTATTCAAATATGGCTCAAATGATAGTCTGCCTTTCATAGGGTAGAAAACATTGTGGAAAAAGGAGAAAATGCCTGTTACTGACAAAGATAATTTCTTAATGGAGATGATGTTTCAAATCATACATAGTCCATAATCTGCTGCAAAAGAAAATGCCAGTCTAGCACCAGGCTATCCGTGCCTGTCCATCAGCTAGCAATTTCATGTCCCCTCCGTACCTCCTGATCGGAAATTCCTCCTTTTCCCACAGTGTTTTCTAGCCTATTGGAAAACTTTCTGCCATTCTCATCAAATTCAAAATTGTCATCTGCAAACACTTTGAGTTTGGTACAGTCTAAAATTTGTCATTTTGGGAAAGGGTTAAAATGAAATAAAGCCAACAACCAACTGTTTACATCAGCAACATAAACAAAACAAGGTTTAGCTGGACTAACAGATAATTCAGTTATGCTCTAGAGTTGCATGATGTAATCAAACACATTCCTGCTAGTTTTATCCCAAACACCTTTCAAATGTCAAAGATGTAGGACGAAAATGTGAAATTGACTGCAAAAGATGTTGGAATACAAACCTTGATTAACCCACCACCACACAATCCGTACTTTTGCTGACCCTGAGAAAGAAGCCTGTAGAAAACATTATGGGGTAACCAACATTTTCTCCTTTCCCCACAATGTTTTCTACCCTTCACAAAACATTTCAAATTTTCTGTCACTTCTAATTTGTTGTATGCAAATGCTTTGGATTTCGACAAAACTAAAATTTGTCTTTTGGTAATGAGTTAAGCCTTCACACAATTCTGACTCAACAACCCTGAAGAAAAAGGTTTTTGAAAACGTGGGAAAAGCAGAAAATGCCAATACTTAATCAGCATTTCCTCCATTTCCGTAAATGTTTTCTACCCTTCTTGTCAAAATTGAACACATTTGCAGAAGACTAAAATTAATGTGACTGAAAAGTGGAAATTTCTTTGTTGGAAAATGGAAAGCATAGAATAAGGATAAAGTGCCAGTTTAAAGCATTTTCTCCTTTTTCCAAACTGTTTTCATAAGTCTTCTTCTTCAGAATTGTTAAAAGTGTGGATTTTATGGGAAAGGGTTTAAGCCAAGTACATGTATCATTATCGTCTTACAAATTTTTTCCTTGACTAGATTTTCATGGATAATACAAGTCATGTAGTTGTCGACTTGTATTATTGCAATCCTAGTTGGAGTTATTTCCCTTTGACCATTGTGATGCATTGTGGGCATTGACTTAACCTTGGTTTTGCATTCCTAACCCTTAGAGCAATGCAACCGACTTAACAGGTGGACAGTGTAGATCCAAGATCAGACTGCATAGAACGTGCAGTCTGATCTTGGATCTACACTGTCCACTGTTTTGTTCTGGCCAATAAAGCCTTGGTAAAGCAATATTTCAGATGTTTTTACCTCACCTTAGCACAAAGTGCTCAAGGTGAGCTATTGTGATCAATCAATGTCCGTTGTCCGTCTGTCCGTCCGTTCACAATTACAAAAAAATCTTCTCCTCCTAAACTAACTATCAGATTTCAATCAAACTTCACAGAAATGATCCCTAGGTGATGCACTTTCAAAATACTTCAAATATTTGAATTCCATGAAGAACTCTGGTTGCCATGGCAACCGAGTGAAAAAAACTCTAAAAATCTTCTTGTCCAAAACTGTAAGGGCTAGAGCTTTCATATTTGGCATGTAGCATCATCTTATGGCCCTCTACCAAAATACTTCAAATCATGGCTCTAGTCTTGCAATTGGCCCTATGTTGTGGGTTCTCAGATTTTACATAGAGATAAAGAAGGAAATCTTAGAAAATCTTCTTGTCTCAAACTGTAAGGGCTAGAGCTCTCATATTTGGCATGTAACATCATTTAGAGGCCCTCTACTGAAATAGTTCAAATTATCCCCCTAGTGCAGAAATTGGCCCTATGTTGTGGGGTCTCGGATTTCACAGAGAGATAAAGAAGGAAATCTTAGAAAATTTTCTTGTCCCAAACTGTAAGGGCTAGAGGTTTCATATTTGGCATGCAGCATCATCTAGTGGCTCTCTACCAAAATACTTCAAATTATGGCCCTGCTATGAAAATTAAACTTATGTTGTTGGTCTTGGATTTCACATAGAGACAAGGAATGAAATCTTGATAAACCTTCTTGTCCAAATGGTAATGGCTAGAGCTTTCATATTTGGCATGTAGCATCATCTAGTGGCTCTCTACCAAACTACTTCAAATTATGTCCCTGATGTAAAGAACAGGCCCTATGTTGTGGGTCTCGGATTTCACATAGCGATAAAGAAGGAAATCTTTAAAAATCTCTTTGTCCCAAACGGTAATGGCTAGAGCTTTAATATTTGGCATGTAGCATCATCTAGTGGCCCTCTACCAATATACCTCAAATTGGTCCTATGTTGTGGGTTCTCGGATTTCACATAGCGATAAAGAAGGAAATCTTAGAAAATCTTCTTCTCCCAAACCATAAGGGCTAGAGCTTTCATATTTGGTATGTAGCATCATCTAGTGGCCCTCTAGCAAAATACTTCAAATTATGGCCCTGGTGTGAAAGTTAGCCCTATGTTGTTGGTCTCAGATTTCACATAGTGATAAAGAGGAAAATCTTTAAAAGTCTTCTTGTGAGCGCTTTTGAGACCACATTTCTTGCTAAGCTGAATTGAGAATCGGTTAGAATGTCAGTCTCAATAAAATCTCACATGAGTCTGCATTGAATGCTTGTTCGGAATATAACTTTGTCACTTCAAGTAAGAACGACTTCAAAATTGGTATGCATGTTTGTTGTGATATTACAGAGCACTTTGTTCAAGAACAATAACTCTACCTAACATGGATTTTGACTAATTCCACTTTGATCTTCATTTTAATAGTATTGTTTGCTTGTCCAGAGTGGAATTTTGAAGTCTCAAATCAAATTGTTTGTTGCAATGCCTGCCCTTTGCAACTATTATACCCCCTTTACAACTGGCGGTGGGATTGCATATCTTGCGACAATCTGCCGCTCTTGTTTCATCATCATTAGCCCTTGAACCTCAATATTTGGTAATTACAGTCTTTGTTGTAGAGCTTTGCTGCTTAGTACTCAGGTGAGCGATATAGGACCATCATGGTCCTCTTGTTCCTATTTAAAAATGTCTCTGGTATCAATTCAGCGCTTTAAAGGTGGGTACACATATTTAGAATTTTCACATCCCACCAAAAAAAAAAAATTAAATATCACTGAAATTTATATGAAACAAGAGGACCATGATGGTCCTATATCGAGAATCGGAGAATCGGGCCATTATTTGAAGTATTTTGGTAGAGGGCCACTAGATGATACTACATGCCATATATGAGAGCTCTAGCCCTTATGGTTTGGGACAAGAAGATTTTTAAAGATTTCCTTCTTTATCTCTATGTGAAATCCGAGAACCCACAACATAGGGCCATTTTCAAACTAGGGCCATAATTTGAAGTATTTTGGTAGAGGGTCACTAGATGATGCTACATGCCAAATATGAAAGCTCTAGCCCTTACGGTTTGGGACAAGAAGATTTTTAAAGATTTCCTTCTTTATCTCTATGTGAAATCAGAGAACCCACAACATAGGGCCAATTTCTACACTAGGGCCATTATTTGAAGTATTTTAATAGAGGGCCACTAGATGATACTACATGCCATATATGAGAGCTCTAGCCTTTATGGTTTGGGACAAGAAATTTTTTAAAGATTTCCTTCTTTATCTCCATGTGAAATCCAAGAACCCACAACATAGGGCCATTTTCAACACTAGGGCCATGATTTGAAGTATTTTGGTAGAGGGTCACTAGATGATGCTACATGCAAAATATGAGAGCTCTAGCCTTTACGGTTTGGGACAAGAAGATTTTTAAAGTTTTTTCTCTCGGTTGCCATGGCAACCAGAGTTCTCCATGGAATTCAACTCTTTGAAGTATTTTGAAAGTGCATCACCTAAGGATCATTTCTGTGAAATTTCACTGAAATCTGTTGGGCGGTTTCAGAGGAGAAGAATTTTTAAGTAATTGTTCAAGGACGGACGGACGGACGTACGCACGGACGGACGCCAGACAACGATCGATCACAATAGCTCACCCTGAGCACTATGTGCTCAGGTGTGCTAAAAACAATACAAATCATCAATATTTAAGAATCATAAAATTACAAAAAAAAAATGTTTTTTCTTTTATGGTATTTCCTTTAAAAGCCTCGAGCTATTTTTAGATTTCCCTCCAAAAATATACAAAAAGGCATTGTGGGAATGTTAAAAGTGACTGGCTTGTGACTAATGACGCTGAAATTCGGTAATGGAACAAATATGTAATTATTTTCCGTAATGTCTTCTTCGGACGCTATGTTTGAAGCTTCGTCTGCCGTATATTTCCAGTATGTACATGAGTATGTTGCTCATGTAAAAAATAGACGATGTTTCCCGTGCCCATATCAGATAGATGAGTATTTATAGAATGCCATCTAGCGGGAGATAATGATGTAATGGAATTTAAGCGTTATAAGCCACACATGTCAGTCACTTGACATTCCCACAACGCTTTATTGATTTTTGGCGCGAAATCTAAAAATATCTTAGGAGGCTACGAAGCCTTTTAAGGGAATACCATCAAAAAACTTTTTTTTGTCATTTTTGAGTCTTAATTATCGATGATTTGTTTTATTTTTTCATACAAATTACAGTAACATATATATATTCTTTAATTTGGTGAGATGTAAAAATTCTAAATACCCACATTTAAAATATAGTGGGAAAAGGGAAAAATGCAGGGCACCAGCCTATCCAATATCTTAACGCTTTCCGAAACAATCCCTGGCTTTTGCGACCTAGAGATGGAATCCTTTTAAAAACATTGTGGGAAAAGGAGAAATGTATTTTCTCCTTTACCCACAATGTTTTCTACCCTGCTGGGAACAAATTTCAATTTTTGAGTTATGTT
This sequence comes from Tridacna crocea, assembly GCA_943736015.1. NCBI lineage: Eukaryota > Metazoa > Mollusca > Bivalvia > Cardiida > Cardiidae > Tridacna > Tridacna crocea. Next base: position 47,579,076 of record OX031064.1, read on the forward strand.
TATTTTCTTGTCTGAAAGTGCTTTCAATTTTGACCAGTCTAAAATTTTGTCGTTTGGTAAAGGGTTAAGATTATAACACTTCCAGACAACAAAATTATGGACCTGCCCAAACTCAAAGTGCTTCCACATGACAGAGTGAACATGAATCTAACACTGAAATTTAGTCACTGAAAGAAAATGTTGTGAGGGGTGCAGATGTAATTTTTGGAAGTCGATTACGTCAGTAATCGGTCTTCCTATGTGAACGCTCAGGCATTTGGGAAATCACCCAACAACACCAATATTCAACCAGCGAAAAAAAAGTTCTATGAAATTCAAGCATTTAATTTTAAATTCTTTCGAAAATATTATGGGAATATGACAAATGCAAACTGCAAGCATGTCGCAATATTTTGTCAGGCACACAATAATCAAATGGACCTATCCAATACATGTATACACAGTCAAATCTTTCATAGAAGACAACGTTATGGACCTGTCCAAACTCAAAGCACATGCAGTAACAAAATTAACATGAATCAAACATTGAAATTCATCGGCTGAGGGGAAAAAATATTTTGGGAAAATGGAGAATATGCAGCATTTTCTCCTTTTCCCACAATAGTTTCCAAAATCTTTTTCGATATCGTTAAAACCTGGTATTGTGTGGTGAAGGTATAAAGGGAAAATATTTGGACTGGCCCAACAAACATTTGACATTCACTCACATTCTAAAATAAACACACATGCAAAGAAAACAATGAAATGCCTTATTTTTCCAAAATGAACTAGCCCATTACAATGATAGTGTTTTCCCAGCCATGATGGAAGGTTTAGAAATCATCGATGGAAAAGGAGATCTGTTAAATAGCATTTTTTCCTTCGCCCACAATGTTTTCCATCATTTCCAAAAAGCTTTCCATCTTTGGAGCATATTTTCAACCCTTTACCACACAAACAAATTTTAGACCAGTCCCAATTGAAAGCATTTGCTGATGAAAGTTTCAATGTGGCTCATATAAAAATATTTTTCTTAGGATAGAAAACATTTTGGGAAAAGGAGAAAATGCTGGCAACCAGCATTTTCTCCTTTTCTCACAATGTTTTCAGCCTTCTCCTTCATGGGTAATAAAAGTCATTGTGTGGTAAAGGGTCATCAGTACATGCTTTTCAACTGGGCAAGTCTAAGATTTTACAGTGTAGTATATGGTTTGTCGAAATCTCAGATGTTTACAAGCTACTATGAGAAGGGTTAAAAAGAGCGAGAGAGAGAGAAATAAATCGAGAATAAGTCGACTCATCCGAATCTAAGAAATTAAAACATCATTTTTTCAAGGCGGAAAAAAGGCAACTGGGATAGTTTTTACAAAAATAGGCTCACTGAAATAAATGGAATCTTCCAATTTCAGTGAATTGTAAGGGGTCTTCAACATGATTATATGGATTTATCCAAATTCATTCACTTGTTAATGAAATGGACTTTCCAGAATTCAATGACTTGTAAAAGAACTAGAAATATATTAAATGGACTCTTCCGGAATATTTGATTTTTAAAGAAAATTTCAGATAAAATTAAGTGGACCCTTCCAAATTCAATGAATTCCAAGTCAACAGAATCAATTTAAAATGGATTCTTCCAACTTGAAAGATAAAAAAGTAACCCAAAGTTAATAATGGACACTTCTAAATTGAGAAATTGTAAGAGAAAACTAATTTTTTCTATGAAATGGACTAGTCCAAATTCAAAGAATGATTAGAAAATGCTTTTCAATGGAATGGACTCTTCCAAATTAAATGATAAGCAATGAAAAAAGCTAGAATGGACCCTTCCAATTTCAATAATTTCTATACTAAAACTTGTTCAAAATGAAATCGACTCTTCCAAATTGAATGAATGTTGAGACCCCAAAAACTAAGTAGAATGGACTCTTCCATTTTTAAAAAAAACTGAAAATAAATAATAGACTCTTCCAATATCAGATGATAGAAGATAAACAAAAAGTAAAATGGACTCTTCTATCTTTAAAAAAAACTATAAATGAATATAATGGACTCTTCCAAATTCAATGAAGGGTAAGCTATAAATTTAGAAAGAATGGACTCTTCCAACTTCACTTTAATTATTGGACTCTTCCAATTTTTTTTTTTAATGTCAAAAGCTTAGAATTTGGTAAAGTCCAAGTTTTTTTCTAGTCTGAAAGGGTAAACAATAAATGAACTCTTCCACATTTCAATAAAGTGAAGTGTTCCAGAGGTAGAATTTGATAATAATATACAGGCATTGCGAAATGATAAATGGAACCTTCCAAGTTAAATGGACTGGCTGCTTAACCCTCACAAATTTTAAAGTAAATTTTATATATCATGAGAATGGAGCCTTTTTGAAACATTTTGAGAAAAAGGAGAAAATGCTCCTTTACATTACAATAATAAATTTTATCAGTCAAGAGAAAGAAGCTTTTGAAAACATTGTGGGAAAAGGAGGATGCTGGTAACCAGCATTTTCTCCTTTTTCCACATTGTTTTCTATTCTATCAAAGCAAACTTACATAATTTGAGAAACATTTGAGTTATTTTTCTGCAAATTCTTTCAATTTGGACAAGTTTTATTTTTTGTTGTTGTAAGGTAAAGGGTCAAATAAACTGAAAGAGTTAAACCCATTCAACATTAATAGATTCATCCAGATAAGCCCCCCCCCCCAACTACACCGGACACAAAATGGGGGGGGGGCAGGTTTCATGAAAGTGAGAATTTCGTGCAGTTAACCCTTGACCACATTATACAATACTTTGTTTTTTATGATGTCCGTACCTATGAAAAAGGGTTTAAAAACAATGTTGACAAAGGAGGAAATGCTGGTGACCAAGATTTTCCACTTTTCCCCACAATGTTTTCAACCCTTTCAGAGAAAAGTCTCTAATTTGTGTAACAATTAAATTGTCGTCTGCATTTGCTTTCAAATTTAGGCCAGTCTAAAATTTTGAAGTGGGGTACAAAATTCGAGGGTTGACAATAACAACAAATCCTCAGCCTTGCATGCTTTGGACACTGAGTAAATACATGAAACCATTTGTCTTGACCCTTTACCACACAATGCTCACTTTTAATGCCCCTGAGAAAGAAGACTTTTTAAAAGCATTGTGGGAAAAGGAGAAAATGCTGGTAACCAGCATTATTTCCTTTTACCACAATATTTTCTACCCTTCCCAAACCAAATTTCAATTTTTCAGTTACTTATTTTGTCGTCTGGTCCTTTTTCGAATTTGGACTAGTCTAAAATTTTATTGTTTGGTAAACAAAATTTTAGACTGGTCCAAATTGAAAGCACATGAAGATGACAAAAGTAAATCAAACATTGAAAATTTGTTTTAAAGCTAGGTAGAAAACATTGTGGGAAAAGGAGATTCATATTTTGTACGGTCTTGCCAATCTATGAGGAAAGAGAAGGGTTGGTAAGCCAGGAGTCTTGGGTTTGATCTACATTTGAGGCTTCAAGTTTTATTTGGGATTGTTCTTGCCATGGGTATTAAACTTGAAATCCTAGCTGGAGATCTGATAATACCAATCACAAAAGAGGTCTATCAGCGATTCGTCATCCGTCAAGAAACATGGCTTTGGTTAATGGGGGCTACTTGCGCTTTACAGAAATGAAGAAATTCCTTAAATTTTTCTCTGAAACGGCCGGTCAGATCTTAATACAGTTTCACAGAGATGAATCTAGGGTGACCCTTGTCAAAAATTGTTCGGGAAATATTGATCCGTCCAGAAACATGGCTCTGGTGAATGGGGGCTACTTGCACGATATGGAAATGAAGAAATTCATGAAACTTCTCTGAAACCTTTTGTCAGATTTTAAAATAATTTCACAAAAATGTTCCTCGGATGAACCCTTTCAAAATTGTTTGCGAAATTTTGATTCGTCAAGAAACATAGCTCAGGTGACTGAGGGCTACTTGCACTATATGGCAATGAAGAAATTCTTAAACATTTTACTCTCAAACTGCTGGTCAGATTTAGGAATAATATCACAGAAATGTTCCTTTGGTGACCCTTTTTGCAAATTGTTTGAGAAATTTTGATCCATCTAGAAACATTGCTCTGGTGAATGGGGCCTAATTGCACTATAAGGAAATGAAGCAATTCATGAAAATTCTTCTTCTCTGAACCATTTGGTCAGATTTTGAAATAATTTCACAGCAACGTTCCTTCGATGACTCTTTTCAACTAGAGGCACTTGAGCGCCTGTATCGCTCCACAGGCCTGATTTTTCTGTAACGGTGAAGAGAAGTTTTTAACAATTACCATTCATTCCTGCATTTTAGGTCACTAAAGAAAAAAAGCTATGAAAAACATTGTGAGAAAATAAGAAAATAAAAGTAACCTGCATTTTCTTAGTTTTACACAATAATTTCTACCCTTTTTGATACAAGTTTTACTAATTTGAAGATTTATTATGTTGTCTGCAACATCCTTCAATTATGGCCAGTTATAAAAATTTTGTCTTCTGGTTATAGTTAACTCATTACCAAATGACAACATTTTAGGAAAGCATTTGTAGATGAAAAAATAAAAGTGACTGAAAATTTGAAAGTTGTTTTGTGAAGGGTAGATAACATTGTGGGAAAAGGTTACCAGCATTTTCTCCTTTTCCCACAATGTTTTCTAAAGTCTTCTTTGTCAGGGATCAGTTTGATTGGATAACAAAATGCCTTATCACAACAGTAAAGCCCTGTCCCTCTTTGTACCAGGTCACCAGTAGGTCAACAAACCTTTACCAGAACTAATCAAAGTGCAGAGGTTCTCTTGTTTTATATGAAAAGGATTATAGATTATGTAAAGCAACCATCTTTAACTCTTTACCAAACGACAAAATTTGGGATGTGACCAAACTGAAAGCATTTGCAGACAACAAATTAAACATTGATGAAATGATGATTTCTCTCTTTGATAGAGTAGAAAACACTGAGGGAAAAGGAGAAAATGCTGATTACCAGCATTTTCTACTTTTCCAAGAGTGTTTTCCAAAAACTTCTTCTCTTGGGTAGTTAAAAGTCAGGATTGTATGGTAAAGACTTACCACCATAGGAACTAACCTGCAATACAGCAATGAAATCAAAACAAGTAGTTTGAGAGAAGAAATTTTTCAAAGATCTTACTTTATACCATAAAAGGAAAATGAGTCTCCCACAAAAGCCATGTTTTTTGACGGATCTTTTTTTTTTTTAGGAATTCTGTAGACCTCTATCTAAGGAACATTCCTGCAAAATAATAATGCTATCCAATTAGCGGTTTGGGAAAGAAAGATTTTTATAGGTTTTTTACTTTGGTTGCCATGGCAACCAGAATTATTCAAGGAACACAATTATTTGAAGGAATCTGAAAGAGGACCACCTAAGGAACATTCCTGTGAAATTTGGTAAAAATCCAGTCAATAGTTTCTGAGGAGAAGTTTTTTAAAGAAAAAACTTACGGACGGACGCACGACGGACACAACGCCATGACAATAGCTCGCTGGCCTTTGGCCAGTGGAGCTAAAAATTGTTCACAAAATTGTGCTCTGTCAAAAACCATGGCTCTGGTGGCGAGGGCTATTTGCACTACAGGGACATGGAGAGGAATTTCTTAATTCTTTTTGTCTGGAACAGCTGGTCAGATTTTGAAATAATTTCACAGAAATGTTCCTAGAGTGACCCTTTTCAAAATTTGTTAAAGAAATTTTTATCCATCAAAAATAACAGCCAGCTTTTGGCACCTGCATGTGGTGCTCTTGTTCGACCTTTGTTTTTAGTAACTATCAAACATCTGCTCTTCTTCAAGTACTTGTCCTTGGCTGATCTATCCAAACATTCATCTGCAGAATTCCAATTCATTAGAATCATTGCTGTGGTCATGATTGTAGGGAGTGTGACAGATTTTGAGATGACTTTTACAGGACTGGTGACCCTTTCAAAATTGCTTGGCAAAATAATGATTTTGTTTACAAAGTTACAATATTATCACATAATCTCCTTTGTTTTCAGTGTAATATACCCATTACAAATTGTCTTATCTGATACATGTTTGATATCACACTTGTGTGATGTCATTTTTGACTTCATTTTGTACATATTACATAGAAGTGAATGGGTCTTATGGATATTGCCGCAGGTGCATTTATGAAACTTTTTACATCATTTAATCTATATTTTGTGAAATGTCGCTATGCTATATAAAGAATCTGACATTCTTGGACGTTTGAGATAAGATTTTATTAACTCTTTACCCCATAAGGCATTTCTACGGTATCTCTAACTGACCCTAAATGACAGCAAGGATGAAGCCTTTTCTCATGTGTATGTGACACCTTTTGATAGCATAGAAAACATTGTGACAAAAGGTGAAATTGCTCGTCACAAGCAATTTCACCTTTTGCCAAAATGTTTTCCAAAGGCTCCTACAAGCAATGTGTAGAAATGAGTATCTATGGAGTAAAGGGTTAAACTCATCAAGGCTTGCTGTATAACATTTCTCTTGACTCGTTTAATAAAATCTAATCTCAAAAGCCCACCCATGTCAGATTCTAGATCATCTCAAAAAAAATCAGGTGAGAGATCCAGGGACACCATGGCCCCCTTGTTCTTTTTTCCTGCCAGTGGTCAGAGTTTATTTTTCCTGTGTCCCAATATGCAGCTAGAGTTTCCTTGGGTTTGAAATTATTTTTTCATATACATCCATACTTGTGTGTATGAGTGTTAACCCATTACAACACAATCCCTACTTTTGACACCTGTGAGAAAGAAGGCTATAGAAAACATTGTGGGAAAAGGAGAAAATGCTGGTAACCAGCATTTTCTCCTTTTCCCACAATGTTTTCTACACTTCAGAAAACATATTTCAAATTTTCGGTCACTTTTATTTTGTCATCTGCAAATAAATATTGTCGTTTTGTAATGAGTTAAGGATTTTAAATTGTTTTATTTTCACATTATTATTCCCCAAACATCAAAAAACACCCGGTTCTAATATCACCTGATAATGAAATTTTGAACTTGTCCAAAGTGAAACAATTTGCAGGTAACAACCCTTGTAGGTCTGCTGTGGCCCAGAGAATAGACATATCCATATTTTTTACCAATCCAACAACACTGTTCATTCATTTCATGTCGATACCTAGAAATAGGTCAAAAGCTGGCACATCAGGCTACGCTGAAAAATGTTACATGGGTTGACAATTTGTTTTATTCTGAAGCAAGGGCCCTAGACGGCTCATGGTTGAACTTTTACCAAACAATCATGTACTTGGATTTTTCACAAAATGTTGTTAAGTCTGATCCTTCATCTACAGGGTCAACTTTGCTGAAACACAACAGAGTAAAAGCAGCTAACAAATTGCAATCTTTCTGAATCTCAATCTTCATTAAAAGAGCCCACTGGATTTATTTACTTTATTACCACACAATCCAAAGTCTTAATTACCCAAATGAAAACGGCTTTTGAAAACATTGTTGGATAAGGAGAAAATGCTGGTTACCAGCATTTTCTCCTTTTCCACAATGTTTTCTATCATTTGAAAAACATGTATTTTATGTTTTGAGTAACATTATATTTTTGTCATCTGCACATGCTTTCTGTTTGGACAAGTCTTAACCCATTATCACACAATCTTTGCTTTTGACGACCCTGAGAAAGAAGTCTTTAGAAAACGTTGGAAAAGGAGAAAATACCAGTAACCAGCATTTTCTCCTTTTTCCCACAATGTTTTCTTCTCTTCACAAAACAAATTTCAAATTTTCAGTCACCTTAATTTTGTCGTCTGCAAATAATTTTGGTTTGGACAAGCCTAAAACATTGTCATTTGGCTTATGGCAAAACATTTAGGATTAAATATCAAAGCATCAGAAGATATCTGAAGCTAGTGGTGCACATGGTACCTGGATAGGAAGTAAGCCTTAAGACTATTTATTTATGAAATTCCTTTTTGACTACCAGTGTGCATCTTCGCAAGCCAAGGCTGACGATTCACTATGCTACTCTAACCTTGGCGGATCGAGCTGGATTTTTACATTCCCCCTATACACTTTTTCATTGGATACAGCCATCTCTTACTGCAACGAATGAAATCACTTGTAGCATTTCATCTTTGATAAAAATAGAACAAGGTCGGTACCTTTCAAATAGAAGGTAAACATAGAAACCCACGTGGATGTCTGCTTATCGCTTCATGTGTATTCGTAAGCGGTTTGTAAAACGATATTTCATCGGCTTTTAGAAATATGATGTAAAAGGGGGTTATAACCAGCGTCCAATAGAGGGCTTATCGCAGGAATCTCGAAATCGGGCTCAATCAGCCAAGGTAAGATCCGCGTAGTTATCGTAACCTAGGCTCGCGAAGATGACCAGTATGGGACAGTGATCAAAGTGTAAGAATCAAAACCTAAAGGCCCTTGGTTCCATTCTCACTTATACAGCTGTTTTTTTTTAGTGAATGTCATAGGGCCAACACACCTCAGAAACATAGCGCAAATTCCTTTCGCTACTCTGAACACTTCAAACATGTTCTAGGTCAATGGAGTATTTCAGAAACACTGTGCCCTGTTCTTCAGAAGATGTTCTGACTGTTCTAAATCGATCGAGGTGCAGCGCACCTAGTTGATACAAGATGGCTGAAAGACGGACAATTCTTCATGTCAAAATTTGCAACTGTTCTTTTTCACAAAATGAATGCCATAAATAGGGGCATAGTAGACTCATCTCTACTCTCTCTCGGCAGCTTATCATATCCTCAACTTACACAGCTAGGACTAGCTCTTGCAACAGCCACCATGCAAATGTACTTTCATTTAGATATGGTCTGGAACAATTTTCGAACATGCTCCATTCAGAACATACTTCCAGAACAGTGTATTGTGTTCTGAAATATGCCATTGTTTCAGTAATATTGCAGAGCCAAATCATTCACTTATGCTTACATGGGGTTTCTTTTATCAATACTTTGCGCAACAACCCTTGGCTGCTTTCCCATCAGTGTTGGTTGACTATGCTTGAAGCGATGATCAGAGTGAGAGAGGAATGAATTGTGTCACAATGATTATCATCTGACCTAGGGAAGAAATTACCAAGCTGGAGATTCGAACCAGCAACCACTGTTTTCGAGTCTAGTATGCTCACAACTGCAATCCTGGCTCAGCCAAAGGAACCGAAAAGACATTATTTCATGACTTCTCAAAATCAAATTTAATGAAGTAGTTAAAAACAAACACTGTACATTTAACATTTATTTCTATAAAAAAGAATCCCAAGTAGATCTGGAAAATGAAATTCACTGGTGTTGAGTGTTAGCTAATTGCACATTTATTACTACAATAACCATTATTATAATACAATATAATAAACAATGCTGGCAAAAAAAACAACTGCCGGTGAACACAACCCAAACAATCAATCATTAAAAACGAGTGGCCCCAACAGCCCTCATTTGCTCACCTGAGGTAAATATAGCAATAAGTTTGAGAAAGCACACCTCCAAAATCTATCCATGAATTCATGGGCTTTCTGTAACAAGTATATTGAATTACAGTGTTTTAAGGCCAGTGACTGCTTTCCGAAGTAGATATCATAAAGTCAACTGTTTCATTTCATGGTAGAGCTATGAAAAATATTTGCCATTCTTGGATTCAAACTCATGAATCAAGGATTACAGGCCTTGGTAACCATAATTTTTTTCTTTTCCCATAAAGTTTCCAATAGTCATTAAAACACAGGCAGAGGGTTAAAGCTAGACATAGAATTGGCAGAAATGTTAAGTTTCACCCGATCTGAAGTCATGGTTTCTAGTCACACTCAATTTTAACCCATTAGTACACAGTCCCTAGTTTTAATGACCCTGTTAACCCAATACCACACAATCCTTACATTTGATGCCCCCTGAGAAAGAAGCCTTTAGAAAACATTGTGGGAAAAGGAGAAAATGCTGGTAACAAGCATTTTCTCCCTTTCCCACAATGTTTTCTACCCTTCACAAAAAAAATTCAAATTTTCAGTCACTTTTATTTTGTAGTCTGCAAATGCTTTCAATTTGGACCAGTCTAAAATATTGTTGTTTGTTAATGAGTTAAGGGAGGGCTTTTGAAAACAATGCGGGGAAAGGAGAAAATGCTGGTAATCAGCATTTGCTCCTTTTCTCACACTGTTTTCTACCTCATCAAAAACAAAAATCATCATTTCAGTTCCATTTAGTTGTTGTCTGCAAATCCTTTCAATTTAGAGCAGTCCAAGATTTTGTCATATGGTAAAGAGCTAAACAGCATTCTAAGTCTTAATTCTAGATCAAAAGTTACACAAAGTAACACAATTTCCATTGGTTCAACCACCTGGTGTAGCTATTTAGAAATGTTGTCTTTTTTCAAATCTAGAAAGCTCCTGAGAACCAGTATTATTGGAAAAACCACAATCCAGGTCAGCTGGTGAATATGGCTTGCAACATACGAAAAGGGGCATTTGGACATTTGCGTAAAGTGTCATTTCGGATCAGCCTGCGCTGCCCGCGCAGGCTAATCCGAGACAACACTTTCTGTTTTTATGTAATTTTCTGTTTTGCACAAGTCTACTGTAGCACAAAATCTAATGGAGTCGTAAAGTTCCGTCTCAGATTAGCCTGTGCGGACTGCGCAGGCTGATCCGAGATGACACTTTACACAAATATCCGAATGCCCCTTTTTGCGTATTGCAAGCCATATGGTCCCTAGTCTTCAAATTTAGAACTCAAACAGAGGCATGTGATTTGTTATACAATTGTGTATATTGCAAAAAAAGAAACAATTAAAGACTGTAGGTCAACCCTTTATCACACAATCACAAGTTCTAAAGACCTTAGGCAGATAAGCTTTTGGAAACATTGTCATTTCCCACAATGTTTTCTATCACTTGGGCCATATCTGGTTTGTCTTTTGCACACACCTTTTAAATTTGAACAGTCTACAACTTTACCATGTAGTTAAGAGTACACTGGTAAAGAGTAAATTAGTAAATAAACAGGTAAAGAGTAAATTGGTAAAGAGATAAAGAGTAAAGAGGTAAAGAGTAAATTGGTGGATCTGTAAACAAAATGTTGATAACACAAAGCTCCAGATAAGAGGGAGTGATGATTTTTAAAATCCATTATTTCTCTTCGACACCCTATGATGTGTGTACTTATTAGAATCATCTGGATGAGACAATTCTAATGAGTATCCACAACATAGGGTTTAGTGGAAAATTAATAATATTTTCAATTTTGAAATCAAAATCACTCTCTCTATCTGGAGCTCTGTAATATTGCCAAACAAGAGGGCTTTGATGGTCCTGCATCTCTCCACTGGCTAATAAGTAATAACACTACAAGCCAAACATTACAGTACTTGGCCAATTTGTTTCAAACTTGAAGACATACTAAATTTTTTCCATAAAATCCTATGAGAAAGTTATGACCTCTTGGCTAAACCACTTTTGACCACAAAGCTATAATTACTCGAATCCTTGTGGAGGTCCACAAGATAATGCCCCATACCAAATAATACAGGTCTAGAATGTGTGGTTATAAACAAGAACATTTTCAAATTTTGCTCAATAAAAGGTCCTGTAAAACATGAGACCCATGAGACAGAGCTAAATTCAGTAGCACTAGGTCTTATTAGGGATAGTAACAAGAGGATTTATAAAGTTTTCACCACATAAGTCCATGTAAAACTTGTGACTTCTGGTGTCAGGACAAACTTGACCCCAATACCATCATTTGGGCCCTCTTGGTAGAGGCCAACTAGTTAAAGCTACATGCAAAATTTGATAGTCCTAGACCTAATGGGTAGGTACAAGTAGATTTTTGAAGTTTTCCCAATATAAGCCCATTTAAAACTTGTAAACCCCAGGGTGGGGACAATTTTGACCCCAGGGCTATTACTTGAAGGCACTTGGTAGAGGTCTACTAAGGAGGACCATGGCAGGATCATTTCTGTGATGTTTTATCAAAACTGGATGGGTAGTTTCAAAGAAGAACATGTTTGAGATAAAAGTTAACACATGCAAGCACAGACGGACACTCGGGCAGACAGATGGACAACAAACACATGGCCATGACACAAGCTCGCTTGCCTTTGGCTAGTGGAGCTAATAAACTGCATACTCTAGAGAAACAAAAGTAGATAAATTGAAAAGACAAAGAAAATTGCACTTAAATAAAGGATATAAAAGAACTGAATGAAGAACTGGTAAAGTCAACCTGTATCAAACAACAAAATTAGAACTTTTGATATTGTAAGTTTTAGCAGATTAACAATTACATGTGATTCAAATAATTGGACCTGTCATTGTAATAGGACAACAACAGGTTAAAAGAAAATGAAATGATTATGATCCACATTGTAACAAGTTATATTTTCTGAAAAATTCTAGCCTATACAGCCTTAACTCTTTACCAAACGACAAATTTGCAGACTGGTCCAAATTGTAAGCATATGCAGGCAACAAAATAAATGTGGCTGAAAAATTGAAATTTGTTTTGTGAAGGGTAGAAAACATTGTTGGAAAAGGAGAAAATGCTGGTCACCAGCATTTTCTCCTTTTCCTACAATGTTTTCAAAAAGCCTCTTTCTTAGGGTCATTTAAATTTGGGATTGTGTGGTAAAGGGTTAAAACTGAAATATTTAGATATTTTTTCTATGATTTAAAATAGCCAACTACATCTCCACACATCAACTACATGTATACCAAATAATTCATCACAATTATGGATCCATAAATTTCATATAGCAACAGACTGAACAGCAACCAAGGTATGATGGCCCTTGTATATACAGAGCTGACAAAGAGCAAATAGAATCAACCCTTTTGTTGATACTTTTTCCACAGACATTTTGAGCTCCCTTTTCACAGGGCATGCCTAATTTCTGTTTTTGAGCACAATGGGTTATTATATTAAAGATTACTACTGTCCAGCACTCTTGAGGATAAAGGTGGCCCTTCAGATTTTGGGATAAAAATTTTACAAATATGCAAAAAAAATCATCCTTATACTCCCAAAGCCTTTTAATTTGCATTCATAAAACTCCAGTAGTTGAAAACTATCCGACAACATGAGAAATTAGAGATTTACTATGGCCCAGGTTGGCACCAACGGGAGACACATTCTATTTTTAAATGATCAAATCTCTCATTTACATACAGGGATGCATAGACAAAGTTTCAAACATAGTGTCCGAAGAATACAATATGGAAAACAATTATTACATGTCTGTCATGTAATGGATTTACACTAAGCGTTATTAGTCACTTACCATTCCCATAATGCTTTATTGGCATTTTTGGCGCGAAATCTAAAAATACCTCGACAGTCTAAGTAGCCTATTAAGGGAACACCATCAAAAAAAATTTTTTTTTGTAATTTTATGAGTCTTAAGTATTGATGATCTGTATTATTTTTTCATATAAATTTTAGTGATACATATATTCTTTAATTTGGTGAGATGTAAAAAATCTAAATAGCCAACCTTTAACAGTTCCATAGAACAAGAGCACCACATGCCAGTACTAACGCTCAGCTGCAGTTGCTCTTAGAAAATATACTGATTATCAATGAAAATTTCAAATGGAAAAAGGGCATAACCGTGTCAAAAATATTCTAATGGTAACCTTCTTCACTAGTGTGTGTTTCTGTTTTGACAGTTAATATCTTTGAATCAAAGTAATATTTTTGGTTATGGAAGAGATATTTTGAAATTGTACGTTTTTATGCACCATGACACAGACTATATGGGATGAACAGCAGGGCTAATGAAATACCATGATGTTTTCTTTAACAAGAGCCAAACTAAAAATTGAAAATATGTCAGAGCTCCAAATAGAGGGAGTGATTTTGATTCCAAAATTGAAAATATCAATTATTCTCCACTAAACCCTATGTTACGGGTACTCATAAGAATTGTCTCGTTGAGACAATTCTAATGAGTACCCACAACAAAGGGTTTGGAAGAGAAATAATGGATTTAGAATACCATCACTCCCTCTTATCTGGGGCTCTGATATATAAATAGTAAAGATTGCTAATATTGGATGATTATAATTATACCGGTAATGTCTCAGACTGTTTAGTCATTCTAAAAATACTTTACACAGACTAATAAGCTCTAAATATGATTATTGAAGACAATGCAACTATTAAGTAATATAGGTGGGTAAGTGTAAACAATAACAAAAATAATGAAATTAAATAGAAATGATAATAATAAAAAAAATAACAAAGAGGACTGCAGGCTCACATACAACTCAGAAAAAAGACAACAACTTAACCCTTTACCACACAAGGATGACTTTTGACGACCCTGAGAAAGAAGCCTTTTGAAAACATTGTGAGAAAAGGAGAAAATGCTGGTAACCAGCATTTTCCCCTTTTCCCCACAATGTTATCTACCCTATCAATAAACAATTGCACCATTTTAGCCACACTGAAATCGTGGTCTGAAAATGTTTTCAATTTGGACAGGGCTAAAATTTTGTCATGTGGTAAAGAATTAAGCCTTTATTCACTGAGTCATGAACCAAACTTGAGCCATGCTCTGTGAAAAAGGGGCATAATCCATCTCTCTGATGCAGGATACCATGCAGTCAATACCTAATTACACACTAAATGTTTAAAAACTGACTGAAACATGTGGTAAACTGGTCTTTTAACATGCAATAAATTTACAGACTGTGCAGACTGACATGAATAAATACAATGTACTTTTGAAATGCACTAAGCCCCCTTTTGACACAGCATGGCTCTTTTGTATAGGACAACTCCATTCTAGTAATCTTTAGATCATCAAGATGAATGAATAATAAATACATGAAAACATGTTGTTACAATGTTGTGCCAAAATGTGAATATCAATCATTAACAAGCATCTCTCCTCTTCTCACAATCTTTTTTGTGTTTATCTTTAAACACATAACTTGTCCGCAGAAGGTAATGAATTAACCTTTTACCAGACAATGCAGACTTTTAACCGCCTCAAGAAAGAAGACCTTTGAAAACATTGTGGGAAAAGGAGAAAATGCTGGTATCCAGCATTTTCTCCTTTTCCCACACTGTTTTCTGCCCATCTCAAAACAAGTTTATAAAGTCCCATTTATTTTGTGGATCTGCAATTGCTTTCAATTTGCAACTAATATTTGGTCGTTTGGTCAACCCTTTCCCAAACGTTTTATTGTAGACCCTACAGCATTGAAAGCATCTCCACACGACAAATTTGAAATTTGTTCAAATTAACTTTAGTTCTTTAACAGATCAGAAAAACATTGTGGAAAAAGAAGAAAATGCTGCTTAACAGCATTTTCTCCTTTTCCCCAAAATGTTTTTCATCAGGTCTCTTCCTCAGGGTTGTGAAATCAGGAGATTGTTTGGTAAAGGGTCAAGAGTTGAAACAATCATATAAGTATGATGGTGGATTGACAGGTAGTATCTCCAAGCTTTTGTTCAATGTGACTCTTCAGATTCTCATAGATCCTCTGTGTCTTTTTGGACATTTTAGAACTCTGTAACAAGTTGGGTAACTGTTGTTTGAGGTGTGAATTTATCTCCATGTCAAATTCCAGAACTGACTTGGGACTCTCTTGGCTGTAGTTCTCTATTGTCATTGTCACTGGATTTTCAGTGGCAGCTGCAACAGTTGGGTTTTTCTTTGACCCAGTCTGAGTCAGATTTTTCTTAGACTGGCTGTACTTTTCTAATATTTGATCTGCTTCTGAATGCTCAATTACCCTTCTTTGTCCGAAATCAAGTCCTGTTGGTTTTGAGATTTTCTCTGTAGAGTCTTTGTTTCCTTCTAGCTTACTTATGACTTCCACTGTTATTTCAGGTCCAAATTTATGATTGGACTCTGCTTTTACTTCTTTATCTAGCTTTGTTCTTGCGTTATTGCCTGGATCAGTATCATACATTTTAATCTTATCTGTCTGCCCTGCCACAGGTTCATCCAAACCAAAGACAATTTTAGAACCTGAAGGTTTAGTGCTATTACCTTCCAATACTTTAGCATTAGTTTTGTTCCCAACAAGTTCTTGAAAGACATCTTCAGTCATATCATCAAGGGCATCACTATCCATATCATCATCAGGTTCTTCAAATGAACATTGGGGAGATTCTAGGATCTGTTTTGTGTTAGTGGCCAGAATCCCACAGCTTCCTAGCAGAGCCTCTCTTTCCAGGTCAGACTGAGTAATTTCTGTTGGCTCATCTACTGTCGAGTCATCCCTACTGTATGTTCTCACCCGGGAGGTTTTAGTTTTGGATTTAACCTGTCCGTCAATGCTGTCCTTGATTTCAATTTTGGGTTGTTCCAGTTCATCTTGGTTGTTCACATAGAAAATACTTGTTCCTGGAACTTTTGAAAGCAAACGTCCTGCACCAGCACGCCCAATTTTCATTTTGCTGACTAGATTCAATGATGAGAGATTGACTTTTGGCACCGGTAAATCAAAACTTCCACCCATATCTGGAAACTTGGCCTTATTTAATTTTGACATATTGGGTAACCATGCCTTCATTCTAGAGGGAGATATCATGGTATTCTTTTCATTTTTCCGACGGGCATCACTGGGAAAAGTATTCAGCTTCTCAGTAGATCCTTTAGCAGATGATGAGGTGGCTTTACGAGCAAACATAGGAGAAGTTTTACATGAACTGTTTTGTGAGGAAATGTCACTGGACGAGATGTCCCGTGGTAGTTTTATTTTGGCCAAGGAGTTTTCCTGTTGTTGCTGGTGTATATCCATTACCTCTGGGTGGGGTTTGGTCTTCTTCCTGAAGTCAAAAATAGCGATTCTTTATGGCACATAAACGTCCAAACAGGCTTGTCAGTGAAATGGCCTGCAGATATCCAAATTTAGACTCATTACCAAATGAAAATATTTTAGGCTTGTCCATCATAGAGATTCATTGTGATAAGTTTGAACTTATTCCAATGAAAACTGTGGGAAGAGTTGCATGTACAAGAAATTGTGGACGGACAGACAGACAAACACACAAACGACCTGGGCCATAACAAAAACAACCCTTCAGGCATACAAGAATTATAACTCTTGTAATGCCCTCCCTAAGGCAGCTTTGCAAAATTACAGATTATGGACTTCTTTACATACAGAAATGTTTGAGAGCTCAAGGGATACCTTACTTTGCTAGTATACTTGTGGTAAAATATCCGAACCGAAAAGTTTGCAAATTTTCCAAATTTGCAAAATCAAAAATATTTCCACTTTGCAAGAATTTCACTTAACCCTTTCCCAAACAATCCCCGGTTTTTACGCATCTGGAATAGTAGCATTTTGAAAACATTGTGGGAAAAGGAGAAAATGCTGGTTACCAGCATTTTCTCCTTTTCCTACAATGTTTTTTAAAGGTTTCTTTCTCAGGGGTGTCAAAAAATGGAATTGTGTGGTAATGGGTTAAACAGTATTTTACCATTACATATGAACATGACCTTGAACCAAAATCATTTTGCAATCAATACGTAAATGTTCAAGTAATAGCTCTTACAAACCCATGAATAACCAATCAGTTGACCATCAAACTGATCTTCACTTTAGACCTGCATAAACAAGGCGGGGAATCACATGACACAACAACAACAACAATGACCGTTATTTGAAAAAATTCCCCGACTTCAGGTAAGAAAATCTTCAATAATTCCGTTAATACATGACCGATTGGAATTTGGTTTGAAGCAGAGAAGGCGGAAGGACTCCAGGGATTTGCTTGATGTGTTAGATTTTTTAAACAATACCTGATAAAAAAGTTATTGACGAGCAAACAATTTTTTTACCCTGGATAATTTGTTTGCTCGTCAATAACTTTTTTATCAGGTGTTGTTTAAAAAATCTAACACTTCAAGCAAATCCCCGGAGTCCTTCCGCCTTCTCTGCTTCAAACCAAATTCAAATCGGTCACGTATTAACGGAATTATTGAAGATTTTCTTACCTGAAGTTGGGGATTTTTTTTCAAATAACGGTCATTGTTGTTGTTGTTTTGTCATGTGATTCCCCGCCGTGATAAACCATTGTTTCTCATGAAACCTCTTTCTACTTATCATTGGGCATCAGCATTTTCTCTCTTTCCCTCATTGTTTTAACCCTACATGTATTTCAAAGATTTTTATACTTGCCCACACTGAAAGTCTTTTGCAAACAACAAAATAAATGTAACCAAAATTTAGCAGACAACAAAGTAAAGGTAACTAAAAAAGAAAATTAGAAATTTACAAAGTTACCAGTATCTTTTTAATTTTTCTATGATGTTTTCAAAAGCCCCCTACCGGTATATAAGGGTCATTAAAACTTGAAACTATGTGGTACAGAGTTTACTCGTTACCAAATGACAATATTTTAGGCTTGTTCAAATCAAAAGCATTTGCAGTTGACAAAATAAAAGTGACAGAAAATTTGAAATTTGTTTTGTGAAGGGTAGAAAACATTGTGGGAAAAGGAAAGCATTTTCTCCTTTTCCCACAATGATTTCTAAAGACTTCATTCTCAGGGTCATCAAAAGTAGGGATTTTGTGGTAATCGGTTAAATACTTACTTTTCAAGTTTCTGTTTTTCCTCAACATTCAGTTCAATGGACAGAATATTTTGTGCAGCGACAAAGGTCTCAGCAATCACATTTAGTTGTTCTGAAAGACAGGAAAATATTACAGACCGTAAACACATGAGCCACGTACTGTTGAAAGGGGTAAAAGCCGACCTGAGTCTATTTTTTTTTGCTTTTGGTAAATTCTCTGCATGTCCAAGGACCATTCCACTTTGGGATGGATTATACAGATTCATAATTATGTAATGCTTGATATAATGTATATATGTATTTATTAACTCTTTACCAAATGACAAAATTGTACACTGGTCCAAATTGAAAGCACTTGCAGATGACAAATTATATGTAATTCAAAAATTGAAATTTGTTTCCAGCAGGGTAGAAAACATTGTGGGAAATGGAGAAAATGCTGGTTACCAGCATTTTCTCCTTTTCCCACAATGTTTTCAAAAGGCTTCTATCTCAGGGTCGTTAAAAGTCGGGATTGTGTGGTAAAGAGTTAAGCTTCTCTTTTGCAAGAGTGTGGCTTATTGTAGATTATGTTGAACATGACGAGAATATAGAGAAAAAGTACATTGTGTCATCGTAAATATTATAGGTTATTGCACACGGGAGTATAATTATTGTGCTGAACAAATTCTTTTAGCAGAGTTGCCTGAGCTTGTAAGGGCAACTACACCAAAAGAACAAGTTCAACACAATATATTTCCATACAAGTACAATAAACTTTTTATATTATACTTTGATATTGTTTACTAACAATATTTTCAACAAATTCGTCGATATATCTTTTTTAAAAATATTCTTAATCATTCCAAAAGCAAGGAGAAATTTGTTTCGTCGCCATAACATGCTTTAGTGGAATTTTCAATTTTGGCATTTGATGATGTCACTGTTGCTAATGGTATGTAAACAAACAAGATGACAACCAAGGATCTTTTTTCATCGCTTTATCATTTCATCAGTGATAAACATGTCCAACAAATTCTTCATACCTTTGTAGTGACTGACATTCTGGAAGCAAGTACTCTGTTTATTTATCATGTTTTTTATAAGAACAATGCGTTGACAAGTTTGTACATCTTGATGTCTTGATGCAGGATTTTTTTATATTGGCCGCTGTTCATATTTTGATTTTTAAAGAAATGGCGGGTTTTGAAATAGTTCCATAGTTAGCAACGCAAAAAAAAGCTCTAAACTATATAATATCAAAGTATGCAAAATAGAAAAATATTGCATACTTTCATCCAGCGCGAATGCATAAGTACAATATCAAAGTATATAATTAAAAATACCTAATGAGGTTAGAAGGGATAATTGTTGAGCCTTGGCAAAAAAAAATATCAGTTCTCAAGATATTTTTTATATATGACAACACTAGGTACGTATTCTATTTATCTTTAAATTTTTATCTGATTTTTCTATATTTATTTTTTCTGACAATGAAAAACACAAATTAGAGATATTTTCAGATGAAACAGGTATGGATTAGCTGTAATAATGATATCATAAACGATGCTGACTAGGTCATACAGTATATTTTACCACTGGAAAATTTATTAATGTTCTATTAACCCTTTACCAAATGATGCAACTTTCTCCCTTCCAAAATTGAAAGCATTTGCAGACGACAATTTCAATGTGGCTCAAATGGTGCAGTTGTTTACTGATAGGATAGAAAACATTGTGGGGAAAGGAGAAAATGCCGGTTACCAGCATTTTCTCCTTTTTCCGCAATGGTTTCCAAAGGCTTCTTTCACAGGGGCGTTAAAAGTCGGGATTGTGTGGTAAAGGGTTAATATCAATGGTTTATAAAAAACTATTGTATAAATATCTGTGGTACTAGTATATATACAGAAAAAAAATATCGCATAGGTGTTATTGCATGGATATTTGCTTATTTGAAGGATGAAATTATACGCCCCCTCCCAATAACGGCAGTGGCATAACAACAATATTATTAGTACCTTTAGCTTCCTCTGGTGTTTTAATGGTTATCACTAAGTTATTGAACAGTCTAGTACTTGGCATCTTAAATGTGTGAAAAAAGCCTTCATCAGCATAATGTCTGTAATATAATCTCATCACCACTGTCTTAGACTTGAAGAAGGAAGGTTCTGAACCTGTTGTCAAAAACACAAAGTGAAACATGGATTATTCAAACAGCCAATAATGTGAATCTGTTGTCTTGAAAACATGAAAATTACAAATTTAAAGCAGAAAAGGTCTTCCCTTTTTGAGGTTTATAAGACCAACACCATAACCACTAAACTAATGTATCGTTTTTAACCCTTTACCTAACAACAAAATTTTAGACTGGTCAAGACTGAAAGAACTTGCCGATGACAAAATAATCGTATCTAAAAAACTGAAATTTGTGTCTAGAAGGGTAGAAAACATTGTGAGAAAAGGAGAAAATGCTGCCAACCAGCATTTTCTCCTTTCCCAACAATGTTTTTAAAAAGCTTCTATCTCAGGGTCATAAAAGCCAGGGATTATTCAGTAAAGGATTAAACCAGGATGAAGCCATGCATTAAAGGAGTGGTCTTCTGTAACACATCCCCTTTTAACCCTTTCCCAAACAACAGATTTTAGACTCTTCCAAACTGAAAGAGTTTGCAGACGACAATTCTAACTTTCATAACAATGGCAGAAAATTATCCGAACGGGCAGAAAACACTGTGGGAAAAGGAGAAATTGCTCGTTACGAGCAATTTCTCCTTTTTCCCACAGTGTTTTCAAAAGACTTGTACTGCAGACACGTAAAAACAAGGGCTTGTTTGGGAAAGGGTTAAAGTCATTATTCATTGACAACTCAAAGCCTTATTTGGTAAAAAAAAAAAAGTTTTTGGACAACAAAATGGGATTAATGGCTCAATGGGCAATCCAGGATAAGTCCCCATCTTATGAGCAATGCCCATAAATAATATGCATGGCATATCAGAAATTTAGGGACTATGCAGGATGCAAACCTAGAACATCTAGACAAAAGGCCGACATCATAACCTTTGATCTATAGAGAATTTTCCCCGACACAGTTGTTGGGTATTGTATTTGAACTGGGATGAAGCCATGCATAAAGGAGTGGTCTCCGAACACCCCATCCCCCTTTAATGACTCATAGCCTTATTAGGCTAAAATTCTGTTTTTCGACAACAAGTGGGATTAATAGCTCAATGGCCAATCCCAGATAAGCCCCCATCTTACGAATAAAGTCTGCAACAAGGAGACAAATGCATAGCAGAAATACATGGACCAGGCTGGATTCAAACCTAGAACACACGGACAAAAGGCCAAACACAGTTGTAAGGTGTTGTATCCAATTCTTTACAAAACGACAAAATATTAGAATTGCCCAAAAATTGAAATTTGCCTCCAGCAGAGTAGAAAACATTGTGGGAAGAGGAGAAAATGCTGGTTACCAGCATTTTCTCCTTTTCCCACAATGTTTTCAAAAGGCCTCTATCGCAGGGTCATTGAAAGATGGTATTGCGTGGTAATGGGTTAAACCTGGATGAAGCCATGCATGAAAGAGTGGTCTCCCGTAACAATGTGAAGGCTGATCTTGCTTTACATTCTCAGCAAAGTACATCCACAGAAAAGTGTTGTGAACAGCAGGATATACGTACATAATGCCAACCAATACGAAAACATTGTGGGAAATGTGGACCATCAGCACTTTCTCCATTATCCACAATATCATTTCTTTCTCACGGTCAAATCTTATCATTTAACTCTTTAACACACACTCACAAGTTTTAAAGACTTTACTGCAGAACGCTTGTGGAAACATTGTGGGAAAAGGAGCAAATGCTAGTAACCAGCATTTTCTGCTTTTCCCACAACGTTTTCTATCATATCACATGCAGAAAATCACCATTTCAGCTACGTGTAATCTGTCATCTGCAAGTGCTTTCGCTTTGGCCCTGCCCAAAATTTTGTTGTATGGTAAAGAAATTGGCCACATTCAAAATGAATGACAGTAATAACTTGGTAATTTTGCATGCTGTTACTGGTTATCTCCCTTACATCATGATGAAATGTTTGTGTCTGTTAATTCAACCAAATGACAAAATTTTAGACTGGTCCAAATTGAAAGCACTTGCAGCCGACAAAATTAGCGTATATCAAAAATTAATAGGAGAAGATGCTGGTTACCAGCATTTTTTCCTTTTCCCACAATCTTCTAAATAGGCTTCTATCTCAGCAATTAATTCTGTAATTTCATGACTCTGAAGATGGCTTTTGAAAATTATGTGGGAAAAGGTGAAAATGCTGGGGACCAGTATTTTTTTTTTCATTTCCTAACAATGTTTTCTACCCTTCAAAGGAGGAATTTCAGTTTCTATGGTAAAATTTAATCTGTCAGTTGGATACATTTTCAATCTTGACCAATCAAACATTTCTGTTGTTTGATAGCATTTGCGCCAAACAAATGAAATCTAGCCTAAATAGTTAAATTTGTCTTTGGATAGGCTGAAAACATTATGCTTTCAGCCTTTTTTCTCCCACAATGCTTTTAAAGTTTTTTCTCTCTTTGAGAACATTCTTAATCTTGAGAACATTCTTAGTCTAATTCTCCCAAATTTTCTTACCATTTGGTTTAGCCAATCAGAAGTTGTGTTACTTTCAAGTTTTGACAAACTTGGTGAATAAGACTGAGAATGTTTATTAAGAATGGTTGGTGAGTATGGACGCAGGATTCTTTAGTAAAATGTTGACTTAGAATTGTTGCAAAACTCTTCACTAAACCACAAAATTTCAGACTGGTCAAAACTGAAAGCACTCACAGACGACAAAATATACAAACTCAAAAACTGAAATTTGTTTTACAGCGGAGTAGAAAACACTGTCTGCAAAAGCAACAACAGAAGTCTGCAGCACTCTTTTTAAGAAATAATCTTCTTTCTATCGTGCTTCATCTTTCAATAAACCCAAGATGCAAGCTATAAGGCACAATAAATGATCCATGAGGGTGATAGCCTGAGTGGTTTATTCATTGCACTTCATAACTCTCACTATGGTTTATTGAACGATAAACCATAATAGAAAAGAAGATTATTTCAATTCTAACATGTTGAACTCTTAATGAAAGAAAGACAAGTTCATACTCAGTAAAAACGAGGATGCACATTATGCTCCACTGAATACCTAGCTTACTTTATACAAAATGACGTCACTCTATAAAGGATGACATCACCCTACATACTTAGTATAATTAAGAAATAATCTTCTCTTCATCATGGTTCATCACTCAATAAACCACAGTTGTGAGTTATGAGGTGCACTAAATAATCCACAAGGGCAAGGGCCCAAGTGGATTATTCATACCTCATAAATCAAATGGTTTATTGAACGATAAACCACGTTAGAAAGAAGATTGTTGCGATCCTAACATGATAAATTCTTAATGAAAGGGGAACAAGCTCAAAATTTGAGCAAAAATGCAGATGAAGATTATGTTTCATTGAATAACTCACTTACTTACTTTATACAGAATGACGTCACTCGACACAGAATGACGTCACTCTGCAAGAAATGTAGCAGATTTTACCACGCTTTCGTTGCACAGTGTTTATAGAGCTAAATTCACGTGTCGTGTTAGAATGTAGATTTTCACCATGCTTTTGTTGCACAGTGTTTATAGAGCAAAATTAATGTGTCATGTTAGAATTAAGAAATAATCTTCTATACTACAATATAAAGAAGATTATTTTGATTCTAACATGACCAACTCTTAATCAAAGGACAAAATGTTCATCCTCAGAGTAGAGAGTGCAGAGGTAGATTGATATACATGTATTCTGTCAGGTTTATTCCGCCAGATGAAATGGCAAATGTGACGATCGCGGGACTGCAGTGGTTTATTCTTATACCCCCAATTAAACCACAAGGGGTCCCACAGGCAAATTGATTCCCATTCCAAACCCTATTTACATTGAGAAAAAATATATGATTTGGAACAAGAACTACCCAGCCTATTGCAATCCTATGAATTACAAGGAAAGCAGCCTTTTGTCTCTAGTTTTAGTCGCCTTCTACGACATGCCATAGAGAAAGGCAGAAATCCAATTCTATACAATAAAAAAAAAAAACCCCAAGACCCCACGTGGAAACTTACTTACTTACTTCAGACAAATGACATCACTCTATATTGAATGACACCACTTTAAATAGAATGATGCATATTTTACAACGCTTTGATTGCAATGCAATGTCATGTTAGAATAGTAAATCTACAAAAGATAAAGGTTATTATGACACTACTATACAAGCTGTGCACCATGAACTATGTTATGTAACGTACCATAACCTAAAGTCGTCATTTATTCACACGTCGGTTAATAATGCAGAGCTAAGGTTTTGCTTGCGGTTCCCGGTTTGCGTTAAATATGTAAAGCTACCCTTTCCCTACAAGCAGAAACCAGTGCTTTGGTAACAATCACGTTGAATTATAAATTACAGCATAAAAAACAGAGGGAGGTGAGGCTTGACGACATTAGGTTGAGTGACTCTTAAAGTCGGCATATAGTTTTTTCTTAGGTCGTCATATGAACCTAAAGTCGTCATTAGCAGGATTTTTTTTTTTTAAAAGAACATCAAGAAATCCTTGAATTAAACAATTCAAGATTTTAAGATCGAATCGTACGAACTGGGACCTAGAACACGAAAATGAAAACCAGTTTTTTTTCCATCGTGTAAGATTAAGTACCACCTAAGTATCGATGATAGGTATTACCCCCATCCCGGACAAGCCGTTGTTTTTACGACCGGGAACAAAAGGCCATTGGAAACATTGAGGGAAAATGAGAAAATGCTCATGACAAGTAGATCTATTTTCTTTTTTCCTACAATGTTTATAACCCTTTCAAGTGCAGATTACATCCTTTGAGTCATACATGTACATGTAAATAGATCTACATATATTTTGTTGTCTTAATATGTTTCTATTGGGATGAGTCCAAATATTTGTTGTCTGGTGATGAGTTGACCTTTGGTATATGTAGCATGCAAACACACATGTAATACTGATTTCTAGGACTTATTCAGCTTCTGAAAACCGGTGTAATATGTGCAAAAACATTCGGATCGAATCTTATTGCAAACTGATTCAAATTCTTTACATCTTTTAATCCTTATCCTGCTGAATAAATGAAACGAAAATTTAAAAAAAAAAAAGTAAAATTCCAAATAGATCTATTGCTTTTTTCAAAGGCAACTTTTTTAAGAAAAGATGTCCTTATCGGACAGTGTAGATCAAAGATCAGACTGAATGTTCTGTGTAGTCTGATCTTGATCTGCACTGTCCGCAAAAGGTAATTCGGTCTCTAAAGGTTAAATGAATTCATTACGTGTTTTAACCCTTTCACAGACAACAAAATTTAGACTGTCCGAAATTCATCGAGTTTGCAGACCACAAGTTCACATGTAGTAAAAGTGCTGGGAAGTTTGTCCATTCATGGGTAGAAAGCATTGTGGGAAATGGAGAATCTGCTCGTTATGAGAGCTTTCTCCTCTTCCCACTATGTTTTTAAACTGCTGACACGTAAATATTCAAGAGTGTTATTGTCGCCTCGTATTAGCCTGTGCGAAATGCGCTGGCTAATCTGATACGAAAATGTACGCAAATATCCGAATCGCCCATTTAGGGAACATAATTTCCATAACAATGTGAACAGAGGACATATATGTCAACATGCTAAAACGGACTTCAGAACAATAGAAATATTTAATGACGATGACGTGTAACGATGGAGAATACAACTGATCATGAGGTGGGGACACACTCGTGAGCTGATCTAAATTTAGGAATGTCCAGTTTGACATAGTTTTATCAATCAGTGTTTATGGTCTTTCTACCTTCTTAATTCATGGACTCTTAAAACAATTTTCGTAATGTTGCAGGTTGATTTTCCATATTTCTGTAACATTAAAATACTACATATATATTCGTGGGGATCTTCAAACATTTGCCTTTGTGATAGGCCTATTTTTCCCTGCGACATGTGATTTGGGCCTTCAGACATTTGCGTAAATTGTCCGGGATTAGCCTTTGCTGTCCGCGCAGGCCACTAATAGACAACAATTTCCGTAATCATGTAATTTTCTCTGTCACTAGAGTTACTCTTACAGAAAATCCTATGTAAGCATGTAAAGTGTCGTCTTGTTTTGGTCTGGGCAGGCTGGTCCTGGACTACACTTTACGCAAATGTCCGATGGCCCCAATTTGCATGTCTTAGATCATATAGCTTATTTGTGTTGAAAACAGCATTAAATTAGAATAAAAAGACGTAGATCCAAGTTTAAACGTAACATAATTTACAAATAAGGCAGAAATGGATTAAAAATTAAAGTTGCATTGAAATGATTTAATAGTTCTAAATAGCGACAGTTTGCTGTATCTTAATGTCGTCATGTTGCACCTAAAGTCGTCAACGGAAAAATGTAAAACAAACGACATTTCGGCGGATATAGATGGAAAAGAGGAGGTAAATACATTAATTTTTTTAACAGACAACAACGTGGGTGTAAATATCAGGAGGTAAACATGGCCGTGGACACGTGGAATGGGATCGCCCGAAGACAGTATCTGCAAGCTTGATACGTCGCCCATCGATTAATGTGTTGTGTTTTCTAGTAACCTGGTTAGTTGTTCTATTATAGGAAACAAAGTGGATAATGCGTTAAAACTGTTTTCTGTTCAATAAGAGAAAAGGTTTATCTATTAAAATATGGCGCACTTTTAACTGCAACAACCAGGAAGGAAGAGAAATCGACAGCGGAAATAAGTGACGAGTTTAAGATCATGACGACTTTAGGTTATCGTACGTTAGTATCAAATTACCAACTCCAGAGGCTTTTTAAATTTTAAAACTTTTGCCTGAATACTTTTGAAACATTGCCCTAAACTGATAAATTGCATGATTTTTCTTTTTTATACAAATCCAACTATCAAACCCTTTTTCTGATCAATTATCCATATTTCAAATTTTCTCATAAAACTGTCTGCTGCAAATTTTGTTCGAGTTAAATGACAAATTTACCAAAGAACAAAATTTTAGACTATTCCAAATTGAAACCATTAGTAGATAACAAAATTGAAGTCACTTAAAGAATGAAATTTGTTTTGGGAAAGGTAGAAAACATTGTAGGAAAAGGAGAAAATGCTGGTAAAAAACATTTTCTCCTTTTCCCACAATGTTTTCTATAGGATTCTTTCTCAGGGTCATTAAAAGTCAGGATTGAGTGGAAAAGGGTTGAGGATGTAATGAATTAAACCTTACCAAACAATTCCTAGATTTAACCCTCCTGAGGAAGAAGGCCTTTGAAAACATAGAAGGAAAAGGAGAAAATGCTGGGGTGACCAGCATTTTCTTCTTTTCCAACAACAATTTCTATCATTTCAAATACAGAATTAATCTTTTAAGCATTATCAAATTCGTCATCTGCTTTTTACAGAGTTACCTCTTTACCACACAATCCCAACTTTTAATGACCCTGAAAAAGAAGCCTCCTGGTAACCTGCATTTTCTCCTTTTCCCACAATGTTTTCTACCCTCTCCAAACAAAATTTCAATTTTTTAGTCACATTTAATTTGTATCTGCAAAAACTTTGTTGTTTGGTAAAGAATTCAGGTGACAAGAAGAGTATCATATATCAATATAATGTTACACTTTTTAAACATTCTATATCCTAACCTTTCATTTTTTTTAATGGGTAAAAAAAATAGATAGGAAAATTTACACCCCTTCAATGTCCTACATCTTTAATTTTCAGTTTAACTCAAAACCACAATAACCCTACAAATGCCTAATAAACCAACAAGCTATTTTCAGACAAGAGATTAGATCCACATAACTGCAGTCTGCCAAGACTTTTCATTCAGTATGCCTCAGCATAGATCAAAGATCAGACTGCATAACTATTTTGTGCAGTTTAATCTCAATCTACACTGGCCTCAATAGCAACCACATCTGTGAAAGGTGCTTTACCAAAGAACAACATTTTGGACTGGAACAAGCAATTTCGTTGAAATGATATCCCCCGCCGAAAAAGACCTTTTTTGATACAAACGTATAGGAGGTATTCTGTTTTGCATGTACATGTGGCCTTTTTGTTATTGGTCCATGAAGAAATTATACATTAAGCTCCCTTGTTCCATGGCACAGGATTTCATTAGATAAAACAAGAGCCGTCAGAGACGGGTTATGCTCCCCGAACGAGTGCTTGTCATAAAATATATGAAATTGATAAAAATTCACTTCGTTTATCCAAAAAGAACCTGTTCATGCCCCCCAAAATTTGAAGTGAAAAGGCAATTACTATTTTAGAGATAGCCAACACAAACTTGTAGAGGACAATAAGCCCCCTTTAAGCCCCCTTTTCCCATATGACAATATTGGATCATTGAAATAAAAACAACGGGTGTGTGATTTGTGGCATTTTTAAATAATAATTCAAAATTAGAAATTTCAAAACAATTTTTTACATGAAGCCCCCTTTTCCCGAGACGCAGCCTGAAATTGAGAAACGGGAAGAGAGGTACCTGGGCAACGTTCCAGCAAGTTCAGATTTGAAATTTACCAAAGTTTTGAGCACCGATAAAGGAGATATTAGTGAAAAACAATTTTTTCCATGAAGTCGCCTTTTTCTGTGATGCAGCCTCAATTTGAGAAAGCAGGAAAGACATATTTGCGCATTAATAATTAATAGATTGAAAAAAACAAAGGGCACATGTTGAAACTTGTAGAAAAAGATAGAACCATGAAATTTCATGAAATTTTGACAAAAACTGAACAAGATATAAGTAAAAATTGCAATTTTGCATTAGGGCCCCTTTTTCCTTGTCATTATACAAGAAACCCCCTTTTCCCATGACAGAGGGTCAAATTGAAAAACACATAGATAAAGAAACAAGAGCACATGGTGAAACTTTGAAAAAACAATATAACCATGAAGTTTAATGAAATTTTGACCAAAACTGAATGAAATATTAGTAAAAATTGGAATTTTGCAAGAAACCCCCTTTTTCCATGACAGAACGTCAACTTAAAAAAATGCCCAGATTAAAAATAGCAAGGGCACATGCTAAAACTTTCCATAAACAATATAACCACGAAGTTTCATGATATTCTGACAAAAACTGAATGAGATATTGGTAAATATTGCAATTTTGCATTAAGCCCCTTTTTTCCATGACACGGGGTCAAATTGAAAATCCGGGAAAGATGCGTCGGCGCCTTACCCCAAGGAGTTCATATATGAAGTTTTATTCAATTTGGTCCAGGGGTTGTGGAGAAATCGAGTTTTGAAGAGAAGACTCCAAACATTAAAAGTGTACTTAAGTGTAACTTAAGTGAAACTTAAAATCGCTCTCAGTCGGCCATTTTGCATCGAATCAAAAAAACAAAAAAAGTGTCTCGGGAGAATGGGTCATTGTATATGTATATAAAGTTTCACGAAATTCCGTCCAATGGTATTGGAGATATTTGCCGGGACGGACACATGGATGGACGGACAGACGGACAACGCTAAAACTATATCCCTCCGCCTACGGCGGGGGATAACAAATTCAAAGCATCTCCAGACAACAAATTGAATTGTGTTTATATGAAGACTTCTGGCTTTGATAGGGTGGAAAATATTGCTGGAAAAGGAGAAAATGCTGGTTACCAGCATTTTCTCCTTTTCCCACAATGTTTTCTATAGCCTTCTTTCTCATGGTTGTTAAAAGTTCTGATTTTGTGGTAAACAGTTACGGGAAACTTAAATTTTTTGCAATAGCTAATCAAAACATCACTGTAAAATATAAATTGAACTTGATAAACCTTTCATAAACGCTTTATATTATGGCTTTTTTGGAAATACTGTAAAGCTTTAAAACCTAGAACCATGATAAGATAATCTCAATATTATTGTGTTGAATTTTTAAATAATTTTGTCACGGTACATGATTTTAAACTTGTTATCCCAAACACACACAATAATTAAACTGGTAATAAAATGTTTATTGAGAGAAAGTAATAATTATGAATATTGCTTCTCAATATAAATTATATGGCAAAAAGAGAAAAATGCACTTTACAAGCAATTTCTCCTTTTGTCCACTTTTCACAAGTTCTTGATCCGATGCAAAAAAAAACCCATTATATTTAAGTTAACCCTTAAGCAAACAGCATAGTTTTAGAGTTGTTGAAATCAGCATTTGCATGTTAAAGATTAAATGTGGCTTGAAAATTAAAATCTGCATTGGAAGGGTAGGAAACATTGTGGGAAAAGGAGAAAATGCTGGTTACCAGCATTTTCTCCATTTCCAACAATATTTTCAACAGCTCTTTTTCTTGGGGTCGTTAAAAGTCGGAATGTGACATAAAGGGTTATTTTCAGCAAGTTGTACTTTCAACATAGAAAACAGACAAATATTTCCAGTATCTCTTTAACATTCTATATCATAACCTTTATATTTTCACTGATTTGTGGTTTTTTACCATATTTGCTAAAAGACTATTAAAATAACATCATGATGTAAATGAATGTATTGTCAGAGAAAATTACTTGATGCATACAATAAATCACGCAATAAAAAGCAATGTAAGCCTAATGGCTGGGTGAAAACCAACAGTCACCCATCAAATTGTTAAACCAAGAAGCGTGTAAACCCATTATTGCAAAAATACAACTTAACCCATCATATAAAAATCCCTCATTTCTGACATTGGGGAACAAGGCTCGGTAAACTTAGTTTGAAACAAGAGCGGCAAACTGTCGCAAGATACGCCCGTCTTACCCCAAGTTGTAAAGCTGGGGCATGCACCGGACAAAATTCAAGTATGAAAAACAACAAAGGGCAATAACTCAAAAATAAAGCAAGCAAGAGTTGTGATTCCTGTGCACTGCACTCCCAATCGATGAGATCTATCCACCCATGAAATTTCATAACCCTACCTAGTATAGTTTTGGAGATATGCTCCGGACAAAAATCAAGTATGAAAAACGACAAAGGGCAATAACTCAAAAATTAAGCAAGCAAGAGTTATGATTCCTGTGCACTGCACTCCCCCTCGGTGAGATCTATCCACCCATGAAATTTCATAACCCTAGCTAGTATAGTTTTGGAAATATTCACCGGACAAAATTCAAGTATAAAAAACGACAAAGGGCAATAACTCAAAAATTAAGCAAGCAAGAGTTGTGATTCCTGTGCACTGCACTCCCCCTCCGTGAGATCTATCCACCCATGAAATTTCATAACCCTAGCTACTATAGTTTTGGAGATATGCTCCGGACAAAATTCAAGTATGAAAAACAACAATGGGCAATAACTCAAAAATTAAGCGAGCAAGAGTTATGATTCTTGTGCACTTCACTCTCCCTCGATGAGATCTATCCACCCATGAAATTTCATAACCCTACCTAGTATAGTTTTGGAGATATGCTCCGGACAAAATTCAAGTATGAAAAACAACAAAGGGCAATAACTCAAAAATTAAGTGAGCAAGAGTTATGATTCCTAAGCACTGCACTCCCCCTCGATGAGATCTATCCACCCATGAAATTTCATAACCCTAGCTACTATAGTTTTGGAGATATGCTCCGGACAAAATACAAGTATGAAAAACAACAAAGGGCAATAACTCAAAAATTAAGCAAGCAAGAGTTATGATTCCTGCGCACTGCACTCCCCCTCGATGAGATCTATCCACCCATGAAATTTCATAACCCTAGCTAGTATAGTTTTGGAGATATGCTCCGGACAAAAATTCAAGTATGAAAAACAACAAAGGGCAATAACTCAAAAATTAAGCAAGCAAGAGTTATGATTCCTGGGAGATCTATCCACCCATGAAATTTCATAACCCTAGCTTGTATAGTTTTGGAGATATGCTCCGGACAAAGAACTGGATGCCGCCCGCCCGCCCGGACGCCACGGGTGATCCTATAATACGTCCCGTCTTCGACGGGCGTATAAAAATGGAAATGCTGCTATGGCATTAAAATTATCTGTGTTTAGGGTTTCCCTACGCAATGTAGAAAATGTCGCAGACCATCAACTTTTCACACTATGACTGAAGAACAGAAAGCTGTGATTTAAGTACATAGTCCATTTAAAAAGTTTCTAGAAAAAAAAAAAATCCTACATAGCCTACCTACAGCATCTCAGATGAAAACCCTTAACACAGAATGCTTTTGTTAGGCCTAACCAACTCTATGTTTTCAACGATTAGTTATCCTTTTAGAGTCATATTTGACTTCTCATCTGCTATGCTTTCAGTATGGCCAAATATTAAAAAAAATTGTCTACTAAAGACCTACACTGTCCCAACAGTAGTAATAGAGCTTTAAAAAACTTTTGATGTGAAAAGAAGAAATTGCTCGTTACAATTTGGTAATCCTTAATCCATTACCAAACGACAATATTTTATACTGGTCCAAATGAAAGCATTTGCAGACGACAAAATAAAGGTGACTGAAAAATTGAAATTTGTTCTGGGAAGGGTAGAAAACACTGTGGGAAAAGGAGAAAATGCTGGTTACCAGCATTTTCTCCTTTACCCACAGTGTTTTCAAAAGGCTTCTTTCTCAGGGGTGTCAAAAGTAGGGATTGTGTGGTAATGGGTTAACCCTTTACCAGACAACAAAATTTTAGCCTAGTCAAAATTGAAAGCATTTGCAGACAACAATTTCAGTGTGGCTCGAATGGTGTAATATTTCTTTGATGGAGTAGAAAGCATTGTGGGAAAATGCAGCATTTTCTTCTTTTTTCCAGGAGCTTCAAGAGTGTGGTAAGGAGTTTATTAAACATCACTGTACGTAACAAGCAATTTTTTTCTTTTCAAACAATGTTTCCTTCCTTATCAGAAATTTTAATCTTACTGAAGCAACTTCTAAAGATTTGCTGATGCGACTGAATTGCCTTTCATAGTAGATTAAATCAACTGCGGAAGGGACAAAAGCCCACTAGGCCAAAAGCCCACTGGGACAAAAGCCTACTAGGACAAAAGCCCACTAGATAAAAGCCCACAATAACAACAATGTGAAAGAAGACATTTGATTGTGTGAGAGAAGGAGAAAATGCTGCTTACCAGCATTTTTTGCTTTTCACAAAATGCTTTCTACTCTTCCAAAGACAAGTCACATCATACAGGTATATACAAAATTTTTTAATTAAATATGTGATTAAATATATGATCATAACTAAAAGTGGGCTTTTGTCCTATACCTAAATCAACCATGCAGTCTTACCAATCTCCAGTTTTTCGATGTCTTCCAGAAATATTCTTTGGTATTGGTAAACTTGTTCTTCGACATCATCATACCTGAGGTAGAAAAATGCATAGTGTAATATTATTTATCAAGAAAGAAATTGTAAGTCACACAAATTCATATTTAACCCTTTACCAAACAATGACGGCTTTTGACAACCCTGAGGTAGAAGCCTTTTCCCACAGTGTTTTTTTACCCTGCTGGAAACAAATTTCAGTTTTTGAGTTTTGTTGTCCGCAATCGCTTTCAAATTGACTAGTCTAAAACTTTGTCATTTGGTAAAGGATTAGTGTCAACCCCAGAATTCAACATCATATCAAACAGCAGGTACTATGGGAAATCTTTGACAAAGATCGCAGCCTGATCTTAGTCTAATAAAGCAACATTTATTAAGATGTACTAGTGATAAAAAATGATATTTATGAGTCTTCACAAATGATCCATGGAATGTTGATTTCATTTTCTTGGAATGATGACTATTGACCAAACCACTGAATTTTAGACTTTCCATATTGAAAGCATTTGCAAACAACTTATCTATTGTGGTCCAAGTGATGGTTTCATTCTTTGAAATGGCAGAAAGACCTTGTGGGAAAAGAAGAAAACGCTCTTTTCTTGCACATTCTCCTTTTTGCACAAAAAAGCATTTTCTCCTTTTCCTACAATGTTTTATAAAGACTTCTTTCTCAGGGCGTCAAAAGTAGGGATTGTGTGGTAATGGGTTAACTCAAAATTGAAATTTGTTTCCAGCAGGGTAGAAAACATTGTGGAAAAAGGAGAAAATGCTGGTTACCAGCATTTTCTCCTTTTCCCACAATGTTTTCAAAAGGTTTCTATCTTTGGGTGTTGTAAAAAGTAGGGATTGTTTGGTAAAGGTTTTAACCCCCATGGGAGCCAAAGGGAAAGGGGTACAGGTCAAAGGGGTACAGGTCAAAACTAGATTATACTGTCTGATCTTTAATTATATCTCTTTTATACATTTTATGAAACACAAACTTGAAATCAAAACAAGAACACCACTTCCAGATTGCATTCACTCAGCTGCACTTGCCTTTTTTCTTATTTCTGACAATTCTTAGTAAAAGAGGGCATTACTATCTCATGTCAATAGTATTTTCAGGGTTCTTCCCATAAAGGTTTCAAATTTTCACAGTTAACAATGAGTAAAAGTCTGCAGTATTGGCCTTTTGCAATGAGAAAGAAATAAAACAATGTCAAAGCTTTCCAACAATGAAGTTTGAAAAGTTAAAGACAAAACTGTGAGCAACAGTGAGTAAATGACAATTTATTTTCTAAAAAGTATCTCCAGTTTAACAAAAGCAGTGTGGCAAAAAAATAATTCCCTGATGATAGGACAGTTCTCCATTCATCGGAATGTTTCTAAATATTTTCTCACACATGTAGGTCACCACGTGCCACACATGAGATATTCAGTCAATGGCCTGATCTAAAAAACTATTAATCTAGGAAGTCGGTTATTCAATATATAATACTGTTGACTATTTTAAAGGCAATTTTTCACTTATATAAAAAGATCGTGTTACTACAAAAATGATGATAAAATCTTAAGTTTCGCAGTTTGAACAAGAGGACATCCCCTGGCCAAAAAATTCGGTTAGATTGTGGATATCTGGGCACGTGTCTATACATTATTTTTGTTAACTCATTACCTCCTGCAAGGGACTTTAGTTGCCTGTATTTTTACAACTGATCTACAATTTCTGCTTTGTTGAAATACTATTGACAAAAGCAAACTATGTAAATGTAAATGTAACTAATGGGGTCATATTCCAGGTCTAAAAAAGTCTTTTCAGTTTTCTTGACTTTTACGAGATTAATCTTTAGAGAATTAATGACAACTTGAATATCTCTATACCAATGACAAAATTTCAGATTTTTTCAAATTGAAATCATAATTATTGAGATGAAAAATTCAATGTTGCTTAAATGATGAGATTAGTCTCTGAAAGGATTTAAAACATTGTAGGAAAAGGCGAAAATGCTGGTGACCAGCATTTTCTCCTTTTCTCGCAATGCTTTTTTAAAAGCTTTCTATCTGAAGGGCGCAAAAACTTGGGATTGTGTCATTGAATGCTATGTACACAGAAGAGATCAAAGTACATTACGACTGCATAGAACATGACAATGTTCTCATCTTAAATTGTAACTTTGCAATTTTTTGTGACACAATCCGACTATAAAATAGCCTTGAAATGCATGCCTGTTTTTTTTTCAATGACTAAATTTACCTTTTATGGCAAGGATGAATGCTACATGTATAAGTACTAAAAAAAAGACATTGAAAGAGAAAAGACACAGATATTAAATTCCAAAGTAACCTTTGGCTAGTGGAGGAAACAATAGCATCCCATGTAGATTTTCAACGCTTAGCTACGGTTTGTTTTAGAATGGATTGATTTTCAGCGAAAATTCTTTTTTGGTGAAAATTCTAAGTCAAAAATGGGACATAACTGTGTCAAACATATGTTGCTGATTACCTGCCCTGTAGCTTTTTGATAGCTAACAAACATTAAAAGTACAAGTGGCTTCTTTAAAAAAGAAGCCAGGAGAGGTCGACATCATTTTTTTCTAATACTTTTTATGCTTTTACGTTAAATATAATCTAGGTACATGTAAAGAAACAAGCAAGACAATAAACGGGTAGTTGAAATCTGTTCAGTTGTAAATACACATTCATCAAAGTGGATGGCAAAAACAGGATTCCGTATTCATCCGTCCTTGTAATTTATGTAAGTCACACGACCTTCTTCCCGCGTTTTAAGGTCACGTGATTTTTTCCGCTGTGTTCGTTTCTATTTTTAACGAAATTCTTTTTTCTTTTTCTTCTTTTTGTTAAGATTTAAGATTGTTATATAAAATTAAAATTGTTGGAAAGGGAATATGCAATTAAATCCTTACAATTTTGTTGAAATTCGTGATATAGAAACAAACCACGTCTATTTCCTATTTCAGTTTTTAGACTTTGATTTCTTTATAAAATCATGACGAAACAGACTGTGTATCGGAACAATTCCCCTACAAAGATTGGATTTAGACAGCAATTTCTGAGGCAGTCTGCCTTTTAAACTCAACACTGTTGGAGAGGTCTGATGACCTCTCCAATGAAGTAAATATAATATTGTGATGTCACAGTATGGTCTGCAACATGGGAAAAGGGGCTTTTGGACATTTGTGTAAAGTGTTGTGGCGGATGAAATAGCCCAGTCCTTGCAGGCTGATCCAAGGCAGCTTTTTGTCATCATTCGTTTTTTCCCACAGTACATTTACATCAAATAGAAAATCACGGGCGATTGGAAAGTTTTGACAAGAGTGTGCAAATGTCTCTTTTTGTATATTGCAGGCGACAGGTCATAATGTTTGGATGACATACACAATGACGACATCAGCACTATGCTACTACCTCGATGTTTTCTTCCAAAATAGCTGAGCTAAAGTCGGCATGAGCTCTGGACACTGTAAATCAAGCAAAGACTGCCAATTCTTGCATCCAAAATATCAGTTTTTGCTTTACATAATCTCACGACAACAGCTATTGCACTGAGACATTTGACTCTTTTACTTTATTAACGACCTTTGTAAATAATTTCCCAACAGGCTATTTAACCCTTTCCCAAAGGATTAATTTTAGATTCTTCCAAACTGAGACCATCCAAAGACCACAAATCCAGATTGGTATGAATGAGCTTAAGGGTCTCTGATAGGGTAAAAAACATTGTGGGAAAAGGAGAAAATGCTGGTTACCAGCATTTTCTCCTTTTCCCTCAATGTTTTCAAAAGCCTTCATTACAAGGGTTGTGAAAACCAGAGACTGTTTGGTAAAGGGTTAAATGACATTTTGGTAAATACATGTATATATGAGCCAAGCTCTGCCAAATGGTATTTCAAAGTTGTATTTGGGGAATAATATCTCCTTCTTGGACAGTGTAGATCCAAGATCTTGATCTACACTGTTAGCAAAAGGGCAGTGAGTTTTGCTCAGCGACCTAAGGGTTAACGAGTATGAATATAATTATGTCCTGGGCCTATCATTTCTCAGTCCAGAATTGGTTGATTGGTTGTATTGGGGTTTACAGCTACTTTAACAGCCAAGGTTATATCATGGCTGTCGGTGATGCATATCTGTTTCCTGGCTCTCTCACACCAGTACTAACACAACTTTCTTTCAAAAGCCACCGACTACTTTTCTGGCATACGTCAGCAGAGGTGAGAGGCGAAAATACGCTGGAAAGAAAGTTCGCCTCCACCGGGGATCGAACTCACAACCACCAGGTCATGAGTCCGACACACTCACCAATGAGCCACCCGGGCGGGCTCTCAGTCCATAAAGTACAGTCTAATCTAATATCTGGGGGTTGAGTTATTTGGGACCAAAATAACTTAAAATAGATTTTAATAAGAAGGTCATTCCCACTGTTAGAAATATTTAACTCTCTATGAGTTAAAAGCTCCGTATCAAGCTATTGTAGCCAAGCAATGTGATGCCTAAATGCAGTCCTCTGCGACAAGACCAGTGATATATTCTTTGGACACTGAAGCCCAAAATCAGTCTGTCGTCTGATCTTGGCCTTAGTTAACTAATCCGCATTGAAGGCCAATGAAACATATTAAATCTTACAACTTTTACTACAGGTGTTGATACAAATCTGGCAGGTTATGGACATAACTCCCAGGACATCATTAGACACAACAGTTGACAATTTTCAACTGTCTGTGCCAGCAGGATAGTCTCTATGTATCTAGACCACCACATCACATGGAACAGATAACACCTGACAGTAGCGCTGGCTGTATTAACCCATTACCACACAATCCCTACTTTTGACGCCCCTGAGAAAGAAGCCTTTTGAAAACACTGTGGGAAAAGGAGAAAATGCTGGTAACCAGCATTTTCTCCTTTTCCCACAGTGTTTTCTACCCTTCCCAGAACAAATTTAAAATTTTTCAGTCACCTTTATTTTGTTGTCTGCAAATGCTTTCAATCTGAACCACTTTTAAATTTTGTCGTGCGGTAATGAGTTAAACATGATACCTCATCCATGAGTTTTAACTCTTCATTTAACTCTTTACCAAAGAACAAAAGTGTAGAGCAGTCCCAATTGCAAGCATTTGCAGACAACAATGCATGGCTCAAAAGTTGACTTTATCTTAGGAAGGGTCGGAAGCATTGTGGGAAAAGGAGAAAATGCTGGTTACCAGCATTTTTTCCTGTTCCCACAATGTTTTCAAAAGGCTTCTTTTCGAGGAGTGTCAAAAGTAGGGATTGTGTGGTAACGGGTTAAATCAAACTTCATCTGATATTTAGTTAGGTATTCCAACAAGAGGACCATGATGGTCCTATATCGCTCACCTGAGTACCAAGCAGCAAAGGTCTACAATAAAGATAAATACCAAATATCAAGGTTCAAGGCTAAATGAGAATGAAACAAGAGCAGCAATTTGTCGCAATTTGACTTGAGACTTTGAAGTTCCATGTCAGACAAGCAAGAAATACTGTAAGAATGAAGATCAATGTGGAATTACATAAAGTTCGCACTAGGTAGAGTTATTGTTCTTGCACATTGTACTCTGTAATACTGCAACAAACATGCATACCAAGTTTGAAGTCGTTTTGACTTGAGATGAGGCACTAAATGCTGTAAAAATGACATTCAAAGGGAAATAACTCAAAGACAGCACAAATTTGAGTTACAATTCTTGTGCAATGCACTTCCAAATATTGCACCAAATAATCATACCCAATTTCAAGTCATTCCTACTTAAGATGACAAAGTTTTGCTCTGGACAAGCAAGAAATGCTATGAAAATGAAGTTCAAAGGGGAAATAACTCAAAATTCAAGCTAGAAGAAGTTATGGTTCTTGTGCACTGCACTCCATAAATATACAACGATGATGCATATCAAATTTGAAGATGTTCAGACTATAATAGATGACAAAGTTATATTCCAGACGAGCAGAAAATGCTGTAAAAATGACAATCAAAGGGAAATAACTTACAGACAGTATAAGGTAGAGTTATGGATCTTTCAGATTGCACTTTGCATTATTGCAACAAACACAAATGTCAAGTTTCAAGTCAATCAGACTGGAGATGACAAAGTTATGCTCTGGATTAAGAACTATTATAAAGAACTTTCTAATTCAAGGGCAGATAACTCCAGTTGTTTGCGTCCGATTACACCCATAACTCAACTCATCCAAGATCTTATGGTTATATATATATTGGCCAAGTTTACAGCTGATTGGTTAAAAATTGTAGATGCTAGAGTGTAAACAAAGTGCAGTATAGCAATTTTTCTAATTCAAGGGCAAATAACTCCAGTCATTCTAGTCAGATTAGACCAATAATCAAACTCAACGGAGATCTTATGATCATATATACTTTGACCAAGTTTAGTCCTGATTGGTTGATATTTGTAGATGCTAGAGTGTAAACAAAGTGAAATACAGCAATTTTTCCAATTCAAGGGCAAATAACTCCAGATGTTCTGGTCCAATAAGACCCAAAATCGAACTCGTCCGAGATCTTATGGTCATATATACTTTGACCAAGTTTGGTCTTGATTGGTTGATATTTGTAGATGCTAGAGTGTAAACAAAGTGAAATACAGCAATTTTTCTAATTCAAGGGCAAATAACTCCAGATGTTCTTGTCCAATAAGACCCAAAATCGAACTCGTCCGAGATCTTATGGTCATATATACTTTGACCAAGTTTGGTCCTGATTGGTTGATATTTGTAGATGCTAGAGTGTAAACAAAGTGAAATACAGCAATTTTTTCCAATTCAAGGGCAAATAACTCCAGATGTTCTGGTCCAATAAGACCCAAAATCGAACTCGTCCGAGATCTTATGGTCATATATACTTTGACCAAGTTTGGTCCTGATTGGTTGATATTTGTAGATGCTAGAGTGTAAACAAAGTGAAATACAGCAATTTTTCTAATTCAAGGGCAAATAACTCCAGACGTTCTGGTCCGATTAGACCCAAACTCAAACTCATCCGAGATCTTATGGTCATATATACTTTGATCGAGTTTGGTGCTGATTGGTTGATATTTGTAGATGCTAGAGTGTAAACAAAGTGAAATACAGCAATTTTTCTAATTCAAGGGCAAATAACTCCAGATGTTCTAGTCCGATAAGACCCAAAATCGAACTCATCTGAGATCTTATGGTCATATATACTTTGACCAAGTTTGGTGCTGATTGGTTGATATTTGTAGATGCTAGAGTGTAAACAAGAAAATGTGAACGGACGGACGGACGGACGCCGGACGCCGACGGACGGTGAGTGATCACAATAGCTCACTCTGAGCACTTCGTGCTCAGGTGAGCTAATAAAGACAGTCTTGCAGAAACTTGGTAATTTTTGTTTCAGCTCAGACAGAAAATTGTGTTGCTTTAATTTGATACTAACTTGGGACACAACTAGTGGATTATAAATGGAGAGAAGTAAGATAAAAAGAATTCAACAAACATGCTCCTGTTGAAAAAGAGAAAATTGGTGTATCTCGTATCATCATGGCATGTGTTTCACCCAATTTTCTATACCAACCTATGAAATGATAGTGATTTACAAAAATGCTGAGGTGTGCAGAATGGAATAAAACAGAGATGTGCTAACTATGCATTAAGCAACCCTGCAAAAAGGTACATGTGCACCTATTATGCCTGTATGGTTACCTTTTACCACACAGTCCCAACTTTTAATGAACTCTGAACCTTAGCAAACGGACTTTTAAAAAACAATATGTGGAAGAAGAGGGAATGCCAGTAACCAGTATTTTCTCCATTTCCCACAACGTTTTAAAAAAGCCAAGGTTATTTAAACTATGGATTATTTTGTAATAGGTTCAGGGTCACTAATTTTTAAGATTGCTTACCAGGCTATATAGACTGCCCTTTGACTCAACAACAGTATAATGTCCATCTCTTGTCGATCCGAATCTCCATACCTGCAAGGAAAAACATAGGCCCATTAAAAGGTTAACAATAGACAAAGCCCTAAGGCAGACATCACTTCAATAGTTGCAGGCCAGCAAAAAACACACCTAGTCCGTGCTTCATCCCACAGCACACCGAGCAACTTGAATGTACGTTTTACCAAAACAGATCAAGAAAATTCAATATCAAGGCCACTTTGGCCAGCTAAACATCTGTATGAAGTGGACAATGCAGATAAAAGATCAAACATTATGTGCTGATCTTGACCTATAATGTTTCTTAACCCTTTACCCCACAAGGCATTTCTCTGGTATCTCTATTTGACCCTAAATAACAGCCTGGATGAAGCAGTTTTTTTATGTGTATATGACAACTTTTGATAGCATCGAAAACATTGTGACAAAAGGTGAAATTGCTCGTCACGAGCAATTTCACCTTTTGCCACAATGTTTTCCAAAGACTCCTACAAGAAATGCGAAGAAATGAGTATGGAGTAAAGGGTTAAAGGTATTATAGTTGTAAAAGGTGTGGTGCCCACTTAGACAGCAAATTAGCAGACCTGTGGTGCCAAAAAATAGGTTATCAATGGTCTTATGGTTCATGTTACATCATGTTATATAAAACATCTAAAATGTTATCAAGTAATTTTTTTTTAAAGGGAGTCAACTATTTCAATTGCTTTAGGCCAACTGTGAGCCCTCAGTTGAGGACTTCGGCATCAATCTGTTAAAACTCTTTATCAAATGACAAAAATTTAGACATTGGGCATGAGTACTGGTGGAGTCCCCAGGAAGCAGAATAAAGAGAGACGAGTAGAAGTTGTAAAAATATGTTTCTCAATGATCAGGGTAAAATTAATTTGTTCAAACTTAGCTAAAATTTTAGACTTGTCCAAATTCAAGGCACTTGCAGACAACAAAATAAACATAACTTAAAACTTGAAATTTGTTTCCAGCCGTGTAGAAGACATTGTGCGAAAAGGAGAAAATGCTGATAACCAGCATTTTCTCCTTTTCCCACAATGTTTTTGAAAGGCTTTCAGGATCAAACTAAATAGTCTGTAAGACAATCTGCGAGATGCCCTGTTCTCTCCTAAAAAAGTGTCATAAATGTTACCCATTACCACACAATCCCTACTTTTGACGACTCCGAAAAAGAACCCTTTAGAAAAAAGACTTTGTGGTAAAAGGAGAAAATGCTGGTTTGTCGTCTGCAAATGCTTTCGACTTGGACAAACCTAAAATTTTGTTGAACTGACTCCACAAACTACTGTAAAGCATGCCACTGGCTAGTGGCAGACGTTCAAAACTGAAATATTTTAAGAAAATAAAATGCCACATTTTATTATTTAGTAAAATATGGCTAGAAAAGGAGACATGCTCTTGACAAATAATTGCTAAAACTATATTTTGAAACATTGTTTTAGGCATGTATGCAAGATTTCATATTTTTTTGATAAGGAGTAAAATGGTAAGTTCAAAGGTTACTGTTAATATACAACAGACATGTATATTTTTATCCTACTTTTTCTGAACAGATAATACAGACTTTTTTTAAAAAACTTTTTGTCTTCTTGTCTCAAAATACACCTGATATGTAGCACAAATCAAAAGCAT
Organism: Tridacna crocea; assembly: GCA_943736015.1. Taxonomy (NCBI): domain Eukaryota; kingdom Metazoa; phylum Mollusca; class Bivalvia; order Cardiida; family Cardiidae; genus Tridacna; species Tridacna crocea. Next base: position 47,622,478 of record OX031064.1, read on the forward strand.
TTGCAGATAATATAAGATCAAAGATGACTTTTGCCTTTGAAAGGGTAGGAAATACTATGGGGAAAGAGTGAAAATACTGTTTACCAGCATTTTCTCCTCTTTTTGCAATGTTTTCAAAGGCCTTCTTACTCAAAAATGTTAAAAGCTGGAACCATTCTCTAAAGTGTAAAGTGAATGACCTTTCCAGCAACTTCAAATTGCAACCACACAGTATTTTCATTTTCAACAATTGCAGAAGGAGAATAGTATTGGTAATTTTGACTTCATCAGTATCATGTCCTCTTATGGCTAGCAAAATTATCTCCCTTTATCACTTTGAGTGCCCATATTAACAATAGTTGCCTATGCAGAAAATCAAGATCAGACTTCAAAAAACAGGTAGTGTGATCTTTGATCCACCCGTCTACTTTACTGAAATACTATAGACAAGATGGCTATAATGGCCCTGAACTCGCTCACCTGAGTCTTTTGACCAATTTTCAATCTCTTTTGATAGATTATGACAAGCATTCTACCAAGATTTTCATGAATATTTAACTGAAAAAGATTTTTATTGAAGATTTGACTCAGTGACCTAATTATTGGTTCAAAATGACCCACTTTCAAGCTGATCCAAGAAACCATCAAAACAAGCATTCTGACCAAGTTTCATGAATATTGCACTTAAAGTGTGGTTTCTAGACAGTACACAAGGTTTTCAAAGATTTAGCCTAGTGACCTACTTTTTGATCAGATATGACCCACTTTAAAGCTCTTGCATGGTATTATCAAGACAAATATTTAGACAACTTTTCAAGATTTTTAGACTGAAAATGTAGCCTCTACACAAGGTATTTCTAAGATTTGACCTAGTGACCTAGATTTTAACCTGACATGACCCATTTGCAAACATGTCCATATATCATCATGACAAACATTCTGCCCAACTTTTAGGAGTTTTGGACAAGGTGACTTTCAGAGTGTACACATGGTTTTTCTAAGATTTGACCTAGCGACCTAGTTATTGACCTGATATGTTCACTTTCAAACACTCACTTTCAAACTCTTGGCTGCAATGTATCATCAAGAAAAACATTCTGACCAACTTTCTGGAGTTTTGGACTGAAAATGTGGCCTTTACAGCATAGACAAGGTTTTTAAGATCTGACCTGGTGACCTAGTTTTTGAACTGACCTAACCCATTTTCAAACTTGTGCGAGATACCATCAGTGCAAACATTCTAATAAAGTTAAATGAGTATCTGACTGAAAGCCCTGCTTTTCCAATGTATGTGGGATGGGTGATAAAGAATAGTTATGATCAGCTAGCATGTAACCTATGCACTGGCCATGTACTAAAACATTTCCCTACAGGCTTGGGTAATAGCTTTGGTATAAGCCCTACTTTTGCCATGAATATGGGATGGGTGATGCCTCCTAGCAAACAGGTCAAATGTTCAGAGAATATGAAAAGCATGGACACCTGCAAATAAAGGTATGTTTTTTCTATAACAGATTTTTCTGTATAGAATTATTATACATGTATCTTAGAGAATTTTGCAATGAAAGCAGGCTTTATCTCTCCACTTACATATCATTTATAGCCATTTCTGCTACTTTTTACACACTGAGTTCTGTTTTTATACACTGCACATGAATATTTATCCTGTACAGAATAGTGATGCACCATGTTAAGCAGGTCAATCTTTGAGGATTATGAAATGTGCAGAAAACACTCAAATATCAACATTTGGTGGTAACTTCTTCCTCATTTTGGTCTGTACCACAGCACAAAGGACTAAACTGAAAGCATCAGCAGACATCAAATTACATGTAGCCAAAATAATGAGATTTACATTTCCAAGAATACACAGAAGAACAAGAGCGGCAAATTGTCGCAAGATACGCCCATCTTACCCCAAGTTGTAAAGCTGGGGCATGCACCAGACTAAATTCGAGTATGAAAAACAACAAAGGGCAGTAACTCAAAAATTAAGCCAGCAAGAGTTATGGTTCCTGTGCACTGCACTCCCCCTTGATGAGATCTATCCACCCATGAAATTTCTTAACCCTAGCTAGTATAGTTTTGGAGATTTTCACCGGACAAAAATCAAGTACGAAAAATGACAAAGGGCAATGACCCAAAAATTAAGCAAGCAAGAGTTATGATTCTTGTGCACTGCACTCCCCCTTGATGAGATCTATCCACCCATGAAATTTCATAACCCTAGTTAGTATAATTTTGGAGATATGCTCTGGACAAAATTCAAGTATGAAAAACAACAAAGGGCAGTAACTCAAAAATTAAGCAAGCAAGAGTTATGATTCCTGTTCACTGCACTCCCCCTTGGTGTGATCTATCCACCCATGAAATTTCATAACCCTAGCTACTATACTTTGGGAGATATGCTCCGGACAAAATTCAAGTATGAAAAACGACAAAGGGCAATAACTCAAAAATTAAGCAAGCAAGAGTTATGATTCCTGTTCACTGCACTTCCCCTTGGTGAGATCTATCCACCCATGAAATTTCATAACCCTAGTTAGTATAGTTTTGGAAATATGCTCCGGACAAAATTCAAGTATGAAAAACAACAAAGGGCAATAACTCAAAAATTAAGCAAGCAAGAGTTATGGTTTCTATGCCCTGCACTCCCCCTTGATAAGATCTATCCACCCATGAAATTTCATAACCCTAGCTAGTATAATTTTGGAGATATTCACCGGACAAAATTTGAGTATGAAAAACGACAAAGGGCAATAACTCAAAAATTAAGCAAGCAAGAGTTATGATTCCTGTGCACTGCACTCCCCCTTGATGAGATCTATCCACACATGAAATTTCATAACCCTAGCTAGTATAGTTTTGGAGATATGCTCCGGACAAAATTCAAGTATGAAAAACGACAAAGGGCAATAACACAAATATTAAGCAAGCAAGAGTTATGGTTCCTGTGCACTGCACTCCCCCTTGGTGAGATCTATCCACCCATGAAATTTCATAACCCTAGCTAGTATAGTTTTGGAGATATACTCCGGACAAAATTCAAGTATGAAAAACAACAAAGTTCAATAACCCAGAAATTAAGCAAGCAAGATTTATGGTTCGTGTGCACTGCACTCCCCCTTGATGAGATCTATCCACCCATGAAATTTCATAACCCTAGTTAGTACAGTTTTGGAGATATGCTCCGGACAAAATTTAAGTATGAAAAACGACAAAGGGCAATAACTCAAAAATTAAGCGAGCAAGAGTTATGGTTCTTGTGCACTGCACTCCCCCTTGATGAGATCTATCCACCCATGAAATTTCATAACCCTAGGTAGAATAGTTTTGGAGATATGCTCCGGACAAAGAACTGGACGCCGCCTGCCAGCCCGCCTGGACGCCCACCCGCCACGGGTGATCCCATAATACGTCCCGTCTTCGACGGGCGTATAAAAAGGAGAAAATGGTGGTCACAAGGCAGCATTTTCTCCACTTACTCACAATGTGTTTACCATGGCTTCTTTTGTCAGGATAATTTAACAAGAATATGTTAGCTTGTTGGCCAGATGTTCTCCCCCCCAATACCTGAGACAAAGATTATAGCATTTTCAAGGCTGCTTTTGCAAGAATATCATGGACATAGCAGACATGGTAGACAACAGGTCAACTGTTTACTACATAATCTAGAACTTCATCAACTCTGAGGTAAAAGCCTTTTAAAAACATTACTGGAAAAGGAGTAAGAATTGGTAACTTCATCTTTTTGGCCACCTTTCAGTTGTCTGCAAATGCTTGTAATTTTTACAAGTCTACAGTTTGTAGTAATTTCAATGTTTCATAGTTCTGTGAAATCTGACCTTGAACTACAAAGTCCACAACAGCCACATTTCAGGTATACATAGTATCTTCTCGGTCAATGAATTTGCCAGCCCAACTTGGATTATTGTAATTTATTTAAAATGTGACAGGAAACCCAGTTATCATCTTACTCTATCAGAGCAGAACCCTTCTATATCAGAATGAGTGGGAAAAATATATTTGAGTAAGAGTGCAAGACAATATCCAGGCCCCTTAATTTGCCATGGACAAATTCCAGTTTTGCAAACCATGGGTGGATCCATGTGTGTGTGTGTGGGGGGGGAACTGGGGGTCTTCTGGACCGCCCCTGGAATTTTGGCAAAAATGCGGTTACCAGATTCGTGAAATGGTACTGGTTTCATATTGCACAGCATTTATGTAAAATACAGTCATAAATTTAATATGAGATTTCCTCATGGTTAGAACTGGAAACGTTGACTTTTCTTGTAAATGGCTTACATCCACTGAAATCTGGAAACCAAAGTATCATATAATAAGACGAGTATGTTTTCGGTGGGACCCCCCCTTGAGAAAGATATCTGGATCTGCGCTTGCAAGCACTGTAGATCAAAGAAAGGCTTCAAAGAACATGAACTCTGGTTTTAGATCTACAATGTATGGTCATAAGATTTTTCAGTGATCAACCAAGTGATCTCAGGACTGGCGACCCATATTCAAATTTGTCCAAGATAATTAATTTGAAAATTTTAGACCAAGTTTCCAAACCATTTCGCGGAGTATTGTGTCTTCTACAGGGCCCTGAGGATTTTTCAGAGCTTTAGCCAAATGACCTACCTTTTCGACCCAAGCTGATCAATACTGGTGGTTTATTTTGGTGAAATTATACAAACTATCATTGTGACCATGTTGCATAACAATTTAATTGAAAGTGTGGCCTGCAGAGTGTGTGCACTCTTTTTCAAGCATTTGACTTCACCTAAATTTCAAACAAAGTGCTTCAAGCATGTAAATTACAAAATGTACCTCTAGAGCACCAATTATCAGCTTCAAGAACACTGATGGCATATTTTATCTATAGATTGAACACAAGCTTTTCAAAGAATTTGTTCTAGTTAAGCTTCTTTTCGCTCTTTATTTAGACATCTTATTACTGATCTGTGGCAAGTTCAAGATAAAATATTCATAGGCCTCATGGTTTCAGAGAAAGAGATTTTTTAAAAAATTTCAAATTTTTTCAGTTTTGTTGCCATGCAACTAGAACTTTTGAAGGAATAAAATTCTTTCAAGGAATTCTGAAGAGGAGGACCATGTCAGGATAATTTCTGTGAAGTTTCATAAAAATTGGATGGGTAGTTTAAGAGAAGAAGATGTTTGAAATAAAAGTTAACGCACAGACGGACGCAAGACGGACACCAAGCCATGACATAAGGCCAGTGGAGCTAAAAATGGAAGTTAACAGAGGCACATGATGGACTTCTGAAGCCCAATGACCTTCAGTAAGTGGAGCTAAAAAGCTTTAAATTGTAATGTTGCTTAGTTGGCTAAGCACTTTTCGTGATCATTCTTGACTTACTTAAACTAAACTGGCACTGGTAATGAGTTGAGTCTATTTTAAGTTACAAAAATTTATTGGGGTGCTAATTATCAATTATAAGGAGTATTTAATAAAGAATAAAAGGTACATGTTATACCATATATACCTAGGACACTCAAACTTAAATGCCCCATTATTCAGCTGGATAAATGTCAAATAATATAACATATTGATGATATAGGATACTAAATCATAAATCACAAGAACTCGGTCAGACCTCGGTTCTAACCAAAGACATTGAAATCAGATCCTTCCATCTATTTAATTTCTGTCTCATAAAAACCATCTCAAGGGGGTGTTTAGACATAAATTACAAACCTTTACCCATTGTCATGATCAAAGAACCTTGATGAGATTCATGTAACATCTTCCATTGCCAAACATACAGATTCAGCTAAGACTCGGGAAACCTGTAATCAATTGGCCAATAGACGCTAGTTCCCCGCACTGATTACGGATTACCCGTGTCTTAGCCGAATCTGTATGATATTTTGACGATGTAAGGGGATGTTATATGAATCCCAGTAGGTTGCCTTATCCCAGGATATCTTTCACTACTAAGTACATGGTTTACACCTTTTCATTAGCTATATACATGTGCTTCCACAGCAAGACTAAGAGATAATTTTGGCTTAGTCTAAAATAAAGTAGTGTACAGTATAGACACATTCTGTGCAACATGATCTTCATTTTAACTGTCCCCAAAAGATATAGAGGATATTTGTTTTTTTCGGTGAAAGATCGAATTTTATTTCATCGAGTGAACACCATCGGTAATGTTTTCAAGAGTGGCACAGCCATGAGTGAAAATATTACCGATGGTGTTCACGAGATGAAATAAATGTCAATCTTTAATGCAAAAAAACAATACTCTATTTATTGCATGCTTTTAACCCTTTCTTGGAGGAGCTTTATCAAAATCCAGTACAGTTCTTTGCCCTCATTCCCCGTGGCGTACCCCTCCCGCATAGTAACGCATTACAATATAATGTCAAGGATGAGAAATATAAGGTACAGTCCGCTCCACATATAACGAGATCGGTTTCAACAAGATACCGCTTATAACGTAAATCTTGCTAAGTCCCTGCAGAATCCCTTCTTTTTTTCTTTTATTTTATACCGCGTAGAACGAGATCGGTTACGGCGAGATACCGGCTACAACGTAAAAATAGTCAAGGCCCCCAACGTAAATTTCCCACCTTACAATGAGGTCCACTGATAAAATACGTCATCTGCATTAGTTTGTCACCATGCAAGGCAATTATCAAATGATTATCGGATTAATTGTCTAACAATAAACTATTGTCGTGTATTGGATATGTTTGTGCTACGGGCTAAATTGATCTGTAGGTAATTAAATGTTATCACACATTTTTTTTTAGCAGTTTACACATGTAGCTTATTAGATCTACTGAACAGTTCTGATGGATGAATAGAAAACTTTACGCCGGTTCTTTAGTGTGAGTCGGACATTGATCAGAGCACATTTTCAACTTAGCGACTACTGAACAATTACTAGAGGATAAATTCAAAAACCAAAAAAGGCAATCTAGAATACCAGCATTCCTCAAATAAATGTATATTTAATCTTTATAATGCTAACATTCAATTAAATATCTCGTAAATACATAATTATAATACATTGAACAGTAAATTGGTAGAGTTATCTGTCTTTGTATACTCTTCAAAAAGAAGGTAATTAGCTACTTCCGGTGTAAACGAAAGTAAACAGTACGAAAGTCTGTATCCGTATGTATTTTTACGATGTTTGATTTCTGATTTGGTTATAACGAGACCCGGTTACGAGGTAATACTTCTTGTCCCCGCAATCTCTCTGTATCCGGAGTGCAATGTATATTACGTCATATTTCCCATCTGGTTGTCAGGCACGTGCAATTTACCTAGGCAACAAGAATGTGAAAATCAGTATTTTCACTGGTGGCACCAGTGTAAGATCTAAAAATATTTTCACTGCTATTTCTCAATATCCTACCGGAAAGCATGAATTAATCTGGTGTCATGAACAAATAAGGAACAGTTACTTAACATTTTTACAAAAATATATGAAATAGTGTTAAAAGCAGCGTAGGACAACATTCAATCAATCTAATTAACCCTTTACCAAACAATCCATAGTTTTTACGACCTTGAGGTAGAAGCTTTCTGAAAGCATTGTGAGAAAAGGAGAAAATGCAGGTAACCAGCATTTTCTCCTTATCCCACTATGTTTTCTGCCTTTCCCAAAACAAATTTCACTTTTTCAGTGACTTTTATTCTGTTGTCTGCAAATGCTATCAATTTGGAGAAGTCTAAATCTTTTTTCTTTTGGTAAAGAGTTAACCCTTTACCCCATTAGGCATTTCTGTGGTATCGCTAACTGACCCTAAATAACAGCAAGGATGAAGCTGTTTCTTATGGGTATATGACACCTTCTGATAGAATAGAAAGCATTGTGGCATAAGGTGAAATTGCTCGTCACGAGCAATTTCACCTTTTGCCACAATGTTTTCTAAAGGCTCCTACAAGCAATGCGTAGAAATGAGTATCTGTGGAGTAAAGGGTTAAAGAAATCCTTTTCATTTGCAACAGTATGGACTTAAAAATACATCCTTCTAATCGTTTACCACATGGCAAAATGTTATACATGGCCATATTGATGGTATTCATAGACAGTAATTTTAATCAAATCCTACTGTTTGTCATTGAATAGGTAGAAAACATTGTGGTAAAAGGAGAAAATGTTTGTCATTGAATAGGTAGAAAACCTTGTGGTAAAAGGAGAAAATGCTGGTTACCACATTTTACCACAATGTTTCCCATAAACCTTGGTATACTTCTCTGATTAGAGTAAGTCTGCAAAATTAACTCTATACCTCGCAATCCTGACAGTTAACAAACCTGACAGAAACGATTTTATTTATGCATATTATTTTGTCATGTCATCTTAGGTGTCGTATAACAGATAAAAGTTATTCTTAGACATTTTCACTAAATAGGGTAAATGACAAAAAAAGGAAATAATTATTACAAGCAAGGGAAAATTTGTTTTTGTCAGCAATAGTAATGTTATGTGATAAAGATGCAAATGCATGCACAAATAACATACTATCATACCTTTTTCACCATGCTTTCAGAGATTGTCTATACCAGAGGCATGTGAGGCATAAAAAGTAATATCCCGGTGGTGATAGTTTAACTCTTTACCACACAAGAAAGTTTTAGACTTGTCCAAATTGAAAGCATTTGCAGTTAACAAAATAAAGGTGACTGAAATTTAGAAAGTTGCTCTGGGAAGGGTAGAAAACACTGTGGGAAAAGGAGAAAATGCTGGTTACCAGCATTTTCTCCTTTTCCCAGTGTTTTCAAAAGGCTTCTTTTTCAGAGGCGTCAAAAATAGGGATTGTATGGTAATGGGTTAATTAAACTTAAAGGAAAGTGGGAAAAAAACTTATAAGAAGATGGAGGGAGCCAAGACTAAATGTAACAGTGACAACAGAAAATGGATAGCTGAATAAAAGTTTAGCTAAGGCCAAGCATTCTATCTCAAAATGCAGCTACAGGTAAATGCATACTGCCCTTGATTGCATTTTCTCACTCACCTAAGTCAAAAGTGCCTAAGGTGAGCTATAGAGATCGTATTGTGTCCACCATTTCTCATACAGGCATCAACAATTACCTTGTGTGCACTCTAAAGGCCACATTTTCAGTCAGTTACTCATGAAACTTACTCAGAATGTTTGTCCTGATATCTTTGACAAGTTGAAAATTTGGTCACATCAGATCAAAAGTACCGGTAGGTCACAGAGCTAAATCCTAGAAAAAGTTTGTGTGCACTCAAAAGGTCACATTTTCGACCCAAAACTTATAAAACTTTGTCAGCATGTTGTGTTTTTGATGTCTCGTACAAGTTCAAAATTGGGTTATATTAAGTCAAAATGTAAGTCAAAGTCCTAGATCTTAGAAAAAGCTTGTGTGCACTCTAGAGGCAACATTTTCAGCCTAGTACTCTTGAAAACTGCACAGAATATTAATATTGTCTTGCTGATATCTAGGACAAGTTTTGAAATGGGTTATGCCAGGTTAAGAAGTAGGTCAAAGGATAATATCTTAGAAAAACCCAGTGTGCATTCTGGATGCCACATTTTCAGCATATATTCATGGAACTTCTTCAGAATGTTTGTTTTGTAATATCTAGTATGAATTTGAAATCAGGTCACATCAGATAAAAATCTAGGTCACAAAGCTAAATCTTTTAAAAGTCTTGTTTGCAATCTTGAGGCCACATTTTCAGCCTGATACTCTTGAAAATTGGTAAGAATGTTAGTCTTGATGATATTTTAAACTGGGTCATGTTAAATCAAAGAGTTGGTCACTGAGCCAAATCTGAGGGAAACCTTGTGTAAAGTGTAGGGGCTGAAATTTTTCAGACTGATACTGATGAAACTAGGTCAGAGAGGTTGTTTTCTTGAACTCAGACAAGTTTGAAATTGGGTAAAAACAGATCAAAAGTAGGTCCCTGGGCCAAATATTAAATTGCAAAGTGGCTTGGATAGGGTGTTTATGTGTTGTGTAAGCATAGAAACCTTTTAAGTATGTATGAACAAATCAATTTTCTCTTTGTATCAACATTATACCTGCATTGCAAACAAACCAAGCCAACATACACCTTTGTGATCTTTATGCCTGGTAAAAGAAGAAATGCATCTTTGTTGATTTTTATATCACTAAATGAAAAGAAATCAAAAAATACTTATAAATAAGGTATTCTGCCAGCAAAACAGAAATTTTATATATAGTATCTCCAGCAAATTAAAAGAATAAATTATACCACAAAAAACTGACACCTCATTTTAATGACAATAGTCATGTTGTAAAATTTAATACCAGTGCTATACTAACTTATATTTTTACCAAAACAATCCAAACTTTTAACAACCCTAAGGAAAACATCATGGGAAAGGATAATATGCTGGTTACTGGTATTCTACAATTTTTTCAAGAGCCCTTTTCCTCTAGTTCCTTAACACTTGGAATTGTGTATTACAGGGTTAATACATGAATATATAATATGGAAATGTGCAAAAGGAGAAATTGTTTATGGCAAATGATTTCCCCTTTGGCCACAATGTTTAGAGAAACTGTCTGCTGTAGCATGTAATTTGTCTATAGATTGTGAGGTTGTAACAAGAGGGCCATGATGGCCCTGAAATCGCTCACCTGAGTCTATTGACCAAACATGAACCATCTAGTTTCCCAGTAACCTAGTTTTTTATCAGACATTACCCATCATCAAACACTTTTGAGATATCAGAAAGAAAAAACATTCTGACCAAGTTTCATGAGTATTGGACTGAGAATGTGGCCTCTACAGCGTACAAAAGGTTTTTCTATGATTTCACCAAGTGTCGTAGTTTTGGACCCGACAATTACCCATTATCAAACTCTTTTGAGACATCACCAAAACAAATATTCTGACCAAGTCTGGAGAGTATCAGGCAGAAAATATAGCCTCTAGAGTGTACACAAGGTTTTTCTAATATCTGACCCATTGACCTAGTTTTAGACTCCACACAACCCATTTTCAAACTCATTCAAGGTATCACCAGGACAAATATTATGAACAAGTTTTAGGAGTATCAGACTGAAAATGTGTCCTCCAGAGCATACAAAAGGTGTTTATAACATCTGACCTATTGACCCAGTTTTTTACCCAACATGACCCATTTTCAAACTCATCCAAGATATTATAAAGGCAAACATTCTGACTAATTTTCAAGAGTGTTGGACTGAAAATGTGGCATCCAGAGCATAACAGCATAAACAAGGTTTTTCTAAGGTTTGACCTGGTGACCTAGTTTTTAACCCCCAATTTTCAAACTCATCTTATATATCATTAAGGCAAACATTCTGACCAACTTACAAGAGTTTTGGCCACTAGAGCCTCCAAAAGGTTTTTCTAACATTTGACCTGGTGATCTAGTTTTTGACCTGGCATGACCCATTTTCAAACTGGTCCAAGATATCATCAAGACAAACATTCTGACCAACTTTCAAGAGTTTTGGACTAAAAATGTGACCTCTAGAGCGTACACAAGGTTTTTCTAAAATTTGACCAGGTGACCTAGTTCTTGACACCATATGACCAATTTTCGATCTTGTCCCAGATATCATCCAGGCAAACATCCTGACCAATTTTCATGAGTATCCGACTGAAAATGTGGCCTTTAGCGCTTACACAAGGTTTTTCAAAGATTTGACCTAGTGACCTACTTTTTGACCTGGCATGACCCATTTTCAAACTCGTCTTAGATTTCATCGAGGCAAACATCCTGACCAACTTTCATGAGTATCAGACTAAAAATGTGGCCTTTAGAGTGTACACAAGGTTTTTCTAAGATTTGATCTAGTGACCTAGTTTTTCACCCAACATGAACCATTTTTGGACTAGTCCAAGATATCATCAAGACAAACATTCTGACCACCTTTCAAGAGTTTTGGACTGAAAATGTGGCCTCTAGAGCGTACACAAGGTTTTTCTAAGATTTGACCTAGTGACCTAGTTTTTGACCCGACATGACCCATTTTCATACTCATCCAAGCTATCATCGAGGCAAACATCCTTACCAACTTTCATGAGTATTGGACTGAAAATATGGCCTCTGGAGCGTACACAAGGTTTTTCTAAAATTTGACCTAGTGACCTAGTTTTTGACCCGACATGACCCATTTTCAAACTTGTCCGAGATACCATCAAGACAAACATTCTGAAGAACTTCCAAGAGTTTTGGACTGAAAAAGTGGCCTCTTGAGCTTACACAAGGTTTTTCTAAGATTTGACCTAGTGACCTACTTTTTGACCCGACATGACCCATTCTCGAAATCCTCTGAGATATCATCCAAGCAAACATCCTGACTAACTTTCCTGAGTATCCGACTGAAAATGTGGCCTCTAGAGCGTTCACAAGGTTTTTCTAAAATTTTACCTAGTGACCTACTTTTTGACCCCACATGACCCATTTTCAAACTCGTTCGAGATATCATCCAGGCAAACATCATGACCAACTTTCATGAGCATCCAATGGAAAATGTGGCCTCTAGAGCGTACACAAGATTTTTCTAAGATTTGACCTAGTGACCTAGTTTTTGACCCCACATGACCCATTTTCAAACTTGTTCGAGATTTCATTGAGGCAAACATCCTGATCAACTTTCATGCGTATCGGACCAAAAATGTGGCCTCTAGAGCATACACAAGGTAAAAAGTTGACGATGGACACAGCATGATCACAATAGCTCACCATGTGCACTTCGTGCTCAGCTGAGCTAAAAATAGGAAATGCTCCACAGTGAGACTGATGATCAATTTGACACTAAGTCTTGTCATGTCACAAAGCATCACCAACCATTTCACATTATCAAACATCATCAAACATTTCGTACCAAATTCTGACAGCATTTTCTCTTTCCTCAAGGTGGAATTTCTTTTTGAGTTTTGGAAGGGAACTGCATTTTAATGTTCATCCTTATTCATAGACAATCAGACATTTTCTGTCTTAGTATCACATGACAGAAATATGACAAGGGTTTCTTTAAAATATTAAATTTGAACATGTTCTACTTAGCGTGAGGGTTACAGAACAGAACAGAACAGAACAGAAATTTTATTTAGACTCTTAAGCATATAAGCTTAATGGTCATAGAAGTATAGTACAAAGCATGCAATATATATAACATATGTCAATATACAAATATTAAAGAAAATTAATAATTTCAATAATTATTTGAGTAACTAAGTGGACATTCTTTTACGTATCTTTAAATGTGAGAGTGATTTAAATATTATTAGTCTTTTCCTGCAATGTTTTGTATCGTAAATGGAATAAAAAATTTAGTTAAGAGTTTTCGACAAGTTTTGACATGATTGTACGCTGTGATAAAGACTAAAATTGTATCGTAACTAAAACCCATTTTCCATGGTAGTACTATGACAAACATTAACATTAATATTAACAAAATCTTTTGACTGGTCCATTCTGAAAGCACATGCACACAACAAAATTTATGTAACTCAAGAATTGATATTTGTTTCAAGCAGGTCAGAAACCCTAAACATAAAACATACTGAGAAAAGAAGAACATGTTGTTAACAAGAATGACATTTTGTTTTTTCAAGTTTAGGGTTTTTGAAAAACATTGAGGCTAATTGCATCAATTTATAAGAGATACACAAAGAAATGTATTAACAACCATGATGCATATTACAACACATAACTGTACAAATATATATTTTTTGTAATTCATATTTTTGAAAACATTGTGGTACAATTAATACTATATATGTCCGCAAATATAAAATTAAATAAAAAAGCTTACAGACAACAATGAGTTGTCGTTTTATTAACCCATTACTACATAGGTACGACTTGGGACTTCTGAAAACATTGTGGTAGGTTTATCGATTTATAAAAGCAATGGAAGAAATGTAACACGAAGCCATAGTAGATTTTTTTGTGCCAGTTAAATGCACTAGTAAACTTTTCTGTTTCTATAACTTGTGCTTTTGAAAACATTAAGATAATGACTGTTACAATACCTGTGAAAATCGATATGATAACATAACAACTGCCGTTAACCACTGCGCTAGTTTTGTAAACAGTTACGATGACTGGCTACTTGTAGTTCTACTAATCCGCTATAATTAGTTTGAAAAACATTGTAAAAGATGACAAAATAACGTAAAAAAAAAAAAGCTAATAATAAAAACTATTAATCAACCTTGACACGATAATTCCTTTCTAAAATAGGTTGGAAAGCCTTGTGTTCAAAGGAGCAGATACTGATTACCAGTATTTCCTCCTTTGACACCACGCCTTCCATACTCGTTTCCTTCAGGGTTGTAGGAAGTCGGCATGTGTGGCAGAGGATCAATAGTAATTTGACAGGTAGCCTGATGATAACGTGTACATATAACCGTACTACCTTGTAATATTCTATTTTTCATAAAAGAAAGACAGTATCTGCTAGACTATTGCTATGGTCATGGTATCATGAAAATATAATTACAACATTTGTTCAGTATAAAAATAATCTTTAAGTGTAAAAGGACTACTGCCTAACTAAGTAGTGATTTTGTCTCATCCGAAATGCCTTTTCAAAATATACCGCCAATTTCATTAATTCTCGTTTCCTACTTGTCTTTAAAAGTTCTATGAATTTATACATACTTGGGTGATTGACATAATATTTTGCAATGTATAGCGATCTTATAGTTTTGAAAAATGGGCATATGAGTGTAAAATGGTATTCGTCCTCTATATCTTGTAGTGAGCAAAGTTCGCAGTGTCTAATATTTCTTGGAGTATTATTATGTCTTCCGGTTTCTATCTTAAGATCATGAGATGAGAGTCTAATTTTACTAATGATATTCCTTTGTTTTCTATTTTCGAGAATAAGAATATAACTAGAAATTTCGTTACAAATCTTTTAATATTGCTATCTTGAAGACCTGCAGCTTCAACCTGCATGGTGTGACACACGTGTAACGCATGGGAAATGGTATTGATTTAGCTTGTTTAACCCATTACCACACAATCCCTACTTTTGATGCCCCTGAGAAAGAAGCCTTTTGAAAACACTATGGGAAAAAGAGAAAATGCTGGTAACCAGCATTTTCTCCTTTTCCCAGTGTTTTCTACCCTTCCCACAACAAATTTCAATTTTTCAGTCACCTTTATTTTGTCGTCTGCAAATGCTTTCAAATTGAACCAGTCTAAAATTTAGTCGTGTGGTAAAGAGTTAATAAAGGAGTAAAAAAAATATCTATCATCAAATATCTGCAAAATTATACTCTGCATTTCTGTGTATGCCATACTGCATTACCACAATCTTGGTTATGTTTCACACACTGAGTGTCATGTTGTATAACCCTTTCCCGAACAATCCCTGGTTTTTACGGGTCTCGAATAGTAGCCTTTTGAAAACATCGTGGGAAAAGGAGAAAATGCTGGTAACCAGCATTTTCTCCTTTTCCCACAATGTTTTCTACCCTATCATAGACAGAAATCATCTTTTCAGCAAGAGTTGAATTGTCGTCTGCAAATGCTTTCAATGTTATCTAGTCCAAAAGTTTGTCGTTTGTGAAAGGGTTAATACAATATATAAAATTTGTGTAACCGTATCAAACTTCAAAATTTTTTATGGGTACATTTCTCTAAACTCTGCATACACAAAATGTTCACGAGTATGGTATTATGTACTATCAAAACGCGATAATTGTGGCCTTTGTTTACAAACACTGGGTCAGTTCAAAACATTGAAATAGGGAATACAAGGGATGCGGCAGTTATTTATTGGTTAATTTACATCCAATTCATTATGTACTGCTGTGGCGTAGTGGTCACGGTCACTGTCTTACCAACGATGCGGTCCAGGTTCGAGTCGCGAGTAATTTTTTTTTTTTTTAAGAAATTCTTTTCTAAGGTAAGTCACTGAATGCATGATTTTTTTTTGTTCTGTCGTGGTGAATATTTGTACATGTAATAAGTTGCCGTCTTCATATCGAATTGATATCATACGAGATTGCATTCTTTTCATTTGTTTGATTTTGATATTTCGAAATTTTGGGAAAATGGACAAAGACATTTCTTGTAAAGAAATCGATGCTAGAGATAGCATTGTTAAGAATGTGATGAAGGTTAACGATACATGTTGCTTTATCTTTCTAATATGACTAAAAGTACAAATTCTGACCACTATTTTCAGGATAAATTATCTGTTTACTATTTTAAATAGGGCTATGAGGGGAAAGACTTGTCTATTCATATTTCCAAACACTTAGCAACTTAATGTTGTCAGCAGCTTCAGTGGACCAGATTTGAAATTGAAGTACAGTACAAAGGAACAGACAGAAGGGATGGAAGAGTCAAGCTTAAAAAATATTGTGGAACAGAGAGCATTGCTCTCACAAGCTTCCTGAACACTGTTTTCAAAAACGGATGGAAGCAAGATAAAAAAGAAATAGGCTAACGTATAAAGTAGCGGAATTAATGTCAAACTTATTATGCTCATAACATTATTTAATTAGTCAGATCAGTATACTTTGTTTCTTTTTAACTTTCAGGTGTGTAAGGAGGAGAAAGAATGTGGTTATTTACAAGTTCCGCTGCATCAGGTTTCCAGGAGAGTAGCTAATTACACCGGACTGTCTGTGAGTACATGTAAGAAACTAAACCAGGCATCCTCCTCATCTCATCTCAAGCCAAGGAAATCCAGGCGAGATCAGTATACACTGGACAGCTTTGACAGAGATTTAATTCGCAGGACTATTCATAACATGCTAGCAAATGGAAAGACCATTCCAACGGCCAGGTCGATACAGAAAACTCTACAGGATAGCATGGATTTCCGAGGCGGTTTAACCTATATACGTAGACTTTTGAAAGAACTGGGATTTACTTGGAGAAAATGCGGATCAAACAGACATCTACTGATGGAAAGAACTGATATAGTTGTTGCTAGGATTAACTTCCTCCGGAAAATTAAAGAGTATAGAGAGTCTGGTAGGCCCATTGTGTATACTGACGAAACTTTTGTCCATTCCACACACAGTGCTCGAAAATGTTGGCAGTCGGACGATGCAACCCTTTCAGTACCATTTACTCGTGGTGAACGTCTTATAGTTGTTCATGCTGGTTCCTCGGAGGGATTTCTGAAAGGTGCTGGTCTTATTTTCAAAGCCAAATCCTCAACAGGCGACTATCATTCGGAGATGAATGGCCAAAACTTTCAAAAATGGCTGAACGAGAAACTTATACCAAATTTGCCAAAAAATGCAGTTTTGGTGGTAGACAATGCGCCATACCATAATATCCAGCATGACAAATGTCCCACGCAATCCACCAGGAAAGCAGACATACAGGCTTGGCTGGAAAGACATGACATCCCTTTTGCAGAAAACATGTTAAAACCGGAACTTCTGCAGCTATGTAAAAGACATTCGCCTGCACCGAACTATAAGCTTGACGCTACTTTGGAACAGTTTGGCCACACCTGTCTTCGTCTACCCCAGTATCATGCTGAACTTAACGCTATTGAAATGGTTTGGGGAATCATCAAACGTCGGATAGCTGCTTCGAACTTAACGTTCAAATTGAAGGATGTCATGACGTTGACCCAGGAGGCAATTGATAGCGTAACTCCATCTGAGTGGGAGAGCTGCTGCAGACATGTCTATGAGGCTGAAGAAAGATTCAGAAAAACAGATATAGCAGTTGAAGAAGCCTTTGAGCGGTTTATTATCGAGGTCAGCGACGAGGAAGGGACAGATACTGCCAGTGAAGACACTGAACGTACCGATACGGCGACTGAAAACGATGACAGCACAGATACCGCCAGTGAACCAGATGAGAGCTGAGCACTATTTTTTGTATTGTTGAATCAATCATATAGTATTTTAATTGAATAAAAAGAAAAAAAAAAAAAAAGAAAAAAAAAATTATTGAAAATAGAATATAAAAAAGATAAAAAAAAAAAATTGATATAAAAAAAAAAAAAAAATGAAATGATTGAAAATAAAATGAAACAAAAAATTCTATGAAAAAAATTATGAATTTTAATAAGAAAAAAAAAATAATGAATTAAAAAAAAAAATAATCACAAAAATACACATAAGGGAGGAAAAGAAAGAAGACAGGAGAAAGAAAAAAAAATTAAAAAGGTAAAGGAACGTCTCGAACGTAGTCAGCAGACATGAAAATAGTACACGAGCCAGACACCTTATCCACTGGGCCAATGTTCAATACATATGAAATGTATTTTGTTAAAGATTTAATCTGCTTTAATATACATCTCACCTAAAATTATCGGATAATTTACCTGTGCTACCCGTATAGTAAGATAGACTGTTCTAAGTGTATGTAAACAAAGGCCACAGTTATCGCGTTCCACTAATAACAGCAAAGGTGAGTAAGCATAAAGTCTGACAACATGTTTCACTGAACTGCATAACATTGAGCCGATTGTAGGAAAGAAAGTATCGGGAAAAAAAGCATCAGGATAAATTGAATCAGGATAAAAAGTAACAGGAAAAAGTATCAGTCTCCAAAGAGAGACTTAAGTCAATATGGTATATTATGAGAAAAAAAATTTAGCCGACAGATTATAATGACTTTCTCAAAGAAAGAAGAAAGATCTCATATTTGTCCATTTTTCTTTTCACATTTTCTTGCCTGAGATTGGGATACCCTCTTTCCTACCAAAGACTGCCCATTTTGACAGCTCATACCTTTTGATAAATCAGGGAATTTTCCTTTATGTATTCAAGCCTTCCAAAAATTCCGTAAATCTATGCAGTTTAGAGAAAGATTCCAAGGTGTCCGAATTCAAAGTATCTTGAGACAATGAAAATACAACTTAAGGATAGGACATCCTGATAGAATTCATACAACATTGCTCTTCACTGCCGAAAGGTGTGGGGATTTGGTTAAAAACATCAATTACGGATTACACGAGTCTTAGCCGAACCCTCATAATTTTTGGTGATGAAGGGCGATGTTACACAAATCTCATTAGGGTGCCCTATCCTTAACTCTTTATCAAACGACAAACTTTTAGACTCATCCAAATTGAAAGCATTTGCAGAGGACAAAATGTGACTCAAAAATTGAAATTTGTGCTGGGAAGGGTAGAAAACACTGTGGGAAAAGGAAAAAATGCTGGTTTCTAGCATTTTCTCCTTTTCTCATAGTGTTTTCAAAAGGCTTCTTTCTTATGGGGTGTCAAAAGTAGGGATTGTGTGGTAATGGGTTAACTGATGGGATTTGTTATGAAACCGGTGGTTTACCAGCATTATCTCCCTTTCACTGCAATCTTTTTAAAAGCCTCTGTGTTAGTGTTGTTTAAATTCTGGATTGTTGGTATAGGGTTAAATCTTCACCACAAACAAAATTCTTTCTCCATTAAAATTAAAACTGGTAATATCAGTACCAACATGTTTACTTTTTTCCCAGCTATATAAAATCAGAGACTACTATACTGTCTGTTGCACAGAAGCCAGTATTCTGCAAAATAAGTAGGGTGTTATTATCAAAATCAAGTCTTAATCTTTGGAAACAATAATGCAACATAACATTTTCATAACTGGAGGGATGATACTACACTTATATTGAATGGTGTCTTACATTTCAACTATATACTTGTTACAGTATTATGCACTATACTACTTTCAGTGTTATTTTAGTCACATCACAATGACACATCACTATTCATGTGTGTGTAGGTTTCAAGGTTTTGAAAGTTTTTCCCATGATAACTTCCACGAAAGTCCTGCGCTGAGAATCCAATCCAGGGCCTCAAGGGTTTGTTTCCTACATCTTCCTCACCAAACTATGCAGGTCATCTGCGCAACATGGAAGACTATCAGGGTATGTCCTCTAGACCAAAACTTGACAGAATCTGTCCAGTGATTAACCCTTTACTCCACAGATACTCATTTCTACGCATTGCTTGTAAGAGCCTTTGGAAAACATTGTGGCAAAAGGTGAAATTGCTCGCGACGAGCAATTTCACCTTTTGCCACAATGTTTTCTATGCTATCAAAAGGTGTCGTATGTTCACATAAGAAACAGCTTCATCCTTGCTGTTATTTAGGGTCAATTAGAGATATCACAGAAATGCCTTATGGGGTAAAGGGTTAAGTAATAGAGTTCAATATGTGTAAGCAACAGATTACTCCTCACCAAATAATCATGACTTTTAATGACTCTTGGGTAGAGGGCTTTTGAAACATTCTTGGACAAGGAGAAAATGCTAGTTACCAGCATTTTCTCCTTTTATTCCTACATTGTTTTCTACCCAGTATCAGAGACAACTTTCATCATATGAGCCACCTTTAGTTTGTTATCTGCA
Source organism: Tridacna crocea (assembly GCA_943736015.1). Classification (NCBI taxonomy): domain Eukaryota; kingdom Metazoa; phylum Mollusca; class Bivalvia; order Cardiida; family Cardiidae; genus Tridacna; species Tridacna crocea. The sequence continues at coordinate 47,642,762 of OX031064.1, forward strand.
AATGCTTTTTGTCTGGATGTTTCCAAAATTTTGAAGTTTGATCAAGAGATTGTGGGAAACCCAAAAGGTGCTTGCTTAACACAGGTTGTTGCTTAGTGCAGTTATACTTAAACATATTTGCTTCCCCTGAGAAATAAAGAAGTGCATATTTGACCTTTAGAGTGCTTAATAAACCAAACAGTAATTTTTGTCGCAGGAATATGACCCAAATAATCACAAATCACAATTTCATGGTTGCTTTTGTCCTTAGCGTAGATCACAAAACAGGCTGAATATATTGTGCAACCTGATCTTAATCTACACCAGCTTTGGTCCTTACAAACTCTTTTTCTTTAAAAGCAGTTTACTACTGAAGATTTTCATTTTGTGAGTGGTAATGTGTAACATAGGTTGGCCAGATCAAGTAGTGGAAAATAACAGGAAGTCACGTGATATTTTACTATTATACCCCTAATGTATTTTTTATTGCTATTTAAGTTACAAACTAAGTTTTCAAGTTAAACTTGATATTTATAAATACCCATAACAAAATCTACTATTACCATTTTTTTAACCCATTACAAAATAGGCATACTGCATCATAAACACAAGTGCATCCAAAACTTAAAGACACAGAGAGAGGAAAGACTAGTAACTGAGAATGATGCAAGAATTATTGTGGATAAAGTAGGGGTCTCTTGTAACAAGCTATTTCTCCATTTTTGCCAAAATGGTTTAATGAGCTCTTAACCACAAATGTGTCCAGCTTTATGGTGAAAACATGGATAGTCCAAGTTTCTTGTAATAGGTGGGTATATTTTTGCTTTGCAATTACTGTTTAAAGACCTCTCTTCAGCAAGGGTTTAAAAACTTAGGATGCAAAATAAATGAAATGGGTACTTTAAGTTGGGGTTGGGAATGAATATTCAAATATTCAGTTTATCCGTGAATACTCAAACAGAAATCGGCATTCATATATTCTTTCTTTATGAGGGAAAATCATTATCTTAAATTTTAGAAAAAAAACTTTTAAAGAATGTGAGGAAAGGTTGTATACTTTTGTATACAGATAGGCACATATTAACTTTCAATGTGTAATCCATATGCCAATTGGGTGTGCGGTAAAAATGTCAGAGGTAAAAATGCCAGAGGTAAAAATGTCAGAGTCAAAGTGGTAAATATGCCATAGGTAAAAATGCCATAGGTAAAAATGTCAGAGATACTAAATACATGACATGAAAAAACATGTTGCTCTGGCCTCTCACCAGATCCATTAACCCTTTACCTGATATGCCAATTTGAAGCTCTTCCATTTCAGCTGCAAATAAAGATATGATGTCAAAAATATGGACAAATGAGGATATAAATATCTGATTGAGTGGAAAACACTGTGGGAAAAGGAGAAATTGCTCGTTACGAGCAATTTCTCCTTTTCCCACAATGTTTTCAAAAGGTGTCTGTTGTTGATATGTCAAAATGAGTATCTATGGAGTAAAGGGTTAAGTAAAGCCATTCTTTGTAGATTTGATAATATACCAGCTGTCCTTTACATTAATTTATAATATATCTATTTACCTTCATTGTATCCATGCTATACTGTAAAATAATTTTCTGTTTCATTCAGCAATGGTAACATTACATGTTAATGCTGATTTAACCCTTTACCAAACAACCCCTGGTTTTAACGACCCTGATATAGAAACCTAAAAAAACATTGTGGGAAAATGAGAAAATGCTGGTAACCAGCATTGTCTCCTTTTCCCACACTGTTTCTGCCCTGCTGGAAACAAATTTTAGTTTTTGAGTTAATTGCAAACCTTGGTAAAACATGTGTGAAAAAAGTATCTTTGACAATAATATGTGATATAAGTTCTTCTGTTAGTCCATATACCAATCTTGATTTTGACTGACTGCTATCTCAGATGATTCAGAGGCCAGAAATAAGTGAGCCCTGAAAAGATTTCGAACTTGCTAAGCCTTGACCAACTGAGCTAACCCCATATATTTATACTATGATAAATACATCTGACATTTTTACCTATGACATTTTTACCTATGACATTTTTTCCTATGGCATTTTTACCTATGACATTTTTTCCTATGGCATTTTTACCTCTGACATTTTTACCTACATTCTACCAATTGATATCACCTGTCAAGGCAGTGCAGGACAATAACTGATTATGACAGTTTTCAATTCATGCAGTGTTTTATAAAAATTGCTGCTGATTTGTCTCACAGTTCGCAAACTAACCAATATTAACTCATTACCACACGAGAAAATTTTAGATTGGTCCAAATGGAAAGCATTTGCAGACGACAAAATAAAGCTGACTTAAAAATTGAAATTTTTTCTGGGAAGGGTAGAAAACACTGTGGGAAAAGGAGAAAATGCTGGTTACCAGCATTTTCTCCTTTTCCCACAGTGTTTTTAAAAAGCTTTTTTCTCAGGGGCGTCAAAAGTAGGGATTGTGTGGTAATGGGTTAATCAATTGTATTACCTGTAAGATTAAACAAGGTTTTCATACTGCAAGTGTTAAAATGATATTCCAAACTGTCATTAATGGTTACTCTTTTATTGACCAATTGTTAATCACCGGTAATATTTCATGTCATGTTAGCCAATCACATTTTGATTGATTGGAAAACACACTTTCTTGAGTTTATATCCGTCAGTTCGTTCTTGAGCTATCCAACCAAACATAGTCAAAGACAAAATAAAAAAAAAAATCACTATGCCTTCACGCATTTGGAATTACTTCACCCATTCCAGTCACAAGAAGATTGCAACTTGTAACATTTGAAGCCAGGATTTCATGTACAAGGTCACAACTTCAAACCAACTTAACCACTTGAATGGACATCATCTCTTGGCCATAGCAGTCAAAATACAATAATTAGGATTGGTTTGTTTAGGTGGAGGCAGTGAAAGCCATTTATTAGATAATGAGTTTTACGTACTTGATGTTCTTTGATTCTCTCATAATAAACATATAAAGTCGATCCTCATCAAACAAGGTAATCTACTAAAATTTCTTAAAGTCTTTCGGATAAGACAATAGACCCAGGTCCCGTGTGACGGTGCTATACGCCAAGCATGTTAAAGAACTGGGCAAAGCTCTTACTAGTTTTGACCTATATCCTTGCACTACCCACCAGTAACAACTAACCGTCTTCTGGGGGCGTTGTTCAGATGGGCAACCAGTAGCGACGATAAATAAGCAGAAATAACCAACCACAAGGTAATCTTCATCACAAAAGAAAAGTGATCAGTAATGTTTATTGTTTCTTTCTTTCTCTGCAGATAGAAACTAGAGCTGTTACTGAATGTGACTTAATACTCCTGCCAGGGCAGAGTAACTCCATAATCATGCTGACATTGTCTCCCTTCCCTACATTTTTCCAATCGCCTTATATTCCCCAGCACAACTGAAATATAGGATTAACCCATTACCACACAGTCCCTACTTTTGAGACCCTGAGAAAGAAGCCTTTAGAAAATATTATGGGAAAAGAAGAAAATGCTGGTAACCACTTTTATTTTGTCTTCTGCAAATAGTTTCGCTTTGGACAAATCTAAAATTTTGTCGTTTGGTATTGAGTCAAAAGGTAAAGGTTTAAACTTAGTTTTGGATAAGTACACCAAGATTTGTGTAATTTTATACATTTTTGCACCTTGAATATTCTAAATTTAACTAAAATTCTTAACCCTTAACCAAATGGCAAAATTATGGGCATGTCCAATTTGAGTGCAATACCAGATGAGAAATTAGATATGTCTAAGAATATGATAAATATCTTTAAAAGAAAAGAAAAACATGTAGGAAAAGGAGAATATACTGGTTAAAATCATTTTTCTACAATGTTTTCAACAGGCTAGTTGGTTGTTGAAACACAGAATTGTTTGGTAACGAGTTAACATGGTGTCCATTACTTCCCCTTAACTATCATTACTTTTCCTAAACTATCTTTACTATTTCTGATGACTTCATTCTAAAAAGCAGAAAACACAGTCATATTGGTAAATACAAAATTAGCCCTAAGCACCTTAAGTATAGCTTAAGTTCTGGCAGAGTCTTTAGATCAAACTCAGTCACTAGAAACAGTTTGCAGTTTGATGTTATTCCGATATGTTGTAATGTGACCAGCCTGGTGGCTCCTTCAGTTACATACTAGGTTGAAACTATGCAGTTTTTTGTATGAATCCCTAGCTTGGCCAATTTAATAGTTATTGCTACAGGATCCATACCTTTCTCACTGCTGTTCATTGGTTATGGTAGGGTAGCAGACAGTGGCTTCGGATAAATACTTAGCATTGCACTGGGGACAGAAACTCCATGAAGGTTTTTCCGAACAAAGTCCGTAACTAAGAAACAAATGAATAAATGCATGGCAGAAATAAGGGACCGGGTGGGATTCCAACCTCAGAACTCCCGGACAAAAGGCCAATACCTTAACCACTGAGATAAAGAGATACCTCTCCATCACAGTACTTAGGTATTGTATTAAACCCTTTACCCCATAAGGCATTTCTATGGCATCTCTAATTAACCCTAAATGACAGCAAGGAAGAAGCCATTTCTTATATTTAAATGACACCTTTTGATAGCATAGAAAACATTGTGACAATAGGGGAAATTGCTCGTCACATGCAATTTCACCTTTTGTCACAATGTTTTTTCAAAGGCTCCTACAAGCAATGTGTAGAAATGAGTATCTATGCAGTAAAGGGTTAAATCGGGACAAAGCCATGCATGAAGGAGTGGTCTCCCGTAACAAGGCATAGACAAGTATATTGGACAAGGTGATGTAACTGAAGTAATTTTGAAAATGGTGCCTGGACTGGGTCTTATTTAGTCATCTGACTCCCTTCAAATGAATTTCAGATGGTAAGCATCCTAAATTTGGGAAACATTTTGAAAATTTGTGGATCCAAATCCAGAGAAATAAGGGGGGTGTCAGGGAAACCCCTGATAGTGTTAAATGGTGCATGCTGACCGGAGTCCATACTTTTTGCATTAAAACCCTTTACCAAACAATCCCTGGTTTTTACGACCCTAGGATAGAGACCTTTTGAAAACATTGCTGGAAAAGGAGAAAATGCTGGTAAACAGCATTTTCTCCTTTTCCCACAATGTTTTCTATCCTGCTGGAATCAGACTTCAACTTTTGAGTAATGTTTTATTTTGTCTTCTGCAGGTGCTTTCAATTTGGACCAGTCTATAGTTTTGCCGTTTGGTAATCGGTTAACTCTTTACCAAACTACAAAATGTTAGACTGGTCCAAATTGAAAGCATTTGCAGACGACAAAATAAACTTAGCTCAAAAATTGAAATTTGTTTCCAGCAGGGTAGAAAACATTGTGGGAAAAGGAGAAAATGCTGGTTACCAGCATTTTCTCCTTTTCCCATAATGTTTTCAAAAGGCTTCTTTCCCAGGGGTGTTAAAAGTCGGGATTGTGTGGTAAAGAGTTAAGCCCCCTTTTCACAGAGCATGACCCATTTCTTTGAAGAAACTGCCTAAAATCATGAGAAAATTACAAAATAATTTAGAGGACCCAAACTGGAGGGAAAGGAAACTTTTCGTGGTAATAGGAATAAATGCTTGTTACATGTTTTCAAGATGAATATTCGAAGGGCCGTGATGAACTGAAGGTATTCAAATGTCATATTTTTTACCCAAACAACGAAGGTAAAATTAAGTTGTCCTGAAATAGCACATGAGGTGATGGGCTCAGATGAAAAGACAATCTATAAATGTAACATAAAACAGTATTTATCTCAGTGTTTAACCTATAATTTTCCCAACTTGATTTTTCTGGTAATGAGTAGTTGTGGTCTGCTGATTCTAGGTCTTGTTTTTTGGGAGTGGATCATTATCCAAAAATCTAAGATACATTACACAGATTCATGCAAAGGTTGCCATAGAATGATGATATTTAGTTCATATAAAACTGAGATAGGAAACAACAGAAAAGGCATTTGTAACAATCCAAAAATGTACATGTTAATATATGGCTTTACCACACAAAGTTAACTCATTACCAAACGACAGTATTTCAAGCTTGTCCAAATGGTAAACATTTGCAGACAACAAATTAAATGTGACTGAAAATTTAAAATTTGTTTCATGAAGGGTAGAAAACATTGTGGGACCAGCATTTTCTCCTTTTCCCACAATGCTTTCTAAAGGCTTCTATCTCAGGGGGCGTCAAAATGGGTTAACTCTCTACAAAAATAAACAAATTTTGGGACCAAATTCAGTGCATTTGCAGACAACAATTTAAATGTTGTTAATATGATGATTTCAGACTTTGAAAGGGACTAGATGATATTGCAGGAAAAGGAGGAAATGCTGGTCACCTGCATTTTCTCCTTTTCCCACAATTTTTTCTGTTGGCTTCTTTTCGCAGGGACGTGAAAAGGCGGGATTAAGTGGTAAAGAGTTAATCCTTTACCACACCATCTCGACTTTTGACGACCCTAAGAAATAAAGCTTTTGAAAACATTGTTGGAAAAGGAGTAAATGCAGGTAACCAGCATTTTCTCCTTTTCCCAGTATATTTTCTGCATTTCCAAAATCAAATTTCAATTTTGAGCCAAATTTATTTTGTCATATACAATTGCTTTGAATTTGAACGAGTCCAAAATTTTGTCGTTTGGTTATTAGTTAAGACTTCTTCGTAAAATTGCAAACTTTTTACAGATAACAGATTATAATGGCTAAGATGATGTTATTTGTCATTGAAACAAAAGAAAACATTGTTGGAAAAGGAGAAAATGCTGATTACCAGCATTTTCTCTTTTTTCAATGATGTTTCCAAATGTCTATTTCCTCAAGGTCATGAAAACATGGTAATGTGCATAGGCGTAACCAGGAAAAAGTAAATTATACGCACACCGAAGTTGGCCATTTTTAAGGCAGGTGACGAGAGCAAATTGGAATCAGCCGAATGGAATCGGAGCCATACAATCAAGATATTTCTGATCTTGGCAGTTTTAGAAAACATCCAAACTGAGAAATATGCGATAAGAGGCAACCTACGACCTATTCTCATTTTTTTACATTACCCACATGCGTGGTGTGCGTAATAGAAGTTACGCCTATGTTGTGTGGTAAATAGGATTAAATAGTACATATGTCACAATGTATAAGGAATCTTTCTTATGTGCCAAAGACAGAATAGAATCATGGGTATTAATTTCTGCACTCTAATCAGACTGTTTTTGCAAGTATGAAAGCAGCTGTGTTTCAAGTTTATCACCAGACATCAGTGACTCTTTGCATCCTTTGTTATGGGAGACCACTCTTCATGCATGTCCTGATTCAAATACAATACTTAAAACTGCTTTAGGGAGATATCTCTTTGACTTGGTGGTTACGTTAACTTTCCAAAAACAAGGATATTTGTTCGCCATGGATTTGAATGTCACCAGATGCTGTTTGCATTTCAACAATGCATTTGTTGCAAACTTTCTTGTTAGTAAGACTAGGGCTTTTCCAGGATTAGCCATGGAGCCATTAATCCTATTTTTGTCCAAAAAATTGACTTTCTGCATAATGCTCAATGAATGATGACTTTAACCCATTACCCCACAATCCCTACTTTTAACGACCCTGAGAAAGAAGCCTTTTGAAAACATTGTGGGAAAAGGAGAAAATGCTGGTAACCAGCTTTTTCTCCTTTTCCCACAATGTTTTCTACCCTTCACAAAACAAATTTTAAATTTTCAGTCTCTTTAATTTTGTCATCTGCAAATGCTTTCAATTTGGACCAGTCTAAATTTTCAGTCACTTTTATTTTGTCGTCTGCAAATGCTTTCAATTTGGACCAGTCTAAAATATCATCGTTTGGTAATGTGTTAAGAAGGGGTGTGTTACGGGAGACCACTCCTTCATGCATGGCTTCGTCCCTATTTAAATACAATACCTAACAACTGCATTAGAGAGATATCTCTTTGTTAAAGTGGTTATGGTATTGGCCTTTTGACCCTCAAAAAACGAAAAAGAATTTGTCCGCCATGGGTTTGAATCCAGCTAGATGCGGTTTGTATTTCAGTTGCAAACTTTCTTGTTCGTAAGACCTTGCATGAGACAACTTCCAAACATAGAGGAAGAAAAATAGCTGTTTTTCAAAGGGATATTTTTCACTGCCCTTTGAAAACTTCATCTTCATATGACAAATTCATGACTGGTCCAGATATAGACTGTACATACATGTAAATGAGTATGACTGAATGTTTTTTGTGTTCCTTCTTGAGACAAATTTGCATCTTAACCCATTACCACACAATCCCTACTTATGACAAACCTGAGAAAAAGCCTTTAGAAAACATTGTAGGAAAATGCTGGTAACCAGCATTTTCTCATTTTCCTACATTGTTTTCTACCCTTCACAAAACAAATTTCAAATTTTCAGTCACTTTTATTTTGTCGTCTACAAATGAGCACTACTTATATGACACAGTGTGTACTCTATCTTCTGATGTTTGCAAAATTCATCCTTATTTGACATTGTAGATGGCTACAGGACAATGAATGTCCAGAGCACATTTGTATCAAATCTTATCAAATGAATCAGTCGGTGAATCCATCCATTTTATGAGACCAAAGATACGGGCATTGTCCTCTTTACAAACATGCGGTAAATAAACCTAATAAAACACAATGAACAATACAATACCTTTAACTCTTTACCAAACGACAAAATCTTAGGTTTGTCCAAATCGAAAGCATTTGCAGATAACAAAAGTGACTGAAAATTTGAAATTTGTTTTGTGAAGGGTAGAAAACATTGTGGGAAAAAGAGAAAATGCTAGTTACCAGCATTTTCACCTTTTCCCACAATGTTTTCTAAAGGCTTCTTTCTCAGGGTTGGCAAAAATAGGGATTGTGTGGTAATGAGTTAACCCAATTTACCACACAATCCCTACTTTTGACGCCCCTGGGAAAGAAGCCTTTTGAAAACACTGTAGGAAAAGGAGAAAATGCTGGTAAACAGCATTTTCTCCTCTTCCTACAGTGTTTTCTACCCTTCCCAGAACGAATTTCTATTTTTCAGTTACCTTTATTTTGTCGTCTGCAAATGCTTTCAATTTGGACCAGTCTAAAATTTTTTCATGTGGTAAAGAGTTAACTCTTTACCACACAATCCCGAGTTTTAACGACCCTGAGAAAGAAGCCTTTTGAAAACACTGTGGGAAAAGAAAAAACGGTGGTAACCAGCATTCTCTCCTTTTCCCACAGTGTTTTCTACCCTTCCCAAACCAAATTTTAATTTTTCAGTCGCCTTTATTTTGTAGTCTGCAAATGCTTTCAATTTTGACCAGTCTGAAGTTTTCTTGTGTGGTAAAGAGTTAAGGAACTATTTAGGCAACCAGTCCATCTGAATTAAATTTCTAACAAAGCACAAAACTTTAATCTCTGTGAATCTAAAAGCATCCGCAGTTTACAAATCATTGACTAAAATGATGAATTTCTTTTAGAAAATTCTCTTTGACCTCAGGCAAAAGGAAGAGTCCGAACATGTAGTCTAGTCTTCACTGTCCCCTAAGTTAAGCTTTTCTGGAAACAAGAGGGCCAAGATGGCCCTGGATGGCTCACCTGAATTTTTGAGAGGACCATAGCCATTTTTGTGGTATTTGTCGAAGACAGTACCACATTGAGTTCAAGATTGATTTTCTGAGTTATTGAAACACTGGAAACAAAATCATTATTTTGCCAAGCAATTTTACCCAAGGTCACCTATAAAAGTCCTTTCAAAATCTGACAAGCAGTTTCAGAAAAGAAGAATTTTTAGGACTTTCTTAATTTCCGTACAGTGTTAAGTAGCCCCCATTCACCAAGCCATGTTTCTTGACCTATCAAGATTTCGCGAACAATTTTTGAAAAGGGTAATTCAATTCAAGGAACATTTCTGTCACATTATTTTAAAATCTGACCAGCCGTTTCAGAGAAAAGGAACAAATTTTGAAAATGGTCACCATAGGAACATTGCTGTGAAATTATTTTAAAATCTGACATTAGGTTTCAGAGAAGAAGAAGAATTTTCAAGAATTTCTTCATTTCCATATTATGTGCAAGTAGCCCCCATTCACCAGAGCCATGTTTCTTGACGAATCAAAATTTCACGAACATATTTTGAAAAGGGTATCCAAGGGCCATCTCTGTGAAATTGTTTCAAAATCTGACCAGCAGATAGAGAGAAAAAGAATTTTTTAAAGAATTTCTTCATTTCCCTATAGTGAAAGTAGCCTCCATTCACCAGAGCTATGTTTTTTGACGAATTAAAATTTCACAAACAAATTTTGAAAAGGGTCACCAAAGGAACATCTCTGTGAAATTATTTCAAAATCTGACCAGTGGTTTCAGAGAAGAAGAATTTTAAAGAATTTCTTCATTTCTGTATAGTGCAAGTAGCCCCCATTCACCAGAGCCATGTTTCTTGACTGATCAAAATTTTGTGAAAACTTTTTGAAAAGGGTCACCCAAGAAACATCTCTGTGGAATTAGTTTAAAATCTGGCCAGCGGTTTCAGAAGAAGATTTTTAAAGAATTTCCTAGAAAATTCCATTTGGTTGCCATGGCAACCAGAGTTTTTGGCAGAATCAAATTGTGTGAACAGTTTTCAAAGAGGACCCCCCAAGGAACATGCCAGCCAAGTTTGGTCCGAATTGGCCCTGCAGTTTAGGAGGAGTTGATGTCTAAAGAATTGTTGACAATGCATGATGGACAACAGACACTGAGTGATCCTAAAAGCTCCCCTTAAGCACGTTGTGCTCAGGTGAGCTAAAAAGAAGCCATAAAATTGCATAGTTTTGTACCATAAAAATAAGACCAAGAATTCAAAACTACAGGAATATCTAGATCCAACTTGGGCCGAAATTTTTCGCCATCAGACAATTGTCTATATGTCAAAGGTCTGGTCTACCACATGATTAAGTCAATTATTTTTAACCCTTTACCAAACGACAAAATCTTGGACTGGTCAAAATTAAAAGCATTTGCAGACAACAAAATAAAAGTAATTTAAACTCTGAAATTTGTTTCCAGCAGGGTAGGAAATATTGTCTATATGTCAAAGGTCCAGTCTACCACATGATTAAGTCAATTATTTTTAACCCTTTACCAAACGACAGAATCTTAGACTGGTCAAAATTAAAAGCACTTGCAGATGACAAAATAAACATAATTCAAAATCTGAAATTTGTTTCCAGCAGGGTAGAAAATATTGTGGGAAAAGGAGAAAATGCTGGTTACCAGCATTTTCTCCTTTTCCCACAATGTTTTCAAAAGGCTTTTACCTCTTGGTCATAAAAACCAGGGATTGTTTGGCTCTTATGGATCCATAATTATGTGATGACTTGGGCTGGTACCATGTATGTAGAACAGAGATACAATAAGCCCCCTTTTGCCAAAGCATGGCTCAATTGTACTTTATGGATGATTTTCATTAGAAGGTAATGAGTTTACAGTATAAAGGCAACAAACAAGACTTAACATGTGGCCTAATTTACTCAACCAGGAAACATGCTAGACTGAATGTATTTTAGTTCATGACAGCTAACACATGATACTTTTCTTTCATACTTCACAATGTCACATTCAGAGGACATTTCCTTGTGAAATAAAGCTTTTTTTTGTGCCTCCACAATCATCTACTGCTAAAATTAAATTCCCAATCGTAAACTATTTTCATCAGGAAGAGCTAAAAATACTGGCCACAATAAAGATGGTTTTGACGAATTTATCCCACAATATTTATGCCTTAAAATGCCTTTTATTGATATGGTAGAAAAAACTGTGGGAAAAGGAAACAAGAGGGCCATGATGGCCCTGAAATCGCTCACCTGAGTCTATTGACCAAACATGAACCATTTTCAATCTACTTTCCCAGTATCTTAGTTTTTTATCAGACATTACCCATTATCAAACACTTTTGAGATATCAAAAGGACAAACATTCTGACCAAGTTTCATGAGTATTGGACTGAAAATGTGGCCTCTACAGTGTACAAAAGGTTTTTCTAAGATTTGACCAAGTGACCTAGTTTTGGACCCGACAATTAACCATTATCAAACTCTTTTGAGACATCACCAAAAGATTCTGACCAAGTTTGAAGAGTATCAGGCAGAAAATGTGGCCTCTAGAGTGTACACAAGGTTTCTCTAATATTTGACCCAGTGACTAAGTTTTTAACTCCACACGACCTATTTTTATACTCATTCAAGGTATCATCAAGACAAATATGATGAATAAGCTTCAGGAGTATCAAACTGAAAATGTGTCCTCCAAAGCATACGGAAGGTTTTTATAAGATTTGACTTATTGACCTAGTTTTTGACCCGACATGACCCATTTTCAAACTCATATAAGATATTATCAAGGCAAACATTCTGACTAATTTTCAAGAGTGTTGGACTGAAAATGTGGCATCCAGAGCGTATACAAGGTTTTTCTAAGATTTGACCTGGTAACCTAGTTTTTGACCCAACATGACCCATTTTCACAGATATCTTTGATATCATAAAGACAAACATTCTGACTAACTTTCAAGAGTTTTGGTATGAAAATGTGGCTTCTAGAGCGTACACAAAGTTTTTCTAAGGTTTGACCTAGTGACCTGGTTTTTGACCCGACATGAACCATTTTCAAACTTGTCCAAGATATCATCAAGACAAGAATTCTTACTAACTTTCAAGAGTTTTGGAATGAAAATGTGGCCTCTAGAGCGTACACAAGGTTTTTCTAAGATTTGACCTAGTGACCTGGTTTCTGATCCGACATGAACCATTTTCAAACTCGTCCAAGATATCATCAAGACAAATATTCTGACCAAGTTTCATTAGTATCAGAATGGAAATGTGGCCTCTAGAGCACAAAGGTTTTTCTAAGATTTGCCTAGTGACCTACTTTTTGGCCCGACATGACCCATTTTCGAACTCGTCCTAGATATCATTGAGGCAAACATTCTGACCATTTTTCATGAGTTTCTGACCCAACATGACCCATGGTTACCAGCTGGTTACCAGCATTTTCTTCTTTTGCCACAATGTTTTCAAAAGGCTTCTTTTCAAGGGTCGTAAAAAGTTGTCATTGTGTGGGAAAGCGTTTAATGTGCAAAACCTACCATACTCCATCTTTTGTTGAATCAGATCTTGATCTTTGGATTACTTTACCTTCTTCTAGTACAACATCTAACTCTATACCATACAAGTACAAAAGTTGCTGCAAAGATGCAGCAAAATGGGGAATAGCACGGCGAAAAAATAATTTCGCAGCTGCCATTTGTTTCAAGAAATCTTTCAGAATTCAAGAAAATTCGATATTGTATACCAAAGTAGATCTACATGTATACAGGCCATATAATGCAATCGTTATACTAATGACTATTCCAGTAGATCTATTGAACTAAAGAAGATAAAGATAAAATAAAGGATAACACAATTGATTGGAAAATATATATATATTTAAAAATATGTATGTATTAAATATATATGTCGTAGGCCAGATTGGAATCTAGGCAGATCCGGAATCTGCCTAGACCAAATTAGAATTCAAATTTTGTGGAGACCAAAATGCATTGTTTTCTAATATTTTTTTTTAAATATATTGATTTAATTATGTTTACAATTTAGAGGTATTTTCATTTAAAGCATTTTATATGATTTTTCCACAATCGCTCTTTTTTTCCACCTTTTTTATTAGTACAAGACATTCAAAATTTATATTTACTCTGAATTTCTGACTAAAACTTCTTTTATTTTGGGGTTTACGTTTAAAAGTAAGATGATTCATATGTAGATGCCCTACATTCAACGAGAAATTATTCAAATTTGGTTTAGGCAGATTGTGGAGCTGCAAAGCTAAACTGGAATCCTGATTTGTTACAGACAAATTCTAGTTTGGTCTAGGCAGATTCCGGATCTGCCTGGATTCCAGTTTGAACTACGACATATATATTAAAACTTATAAAACAAAAATTCCGTTAAAAATACGTGCATTCTAAAGGAACAGGAATTGCGATCCAAACCTTTAATAACTATGAAAGAGGTTTTTGAAAACTTTGCTGGACAATGAGAAAATACTGGTAAACAACCTTTGCTTCTTTTTCCCACAATATTCCTATAATATCAGAGAAAAAAAATCATCATTTAAGCAAATGTAGTTAGTCTTGTATATACGCTCGTAAATGCTTTGAGTTTGGTTTAGTCCAAAATTCGGTCGTTTTGTAAAGAGTTACATCTAAAAATCAAATGCCATACTAGGTGGAAAGAACAGAAAATATGAAAGATAAAAAGTACAGACAATTCATTTTTTAGTTGCAGTAATTATCATTTACGTTTTCTCAGCACTTGGCAATCATTAGTTTTGCTACAGTATTGATCGAGCGGTCAATTTACTTTTTCAGAGGCAAGTCTTTCGTCAGGTATATTAGTACTATTAAGTGTGACAAATTTGGTTTTACATCTAACCCTTTACACAGCCTGGGTTACAGTTCAGTTTATTTTATCCCCCCCCTTTTTTTTTAAATGACGCCCATTTTTGACAAAGTAATGTCACGATAAAAAAAAAAAGAAGAAAATGATCGGACTGAACACCAGGCTGCCCTTTAAACAATCCCATGTTTTACCGACAACGAAGAAAAGTTTTTTGACCGCCATTGAGTAAAGAAATAGGAAAAGCCGGTGACACACCATTTCGCCTTCAAGTATAGCGCTTTTGTAGACCACATATACATGTATCATTAGAGCTGTAGTAAAATGTCGTTTGTTGCTGCTTTGTTCAAGTCAAGATTTTATATGATGTAGGCTAAGGGTTAAGGCCCCTGTTGTCTCTTTATATACACGAATGTTTAATCGACACGCTAAAACGCCTCCTGGACTGGCTAACACGCCTCCCAGTCTACAGCATTCTAACTGATATTCATGTGTAGAGTTTCCATTTAACCTTTATCCAAACAATCTGAAGTCTTAACGACAAAGAGAGAGAAACATTTCTTAATACCATTAAAAACAACAAATGCAAATAATCACCATTTCAGTCTTTTCAACAGTATTTAAAGTATTTTTTCCAGCTCGGAGCAGGTTTTCTTGGTGTTTTTTTATAAAAAGAAATTTAACCACATTCGATTTTTCTATTGACTTTATTGTTACAAATCATAATTATTGTACTGTTTTCTTTCATGAAGAAATTGTTTACCATGATTAAAAAAGTTCAGAGCTAAGATTTGGATTGTCTTCATGGTAGCCTGTAAAACGCAAACCAGTAACACCGGTTTACAGTCAAAACGTACCCAAGTCAAAACGTACCCAAGTGGTGTCAAAACGTGCCAAACTGAAGTCAAAACGTACCCAAGTGGAGTCAAAACTTACCCAATGTGAAGTCAAAATGTACCCATGATTTTTATAGTGTTTTTATCTTCCATCTTTATACAACTTAATAGAAATAATGTTTTCACCAGCTTGATGATGATAATTTTATTTTTAATTCTGCTTATTTTCAAATTTGCCTGACATTATTAAAACAAATAGAAGCACACTATAGAACAGAGCTAAGTCCATCAAATGCTTCACGGTAAAATTGCAGACTGTGTGTATCTCTCTCTCTCTTTTTTTTTTAGGTAAATACAATTGACATTAGGGAAAAAAGCATCAGATACCTTGATATCGTTATCCATCATGATTAATACATATGTTATCCATAAAAAGAGAATGAAAAAAAAAAAACTTCATACGAATTAACACTTTTAAGAAAAATGAGATAGATCTACACTAATTGCATTGTCTGAATAATAAAAAAGGTACAATTTTCACACTGAAAAAGAATGTAACAAACTATAATTATGTGGTGAATAAATCAGTTATTCACAATGGTATTTAAACTGCTGTATATTACAAGATTATAATGGAATGCTTTGTAAAAATTCATGATTTGAGAGACAGTTTGCTTCAGATGAAAAACTGAGGGGTTGAGTCTTTTTAAATTCAGTAAATGCTCTTCTTGAAAATGTTCTCATAGTTTCCTTTTCTTCCCTTTGAAAGTTCTTGTTTATAACATTTTTATCATTCGAAAATTCCCTAAACATGGATAAGTAAAAGATTTTGTTGTCTATGAGCTGTGACTCAGTTATACCTACTTATCATTACAAGTATAGATATTTAAGAATAGATATTTACACAATTCAGGGTTCCCACAACTTTCTGCTTGCAAAATTCCAGACTTTTTCCAGACTTTTTCCAGGATTTTTTTCAAAATTCAAGGTTTTTTTTGCAATAGAAAAACTGGAAATGCGAAACCTTTTGAAAGCTACTTTCTTTCATACATTCCTTGTTTTAGTGAAAAATTAAGATTTAAAGAACATTCTAACTGCATGATAGTTATTTCATTTCTTTACTTGGCCTGTTACAAAACTTCAAATGACCGAATATAGATTCAGATCAGCCTATCCATACAGGCAGTTTAATAAGGATTCATGCTGTTCTCTTACAGTTCCTAAGTTCCTACAAGTAATGAAGAATTTGAAGGCAAATAGTATAGATCCTTATAAGACTACATAACCAGGCAAATTGGGAATAATAGGACCATGATGGTCCTATATCATTCACTTGAGTACTATGTAGTAAAGGTCTACAGTGAAGATAAATACCAAATATGGAAGTTCAAGGCCAAATAATTCTGACAGGGTATGTAACTGTGCAAAAAGCATTTTCTTCTTTTCCCAAAATGCTTTCGCAACCCTTCTTCTTCAGGGTCATTGAAAGTCAGGATTGTATTGTAAGGGACTGAATTAACTTTAAGAGGCATTTCCTGGTCAAAATGGTGGCCGAAAGACAGATTAAAAAACATGATTCGCTCATTGTTAAGACACAAATGAGACTTGTCTCAATAACTTTTTATCAAATTTCAAAGGATGTTGACTGAGACAGTAATCAAGCCAAACTGGGAACCCTAGACTAACAGCTCACAACATCACCAACTAATTTATTGGAGCTCGATAAGTCCAGTATGTGAAAGGTAACCCCTTTGTCTATGACCTATCTTACAGAAGAAAATTGTATCACAAGGCTATCCTAAGGAAGACATGTATGAAGTTTCATAAGTGCCAAGGACTTTAGAAGATAACCGTCAACGCAGATGGATGGGCCAACTGACTGTAATTGGTTCAGAATGAAATTATACATTTAGTCCCCAATTTGGATAACATGTCGTTTCATGAAATAAAATCAAATAACTATTGTCTGTGGCTTAACAAGATGAACATTAATTTCATTTTGTCCTGTAATGAAAGAGACATTGGTCCACAGTGAAAATATACACCAAGCCCCCTTTTTTCATGATGTGACATTTAATGAAAAAAGGTAAAATATTCTTATTGGCAGACCATCATAAGGAATACATGTACATAAATTCCATTTTGTTTCAGAGCAGAAGAATTTTAAAATTTTCCTATTTGTTTCCATGTTCAAACTTGTGCCCACCAGGACAGGGCCAGTTTGAACCCCAGAGGCATCATATGAACAAACTTGGTAAAGGTCCTCTAGAAGATAGTACATACAAAATATGAAAGTTTGAACCCCGGGGAATCATATGAGCAATCTTGGTAGAGGTCCAATAGCAGATGCTGCATACCAAATATCAAAGCTCTATCCCTTCTTGTTTTAAGGAAAAAGATTTTTCAAAGTTTTATTATTCCCATGTTCAAACTTGTGACCCCTGAGATGGGGTCAGTTTTGACCCCAGTGGCATTATATGGACAATTTTTGTAGAAGTATACAAGGAGATGCTACATACCAATTATCAAAGCTCTATGCTTTCTAGTTTCAGAGAAGAAGATTTCCAAAGATTTTGCTCTTTTTTTCTTTGGTTGCCATGGCAACCAGAGTTATGGGTGGAATTTAATATCTTGAACAACTTTGGTAGAGATTTAAATAAGGAACATCCCTGCCAAGTTTCATCAAGATTGGCCCAGTGCTTTAGGAGGAGAAGGTGTTAAGAAATTGTGGATGATGCACGACAGACATGGGGCGATCACAAAAGCTCACCTTGAGCACTTTGTGCTCAGGTGAGCTAAAAATGTGTTGTTTTTTTTCTAACATTGGGAATTATTTTCTTTATGATTTGAGACACAGAATTAAGTCCTTGCATATCATTTACTATCATAATGCACAACAGTTTTGCTGTAAGCCTTCAAATAGAGGTTCTTTTCCCTCTTCACTCATTGAAACTAAAGCCTAATCCAAAAGTACCATGTTTTACTTTCACTTTAATTGTTCAGTTTTCATGACCTGAAATACATGAATAAATAAACCGGTCTTTTCAAAGGGCAATATCCCTGCTTTTAATGTTTCTGAAAATACGAATATTCATAACTGTCTTAGATTTAATACTTGAAGTGTTTTGATCCATGATTGCAGACAAGCGCTTACTTTCAGTTTCTTCTGACTCGACAACCTCATCCCGACGAGAATCATAACTTGGCTTCATAAAGATAAAGTCTGTTAACCTTTCAGACCTCTATGGATTTAAATTTTAAGTAATATTTACTGTTGTAGCTCATTTTCACGTTAATTCACTTCAGCTCGTCCCCGGGAAAATACAAAGCGCAGAGCTCTGCATTGTATTTTATGATAAGTACCGAGTTCTCCGAAATTAATACACTGGATCCCGATTTATTTAAAAATTACAATAACTATTCCGGGACCAGTGAACCTAAAAAAAAAGACCGTAATGTATTTGGGAAATTCACCCTCTTCGACCAATGACGGTCTAGGATATATATTGCAGAAAATATTGGACCTTTATCCGAAAAATGGAGGTCGCAGACCGGAGATTATTATCGTCCTTAATTTTTGTTTCATACCCAAAACGTTTCGTACTTTTCCCGGGTTTTTCCCGATTTTTCATAGATATAACAAAAATCAAGACTTTTTCAAGACCGGGAACGGGTTTTACGAAATTCCCGACTTTTTCCCGTTTTCCCGACTGCGTGGGAACCCTGACAATTTTAAAATTAATTAAAATATTAACATTTTTTTAGAGGGGGACGATTGCAAGATATATTCTGCACTTCATATATTGTTAACTTTACTCTTTAACAAACAATAAAATCATGGACTCCTCTTGATTGAAAACATTTGCGAACAACCATTATAAGATAAGGTTTGGAAGGGTATGAAAAACATTTTGAGAAACGGGAGAAAGTTGTTGCCAACATTTCCTCCTTTACCTATGTACAAATGTTTGTAAATAATCTTTTATGAAAATAAAACTGTTAAATGGTAACAAGCTTGTTACACCTGATTAGTCCTGACTTAAACACATCGCCCACAACTGAATGTAACTTAGGACTACAACCATGCATCATTTTTAAAGAATTAAAAGCATCTAAAGTGAGTTTGGAGTTAAAACATCCCTAAAAGGCAAGATACATGAAGTTTATAATTCATAACTAACAATTAAATTGGTTTAATGAAAATTTTACTTTGGGTACGTTTTGACTAAACTTTTGGGTACGTTTTAACTTATTTTTTTTGGGTACGTTTTGGTTTGGGTACCTTTTGACCGCATCCCGTAACAACTTGTTCATTACGGTCGGCAAACCAGGGTCCAAACATTTCCAGAAAAGGCATTCGTCCTGTAGGACAAGTGACCTTAAAAAAAAAAAAAACACTGGCCTTGCTTCGATCTACACTCATCCGACAAGAAAAACCCTTTCTAAATTGGACTCTGTCGGTTTGATATTTGTTGTTTTTTTTTCAGACGAAACGGTAACGTTACAACGAACTATAAATACCAGGTCTTAAAAACCTGTATCCGTTATCCGGCTATGTTACAGAAATCAATAAAGCCAAAAGAACACAGTTTTTCGAAGTGGTATCGGGAAAGTATCTGCGTTAATCTTAATATCGTCCGTTTCAATAATTAGCAAAGTCGCTCATGTTGAATTAGGTCCACTCAAAGCATATTCCGAGAATTGTGTTCGGCATGAAAGGTCCCGGGTTATATCATTAGGCTGACTTGAAACCGGTCTTAATGTGGGGGTGGGAACCAGCACATTTTAAGTTCTGTTTCAAAATTTGATTTCCTAAATACCATTGATTTCCTTATTCAATAATTAAATGGCCGTTTTGTCTTGTGTAAATTAAATATTCATCTGAAAAAATTCTTTTACTATCTCCTATTCACCACTCGTCCTACTGGACGAGTATGGCAGATATTTCACTCGTCCTCATCCATTTCTTACTCGTAAATTACGAGTGGGTTTTTTGGGGGGGAGGACTCTGCAAACAAATTTTCATTTCCACTCGCAAAAAAAATGCTAGTGGTCGTAAAGTCTACTCGCAAAATTAATTTTCCACTCGTATTTTGCGAGTTTGCTAGTGTTTATTTCGACCCTGGATGTAACCAATTTGCAATGGAAATGGGGACGTTTTAACCAAAAGTAGTACGTTTTGACTGTGGGACGTTTTATCCGGATACCGTCTGCGCATGTGCAGGACGCGCTTAAACTTTTAACTGAAGGGATTCCTCATATCCGTAAACACATTCTTTTTTTAATGAATACAACAGTAATTATGAAGCAGGAATAAAGTATGATGACATACGTAGACAATATCAGGTATACAAAGAATCGGCAAATTCTATGTTTTTGTCAAATATCATCCGAGTAATGAAAATATTTCATAAATAACGCCGCAAAATTCGAAGGGAGATTTCTGTTCGGATTTAATCCATGGACAGAGAAAAAACCCATCAATATATGCACTGCGACTGATGTCGCCGTGCAAAAATAAATTTTCAAGACCGTATAATGGAAGATGAGTGAGTGCTCCAAATTACTGACAACAAATTGAATGAACTTCAAATGATGCTTTTTGTCTTTGACAGGCTGGAAAAACATTGTGGGAAAAGCCGAAAATGCTGGTTACCAGCACTTTCTCCTTTCCCACAATGTTTTCAAAAACAGCTTTCCTCAACTTTATTAAAACCCAGAATTTTCTGGTTTAAGGTTAAATTCTGTTTTATAGTATTTCAGTCAAATAGTGGCTTCAGCTTACTGTATTTGTATCTTTCCTGGGTTATACCAGTCCTATAATGTGGGCTAGGTGTCGGCAGTGCCTAGCCAAAGGACAGTCCTTTGTGAACATCTATCACAATGGAGATCCAACAAACATGGTCATAATTACAAATTCAACATCTTAACCCTTTACCAGACGATTCCTAGTTTTTATGACCCTGAGATAGATGTCTTTTGAAAACATAGTGGGAAAAAGAGAAAATGCTGGTAACCAGCATTTTCTCCTTTTTCCACAATGTTTTCCACCATGCTGGAAACAAAATTCAATGTTTGATTTACATGTATTTTGTCATCTGAAAGTGCTTTCAAATTGGACCAGTCTAAAATTTTGTTGTTTGGTAAAGAGTTAACCTCTAAACCATGGAGGCGGCAGTTTCAATTATGGGTATATACCGTAACTATAATCCACATGCTACAATGCACATAACCAATGATTGAAAGATCACATCATCCGCCTTTATAGAAAGAAGGCAAAATTGATGAGGCTAATAATATTGAAATTTAACCCTTCAGAAAACTATCCCTGGATTTTACAACCCAGAGGAAGAAGCCTTCTGAAAACATAGTGGGAAAAGGAGAAAATGCTGGTAACCAGCATTTTCTCCTTTTCCTGCAATGTTTTCTACTCTTCTAAAAGTCAAGCTTCAATTTTTGAGTCATGTTTATTTTGCCATCTAAAAAATGCTTTCAATTCGGACATGTCTAAAATTTTGTCGTTTGGTAAAGAGTTCACCCTTTACCTCAGATAGCTTTAGAATTTCATGGAGACCAAGATCAGACACCACAGGACAGGAAGCCTGATCTTGGATCTACATAATGCACTACCTGATGTTAAATTATAAGCAATAGTATTTTCCTCTGAGATGAAATAATACTATTAGACACCTAAAACACTGTCACAAAGTTAATTCTATTAACCCTTTACCAAACGACAAAATTTAAGAATGATCCAAATTGAAAGCACTTACAAACGACAAAATAAAAGTAACACAAAAATGGAAGTTTGTTTCCAGCAGGGTAGAAAACATTGTGGGAAAAGGAGAAAATGCTGGTCACCAGCATTTTCTCCTTTTCCCACAATGTTTTCTAAAGGCTTCTATCTTGGGGTTGTAAAAATCAGGGATTGTTTGGTAAATGGTTAAAGCTCCAAATAAGTAAAGGAAATCTTTTGGTCTGTCCCACACAATCCTTCGAAAGTTTTAACAACCCTTATAAGCAGCCATTTCAAACCATGGGAAAAGGAGAAAATGCTGTAAAACAGCATTTTTTCCCTTTCCAACAATGTTTTCTCCATTTTTTTAAAAGCAAATTTAATCATTGTAGTAGCATTTAATTTGTCATCTTCTAATACTGTCAAAATAGACAAGTCAACATTTTTTTGTTTCAGTACAGAGTCAAACAGTGACAGTGATGCATGTTGATGCACATGAATGGTTAACTCTTTACCACTCAATCCTGACTTTTAATGACCCTGAGAAAAAAGCCAGCATTTTCTCCTTTTTTCCACAATGTTTTCCATCCTTCCCCAATCAAAATTCAATTTTTCAGTCACATTTATTTTATTTTGTCTTCTACAATAATTGCTTTCAATTTGGACCAGTCTATAAATTTGTCATTTGGTAAAGAGTTAACTCTTTACCACACAAGAAAATTTTAGACTGATCCAAATTGAAAGCATTTGCAGATGACAAAATAAAGGCGACTAAAAAAAAGAAATTTGTTCTGGGAAGGGTAGAAAACACTGTGGGAAAAGGAGAAAATGGTGTTTCCCTTAGTGTTTTCAAGAGGCTTCATTCTTAGGGGCGTCAAAAGTAGGGATTGTGTGGTAATGGGTTAACCCATTACCACACAATCCCTACTTTAGACGCCCCTGAGAAAGAAGCCTTTTGAAAACACTGTGGAAAAAGGAGAAAATGCTGGTAACCAGCATTTTCTCCTTTTCCCACAGTGTTTTCTACCCTTCCCAGAAAAATTTCAATTTTTCAGTCACCTTTATTTTGTCGTCTGCAACTGCTTTCAATTTGAACCAGTCTAAAATTTTGTCCTGTGGTAATGGGTTAAACATCAATAACACCAAGAGAGGATAACATGGAGCAATACCCTAAATTTTGACCTTTTGGTGAACAGGATATATTGGTTTTTTTTCACTTTTAACCCATTACCACACAATCCCTACTTTTGACGCCCCTGAGAAAAAAGCCTTTAGAAAACACTGTGGGAAAAGGAGAAAATGCTGGTAACCAGCATTTTCTCCTTTCCCAACAATGTTTTCTACCCTTCACAAAACAAATTTCAAATTTTCACTCACTTTTATTTTGTCTTCTGCAAATGCTTTCAATTTGAACCAGTCTAAAATATTGTTGTTTGGTAATGAGTTAACCCCTTACCAAACGACAAAATTTTAGACTGGTCCAAATTGAAAGCGTTTGCAGACGACAAAACAAACGCAACTCAAAAATTGAAATTTGTTTCCAGCAGGGTAGAAAACATTGTGGGAAAAGGAGAAAATGCTGGTTACCAGCATTTTCTCCTTTTCCCACAATGTTTTCAAAAGGCTTCTATCTCAGGGTCATAAAAACCAGGGATTGTTTGGTAAAGGTTGATTGTAAGCAGTATAGATTAATAGTTGAATGCCGTTTTATGCTATCTTTAACAGTCTTCATACAAATCATGGCAAAAAATCCACAGGCTATCAGAGCTCTAGATAGAGGGAGTAATTTTGATTTCATAACTGAAAATATTAATTATCCCATTAGTACACGATCTCTACTTTTGACAACCCTTGGAAAGAACCATTTTGAAAACATTGTGGGAAAAAGAAAAAATGCCGTTTACCAGCATTTTCTCCTTTTCCCACAATGTTTTCTATCATATCATTGACAAATTCCATCTTTGTAGCCTTGTTGAACTTGTCGTCTGCAAATGCTTTCAATTTGGACACGTCTAAAACTCTGTCGTTTGGTAAAGGATTATTCTCCCCTAAACCCCATGTTGTGGGTACTTATTTTAATTGTCTTATCGAGACACTTCAAATGAGTACCTACAACATAGGGTTTGGAAGAGAAATAACAGATTTAGAATGCAATCACTCCCTCTAATCTGGATCTCTATTTTATGTGTTATGGGTTTCACCAGAACAAGGTCACATAGTTGCCTTGGCCATGAGGTACTCTGACACTGAGTAACCAGCAAAGAACACCAAACTTCTTGTAGCAAAATCTACAGCCTTTTAGATTAACCTTTGTATCATAGTTATGGGATTCCCATGAACAACTGGCAGTTCTTAAAAATGCCCTATGCAGTAGACACACTTTTAAGAAACATGGTAGGAAAATAATGAAAGTTAATTCATTACCACACGACAATGTTTTAGGCATGTCCAAATAGAAAGCATTTGCAGACAACAAAATAAAAGTGACTGAAAATTTGAAATTTGTTTTGTGAAGGGTAGAAAACATTGTGGGAAAAGGAGAAAATGCTGGTTACCAGCATTTTCTCCTTTTCCCTCAATGTTTTCAAAAGGCTTCTTTTCCAGGGGCGTCAAAAGTAGGGATTGAGTGGTAATGGGTTAACACACAGACAGACACATGCAAGACAGATGCAAGATCATGACATAAACCTGCTGGATTGAGAGGTCAATAGAGCTAAAGACATGAAATGGTTTATTTCATTAGTGTCTCCTTTACCAAACGACAAAATTTTAAACATGTCAAGACTGAAATCATTTGCAGGCGAAAAATTGAATGTATTCCAAATATCATCCTAGAAAGGACAGAAACACTTTAGAAATGGTGACAATATTGCCTTTCAGCATTTTCTCCCTTTCCCACAATGTTTTTTTCTATGCCTGCTTTTCCAGAACTGCTTTTCCAGAACTGTTTGGTAAAGGGCTAAAATAAGGTTCCATACAGTCATATGGGGATTCCATTTCGAAAAAAACAAGGCCTGTCTTTATCAGATTTTTTAATACTATTTTCCTAAAACTTTATATTGCAGGAAGGCTAAAATTGATAAACCAACAAATAATGACAATATCAACTTCTAATTAAACATTAAGATACTGAACATGGTCAAATGCAAGGAGGTCGCAATTCATTGACAGAAAACCCCATGCAGACACCAAGTGTCCTGACTGTAACTAATGCAGAATCAACAATAGCAGTAAGAACTGTAATAGGTGGTACTAGCCAACCCCAAAACACCATGGAGTGAGCACAAACCCATGATCTAAACAACTGACTAAAACCACAGCCATAGTATAAACTTATAGAAGGGGCTGGCACCATTTTACATCAGCCCAAAACACCATGGGAAGTACAATTGACCAAACCAATATTACCGGTATCTTATTACCATGAATAAGATGAACTCAAAAATTGAAATTTGTTTCCTGCAGAGTAGAAACCATTGTGGGAAAAGAAGAAAATGCTGGTTACCAGCATTTTCTTCTTTCCCCACAAGGTTTTCACAAGGCTTTATTCTCATGGTTGTGAAACCCAGGGACTGTTTGGTAAGGGGTTAAACTTACGTGGGATCTGCATTGACCAGACTCCAGCCCCCTAAACATTCTTCAGGCTCCACAATCAGCATCTTCTTTGAGTCCTCGATCAGCATTTTTACATTTTCTTCCTTCTCCATTAGTTCCCTGACATCATCTTCTGGTACTTTCAGTTTTCCTGTCAGAATCTCATCTGGGACAGGCTGACCATGGGTCAAATCTATGGCTGCCTGACGATATACATCTTTGAAGCGGAGGTAGTACCTGATATATGGCAATTCAACTGTTTACCAAACAACAAGATTGTTGACTTAACTAAAATGTAAGCTTTTGCGAACGAAAAAATAAATGCAGCTCAAGATATGACTTGTTTATACTTGGGTAGAAAACATTGTGGGAAAAGGATAAAATGCTGGTTACCAGCATTTTATCCTTTTCCCTCAATGTTTTCAATAGCTTTCTTACCCAGGGTGGTTTAAAGTTGGGATTATGTGGTAATGGGTTAACTGTTATCCCACATAAAAACAATACTAGGTTCCATTCTCACCAACTATTCTGAAGAATATTCTTAATCTTTACCAAACAACATAATTTTAAACTAGTCCAAATTTGAAGCATTTGTAGACGAGAAAATTAATGCGACTCAGAAGTTGAAATTTGAATCGGGAAGGGTTACCAGCATTTTCTCCTTTTCCCACAATGCTTTCATAAGGCTTCTTCCTCAGGGTCATGAAAATCTGGGATTGTTTGTTAACAAGTTTATCTTGTTCTCGAGAGTTTTCTAATTTTGAAAGTAGCAAGTTCTGATAGGATATCAACTTTCATTTCTCTCTAAATAATATTCTGAAGACTATTACATGGATACAGGCCTAAGTCCTTATGTACAGACAGCATATAGCTCCAAAAGCATAGCCCAGATAAGAAATTGCATGTATCATGTCATAAAAAAAAAAAGCATGAGGGCCACGATGGCCCTGTATCGCTCCACTGGCTAATAAGTAATAACACTATAAGCCAAACATTACAATACTTGGCCAATTGTTTCAAACTTCTATAATATCCAAGAAAGTTATGACCCCCCAGGCAAAGCCATGTTTCTCCACAAACTTACATGCTGGAGGTCCATATGATAAAGCCCCATACCAAATGATACAGCTCTAAAATGGTTTTAAACAAGAAGATTTTCAGTTTCCTCAATAACAGGCCCTGTAAAACATCAGAAACATGAGGCAGAGCCCCCAGTCTTATTATGGTTACTAGGCCTTATGGCTAGGTACAAGTAGATTCTTTAAGTTTTCCAAATAGAAGCCCATGTGAAACTTGTGACCCCATAGAAAGGGGCCAAATTTGACCTCAGGGCTATAATTTGGGAACCCTTTGTAGAAACCCACTATATAAAGCTACATACCAAATTTGGTAATTTTTTTCCCTATTGATCTCTTTCCTACATGTCAAAGGACCAGTGTACCTCATGATTCAGCTGGCTTTTCAAGAAAATGTATTTTAGATATACATCATTATGTGATGACTAGCTTTGTAATATGCATCACAGATATGCTCGAGCCCCCCCCCAACCAGAACATGGCTACTTTTGTACATAAAATAATCTAGTGCTAGTTACTAGTTATCCCAAATTTTATTCTAACCCTTGTTTCAAGGACCAAACATCTGATTTGCAGACATTCCCAACCTAACCAAATAAGAGTATCAATCAAAACTTAACAAAATCTTTACTCTTTTGCACACCAACAAATTACATGGATAGACTTATCCAAATTGAAAGCATTTCCAGACAACAATTTAAATTTGGAACAAAACATTGAAGTTGTCTACAATAGGGTAGAAAAACCAGCATTTTCTCCTTTTCCCACAATGATTTTGAAAGGCCTCTTTACTATGGTCATAAAAACTTGTCATTATGTGGTACATGATTGAAGTTCATACCTATTTGCAGAGTTGACACCATCCTTCATCATACCAGATATCTTTCTCTCTCCTGTCCTGGTGAAGTCACCCTGGAATTAATACAGGAGAAATAGGTCCATTATGAAGCTACAGTAAAGTGCAAAGGAAAAAGGGGATATCATATGGTGTCACTTTTCCCTTGCCCCCATTTTTTTTCGAAAGGGTCTGGTAAAAAGTTAACCCTTTACCACACAATGCCTTCCTTTGACAGTGAAACCATTTGCAGACGGCAATTTCAATATGGCTCAAATGGTGCAATCCTTCATCGATAGTTTAGAAAACATTGTTCGGAAAAGGAGAAAATGCTGGTTACCAGCATTTTTTTCCTTTTCCCACAATGTTTTCAAAAGGCTTCCTCCCAAGAGGACAACTCGGCATTGTCCAGTAAAGGATTAATGGCCCTGGGGATGAAGCCAGTAGAAAATATTGTGGGAAAAGGAGAAAATGGTGGTAACCAGTATTTTCTCCTTTTCCCATAATGTTTTTTACTGGAAGAAAAATCGCGTCATTTGAGCCACACTGAATTACTGTCTGCAAATGCCTTCAATTTGGACACATCTATAATTGAGACCGAGAATGAATTAAAAAGAAAACAATCAATGGTAATTCACTATATCCTTCACCTTGCCATATGTGAACAAAGATGCATTTTATGGACAGTGCACTTTAAAAAAAAAAAGTCTAGAGCCTTAACCCATTACCACACAATCCCTACTTTTGATGCCCCTGAGAAGGAAGCCTTTTGAAAACACTGTAGGAAAAGGAGAAAATGCTGGTAACCAGCATTTTCTCCTTTTCCCACAGTGTTTTCTACCCATCTCAGATCGAATTTCAATTTTTCAGTCACCTTTGTTTTGTCATCTGCAAATGCTGTCAATTTGAACCAGTCTAAACTTTTGTTGTTTGGTAAAGAGTTAAAGTGAAATAAAATCAAACGGAGGGATGGCACAAATGGATTGATAGACAGGAATCTGTACAAAAGTACAGCCTGATCTTAACCTATCCACTAGGATTGTTGCTTAATGGTTCATGAAATTCACATGTAGTGATAATAAACTCAACAAAATGTATCATTGTAAAATTAAACAATATCAACATTTTTGTTGACTAGAGTACAGCTGAAAACATAGGCGTAACTTCTATTACGCAAAACAGGCACATGCGTAATGTAAACAAAATCGAGAATAGGTGGTAGGTTGCTTCTTTTTGCATATTTTTCAGTTTGCCATATTAGCCATATCCAGGAACAGCTAGCTGAGGCACAATCAAAACTGTCCTTGAAAACCAAAGTTCTACCTCAGAAGAGGCTCAAAATTGTTCTACAGCCATCTTGAACATCGAAACCCCCAACAAGAGGGGGAGACTTCCTCTCATGCTCTCCCTCCTACTGGCACCTATAGTGCTCGAGAATGCCTACAGTGTTCATTCACACCTTCAGCATGCAAATAATTTATTTTTTCTTGGTTAAGCCCCTGTAAAAACAACCTTGGAGACTGCTTAGTGGCTTACAACAAGGAGATGGTCAGAATAGATCCGTGCTCAGACAGCATGTTCTGAACACAGTCTGATCTTGATCTATACTGTCTGCAGTAGACAAAGTATTTGATAATGGCTATAAAAGACTTTAATTTATTGTAAACCTTTAAGGCGGCAGTTCCAGCATACTGTCGACTAATTGCATCACCAGTGTTTGCCCAGACTTGCTGAAACACTTTCCTACAATTCTCTGGCAGATTCTCATCTGGAGCTAGAAGTCCTAGTTTTCGGCACTGAAACAAAAATCTATGAGTAAACACTGTACTTATAATAGAATTGATTGATTGATTGATTGATTGATTGATTGATTGATTGATTGACTGACTGATGGTTGAATGGTGTTTAATGCCATTTTCAACTCTATTTCAGATACATCAAGGTGGCCAGTGCACCTATCCATACTTTCCTTGGTTTTTTTTTTACCAGTACTCCACACAATATTCTTTTCAAGCCACTGGCCTCTTTCCCACATAACTATTGTCGAAACAATGGTCAGCAATACGAGAGGAATGAATCCTGTTGCAAAGACTTCATCAATCCTCAGAAATTGGCCGAGCCAAGATTCCATGCAGCATGCATCTCCCTGTTCTTCAGTAGTGCATTCTACAGACTAGGCCAACCTGACCATAGAAAAAGTCGCCACTTTGCTCCTTTTTTTTTTAAATTACTAAAATTCAATGCATATAAAACTAAGTG
The DNA here is from genome assembly GCA_943736015.1 of Tridacna crocea. NCBI lineage: Eukaryota > Metazoa > Mollusca > Bivalvia > Cardiida > Cardiidae > Tridacna > Tridacna crocea. Next base: position 47,672,515 of record OX031064.1, read on the forward strand.
TACAATGATATGCTTCTGGACTGGACTGATGTTGAATACTGTTTATCCCTTTACCACACAATGACAACTTTTGACGCCCCTGAAAGAGAAAGCTTTTGAAAACATTGTGGGAAAAAGAGAAAATGCTGGCTACCAGCATTTTCTCCTTTTCCTACAATGTTTTCTACCCTATCAAAGAAAAATAATTCTATATGAGCCACACTGGAACTGTCATCTACAAGTGTTTTCAATTCAGACAGTCATCATCAAAGAATCAGCTTGTTGTATTGTCACAAAAAATGAGATATTTCATAATAAGCAAAGACATGTACTTCTTGTATTCATCTCGAATGAAAAAACCCATCATACTAAACCAATTAACCCTTTCCCACACCATCTTGAACCCAGGGGGACAGCTTTTGAAAACAATGTGGGAAAAGAAGAAAATGCTGGTAACCAGCATTTTCTTCTTTTCCCACATGTTTTCTAAACCTTCCTGAAGTGAATTCCTTTTTTTTTCCAGTCATGTCTTCAACATATGTGTTGAATTTGAATTTGGACATTTGGTATAGAGTTAACATTATTGAAGATTCATCATAATTTATCATAAAACTGTTATGATGAAACGAACAATTTTGATCTTTAATGTGATTGATCACGGATGTTACCTGTACTTATGCACGATCCCTTATAGTTACTAAACACAAATTTAGCTGCTATTGTGGCTGTGGGTTGTGTGGTCAAAATCAGAATATACAGAACACAGAATCTAATCTTGCATGTACATCTGCTTTTTTCTGGGGTATCCTGACCGAAACAGCCTTGATACAAAACAATTTAACTCTTTACCAAGCCTAATATTTGTGCATGATCCCCTATAGTTAATAAACACAAACTTTGTTGCTATTGTGGTTGTATAGATCAACATTAGAATGTGCAGAACACAAAGTCTAATCTTGGATGTACACAAAGTTTTTTTTTTCTGAGGTATCATGACCAAAACAACCTTTGATGTAAAATAATTTAACTCTTTACCAAACATGGTACTTTTGCATGATCCCCTATAGTTTCTTAACAAAATCTTAGTTGCTATCGTGGTTGTGTAGAGCAAACTCAGAGTGAGTAGAACATAGAATCTAATCTTGGATGTACACCTGCTTCTTTTTTTTTTGATATACTGACCAAAACAACCTTGAAACAAGTACATGTACTTTAATTCCTAACAAAAAGGACAAACTTTTTTAATCCTTTACTCCAAAGATACCTATTTCTACGCATTGCTTATAGGAGCCTTTGGAAAACATTGAGGCAAAAGGTGAAATTGCTCGTGACGAGCAATTTCACCTTTTTGCCACTGTAGGTGTCATATATACATAAGAAAGGGCTTCATCCTTGCTGTTATTTAGGGTCAATTAGAGATACTATAGAAATGCCTTATGGGGTAAAGGGTCAACCTTTTACTAAACAATCCCAGCCTTCTGGAAACAATGTGAGAAAAGGGGAAAATGCTGGTCACAAGCATTTTCTCTTTACTCCACAATGTTTTCTATGCTTCCCAGATCAAATTCAATTTTTGGGGCACATTAATTTTTCATCTGCATATGCTTCCAATTTGGACTAGTCTAAACCTTTTCTGGAAAAGGATCACATGCATAGTTAAGGCTGCAGCTTATGTATTTGAAAAACTAGTATCCCCTGAATCACGCAAATGTAACATGGTCAGACAGTGTAGATCCAAGATCAGGGCCCATATTCACCATCCATTCTTAAGAACGTTCTTGGTCTTATTCTCCAGAATTTTCTACATTTGCAAGTAACATAACTTCTGATTGGCTAAACCATTCAGTTTAGCCAGTCAGAAGTTGTGTTACATACAAATTTAGAAAACCTTGGAGAATAAAACCAAGAATATTCTCAAGAATGGTTGGTAAATACGCACCCAGACTGCACGTTCTGTGCAGTCTGATCTTGATCTACACTGTCTACAAAAGGTCAGTGAGTCATGCTTAGCTGCTAACGGTTTAAAGCTGTTCTGACAAGAATACCTCTCAAAATATCTGGCAGTGTAGTTCACTGATCAGGCTGTACATCCATGTCAGTCTGATCTTGGTTTGAATTTCAGCAGAAACAAACAGTATTGCCCATAGTATGCAAAGAATTAATTATTAAAATATTGATTGAACAACATGTTACATGTACCTGTGTTTCCATGACAATTCTCGCAATAGCTGTCTGCACTACATTGGTTCTATCAAGGCAATCTACACAGTTAATTCTGAACACACCTCTCTGATCACATATCTTCCCTTTTCTGTCCACCCTGTTGACAAAAACAGTCATAGTTATGTGTATATAGAGTCAAAACATTTTTGAATCCCTAACTTGTAGTAACATAATCATTTAGTCTTAATGAAAATTCACTCGCTATTAAGTCCAAAGTAAAGTGCATATTTCTGAGCCATGCCCTGTGAATAGAGGTTAATGCATCTGCAAAATGCAAAATGTATTGATGTCAGCCTCCTATTATAATCAATTTTCTGCATGCCAAAGGACCAACCTACCTCATGATTTTGGCAGTACTGTTGCTAGACAGAATGGGTAAAGATGATACAGATGTGCTAAACTCACTTTTGGCTTTTATTCAGGTTTTTGTTTTCTTTTCTGTTTAACCGAGAGCTTTCAAGATTTCCAGGAATTAAAACTCTCTTGGTGCCAAGCACACTAAAACAAATTTTAAGCCCTTTACCATGCAAGAAAAAGGCTTTCGAGAATGTTGTGGAAAAAGAAGGAATTGCTGGTGACCAAAATATTCTCTACAAAGTTTTCTAAATTTGAAAGTAACAGAACTTCTGATTGGCTAAACCATTTGGTTTAGCTAATCACAAGTTCTGTTACTTTCAGTAGTACAAATTTCTTGAGAATTCATGGCTAGTAAATACAGGCCCTGGGCCTGTATTCACCAACCATTCTTAAGAACATTCTTTGTCTTATTCTCCAGCATTTTCTACATTTGTAAGTAACACAACTTCTGATTGGCTAAACCGAATGTTTTAGCCAACCAGAAGTTGTGTTACATACAAATTTACAAAACCTTGGAGAAGACTAAGACTAAGAATCATTTTCTCAAGAAAGGTTGGTGAATAGAGGCCCTGATCTTTGAATAAACAGTATGGCACATTATAAGGCAGCATGACCAGTGTACATAAAAGGTCAAATCTGTATCCTGATTTCCAAACATTATCTCAATTTGAGATGTACCCTTAACTCTTTACCACAGGAGAAAAGTTGAGAACATTAATTTTGCAGATCTAAGCCAGTTTAAATGTGGCTGTAAGAGTGGACTTTGTCTTTGGTGGGGTAGACCACAATCCTGGTTACCAGCCTTTTCTCCTTTGCCAAACATTGTTTTCAAAAGTCTTCCTCTGAAGCTTCTGCACATAAAAGGGTTGATGGTTAAAAGCATGATCATAATGTGATAAATGAATATAATGAACTATGGAACTTACCAGCAATATCTCATATGCTTTATGATGTCTTTGATCCCAGCAGTCAAAACAGAAACATTCTCAAACTTCATGCCTCGACTGAAAGACAGAAATCAAAGCACTCAAAGTCCTGATAAAGCAGAAATGTACAGGATAGATAAATTGGACAGGATTAAGCAATGATATGTATGCAGGAATGGAAAGTAAATTTTATACCATGAAATACATGATAATTTACATAAAATGTGATTTAGCCATTACATGGTGGAACAAGCAACAGCCATGAAAGTTGTACATAATAATTGCACAAGTTGTTATGTTAAATAAACTTAACCTGACAACTGGAGAGAAAAAGTCTGAGAGAAGTAAATATGCGATACAAATGCATGGAGCTGCATACTAATCTATGAACATACACAAAACACTGAACAAAAAAAAGACTTGGATCAAGAGAACAGTCACAGTCAGTCAAGGGTTGTGATAGATGAATCTCTAAGTGTCACCCGACCCTCTGTTCTATATCATTGAGATTTTCTCTGTGTGGCAATAGCTTCAAATCAACTTTTACAAAAGAAATATGACCACAATAAAAAAGGGGTTAAGAAAATGTAGGTTAATTCAGTTCAGTAGGCAAGCCGTGGTGTAAATGCTACTAGTAGTTAATTCATCCAAATGGACTAATCAGCAAGTGCATCAATCTGATGTGTTTTAACCCTTTCCCAAACAATCCCTAGTTTTTACGGGAAAGGAATAAAAGCCTTTTGAAAACATTGTGGGAAAAGGAGAAAATGCTGGTAACCAGCATTTTCTCCTTTTCCCACAATGTTTTCTACCCTATCATATAGAAAAATCATTTTTTTAAGCAACTGTTAATTTGTCATCGGCAAAATGTTTTGAATTTGGTCTGGTCCAAAATTTGCCATCTGGGACAGGGTTAAGCTACTACATGTATTACCTTATTTTAGGACTGTCCATTTACTTTAGCATCTACAACAAATTTTGGTTGTATTGGGAAACTACAATTGGGAAAAGTGAAATATGTTTTGCACATGCATATATATAGTTACATGTATCCAAGGCAATCACAAAGAGCAGATCTGCACAATCAACAAAAAATATATCAGAGACTGTATTCAACAAGTAATCTACATACATACTCAATTTTAAAATCAGGGACTATAGTGACCTCCCTTTTTTCCACAATGTTTTCTACCTTTCCCAAATTAAATCTCAATTTTTGATCCACATTTATTTTGTGGTTTGCAGATGCTTTCAATTTGGACTAGTCCCAAATTTTGTCATTTGGTAAAGAGTTATATCTTGTAGCATGAAAATGTCCCAGGTAAGACAAAGAAAAACCCCTGTGCAAAACTTGCCAACCACATGGAAAACATGTATAGCAAGCTAGTTGGGATGAAACTGAAAGAGCTGATGAAAACAGCCTGGAAACCAAATCAAATATCTGTCACAACCACTGTAACCTCTGAGCATAGATTTGATCTCTCAAACTTACCAGTATTCATGAAAGTCAAACGTGACAAAGGTCACATCCTGGGAGTTGTACCGTAACACATTGTCCAAATAGGCATCTCCAATGGCTTTCTCCTTGCCAGTCAGTTCTGTGAGAGTGACAGCAACAACATTTTTATACAGCTGTAACTGTTCATCAACATGTTTCTTGAAAGCTTCAAATGTCTCTTCTTCATCTGAAAGTAGAAGTCAGTGCATCTCCATGTCTGTCTGCATCTTGTTGCCAGATTTGTGTAAGTCTTTACCATACAATCCCCATGATAACTTAAAGGCTTGTAAGAGAATAAGGTGGTAACTAGCATCTTCTCTTTTATCCACAATGTTTTCAACCCTTTAAGACAAGACAGTTGCCACCTTTCAAGCACATTTAATTCATTGTCAACAAATGCTTTGGATATTAATATTTTCAACCTTTTAAAGAAAACATTTAACTCAGAGAAATGCATTTTCTATTGACCGTAATCTAAGCAACCTTGCAACTGTCAGGCCCAATATTTTGCATGAAGATATGAGAATGACTATAGTTTGACAAAATAAAGAAAAGAGTTAAAACTGGTTGAAAATGAGTATAACGGCCTCTTTCACATTTGAGGCAAATTTAATTGTAGTCCTACAATATTTTGGATTTAGACAAGCCTAAAATTTGCCATTTGGTAAAGCATTAGAAATACCAAATGTATCCATTGGGTATTTCATTATTTTTGGACAAACTATCTTGCACAATATTAGATACTAGTAGATCTAAAATCACATAGTATAACCTGTTTTTTCATCAAATAGTGCCCAATGTATAGTTCAAAGTGCTACTCTGTACCAAACCACAAAATTTAAGACAAGTCCAAAATGACAGTATGTGCAGAGGACACACGAATCATGTCACAAATCATGAAATCTGTTTTTAAATGGGTAGAAGACATTGTTGGACTAGCAGAAAATGCTGTTTGTCACAACTTTTCACTTTTAAGATTTGTTCCTTTAGGTTATCATTAGATGTGGGATTGTTTGGACTAAATCAACAATGATGTTGGATAATTATTACTACTCTCAGATGATAATTTAAGCCTTTGTTGACATACACAACATAACAAAACAAACACATAAAAGGTAACACAGGTAAAATACATCACTTCATTACATAGACAGTACAGCGGGTATTTAACCCTTTACCCCATAAGGCATTTCTATGGTATCTCTAATTGACCATAAATAAGAGCAAGGATAAAGCCGTTTCTTATGTGTATATGACACCTTTTGATAGTGTAGAAAACATTGTGGCAAAAGGTGAAATTGCTCGTCACGAGCAATTTCACCTTTTGCCACAATGTTTTCCAAAGGCTCCTACAAGCAATGCGTAGAAATGAGTATATATGGAGTAAAGGATTAAGTTGTGAGGAATACCTGTTTCCCCTACAATTATGAAGTCAGTCGACCCTAAAAAGACACTGCTATTGTCTGAGAGTAATATGTATTTATGTATTTGTTATTATTGATGTCTGTTTATTTTGATTATGCATATTGACATTTTTCTAATTACTCTCTTTCTCATACAACCACGATATTTATACCCTTTTCTCATCCTGTAATATCTGACCGATAGGGATGGAATGTAATTTTTCTTTTATCTGATCAAGTTGAGCAAACATATTTATATACTTAGTGAAAACAACTTTGTAATAATGACTGATGTACTGATTGTACAAGTCTGTTGAATAAACGTTTTTGTTTGTCTGTCTTATGAAAAGACTTCTTAGCACAAATTTTACGAACTGCTCAATTGTAAACATAAAATGTGCAGCCACTGTCTAATAATTCTGAGTTGTAATCCAATAATACACTTCTATTATATTATTTAACATAACATCGGCTAAACTCTTTACCACACAATCCTGACTCTTGACGACCCTGTGAATGAAGCCTATTGAAAAAACTGTGGGAAAAGGAGAAAATGCTGGTAACCAGCATTTTCTCCTTTTCCCACAGTGTTTTCTACCTTTCCCAAATCAAATTTCAAATCTGAATTACATTTATTTTGTCATCTGCAAATGCTTTCAATTTGGACTAGTTCAAAATTTTGTCGTTTGGTAAAGAGTTAACATATAAAGCTTATAACATATAACATAAATGTCAAAATTTACTGCCTATTCTACCCATAACTGAACTCATTTACACTGAAAACAAATTTTGCAGCAAACCCTTTACTAAAAATTACAAGCAACATGATATACAAAAGTAATAAACACAAGATAATTTAGTGTACAAAATAATACTTTTATCCTTTCATTATAAAGTTTTGCAAAGTGGTCTGCAGCAAGTTGTCTTCACACATTACCACATGATCCTTGAGAAACTTGCCTTGTTGTTTGGTAAAGAGTTAACCCATTACCACACAATGCCTACTTTTGACGCCCCTGAGAAAGAAGCCTTTAGAAAACATTGTGGGAAAAGGAGAAAATGCGGTAACCAGCATTATCTCCTTTTCCCACAATGTTTTCTACCCTTCAAAAAACAAATTTCAAATTTTGAGTCAGTTTTATTTTGTCGTCTGCAAATTACTATCGATTTGAACAAGTCTAAAATATTGTCCTTTGGTAATGTGTTAACTCCTTACCAAAGGACAAATTTTACACACATCAAATGTGCAGATGACAAAATAAGTGAGACTGAAAAATTGAAATTTGTTTTGGGAAGGCTAGACACCTCCGTGGAGATAGGAGAAAATGCTGGTTACCAGCATTAGGAGAAAATGCTGGTTACCAGCATTTTTTATGTTTTTCCACCTTGTTTTTAATCCTTTGAAAGACATCCTAATATTTCATTGTTTCATCCACATTTGACTTGTCATCTGCATGTACTTTCAGTTTTAGACAGTTCAAAATCTTGTTTCAAAAACATGAAATGATTCTATACCAAATGATAGCAAAAGCTCATTTTATTCTGGAGTTTTCTGGGTCTCTTAACCCATTACCACACAATCCTTAATTTTAACGACCCTGAGAAAGAAGCCTTCAGAAAACATAATGGGAAAAGGAGAAAATACTCATGGTTACCATCATTTTCTCCTTTTCCCACAATGTTTTCAACCCTTCCCAAAACAAATCTCAATTCTTCAGTCACTTTTGTTTTGTCATCTGCAAATGCTTTCATTTTGGACTCGTCTGAATTTTTATTGTTTGGTAAAGAGTTAACCCTTTACCACACAATGACAACTTTTGACAACCCTGTGGTAAAAGCCTTTTGAAAACATTGTGGGAAAAGGAGAAAATGCTGGTAACCAGCATTTTCTCCTTTTCCCACAATGTTTTCTACCCTCTTCAAATCAAATTGCAATTTTAATTTTTCAGTCCTATTTATTTTGTTGTCTGCAAATGCTTTCAAATTGGACCACTCTATAAATTTGTCGTTTGGTAAAGAGTTAAACACCAGACAGAGGTTCTATAGTGCCTGTAACAAAGATCAGTACATGTACACAAGCCCGCCTGGGTGGCTCAGTGGTGAGTGTGTTGGACTCATGACCTGGTGGTTGTGAGTTCGATACCCGGTTGAGGCGAACTTTCTTTCCGGCTTATTTTCGCCTCTCACCTCTGCTGAAGCATGTGAGAAAAGTAGTCGGTGACTTTGGAAAAGAAAGTAGTACAGTATTAGTACCGGTATGAGAAAGCCAGGAAACACATGTGCGTCACCGACCGCCATAATATGACCTTAGCTGTTAAAGTGGCGTTAAAACTCCAATACAACCAACCAACCAACATGTACACAAAATATGACAAAATTCCCCATCCAAGTTTGACTTTTAGATTACACAAACATGTGTTTTGTATATAATTTTTTTATATAAAAAATTTGCATTTTTCAATTATTGATGATGACAAAGTAATTTTGTCCCAGACCAAAGGTTTTTATCTGCTTACCACATCAGTTTTGACAACCCATTACTCAACAACATGAATTTACAGCCCTTAAATAGGCAGCTCGTAGAAAAATTTAAGGAAAAGCAATGATTGTTTGTTCCAAGCACCTTCTGCTTTATTCAATAATAAAGGCTTTCTTTTTTCACGGATGGTTTCAGTGTCATATGTAGCAAATTTATATATTGAATAATGAGTTATAATCCCTTGGACTTATCTAACTGACCATCTTCATCTCTTGTACCAGGTTACTTGTCATCATTATCCCATTACTTCATGCATTTCAAATAGCTGTACAAAATCTACTATGTTGTTTCCCAACACAGAGTCCTTCAGCAATTATTTACTGGTTTACAGATTGATTTGCTAGCATTATTTTTTAAATTTAATTCTTATTCCAAAAAAACAACCACTTTTGAGGACAATAATTATTAATGATTGTAAACAGTTTGGTCTACTTTGGTTAAAATGTTTCAAAAAGGAAAGATCCTTGAAATAAACTTGTCTTATTGACATATTGCACAAAATGGATGCGGGGACAGCTAAAAGTAAAATAGTAAACAACCCAAACCATGATAATTTGCTAAGCAATCATACCTAGATTGCTGCTTTGAGAATGTTCTTCAGTTTCAAAGGTTTCTCCAAAACCCTTTTACTAAAACTTGAGAAAAATATAATAGGAGGTCACTCGCTCTATAGGGCTAATCTGAGTAATGTCATCTAGAGTTCATTAAGTTGAAGAGATCCTGGTTGAGATGAGTTATCTACATTTTGACCTGACATGACCCAGTTTTGAATTTGTCCCCTTTACCATCAAGACAAACATTCCGACAATTCTTCATGAGTATCATACAGAAAATTTGGTTGCTAAAGTGCAGAAAAGGTTATTTTAAGATTTGTCCATGTGACCTACTTTTTAACTGGATATGACCCATCCGAATTTGTCCGAGACATCATCAAGGAAAACCTTTCTGATCAACATTCATGAGTATTAGACTGCAAATATGGCCTTCAGAGTGCACATATGGATTTTCTTAGATTTTTCCTAAGGAGTGGATGGTTTTTTTTTTGCCATGTTTCATGAGTATCTGACTGAAAATTTGGCCTCTAGAGGGCACACAAGGTTAATGTTGATGACCACAGAAAGCATGATTCACGACAGATGCATGACACAGCATGATCACAAATGCTCACTTGAGCACTTTATACTCAAGTGAGCAAAAAATGTCTGCTTGACTCAATGGATTAGACTCCTTTTATTCCTACTTTGCTGCTCATCAGTTCCTTTTTTCATGGCGTACTGTATTGGCAGCAATGGTCAAATTAATTTCAGCACATGAACCACTTTCAGTGTTCTCAGTCCTTTGATTACAACATGCCCAACAAAATTTTAGATGGACCCATACTTCCAGCATGTGATTTATGGAATTAATTTTGGCTCAAATGCTAGGATCTTTATTTTAAGGGTACAAAACATGGTGGAAAAAGGAGAAAATTCCAATTAATAGCATTTTCTTTTTTTCATAAAAACCTTCTTCTTTATGGTCATAAATTACAGGACTATGTATAAAGGGGTTAATTGTCTTTGATTTTACTTGGCAACATGTAGAAATGACAAGTTTACCTACATGTATCTCAGTATATGTCAATGTAAAATATCTTCATTCCTAAATCTCTCAGTAACTCATGGCTAACAAGCAATTGATTTAAATAACCTTGAGAACTTATTTTAGAGCAATTCAAGACAGTTGAGACCATGGTCAGACTGCACAAAATGGGCAAATAATGTGCAGCCTAACCTTGCTCTACACCATAATAGTATAAAACGACAATGTGATGTCTTGAGTTTTTCCTCGCTTAACTCATTACCACACTTGAGAAAGAAGTCTTTTGAAAACACTGTAGGAAAAGGAGAAAATGCTGGTAACCAGCATTTTCTCCTTTTCCCACAGTGTTTTCTACCCTTCCCAGAACAAATTTCAATTTTTCAGTCACCTTTATTTTTTCGTCTGCAAATGCTTTTAATTTGAACCAGTCTAAAATTTTGTTGTTTGGTAATGGGTTAAGAAGGATGTCTATTTCATTATTTAGTTGCCAAAATAAAGCAACACTAGTGTTTTCATTCCCATAGCCATTCATCAGATGCACTTGTCAGCATGGTCTAGTTTTGTCAGATACTTCCACTTATCTTTAACCCTTTACCAAACAATCCCTGGTTTTCACGGCCCTGAGATATAGGCATTTTGACATTCTAGGAAAAGGAGAAAATGTTGGTAACCAGCATTTTCTCCTTTTCCCCACTATGTTTTCTATCCTGCTAGAAACAAATTTCAATTTTTGAGTTGCATTTATTTTGTTGTCTGCAAGTGCTTTCACTTTGGACAAGTTTAAATTTTTTTCATTTGGTAAAGGGTTAACCATTGACCTTTAACAACCCTGGGAAAGAAGCCTTTTGGAAACATTGTGGGAAAAGGAGATAATGCAGCATTTTCTCCTTTCCCCACAATGTTTTCTACCCTATTAAAGAAAAGTTTCAGCCACACTGATATTGTCATTTGTAACTAAGCTTTCAATTTGGACAAGGTTAAAATTTTGTCCTCTGTTAAAGTGTTAGCAAATCACTAATCAATCCCTGTTTTCCAAGAATCCTTGGGTAAATGACCTTGAAAATATTGTGAGAAATAAAGGAGACAAAACATAAAACAGCATTCTTCGTTTTCCACACTGTTTTTCTATCCTTTAAAAAAAATCAATTGAACCACATTAATCTATCATTTGCAAATGCTTTAAATTTTGACAAGTCCAACATTTTCTCTGCTGGCACAGGGTTAAGATCTAAAAAATAAACATACATAGTATCACATGATCATCTTGGCACATTTTCACCAAACATTCTTAGTCTAATTCTCATAAATTTTCTACATATATAAATAACATCACTTCTAATTAGCTAAAGAAAATGGTTCTGCCGATCAAAATTGTGTTACTTTCAGAATTAAACATTCTAGAGAATTACACAAAGAATGTTAATTTGTAAGAATGGTTGGTGAATAGTATGGGTCCCAGATATTTTAACTCATTACCAAACGACAAAATTATAGACTTGTCCAAGTTGAAAGCATTTGCGGATGACAAAATAAAAGTGACTGAAAATTTGAAATTGTTTTATGAAGGGTAGAAAGCATTGTGGGGAAAAGGAGAAGATGCTGGTTACCAGCATTTTCTCCTTTTCCCACATTGTTTTCTAAAGGCTTCTTTCTCAGGGGCGTCAAAAGTAGGGATTGTGTGGTAATGGGTTAATAGGCCACAACTTGGTAATAATTTCATACAATATTTATAAATAGGGTAAAAAAAAGTCTGATGATCTCAAATAACATAAATGTTTTAATCCTTTACCAAACAGTCCCTGGTTTTTAAGACCCAGACTACGAAGCCTTCTGAAAGTACTGTGGGTTAAAGAGAAAAAGCTTTTAAAAAGCATTTTCTTCCTTTTCCCACAATGTTTTCTTCCCTTCTAAAGTCAAGTTTCAATTTTTCACATTTATTTTGTCATCTACAAATGCTTCCCATTTAGATAAGTCTAAAATTCTGTCTTTTGATAAAGAGTTAACCCTTTACCACACAATCCCAACTTTAAATGACCCCGAGAAAGAAGCCTTTTGAAAACATTTTGGGAAAAGGAGAAAATGCTAGTAACCAGCATTTTCTCCTTTTCCCTCAATGTTTTTTACCCTCCCCAATACAAATTTCAAACTTTAAGTCTCTTTCATTTAGACGTCTACAAATGCTTTCCATTTGGACCAGTTTAAAATTCTGTAGCATGATAAAGAGTTAAACCATTCTTTGACCCTTTCACAACTGAATAAATAAACTGAATTTTGTCAAACCCTAAATATACATTTCCTCTGCAAGATCAAGAAACAGTTCAGTCATAATCTAGCTTGAAGCAGTGGCCAGTGAAGATCAGAGATCAGACAGCATGTTCTGTGCAGTCTGATCTTGAACTACACTGTCGTCAAAAGCTTCTGGTATCATCTGTGGTATGAAAAGAGATAATCCATTACCTCTCAGACTGTCATTCCAAATTAATTAACATATTCAGGGACCATGTATATACGATCCCTGACATATTGCACAAAAGAAAGTTACATGTGCAAGAAGCTGAAAAAACAATTTGACTGAAAAAGACTTACTCAGACTGAGCAATCACTCTGTTTTCTCCATTAATTGTTTCTATTCAACACTGATACAGCAATTGCATTGAATTACATACATAATTATATGATGTAAAGGGTTACTTTGGTAGGTGGTTTTACCTCCCCTATTATAATAAGAAGAGCCAAGTTCCGCTTATATCTGTCACATTGGTTTACCTGTGCACAGTGTCTTTGAACACGGCAAGGACAACCTGTACACCAATCATGGATTCTTCACTGCTTCTGGGAGTATTCTCTGTTTTTTGCCTGACAGCTTTATCAGGTATTTTATTATATATATCTTTTGGACTTGTAAATACATATATATATGTAATGAATTATTAATTGTTTGATATATTAATTATTTATGTCTTGTTTTGTTCTTGACATTTATTCAATGACAATCTTTTTGATTTTTTTTTTTTACAGATTTAGAAAAAAACAGGTTTTAGCTCATTGGTAGAAATGCATTATTCGTAAAAGTTGATTAGTAAGAAAGTGATTAAGTTTTTCTCCTTGTGATACAGAATTAAAGTTGTTACTCTTTCAATATATAATTAATTTGTGTTAATAAGGTAATGGAGGAAAATCTTTTCACCTTTTCCATAATTTTTTATTGGATAAATATGTTAGGATGACAAAAAGATGCCCCGAGAATAAGATAACATATTTTCTCATATTTTCTCCCTGAAAGTCTCAAACATTCTCTTTCTAATCAGGGCAAATAGGGCAAATATGGTGATAAGCTAACTTATATCTAATGTTTATATTTATCAATTTATCTTGATTTCCTTGAGGTGTTTTCTAATGTTAACTAAAACACAGTCAACTCTTTACCAAATGACAAAATTTTAGGTTTGTCCAAATTGAAACCATTTGTGAAAGGTAGAAAACATTGTGGGAAAAGGAGATAATGCTGGTTACCTGCATTTTCTCCTTTTTCCACAATGTTTTCTAATGGCTTCTTTCTCTGGGTTGTCAAAAGTAGGGTTTGTATGGTAATGGGTTGACACAACAAAATGACTCACAGTTTATAAATTTTGTCATTAAATATGACTTCATCTCAACTGGAAAATTATGATTTTTAAACAGAAAAGGTCCTAGGGTGAAAATGCTCACAATCAGAGTTTTATTGACTGAAGAAAAACATTGTCCTTGTCAACATAATAAATATTTTCTAAATCTAACCTGAATAAACTGAGTGTACAGGCATAAAGGTTTTGCATTAATTTCATCAAATCTTTTATCTTGTTTTCTGTTATTTTGCTGATTGAATATATGCAAAGGAAGGTCAAAATAGTTCTGATGAATAAAAGGTCCTTAACTCTTTACCACACAATCCCGACTTTTAACGACCCTGAGACAGAAAGCCTTTGAAAACATTGTGGGAAAAGGAGAAAATGCTGGTAACCAGCATTTTCTCCTTTTCCCACAATGTTTTCTACCCTTTCCAAATCAAATTTCAACTGCAAATGCTTTCAATTTGGACTGGTCCAGAATTTTGTCGTTTTGTAAAGTGTTAAGGTCAAGTTATTGACCAATGCTCTGACAATAGGGTACTTAATGCATCTTTGAAATCCATTGTACTTGGCAATTCATCACATAATTAGAGATACTGTACATAAAATCCTCTTAGTCTTATGAATGACCAAGTCTTCAGGAAGAGTGGTCCTTTGACATACAGAAAATTGACTGATAGTGAAAAGTTTTAGCCCAGGTCAGCCTGCACAGACTGTGCACTGGCTGACCTGGGCTGATACTTTTCACAGATACTTTTCACATTTAGCCTGCACAGTCCATGCAGATTGAACTGGGCTGATACTTTTCACAGATACTTTTCACATTCAGCCTGCACAGTCCATGCAGATTGAACTGGGCTGATACTTTTCACAGATACTTTTCACATTTAGCCTGCATAGTCCATGCAGGCTGACCTGAGCTGATACTTTTCACAGATACTTTTCACATTCAGCCCACATGCACAGTCCATGCAGGCTGACCCTGGCTGATACTTTTCACAGATACTTTTCACATTCAGCCTGCACAGTCCATGCAGACTGAACTGGGCTGATACTTTTCACAGATACTTTTCACACACAGCCTGCACAGTCCATGCAGGCAGATCTGTCTGATACTTTTCACAGATACTTTTCACATTCAGCCTGCACAGTCCATGCAGATTGAACTTGGCTGATACTTTTCACAGATACTTTTCACATTTAGCCTGCACAGTCCATGCAGGCTGACCTGGGCTGATACTTTTCACAGATACTTTTCACACACAGCCTGCACAGTCCATGCAGACTGAACTGGGCTGATACTTTTCACAGATACTTTTCACATTTAGCCAGCACAGTCCATGCAGATTGAATTGGGCTGATACTTTTCACAGATACTTTTCACATTTAGCCAGCACAGTCCATGCAGATTGAATTGGGCTGATACTTTTCACAGATACTTTTCACATTTAGCCAGCACAGTCCATGCAGATTGAACTGGGCTGATACTTTTCACAGATACTTTTCACATTTAGCCAGCACAGTCCATGCAGGCTGACCTGGGCTGATACTTTTCACAGATACTTTTCACATTTAGCCTGCACAGTCCATGCAGATTGAACTTGGCTGATACTTTTCACAGATACTTTTCACACTCAGCCTGCACAGTCCATTAGTGGTGGGCCGATGATCGACTATAGTCGAAAGTCAGTTGGTTTGGGCTTCCAATTCCGATAATCAATTGAGAAATCCCGGAATCGATTGTAATCGGTTGATAAGCTGGCTTGGTGCCAAAACTTGAATTCTGGTTTTTAACGCTTTGTTTTGTGACTATTATCAATCACAATCTTGGATTTTAAACATAGTAGATAACAAACACTAAAACTAGCTGAAAAATGAGAGACGAATCTTTGTCCATGAATGTCTTGACAAAAGTTGACAACTTGGCAAGCTTCCCTGAGCCCGGGTTTTGACATTGGCAAATTTGAAATGACCTGTCTTTGGCGATGAAAGATATTTACCTAAATGTCAATCTGAGGCATGAAATTATCATCTAAAACTTCATATAACCTAGCTTGCGTTCATCGGGCAGATAAATGGATTAAACACGATCAGTATAAAATGCGAAGGACACCCGGATGATAATGAAGCTGGCGAGTCTATTATGACAGATTAACGAAGGTGTTATACCTCTTTTCTAGTGTAAAGTGACAGCATTTTAAGTTACTTGCTATTTAAACTGACTAAATGATGTCAAATCATGTAGTAACACTTCTCCAGAAAGTAACTGTCAATAAAAAATAGATTGCCAAAAAAGCGCGAAAACCCATGACACTACAGTGAGCAGCGTGGCATCGTCCGATCAGAGAGACTTCAAACCATCTTCTTATCTTTAATAATGAATTTTAACAGTGAATTTACGCAAATTTCTGAATAAAGCAATAAGTGGAAGTTAAAATTCTGTTCAAGAGTGAAAAAAAAATGTTTTATGAAATGAAAATATAGTGGGGGGGGGGAGGGATGGGGAGAAAGACGGTCGTCTGCAAATGTTTGAACTATAAGGTATATATGTCTGATTCTTTTTTAACTCGTTTGGAAATTATAAGGAACAAAATGAATGATTTTGATTAAAGTGCAGAATACAACATCTTTATAAATTTAATACATGAAGACTTTCATGTTTACAATATTGTCACAGTATTTTAAGCAGAAAGTCATTCTCAGTTAAATGGAGTGACAGTCTAAACCGATTGTACTATCGATAGCTAGTTGGTTTGCTCTTCCGATTATAAAGCGATAATCGATTGAGATTTTAAACCGATTGCCCAACACTACAGTCTATGCAGACTGAACTGGGCTGATACTTTTCACAGATACTTTTCACACTCAGCCTGCACAGTCCATGCAGACTGAACTGGGCTGATACTTTTCACAGATACTTTTCACACTCAGCCTGCACAGTCCATGCAGACTGAACTGGGCTGATACTTTTCACAGATACTTTTCACATTCAGCCTGCACAGTCCATGAAGGCTGACCTGGGCTGATACTTTTCACAGATACTTTTCACATTCAGCCTGCACAGTCCATGCAGATTGAATTGGGCTGATACTTTTCACAGATACTTTTCACATTTAGCCTGCACAGTCCATGCAGGCTGACCTGGGCTGATACTTTTCACAGATACTTTTCACATTCAGCCTGCACAGTCCATGCAGATTGAATTGGGCTGATACTTTTCACAGATACTTTTCACATACAGCCTGCACAGTCCATGCAGATTGAACTTGGCTGATACTTTTCACAGATACTTTTCACATTTAGCCTGCACAGTCCATGCAGATTGAACTGGGCTGATACCTTTCACAGATACTTTTCACATTTAGCCTGCACAGTCCATGCAGATTGAACTTGGCTGATACTTTTCACAGATACTTTTCACATTTAGCCTGCACAGTCCATGCAGGCTGACCTGGGCTGATACTTTTCACAGATACTTTTCACATTTAGCCTGCACAGTCCATGCAGATTGAACTGGGCTGATACTTTTCACAGATACTTTTCACATACAGCCTGCACAGTCCATGCAGATTGAACTGGGCTGATACCTTTCACAGATACTTTTCACATACAGCCTGCACAGTCCATGCAGGCTGACCTGGGCTGATACTTTACAGATGCATTCAGCCCCCTTTTCATTGGCATGGCTCATGTTATATTTGAGCAATGCTCCGGCGAAAGGGGGCTCATTGCAACTATGTATTCACAGACAAATGCCTGCTTAAGAACTACTGCTACACTTACTCCGAACTTAAGGATGTACTTAAAGTACACACTCAAAAGAACACTCAAAAGAACAGTACATACTTTTCTTTGCACTCTTAAAACTTGTCACAGTGTTTAATGTTAAAAAACAAGAGCACAACAGCTCCTATAGAGTTACTTTTCCAGTGAAAATACCAAGTGAACAAAGGGACATAACTCCATCAAAAATACTTTCAGGCTTATCTGCCATTCTGAAATGGGTTGTCCTGATGATTTAAAAGAACTTGTAAAGAATAAATATCTTCGGTAATGACCGACATTTCAATTCATATTAACTTCCAAAATTTAATGACCCTGGCAGAGAAAGCTCCTGGGAACATTGTAGAAGAAAGAGACAATACTTTTAACCAGTGCAATTTCCCACAATATTTTTTGCTCTTTCAGGAACAAACCTAAAATGTGCTTTTGATACAGATGAGTCTAATCTTTTGTTATATAGCAAAGGGTTTAAAAACAAAACTGTCCATGAAAAGCAATTTATCAAGTGTAATCAGTGGAAATCAACAAACATCCTTAACAATCTTAACTCTTAGCCCAACAATCCCAAGTATAAATCACTCTTGGAAAGAAAGCTTTTGAAAACATAGAGGGAAAAGGAGAAAATGCTGGTAACCAGCATTTTCTCCTTTTCCCACCATGTTTTCTACCCTCCAAAGGCTAATCACATCTCTTGATTAAAATTCAATTGGTCATCCGCAAACTGCTTTGAATGTGTACAAGCCTGAAGTTTTGTTGTATGATAAGGGTTGAGTAGAGGTGATTAAGTGTCATAAACCAAAATGTTGTGGTTTTTCCCTGAAACATCAACATTTTTTTCGTAATATTTTTTCATCACATCACACTATATTCATTGTCACAGATCTATTCTCTTTCCAATATTCTTTATGATTCTCTTTTGCGAAATAAAGTCTTGAATGGTATATTCATTTACTAAAACATCACTAACCCTCTTTATCGCAATCCCAAGTTTTAACAATCCTGAAATCACTCAGGGAAAAAGAGACGATGCTTGCAACCAGCATTTTCTCCTTTTACAAAATTCTTTCTACCCTGCTAGCAACCTGCATTTAATTCTCCTGTAGCCAGGATGTTGTCTATCCTATCAAAGGTAGGAATGTATTTGAATGCTTTTAGTTTAGTGCTAAACAATTGTGTCATTTGGTTAAGGAGTTTAAGTTGAAAATGTAATGCTGTTTAGGTCAAAATGACTACCAAATAGATCTATGACAATCTGGGACAGCCATGATTGAAGATCAGACTGCACTCTATCTTTGCATTCTGATCTCAATCTACAATGTGCAATATTATTCAAAGCCATACTCAAAGCTCTCGAGGTTAAATATTAAAATTTACATACATGTATATATAACCTTTTAGGATGAGCAAAAGTATGTGTATGGAGGCATTTGAAGACATTAAATGAGAAAAAAAATCACAATAAACATCATTCCCTCCTTTTTCCACAATGTTTTTCTAAACCCTTTCAAATTCAAATTGCATAATTTGAGCCAAATTAAACTGTAATTAATGTTTCTGCTTTCAAAAATAGACCAGCCTAAAAAGGTTTCACAAGATAGAGTATTAAAGGGTCCTCAAACGTTTGCAATTAATAAATTCTTATAATGGCTTTTAGATCCCCATTGAATTTTATTGAATATGAACACTGAAAAGAAAACCGGTTTCTAGTAGAAAATATTAAAACTTTGTTGGTGAATCATAAATCAGAATACTTAATAGTGCTAGCACGAACTACCATTAAAATGTCATCAAATTTTTCTCCTTTTACTAAATGATCTTCTAATTGTAACATCTCACCATGTTGGACACTTTTCAAAACACTGTTCGAAAATTAGAAAAGCTGTTATACTGCATTTCCTACTTTTCTCTTAATGTTTTCTGACCTTTCATTGATGGATTTTACCGTTTCGGACATATATATTTTTTTTTAAATTTATGTGAAGGCTTTCAAATAGCAGAAATTCAAGAGTTTGGAAGAAGGGTGAGATGTTAACAAGGTGACAAAATTGTAAAGACTGTACACTTTGAAAATATCTGCATTACATCACAGAAATAATGCTTAACCCTTTACCCCATAAGGCATTTCTATGGTATCTCTAATTGACCCTAAATAACAGCAAGGATGAAGCTGTTTCTTATGTGTATATGACACCTTTTGAAAGCATAGAAAACATTGTGACAAAAGGTGAAATTGCTCGTCACGAGCAATTTCACCTTTTGCCACAATGATTTCCAAAGGCTCCTACAAGCAATGTGTTGAAATGAGTATCTATAGAGTAAAGGGTTAAAACTGATGAAATCTCTTGACCTTTAACCCCTTTACTGAACAATAAAATTTTAGATTGATCCAAATTGAAAGCACATGCAGACTACAAGATAATCATAACTCAAAAATTGAAATTTGTTTCCAGCAAGGTAGAAAACGTCATAGTGGGATGGGAAAAGGAGAAAATGCTGGTTATCAGCATTTTCTCCTTTTCCTACAATGTTTCTACTCTTCCAAAGTCAAGTTTCAATTTTTGAGTCACATTTGTCATCTGCAAATGCTTTCAATTTGGACCAGTCTAAGATTTTGTCTATTGGTAAAGAGATAAGTATCACTTGCACTATTAGTAATTAACCCATTATCACACGAGAAAATTTTAGACTGGTCCAAATTGAAAGCATTTGCAGACAACAAAATAAAGGTAACTAAGATATAGAAATCTGTTTTGGGAAGAGTAGAAAACACTGTGGGAAAAGGAGAAAATGCTGGTTACCAGCATTTTCTCCTTTTCCCACAGTGTTTTCAAAAGGCCTCTTTCTCAGGGGCATCAAAAGTAGGGATTGTGTGGTAATGGGTTAAGGGCAATATTTACACCAGTCTGTTATAATCTTTTACCAAACAATCCCCATTTTGAATGACTCGGGTCCAAGAAGGCATTCGAAAACATAGTAAGAAAAGAAAAAAATGCTGGTAACCATTCTAGAAAAATAATCGTCAGCTGAGTCACATTTCGAATTGTTGACTGCAATTTTACACTTTGAAGTTGGGCAAGCCTAAAATTTCATTGTTTAGTTTTCATATGAGGACAAAGGATAGCCTTATCATATCAAAATACAGTGGACATATCTAATGAGCATAAATAGATAACATGACCTCTTTCCTCTGATAGAAACTATATATAGGGATCATTAACCAGCAAACCCCTGGCACAGAAGCTAACATTGTAGATAGAAGATCAGAATGCATCTTCTGTGCAGGCTGATCTTGATCCACACTCTCTGAATAAGCAATTAAATCGAAATCAGCACTAAAAGAATGAAAAGAATGTTTTTCTTTATCATTTACAGCAATTTATTTTCAATGTTATTACCTTATTTTCCATTCTAAGTACATAATTATACTAATTATGGCCTTGTGAAAAAGAGACACTAAAATTTTCATAAGAATACTGTTGAATGAGGGGTAACAAAAATTTAGTGTTAAAACTTAAAAGAGATTTCTCCTTTGCCCACAATGTTTTCCATGATCCTTGCATAACTATTAAAATTTTGTGTTTCTCTTTTCTGACAATAAGAGTAACTTTAAGCAGGGCTAAAATAGCCCGTGTATTGTTAATGAGCAATTTCTCCTTTTCCCACAGTGTTTTCTACCCTAAATGAGAACTTTTTTCCGTTATTACCAAATTTAACACTGTCCTCTACAAACTTTTCTTTTCAGTTCGGAAAAGTGTAAAACTTGTTGTTTGGGAAAAAAGGTTAAAATGGTTGTACTGTACTACTGTAAAGCACATTATCACCTGTACTGCCACGTGTGTGTACTACATTTCTTTAATAATAAAAAATTCAATTGAAAAAAATTAGCCAAGTCCTTAAAACAGTAATCTTTATCTCTTTACCACACGACAAAATTTTAGACTGGTTCAAATTGAAAGCATTTGCAGACGACAAAATAAAGGTGACTGAAAAATTAAAATTTGTTCTGTGAAGGGTAGAAAACACTGTGGGAAAAGGAGAAAATGCTGGTTACCAGCATTTTCTCCTTTTCCTGAAGTGTTTTCAAAAGGCCTCTTTCTCAGGGGCATCAAAAGTAAGGCTTGTGTGGTAATGGGTTAACATTATTACATTGTATTCTATCTGAGAACTGGGCAAAATCACTTAACCCTTTACTCCATAAGGCATTTCTATGGCATCTGTAAATGACCCTAAATAACAGCAAGGATGAAGCAGTTTCTTATGCGTATATGACACCTTTTGATAGCATAGAAACCAATGTGACAAAAGGTGAAATTGTTTGTCACAAGCAATTTCACCTGTTTTCACAATGTTTTCCAAAGGCTCCTACAAGCAATGCGTAGAAATAAGTATCTGTGGAGTAAAGGGTTAAAAAAAAAAATCAGCCAAGTCCTTAAAACAGTAATCTTTAACATTATTACATTGTATTCTGTCTGAGAACTGGGCAAAAACACTTAAATCCTTATCCTGGTTCACTCAGTTTACCACTCAGTGCAGATTTTTAATGATCCTAAAATGATCAGGTTTAACCCTTTCCCAAACAATCCCAAGGTTTTACGACCCTGAGATAGAAGGCTTTTGAAAACATTGTGGGAAAAGGAGAAAATGCTGGTAACCAGCATTTTCTCCTATTCCAACAACGTTTTCTACCTTGAGGGAAACAAGTTTTAATTTTTGAGTTGTATATAGTCTGTCGTATGCAAGTGCTTTCAATTTGGACCAGTCTAAAATTTTGTCATTTGGTACAGAGTTAACACCATTTTAAAAACCAAGGTTATATCAAAGGGACCAATGCACATGCGCATGTGTTTCCTCAGGCTTTCTCCCACAAGTACTCACACCGCTTTCTATCCAAGCCGCTGATTGCTTTTCTAGCATGCATCTGGTGATCCCATACTGATATCACATAAAGTATCTCAAAGACAATTGGGCATTTGATAAGTAACTAACCACCTTTGTCTGCACATGTCAAATTCTTCGAAAATAACAGACTTGTCTGCTACGACGCATCACCCATCCCCCAATACTTGGGAAAAGTAGGGCTCATACCAAAGCTATTAGCCTATTACCCAAGCATGTAGGGAATGTTTTAGCAGTCGATGCACAGGTTACATGCTAGCTGATTATAGCTGAATGAATCGCACCAAGTAGCATTTTACTGAGTAAATGTTTATTTTTGAAATTCAAAGTAATGGTTGTTGTTTTGAAAAGCTAGTCCGCTTCTGTACCCAGAATGCCCAATTAGATAGATGAGTATTTGCAGAATGCGATCTAGCTGGAGATAACAGTATCTAAATAAATCCCTGCCTTTATCAAATTCAGATGATTTAGTGACATTTCCTTTTTATAGAACACTAAGTATTGAGTGTCAGTATAAAAATAAATCAATCTGTTCATGGATTTGACAAAGTTGGTCTTTCCCACAAAAAATTGTGGAAGTGATTACCTTCAGGATGGTAAATTTAGCATTTGTTCAAATACACAATATAACATAACAAACATAACATGTATAAATAAGTAAGGCTGGCTAAACCTATGGTTACATAACAGTAAGTTAAACAGGTACAAAAAGTATTTTAGAAGAAAAGAATCCAGGATAATCCCTTATCATGAATATACTGTAAAATGGCATTGTTATTGTCTGATGATAGTAGGTCAAAAACAGCCTGGAAAAAAGAAATATTGTGAATGTCTTCAGTCAGTACATACAATTCGTCAATCAGCATTGCAATGAAAATGCAAGTGACCTGTGGAAAATTCTCTCCCCCCTCCTCCCCCCCCCCAAAAAACCTTAATCGCTTGTTATTCTCAACTGGGTTCTTTTGAACTAAGATCATGTTTTGGTTTGGAGACCAAATTATATCAAATTACAATAATAATGTGGATTTTAACTTAGATCATTCACCCATTAAATCCTTGTGCCTCTTGATTAGTCAGTAGGAATAATTTTTTTAACATCATAACCCGAAGAGGATGGCAACTGGGTAGGGAGAAAATCTAGAAGGTAATCAAAAATTATTATTAACTCTTTACCAAATGACGAAATTTAGGACTGGTCCAAATTCAAAGCATTTGCAGACGACAAAATAAATTTAGCTAAAAAATGAAATTTGTTTTGGGATAGGTAGAAAACATTGTTGAACAAGAGCGGCAAACTGTCGCAAGATACGCCCGTCTTACCCCAAGTTGTAAAGCTGGGGCATGCACCTGACAAAATTCAAGTATGAAAAAAGACAAAGGGCACTAACTCAAAAAGTAAGCAAGCAAGAGTTATGATTCCTGTGCACTGCACTCCCCCTTGATGAGATCTATCCACCCATGAACTTTCATAACCCTAGCTAGTATACTTTTGGAGATATTCATCGGACAAAATTCAAGTATGAAAAACGACAAAGGGCAATAACTCAAAAATTAAGCAAACAAGAGTTATAAGTCCTGTACACTGCACTCCCCCTTGATGGGATCTATCCACCCATGAAATTTCATAACCCTAGCTAGTATACTTTTGGAGATATGCTCCGGACAAAATTCAAGTATGAAAAACGACAAAGGGCAATAACTCAAAAATTAAGCAAGCAAGAGTTATGGTTCCTGTGCACTGCACTCCCCCTTGATGAGATCTATCCACCCATAAAATTTCATTACCCTAGCTAGTATAGTTGTGGAGATATGCTCCGGACAAAATTAAAGTATGAAAAACAACAAAGGGCAATAAGTAAAAAATTAAGCAAGCAAGAGTTATGGTTCCTGTGCACTGCACTCCCCCTTGATGAGATCTATCCACCCATGAACTTTCATGACCCTAGCTAGAATAGTTTTGGAGATATGCTCCGGACAAAATTCAAGTATGAAAAACGACAAAGGGCAATAACTCAAAAATTAAGCAAGCAAGAGTTATGGTTCCTGTGCACTGCACTCCCCCTTGATGAGATCTATCCACCCATGAAATTTCATAACCCTAGCTAGTATAGTTTTGGAGATATGCTCCGGACAAAATTCAAGTATGAAAAACGACAAAGGGCAATAACTCAAAAATTAAGTGAGCAAGAGTTATGGTTCCTGTGCACTGCACTCCCCCTTGATGAGATCTATCCACCCATGAAATTTCATAACCCTAGCTTGAATAGTTTTGGAGATATGCTCCGGACAAAGAACTGGACGCCGCCCGCCCGCCCGCCCGCCACGGGTGATCCCATAATACGTCCCGTCTTCGACGGGCGTATAAAAAGGAGAAAATGCTGTTAACCAGCATTTTCTCCTTTTCCACAAAGGTTTCAAAAGGCTCTTCTTCAGGGTCGTTAAAACTCGGAACTGTGTGGTAAAGAGTTAACTCTTTACTAAACACAAACTGTCAGCTTTTTCCAAATAGAATAGAAAACATTGTGGGAAAAGGAGAAAATGCTGGTTAGTAGCATTTTCTCCTTTACCCACAATGTTTTCAAAAGGCTACTTTCCTAGGAAATGTTTAAACTTGGGATTGTGTGGTAAAGGGTTAATCAACTAAAGCGACACTGTCAAGATTTTGATGCACAAAATGTCAAAATATATTGTATTTCTCCCAATAAAAGCTCATGGAGCTATGCAAAGCGTATATCGGTAGGGTCAGGGTTTATTTTGTAGCCAATTGGCAAAGCAATGTGTGTCCAATTTTGTATTTCTTTTTGTTTTAATGATTGTTAAAATTAGTGGAAATATTCATAAAATTCTTAAAATGAGAGGAGGGGGGCTATTAGAAAACTTGCAGCAAAGTTTACATTGAAGGAACTCAACCAAAGAAAACCTACAAAATTAACATTGAAAAAATTTGGCTTTCTACGTGCATTCAGAACTTTTTGCTCAAAGGAAAATGTATGACAAGTTTTTAAAACAGTATTCATGTCCTCTGCTTGTATGATCTTTGTCTAACATATCCAAATTACATGTACATGTATTGTGATTTGTAAACCCTTTTATTACATCTTAATATTTCAGACTCGTTCAAATTGAAAATCCTTGCAAATGAAAAGAAATGAAGTGTAATTCAAAAGTTGAAAAGTGTTTTGAAATGTAAATCAAGATCTCACTAAACATAACATTTGGTCTGATCTTGATCTTCACTGTCCAATATGATGCAATTTTCCATCGAAAAGAAATAGGATGAAAATGCAACATTCATCTTCTTACTATTGGTTGGAAATTTTCATTTTTTTTTAAAGCAAAAAACCAAAATTAGACAAAAAAAAAAAAGAAAATTTGTGCAATGACATACACATCAAATCATAGTGACTCATTATGGCTGCTATGAATAGTGCACCACTTATTTCTTTTTTTACAAACACTATACATGTATTTATATAAATTGGACTAAAAATCATTTCAGTACAAAAATCTTTTGAAGAAGTAAAGCAAGTCAGAATAAGATTTTTTTTCTTTTTCGTTTTGCAGTTGTTTATAGAAATAAACCAGTGACTTTGTATCATTATTCATAAGTGAATTTTATCACTCATCAGTGAATTGTAGAACTCATATTTTTGACATACAATG
Organism: Tridacna crocea; assembly: GCA_943736015.1. Lineage (NCBI taxonomy): Eukaryota > Metazoa > Mollusca > Bivalvia > Cardiida > Cardiidae > Tridacna > Tridacna crocea. The sequence goes on from OX031064.1 coordinate 47,698,971, forward strand.
GATATTAACGGAACACAAATGAATTTCTAGTGGGTGAATGTCACATTTTGTGACATAGTCAACAATGCTCATGACATTATTATTACAGCTAGTTCAAATGTGACTAGATTTTTTTAGATGAGCAAAACTACGACATGAAAAAATAGTTAAAGTAAAGAGCAGGAAAGAAATCAGCTGTTTGTTTCAGTCAATGATAAAGATTTCTTTCATCTGGTTAAAACAAAGGCCATAATTATTTAGCTATAGCCCGCCCGGGTGGCTCAGTGGTGAGCGTGTCGGACTCATGACCTGGTGGTTGTGAGTTCGATATCCGGTTGAGGCGAACTTTCTTTCCAGTGTATTTTCGCCTCTCACCTCTGCTGAAAGCATGTGAGAAAAGTAGTCGGTGGCTTTGGAAAGAAAGTTGTGTTAGTACCGGTGTGAGAAAGCCAGGAAACACATGTGCGTCACCGACCGCCATGATATGACCTTAGCTGTTAAAGTGGCGTTAAACACCAATACAACCAAATATTTAGCTATCGCTTTTCATTCATGAAAGAAATTTCAATCTGACAAAGAAACAGGCAATTAGCCTTTAAGACATAGTTAACCCATTACCACACAATCCCTACTTTTGACGCCCCTGAGAAAGAAGCCTTTTGAAAACACTATGGGAAAAGGAGAAAATGCTGGTAACCAGCATTTACTCCTTTTTCCACAGTGTTTTCTACCCTTTCCAAAACAATTTTTTAGTCACCTTTATTTTGTTGTCTGCAAATGCTTTTAATTTAGACCAGTCCAAAATTTTCTCGAGTGGTAAAGAGTTAAGAATCTTTAAAATATGTTATCATTTAAACTCGATTTTAATTCCTAGCTGGGTACCACCTCAAAAGAGTGCATTGCAACAGACCACTGGCCTACAACCTTTTCATTACTTAAAGTTAAGGAAAGGGTATCATAATAGGGAAGCCTGTAACATCCCTTTCATTTAACAAAAAACATACAAATTCAGCTTAAACTCGGGTAATCTGTAATCGATCAGCCAATAAATGCTGGTTCCCTGCATTAATTATATATTACCCAAGTCTTTGCCAAATCCGTATAGTTAAAGGCAATGTCACATGAATCCTAATCACTAGGTGCCCTATCCTTGATAATATTTCTGAGTCTTTGAGAGCCCAAGGCAGAGCCTAAGTTATTTTGCAAACAGTGTAGATTAATCCATTACCACTCAATCACTACTTTTGACGCCCATGGAAAAGAAGCCTTTTGAAAACATTGTTGGAAAAGGAGAAAATGCTGGTAACCAGCATTTTCTCCATTTCCCACAATGTTTTCTACCTAATCAATAAACAATTGCACCATTTGAGCCACACTGAAGTTGTCGGCTGCAAATGCCTTCAATTTGGACAGAGCTAAAATTTGTCGTCTGGTAAAGGATTAAGATCACTCTACACAGAACAAATTTGGAGATCTCCACAATCTGATATTTTGTCCAATGACCTTTCAACCACAATATCAGAATTGCAATATTTAGGTTTTAGGACTTAACCCATTACCACTCAATCCCTACTTTTGACGCCCCTGAGAAAGAGGCCTTTTGAGAACACTGTGGGAAAAGGAGAAAATGCTGGTAACCAGCATTTTCTCCTTTTCCCACAGTGTTTTCTACCCTTCCTAGAACAAATTTCAATTTTTTAGTCACCTTTATTTTGTCGTCTGCAAATGCTTTCAATTTGGACCAGTCTAAAATAATGGCGTTTGGTAATGCGTTAAACGGTATACTTCATTTCTTTCGTGCTTTTGGTCCTGTTGTAACAGGCCAATATTGCATGCAGTAATATAGGTTATCTGTTAATTTTAGTTTTTTTTATTTCAAAGCAAGCTGAAACAACTTGGTATCAATTACAAGTCACTTTAAATACCAAAACCGATTCTGAACCAACTTTTGGGGACTCCATAATGTTTTCAACAGTTGGATCATGGTGGGACCCAGGGTGTAACTATCCATATCTGACTGGTATTTCCTCTTTAAAACCATGTGCAACATTCTTTCAGAGCCACTGTGACTCCTTTCCTTTTGATATAAAGTCAGAATAGATTGTAACACAGACCCACCCAAATTATACAATATGTGGCGATGGTCATGTTGGTTGGTTGGTTGGTTGGTTGTATTGGGGTTTAACGCCACTTTATTCCTTTACTCCATAGATATTCGTTTCTACACAGTGCCTGTAGGAGCCTTTGGAAAACACTGTGGCAAAAGGTGAAATTGCTCGTGACCAGCAATTTCACCTTTTGTCACAATGTTTTCTATGCTATCAAAAGGTGTCATATACACATAAGAAACGGCTTCATCCTTGCTGTTATTTACCGTCAATTTGAGATACCTTAGAAATGCCTTATGGAGCACATGTGTTTCCTGGCTTTCTCTCAACAGTACTAACACAACTTTCTTTCCAAAGCCACCAACTACTTTTCTTACATGCTTCAGCAGAGGTGAGAGGCAAAAATACCCAAGAAAGAAAGTTCGCCTCAACCAGGTATCGAACTCACAACCACCACTGAACCACCTTGGCTGGAAGTCATGTTTGTTAACTTTGGTTCGGGGAATTTTGAGATTTTGGCCCAAAACAATGAATTCTGTTTGCAATAATCTCATTTTGTTTTATTTTTGCTCAAAAGTTTATATAAAATGCCAAACTCCAATGTTAAGAAGACTGCAGTTAACACTTTACATGTAACATACCATCCAAAGTTGTAATGACCCTGGAAAAGGTTTTTGAAAACATTGTGGGAATAGGAGAAAATGCCGACAACCATATTCCATTATCTGAGCCCTGTTTAACCCTTTAAAGTTTTAGACCAATCCAAATTGGAAGCATTTGCAGATGACAATTTCAAAGTAGCTCAAATAGTGCAATTTTGACTTGATAGGGAGGAAAACTTTGTGGGCAAAGGAGAAAATGCTGGTTACCAGCATTTTTATCCTTTTCCACAATGTTTTTACAAGGCTTCTTCCTCACCGGCGTTAAAAGTCGTCATTGTATGGTCAAGGTTTAATCTACTGTCTGCATAATATGATGTTTTCAATAGTTGAGTCTATTGTTTGGTAAAGAGTTGTAAAAATTATATTTGTTCAATAGCCACTTTTTCTGTAGTTTATACAAAGGGTTAATCTACTGTCTGCATAATATTATGTTTTCAATAGATGAGTCTATTGTTTGGTAAAGAGTTGTAATAATTACACTGTCCAATGGCCATTTTTGCTGTAGTTTACACAGATCAGATAACCAAAAATCACTGAAAACCAGGATATTTGTTTTTGACAAAAATAGCCCCGATTTCCTTTTAAGCTTACCTTTACCATAATATGATCAAGAGTACTGACAACCCTATGAAAATTTGATTGATTGATTGATTGTATGGTGTTTTATGCCGTTTTCAATATAATTTCAATTATATTGTGGCTTTCCTGGAATCTCTTTCACCAGTATGCGACACAATTCTCTTTCTAATCCACTAGCTGCTTTCCCACATAACCATAATCGAAACAAGGGTTAGAGGTGGGCGAGGAATGAATTCAGTGGCAATGACACACATCAATTCTCGGAAAGAAATTGGCCGAGCCACTGGATCAAGTTCTCAACCCCCTGTTTTCAAGTCCTGCATGCTATGGACTAAGCTACAAGAGCTCGGCCCATAGGAAAGAAGGCTTAAAAAGCACTGTGAGAAAAGGAGGAAATGGTGGATATCAGCATTTTCTCCTTCTCTAACAATGTGTTCTATCCTATCCAAAACAACCATTCTCAAGATTATTCTCAGTGATATTCTGTAGGATTTTCTTTTGAAAATAACACAACTCCTGATTGGTTAAACCAAATGGTCTAGCCAATCAGGAGTTGTGTGGCAAATTTAAAAAAATTCTGGAGAATATAGAACAGACTTCAGCATAATTAGAGAATATCGTCAGTTTACTTCGAGTTTGCCATGGTTTGATGTCTATTGGAGTTTAATGCCATTAGCAGCTTAGGTCATAATATTATCATGGCGGTCAGTGACGCAGCTATGTGTTTCCTGGCTTTCTCAAACCAGTACTGACACAACTTTCTTTCCAAAACCACTGACTGCTTTTCTCACATGCATCAGAGGTGAGAGGCGAAAAATCACCGGAAAAAAAGTTCGCCACAACCGGGTATCAAACCCACTAACTCCAGGTCATGAGTCAGATACATCAACCAATGAGCCACCCGGCCAGGCCTCGTTTTACTTCAAAAACCTTGTAACTACAGCTTGTTTCAAGGTGTAGTAATGAGGTTTTTTAGAAGTAAACAGACAATATGGACCCCAACTGCATATACAGTAACTCTTGCCTACACAAACCTCACAATGTTGTTACTTGCATGTTGAAACTTAATTATTTTCTTCTCCATTTCTTTTCAGATGCTGCTAACTGGGGATATATAGGCGAAAAAGGTAAGGCCTGTCCTTTCCTGCTAGGCCAATATACAGGAAACCCTGCAGAAAAAAGGGCTTTTGAAAACATTGTCTGGAGAGGAAAAAATGCTGGTAACCAGTATTTTCTCCTTTTCCCACAATGTTACACTCTTTTAAGCCTGTCTCACACAGAACACACGGCTTATACGGTTGGCCACCCGTGTAAACCGTACATACAACCGAACCAACCGTGGCCTTATCCGAGTTACACTCGGGCCATTCGAGTGTATCCGTGAAAGCCGTGTATGATTTTTAAAACTTTTAAAAAACTGGCACGGGTGCTATGTCCGTGTATAATCGTATTAGCGATCGTACAAGACCGTGAGAGACCGTGTGAGACCGTATATACAACCGCACATGAAGTCCACTCCACGAGTGAGCTCAACCGTGTCAATATCGTATATAAATCGTATGGAATCGTGTGAAACCGTTTCCAAGTCCTACGTCCAACACCCGGATTAACACTCGAATGTCACACGATCACCTTACGATTCACACGAGTGTACACACGGTTTTATACGATCGCCATACGACTAATACGGTTTCATACGATCGCCATACGACCAATACGGTTCAAGTACGAATTATACATGGTCAAATACGACCAGACACGGTCTCTACGTTTGTACTAAGCTCGTGTATGATCATGCAGCACTCGAACACAACAGAAAACACAACTACCTGCTGCCACCTTAAAACAACAGAGTACTTGCTACATAATGCCTCCAAAGAAGAAGAGGGTCCCCAAAAGAACCCCCACCATGGAAGATTCTCCTAGCGAGAATACAAAAAGGGCCACCAAGGCCCTCCGACCAAACATGACCCTTCTGTTGAGCCATTCTCTTGTCCAAACTTGTCTCCTTCTTCTCCTTCTGTTGGCTTGTTCTTGTCTCCCCTCACGCCTTCTGGCCAAAATAATCTCAATGTCTATCGGTCTTATCATGATTTCTAATTCCCTTATTCTGTCATCTGCCATTTTTATAACTTCTCTGTTGAAAATTCGAAAATTTATGAAGCCAAGCCATCAAAACGAGTCAATTTATATCAAAACATACACGAATGTGTGATAATTCGAGCATAACTCGAACAAAAGTCGGTGGGACCGTATGTAAACCCTGTAAATGTCCAGTTAATCGAGTAAAAGTCGTGCTTAATCGTACTAGGCCGTAACAGACCGTACTAGACCGTACTTGGAACCGTACAACAATCGTATGAAAATCGTTTGCAAATCGTGTTCAAACCGTGACAAACCTTGCTTGACCGAGTATATCCGTGCTTTGTTCGTACATACTCGTGCTACATTCCAGTTAAAATCGTACCAACTCATCCCCAGGCACGGTTGGAGCTCAATACTCGTACCAGTCAACCCGTGTATAACCGAGTATACCGTATTGGAACCGTGTGCCCAACCGTGTTCTGTGTGAGACAGGCTTTACAGAAACAAATCCCAGGATTTGAGTAACATTTTATTGGTTGTATACAAGATTTATGCTTACAATTTGATAAACACTTCTTAATCAAAATGTTGTGAAGCACTGCTATGAAAAACATCGGTTGCCTGGTATCAAATGTTACCTGGTATCAAATGCTAATTTTTTATAGTATCTTAGATTCAGATGTCATGTCAACCATTGCACCAATTAATGCAATTTTGGAATTTATTTTATAATCTTCAAACACAATACTTTGCCAAAACCACTGGCTGGTTTCTGTCAGTAAAGAACATCAAAGTAATGGAGGAAGAGTTAGTCTACATCCTATAATAAGCACATACTAACGAAACGGTAGGAAAAGGAAACTGGAGCTGTCACTAAATGTGACTTATCCCTCAAGCCCTTTGCAAGAAACAGGCACTTATTTGTACACAGATGGACACACGGACGGACAGGCTGATTCCAGCATACTCCCAAGACCATTCATTTTGTAGGGCAGTAAAAATGCTTGCAAGAAGCATTTTCTACTTTTCTCACAATGCTTTCAAAATGGCGATTCCTTTAGGTAATAAAACATTGGGTTATCTGGTGCAGGTTTCGAAAAGTTCTTTGTTAGATTGGTTTAAAAAAAGAGAAGTACATTGTTAACGTTTACATAGTGTCAGTTTATCGATTTCCTTAAATAATAAATTACAGCTTCAGAGTGGAAATAAGGCAAAAAATATATTCATCAGCTTTCCTCATGGGGTGCATTTCTCTTTTTCATTTATAGTGCATATCATTCTGAAAAAATTGTGAATTACATCAAACATTTAATCAAATTGAGGCATCACTGTCTTAACTCTTTACCACACAACAAAATTTAAGACTGGTCCAAATTGAAAGCATTAATTTTGCAGATGACACAATAAAGATGACTGAACAATTGAAATTGATCTGAGATGGGTAGAAAACACTGTGGGAAAAGGAGAAAATGCTGGTTACCAGCATTTTCTCCTTTTCCCACAGTGTTTTCAAAAGGCTTCTTTCTCAGGGGCATCAAAAGTAGGGATTGTGTGGTAATGGGTTAAATGTCACAATATTAGGACGGTGTCTAAATGAATTCTGTATTATCAGTTTGCCTGGTCTTTTTCCTAATTTTCAGAGTTCCACTAGTCCTGAGAATGAGTGGTTGGTTTACTTTTTACCACACAGTCTAAGATTTCAATGACTCGAGGGATTAAAATCATTGTAGGTAATGGCAAAAATGCTGCAATGTTTTAAAAGAACCTCTGTCTTACTGTGTTTAAACCTGGGATTGGTTTGTGACAGGACAGCTAATCTTTGGGTTAACCCTTTACCTCAGACAACAAAATTTTAGACCTATCCAAATTAAAAGCGTTTGTAGAGTACAATTTCAATGACTGGTTCAAATGGAGCAATTTTTTCTCCGATAGGGTAGAAAACAGGAAAAGGTGACCACCATTTTCTCCTTTTCTCATAATGTTTTCCATAGGCTCCTATCTCAGGGTCCTTAAAAATCTGTATTGTGTGGTAAAGGGTTAAAAAACGCATTTTGTTGAAAGAACGTATTTATAATGAGCTTTACAAATCTAAAGCTGAAATTATAAGTTTGAAAAAAAATTTACCATTAACATTGTAGACTCCATAACAAGCAGTCTGTTTTCATTAATCAAATAAATGAGCCATGCTCTGGCAAAAGGGGGCTTAATACATCAGCGTGATACATGATACTGGCCAAAGTCATGACACAAGTATGGGTCCACATGTAGCCACTTATTAACCCTTTACCACACAATTGCAACTTTTAACAACCCTGACAAAGAAGCCTTTTGGAAAACATTGTTGGAACAGGAGAAAATGCTGGTTAACCAGCATTTTCTCCTTTTCACACAATGTTTTCTGCCCTACCCAAGGCAAATTTCAATTTTTCTGTCACATTTATTTTTGTCATATCTGCACATGCTTTCAATTTGGACCAGTCTAAATTTTTCTTGTGTGGTAAATTAAATAACCGACTTAATCATGAGGTACAGTGGTCCTTTGACAAACAGAAAATTGGCCTTGCTGACCTCTATCGATACTTTTTGCAGATGCATTATGATCCCTTTTCACAGACCGAGGCCCTTGTCACTTAAGCCATGAAAAGAAGTCATGAGTGTGATAAATCTTTCCCAACTGGAATATTAATGAGCATCCCTGATATAAAAGATTCAGTGTTAATTCATTTTCTCATGTACAGAGTAATTCATCCTTTCTCTTATGAAGTTATTTTCAGTTTATACGTGCAAGACATGGCAATGAAAACACTGCCAGCAATCCTTTACCAGACAACAAAATCTTATTTAAGGCTAAACAAAAAGGATTACTGAGAAAAAATTAATAGGCTTTCATGACAGAAAACAATGTAGGATAAGTGGGGGATGCTTGTTATCAATATTTCCTCCTTTTCTAATCCTTATTTTACAAGCCTAGAATTCTTTTTAATACATGTATTATGGTCCTTGTAATACAGTTAAATCCAGAAAAGACACAAACAAGAGTCTTTGGAATTACAATGACTATAAATATATGTAATGCTCAAAGCTGCAGTTCACAAACAACAGTTTTGACTTTTACCCCCATGTAAACACTAGTTAAGTAATATTTAAGTAACCAATACATCTATCCATACTTTTGATGAGTTTCTTTTTCTATTACTCTGCACATTCTTTCAATAACACTGACTGCTTTCCAACAAAAACTAGTATCTTTAAAACAATGTTAAGCCTTCATAAGTTCGTGGAAAGAATTTAGCAGAGCACTGAATTCAAACCAACAACTACTAGGTTTCAAGCTCTATAATCATGTCATCTACGTAGGCCATAGGGGCTTGACAAACATCATGTGAACAGCCAGAAAATAGAATACAAACAATCCATTATCCAGTTCATTCGGCAATTCAGTACATGTATGCAGTATGAGTGCTTGTATATCCCAGAGCTCCAGATAGATGGATTGACTTTAATTTTAAAAAATGATTATTAGTAAATATTTTTCACTCTCCACTTAATCCTATGTTATGGGTACTCATTAGAATCGTCACATTGAGACGATTCTAATGAGTACCCACAACATAGGGTTTGGAAGAGAAATAACAGATTTAGAATACCATCACTCCCTCTTATATGGTGCTCTGATAATATACCTAATGAATTTCATTTGATTGGGTGAAATGAAATTTCCAATTACCAAGGGCGGGTCCATCATATGCGGAAGTTCGGTACAAAGTTACCATATTTAGTTACATGCTAATGATAATACTGTCTGAATGTTGACAAGACCTTTCTCAGTCATTTTTCATGTCACAGGACGAAAATTTATGGCTTTGTCTGAATATGCAAACCTTTCAAGTTTTACAAATGAGACAGCAAGACAAAATGGCCAGACTATTAACTTTTGTCAGTTCAGGTAACCTTACAAACATTACTATTTGGACTATTTCTACTTTACCTATTTCCACTAAATCCAAAGTTTTATAAACCATGGGAAGCTACGCTTTTAAAAACATTGTTTGAAAAAGGAGAAAATGCTGGTAAACAGCATTTTCTCCTTTACCAACACTGTTTTCTAGCCTTTCAGAGATAAATCGAATCAATGAATGCCACATTTCAAAATGGACAAGTACTGGTATATACTATTTCAATGTGATAAAGAACCAATTTTAAATGGCAATCAGATTTTTAACAAGAGGGCCAAGATGGCCCTGGATCGCTCACCTGAATTTTTGAGAAGACCATAGCCTTTGTTTTTTTTAAGGTATTGAAACACTGGAAACAAAATCATTATTTTGCCAAGCAATTTTTAAAAGGTCACCTGTAAAAGTCCTTTCAAAATCTGACCAGCAGTTTCAGACAAGAAGAATTTTTAGGAGTTTCTTAATTTCCGTACAGTGCCAGAGCCATGATTCTTGACCTATCAAAATTTCGCGAACAAATTTTGAAAAAGGTCAGTCAAGGAATATTTCCGTGAAATAAATTTCAAATCTGACCAGCCATTTCAGAGAAGAAGAATTTTCAAGAAATTCTTCATTTCCATACAGTGCAAGTAGCCCCCATTCACCAGAGCAATGTTTCTCCACGAATCAAACTTTCACGAACAATTTTTGAAAAGGGTCACCCAAGGAATATCTCTGTGAGATTATTTCAAAATCTGACCAGCCATTTCAGAGAAGAAGAATTTTTAAGAATTTCTTCATTGCCCTACAGTGCAAGTAGCCCCCATACACCAGAGCCATGTTTCCTGATGAATCAAAATTTCACTAACATTTTTTGAAAAGGGTCATCAAAGGAACATCTCAGTGAAATTATTTCACAATGTGACCAGCAGTTTCAGAGAAGAATTTTTAAGAATTTCTTCATTTCCCTTTCGCACAAGTAGCCCCCATTCACCAGAGCCATGTTTCTTGACTGATCAAAATTTCACAAACAATTTTTGAAAAGGGTCATCCAAAGAACGTCTCTGTGAAATTATTTCAAAATCTGACCAGCAGTTTCAGAGAAGAATTTTTAAGAATTTCTTCGTTTCCCTTTCGCACAAGAAGCCCCCATCCACCAGAGCCATGTTTCTTGACGGATCAAATTTCGCGAACAATTTTTGAAAAGGGTCACCCAAGGAACATCTCTGTGAAATTATTTAACTAGAAGGCCCTGAAGGGCCTGAATATGCTCTACTGGCAGAGAGTTTGCTTTTAAACAAAGCATACATAGGAATTCATTACGCAAAAAGACAAAAAAGTTGACATTTTCAACTCAAAATGGCTACTTTTCCATCACTGTTTGTTGATTTTTTTCAAACTCAAAAGGGTTAAAAAGCTATTGATGGGATAAACAAGCTGAAAAATTCATAAAAATCTGATCACAAATAAATACTTTATCATGTAAACAGGCAATGAAATTGTTCAACTTGAAATGGCTACTCTTCCCATACTGTTTGTCAGATTTTTTTCAAAATCGATAGGCTTAAAGCTACTGATGAGATAAACAAACTGTGTAAGTTTCACAGAAATTTGACCAAAAATGAATACTTTATCGCATAAACAAGAAATGAAAATTTTCAACTTGAAATGGCTACTTTTCCCATACTGTTCATTGGATTTTTTTCAAAATCAATAGGCTTGAAGCTATTGATAAGATAAACAAACCCTGCAAGTTTCATGGAAATCTGACCAAAAATACAGACTTTATTGCGTAAACAAGAAATGGAAATTTTAAACTTGAAATGGCTACTTTTCCCATACTGTTTGTCGGATTTTTTTAGAAATCAATAGGGTTAAAGCTATTGATGAGATAAACAAACTGTGTAAGTTTCACAGAAATCTGACCAAAAATGAAGACTTTATTGCGTAAACAAGAAATGAAAGTTTTCAACTTGAAATGGCTACTTTTCCTATACTGTTCGTTGGATTTTTTTCAAAATCAATAGGGTTGAAGCTATTGATAAGATAAACAAACTCTGCAAGTTTCATGGAAATCTGACCAAAAATACAGACTTTATTGCGTAAACAAGAAATGGAAATTTTTAACTTGAAATGGCTACTTTTCCCATACTGTTTGTCAGATTTTTTTCAAAATCAATAGGGTTAAAGCTATTGATGAGATAAACAAACTGTGTAAGTTCCACAGAAATCTGACCAAAAATGAAGACTTTATCGCGTAAACAAGAAAAAGACTAACGGACGGACGGACGGACGACGGAAACCACGCCATGACATAAGCTCTGCTGGCTAAAAGCCAGTAGAGCTAAAAATCTGGCCAGCGGTTTCAGAGAAGAAGAATTTTTGAGAATTCCTTCATTTCTGTATGGTGCAAGAAGCCCCCATTCACCAGAGCCAGGTTTCTTGACGGATCAAAATTTCGCGAACAATTTTTGAAAAGGGTCACCAAAAGAACATCTCTGTAAAATTATTTTATGTTCAGGCCAGCAGTTTCAGAGAAGAAGATTTTTAAAGAATTGCCTAAAAAATTCCATTTTGTTGCCATGGCAACCAGAGTTTTTGGCGGAATCAAGTTTTTGTGAACGATTTTTAAAGAGGACCTCCCAAGGAACATTCCAGCCAAGTTTAGTCCGAATTGGCCCAGCGGTTTAGGAGAAGTTGATGTTTAAAGAATTGTTGACGACGGACGACGGACACCGGGTGATCCTAAAAGCTCCCCTTGAGCATGTTGTGCTCAGGTTAGCTAATGAAAAAGATAAGGACAAAGCAATCAAATTTTTTAATCAAAAAGATAAGGGTGATATCTATTTCACATGGAGAAAATGACAGTGACTGCATGTCAAAAGCTTTCATTTTTTTCCAACAGTTATTTCAAAAGCTATCCAGTCTGCAGGACATGAAAAATTCTGGGAATAATAATGTTTTCAATTAATAAACACTATGGAAAAAATTGCCTTGAGATTGTGATTTCAGAATCTTTGTGTTAATGTCCAATTTGTAGATTTGACAGACCAAAGGAAGAGGGTCGTTAGAATGAATGACAAGGTTAAAACAGGCCATTCATGGTTGTCACCCCTGTCATCATGGTGTGAAAGTCTAGCCTGTATATTCTACCTTTTAAATTTTTTTAGCCCCAAGGGTATAGTAGCAACTCTATCCTTAAAGGTGGCCCTTCAGAATTTGAGAAAAAAAATTCACAAAGACACAAAAAAAATCATCCTTGTACTCCAAAAGCTTTATAATTTTCATTCATTGAACCCCAGTAGTCAAAAACCATCCAACAACTAGATAAATTAGAGATTTACTACAGCCCAGGTCGACACTGAAGGGAAACACGATCTATTTTTACATGAGCAACTCGCTCATTTACATACCAGAAATATACAGACAAAGCTTCAAACATAGCATCGGAAGTTCTAGACATTATGGAAAATAATCACATATTTGTTATGTTACGGATTTTAATAGTCGTTAGTCACATGCAAGTCACTTAACATTCCCACAATGCTTTTTTGATTTTGGCGGGAAATCTAAAAATAGCTTATGAGGCTACATAGCCTTTTAAGGGAATACCACAATTTTTTTTTGTAATTTCATGATTCTTAATTACTGATGATTTGTATTGTTTTTTCATATAAATTTCAGTGACGTACATATTTTTTAATTTGGTGTGATGTGAAAATTCTAAATACCCACCTTTAAAGTATCTTTACCAACTTAAGTTGCCTTTGCAGGCAGTATAGATCAAGATCAGATAGCAAAAGTACTTTTGATGAATCAATATTATGTCATTTAGTATTACTCTAGGACAATAGCAGTGTCTTTTTACGGCTGACTGACTTCATAATTAAAGGGGAAACAGGTATTTCTTTCTGCTAAAATGCCTACTGTGCTGTTTAGGTGATGAAGCAATGCATTCAACCTACCTTAACCCTTTACCAAACAATTCCTGGTTTTTACAGCCCAAGATAGAAGCCTTTTGAAAACATTGTGAGAAAAAGAGAAAATGCTGGTAACCAGCATTTTCTCCTTTTCCCAAAATGTTTTCTACCCAGTTGAAAACAAATTTAAATTTTTGAATTTTTTGTTGTCTGCAAGTGCTTTCAATTTAGACCAGTCAGAAATTTTGTCGTTTGGTAAAGGGTTACTTTTATGTGTTTGTTTTGTTATATTGTGTTTGTCAACAAAGGCTGAAATTATCATCTGAGAGTAATATACTACTCAAACTTTGATAAGGATCACTTACATATTTCTGTATGGGTTTATAAGTTACAACAGTTTTGTATAAACTCTTTACAGTACTGTAAAACTCTTGATTTGTCCAAGACGACAAAATTTTAGACTTGTCTAAATTGAAAGCACCTGCAGACGACAGAATAAATGTGGCTCAAAAACTGAAGTTTGTTTCTGGAAGGCTAGAAAACATTGTGGGGAAAGGAGAAAATGCCAGTTACCAGCATTTTCTCCTTTTCCTACAATGTTTTCAAAAGGCTTCTTTCTAAGGGTCGTTAAAAGTCGGGATTATGTGGTAAAGAGTTAAAGATCCATTTCCACCGCTCATTTTATTGCTCAGTGTGGCAATGTAGCATATTGTAAAACCATACATGATACAATTGCCACATATATATTTAGAATGAATCTTTTAGGGCAATTCCTTGCAAATTTTGAGTAGTATATATTGTTTGGCACCATGAGGTAAATACTTACCAAACAATTTGATTGGTTAAAAACCGAAGGAACAAATCAATACATGTATATATTAGAAACTGCAAATTGAATGCAGATATCAGCTACAGACACATAAAGCATTTTCTCCATTTGTCAGAATGATTTCAGAGGTATTCTGGGGCTCAGAGGTTCAGGCATTGGGATTCATGATCAGGAAATCCTTAGACTGGTTCAAGCAATGGTCAATGGGAGTGTCCTTGTGCAAGGCACTGCAGATTCTCAGCCTGAACATGTGAGTTGTTGCCATGATATGATTAAAGTATTATTAAAAGTAGTGTAAAGCACTGATCAAATCAAACAATAATGTCTACAAAAGTCGGAAGCACAGTCTTGTCGTGCCATACATACTTTCTCCTTACAGGGGATAAAGATAAGCCTAGGCAATCTTTGTCTGATCTTAGTCTACACTGTAAACTATGTTGAAATAATTATGCCTAAATTAGTCATCATAATCATGGCCCGCAACACGCGAATACAGGCATTTGGACATTTGTGTAAAGTGTCGCCTCGGATCACATGTTGCAAGCCATATTGTAATGTATGTGAGTGTTGCTTTGGCAAAAGGGGGGTTTAGCAGATCTACATAATGCAAAATACCACGCATGTCATCACACGATCATGGTTCTATAGAACTCAGTTTGTCTGTCAACCAAGTACATCATTATAAAAAATGGTCCTTGGACATGGAGAAAATTTGGAACTTGCAAAAAAAGTTTGATCCATGTCCACCTGTGCAGACTGTGCAGGCTGACATGGGTCAATACATTTTGAAGATGCATCAAACCCCCTTTTCACAGAGCACGACTCATAAGTCTTTTTCCTCTTCTGATAGTGTTTGATACTCTAATCATAAATGATTGTCACTGGTAACACATATGTGACCCATCACATAAACAGAGAGCTTCTTGGAACTGCGAAATGCATCAACCCTGGTCAGACTGCGCAAATCGCGCATGCTCACCAGGGTATAAACTTTTCGCTTTAATGACATTTTCTGTATGAAAAGTGGTCATTGTACGTTGTAATACAATCATTTTTGAATTATCAACTTAAACTGACCTGCACTATCATTGATCTTTTTTTATCTAATTGATGAAATGATGAATTCCCAGATAGTCCCTTTATGTGTGATAGGTCGCTTAATAATTTATGTAACAAATGTCACTCAATCCCTACCTAAAAAAAATTTTATACTATCCCAAATCAAAAACATTAATAATGGAGACACCATAATTGAAAGCCATACAAATGAACTAAAGATCTTTGCCCAGATAGTAGACATTATTGGAAAAGGATGAAATGCTGGTTACTTGCATTTACTCCTCTTCCTATAATATTTTCAGAAACCTTCTCGCTCAAGACTATAAAACATGGGACTGTATGGTAAAGGGTAAAACGTGACATGCATTCATAATCACCTGTCCTGTCTAACTGAATCTTTTATGCATTAACTCTTTACCAAACGACAAAATTTTGGACTAATCCAAATCGAAAGCGTTTGCACACAACAAAATAAATGTGAATAAAGAATCGGATTTTGATTTTGAAAGGGTGGATAACATTGTGGGAAAAGGAGAAAATATTTGTTACCAGCATTTTCTCCTTTTCCTATAATGTTTTCCAAAAGGCTTCTTTCTCAGGGTCGTTTAAAGTTGGGACTGTGTGGTAAAGGGTTAACCCATAACTCTCCATGCACAGGCATGTGTTATCTGCTTTTGAAAACATTGTGGGAAAACCAGCAACTGCTTGCAGCAGTTACTACAATGACTGCTCTTTTCCTCTTAACTCTTTCCATACTAGAAGCTTCTGTGGACAGCACAGATCAAGATCAGACTGCACATACATGCAGTCTCATCTCTGATCTACACTATTCACTGCTATAGTATAGATAATGATCTGTCTGTTGACCTTGTTGAGGAAGTGTATTTTTAACCTTTGAATTTTTCATTAGTGAAAAATGTACATGTTTTTATTTAAAATCACCTTGGAAAACACACCGTAATTAATTCCCTTCCAATGTGTCTCCATTGTGCCCCATGTATATCTCACATTGTATTAATTTTTTAATACATTACAAAACACATCCTCAAATCATTTTCACTGAAAGTTTTTGCAGATTACAAATTAACTGTGGCTTATATTATGGAATTTTTATTAGAAAGGGTAGAAAACAAAATGAGAGAAGGAAAAGTGCTGGTTATTAGTACATGTATTTTCTCTTTTTTCCCCTGAAAGTTTTCATTTACCATCTTCCATAGGATCATATTAGGGGCCATGGCAGTTTCAGTAGTCAAGGCATTTAAAGATACAGCTCTAACCAAGGTTGCTTGTGAGTTGAATTATCACAAGCAGCACTGGTCTGCATCAGTTTCTATGAGACAGCCTGAAAAATCGCCATTTTCTTGAGCTTTCTTTTTTTTTCAGAGAAATACTTTCCCTACTTTGATTTTGTTCACATCACCCATTGATGTTTTTCTTCCATCTATCTCCTGACTGCTGACATTTGGCTTCGAGCTATCACTTACAAATTTGTGACATATTGACTGATTGTCTAATCACCCCCCAACTAAGACAATTACAAATTGTACATTTAATTCAAAAAGTGATGCAGTATTGACCAATCTCATGAATACAGATCAAACAGATAAAACAGTTTGTCAATAAGACTGGTCAGATTTTTGACTTCACACTAAAACAGTAATTTAAAGACATTAATAGGGTGTTAACTGGAGAGAGATCAGAGTTTAGACTACATTGTATAGTTTCTTATTCAAAGTGTGCGTTTCAAAATTAGGAAAATTATATAAATTGGGAATTACTAAAATTTGTTTTGAAATCTATGATAGAATTTTCAGTAAATCTGAATATTGTATTACTAGTACAAGGAAACTCTTTCTGGGAGGTCTGAGCAATATTAAAAGAGTTAAAATCAAGAATGGTGAAAGCTTCAGATGCTCTTATAAAACCCTTGGAAAAGCAATCCTGTTGGGCCAAATGTAAAAACAGGGGGCTCGACTATGCAATAATTTGTGCATTCATTGGAGTTATACTAGTATTCCTAATCTTGGATGCCACTTTTAGAACCAGCTCGGGTCAAAGCACTGGTATGTTAAATCTTAACAGTCTTTACCAAATATAAAAATTGTAGACTTGTCCACATCACATTTTCAGATGACAATTCAAATGTGGTTCAAATGCTGTAATTTGTACTTGATTGGGTTAAAAAAAAAGATGGAGAAATGGAGAAAAAGCTGGTTACCAGAATTTTCCCCATTTCTGAAGATGTTTTTAAATGGCTTCTAAACCTTAGAGTCATGAAAACTGGAAATTGTGTGGTAAAGGGTTAACCCATTACCACACAATCCCTACTTTTGACGCCCCTGAGAAAGAAGCCTTTTGAAAACACTGTAGGAAAAGGAGAAAATGCTGGAAACCATCATTTTCTCCTTTTCCCACAGTGTTTTCTACCCTTCCCAGAACAAGTTTCAATTTTTCAGTCACCTTTATTTTGTCGTCTGCAAATACTTTCAATTTGAACAAGTCTAAAATTTTGTCGTGTGGTAATGAGTTAATACACTTTTAGCAATTCTGTGATTCAACTTTGAAGAAAGCCATGGAAATTATTGTGAAAAAAGGAGAAAATGCTGGTAATCTGAAATTTCTGTTTTTCTCACAAAGTTCTTCTTACCTTTTCATAGAAGAATCAATCCATTTCAGCCAAATTAAAGTTGCTTACAAAATACTTTAAATTTTGACATGTCATTTGAGTGTGTGATAAGGCAGTCAGCACTTAGGTTTGAAACAAAGAATTTAAATCTGGAAAAAAGATGGAATGTGCAGTTTGATCTTGAATCTGTTCCATCTGCTTATTTTAGTTCAACCTACACGATAAAAAAGAAATCTTTCCAAGTTTTAGTAGATTGTATTGTGTCATCAGAAGAGTTGAAGTTTATATATATCAAGTGCTGAACCTTTTCCCAAACGGTAAGTTTTAGACTTCCAAAGTGAAAGAGTTTGCAGACAAAAATTGTAAATTTGATAAAAATGGTAGAAAGTTCTCCTGAAGGGTAGAAAACACTGTGGGGAAAGGAGAAATTAACGAGCAATATCTCCTTTTCCCACAGTGTTTAGACTTGTCCTCATTGAAAGCATCTGCAGACCACAAAATAAACTGGGCTAAAAAATTGAAACTTAACTTTAGAAGATTAGAAAACATTGTAGGAAAAGGAGAAATTGCTGGTTACCAGCATTTTCTCCTTTTCCAACAATGTTTTATGAAGGCTTCTTCAGGGTTGTAAAAACCACGATTGTTTGGTAAAAGGTTAAAACAAATTCAGGAAAAAAAGGCCAAATGAAGCTCTAAAAAAAATCTTTATGTATCCATTTCAGGTGTTGACAGTTGGGCCGAACTTTTCCCCGATGCATGTGCAGGACAATCGCAGTCACCAATAGACATTGTTACTTCCCAGACAGTCTATGATCCAAACTTGAAAGATTTCGCTATCTTCTATGACCCACCGCTCCCAGGATCCAAGTTTCTACTACACAACAATGGACATGCAAGTATGTATAGACACTCCAGCTGACAGATGCTTTTCCCAGGAAACACTAAGTACTGTCATAGCCCTGTCCTTGTCTGTTTCAGTGTGAGAAACTGTCGACATTTTCTGAAATCTTCCTCAAAACTGAATACATTTCCTTACTTACTCTTCAACTAATTGTTAGCCATCATGTCAAAAACCAAATCAAAATGGTTGGCATGTAACCAGAGCTCCAGATAAGAGAGAGTGATGGTATTCTAAATCCATTATTTCTCTTCCAAACCCTATGTTATGGGTACTCATTAGAATCGTCTCAATGGTCCAAAGAATCCACATGTCCTTATTCTTAAAAATTTGGTGAGGGCAAGTGGATTTTCCTTTTTTGTCAAACTCTGGGACAAATGCAAAATGGCACGAGGAAAGTAAGAATTCTGAAACTTTTTGGACCATGAAGTTCTATACTTTCATCTAAAGGAATTGAAATTATATTGTCACAGATAAATTTCTGCCCATTTCTGAATGTCCACCCAATGCATCTTCGCGAGCCAAGGTTAAAATCACTACGTGGATCTTACATTGGCTGATTGAGCCCGATTTTGAGATTCCTGCGATGCGCCCTCTATTGGATGCTGGTTATTACCCCTCTTTACATAATATTTCTAAAAGCCAACGAAATATCGCTTTACAAACCACTTACGAAAACACATGAAGCGATAAGCAGACATCCACGTGGGTTTCCTGCTTACCTTCTATTGGAAGGGTAGCGACCTTATCTATTTTTATCAAAGATGAAATGCTATGAGCGGTTTCATTCGTTACAGTTAGAGCTGGCTGCATCCATTGAAAATGCGTATCTGGGGAATGCAAAAATCAAGCTCAATCCGCCAAGGGTAGAGTAGCGTAGTGAATCGTCAGCCTTGGCTTGCGAAGATGACCCAATGCAGCCTGACAATATTGACAATATTGCACTTTGTTTTCAGTCCAAGTCGACACTCAAGGTAAATTCCATGTCAGCAATGGTGGACTTAGATACCTCTACAACACTGCTCAATTCCATTTCCATTGGGGACACAGGAATCATGTAGGGTCTGAACATACCATTGATGGAAAAGCAGCTCCTATTGAGGTACACTTTTTTATTTGACCTCGAAACCTTAGACTTGTCCATATTGACAACACACGACAAAATTTTGGGTGTATCCAAATTCAAAGCATTTGCATATGACAGAGTAACAGTAACTCAAAATTTGAAATTTGTATTGTGAAGGGTAGAAAATGTGGGAAAAGGAGAAAATGCTGGTTACCAGCATTTTCTCCTTTTCCCACAATGATTGTTAAATGCCTCTTTCTCAGGTTCGTCAAAAGTAAGGATTGTGTGGTAATGGGTTACAGAATGCTCACAGGTTTTTTTTCCCCATTACTATAATGTTTTTTACCCTAAGACAAATCCTACGTTTAATCCTTTACCAAACAATCCCTGGTTTTTATGACCCTGAGAGCGAAGCCTTTTGAAAACATTGTAGGAAAAGGAGAAAATGCTGGTAACCAGCATTTTCTCCTTTTCCCACAATATTTTCTACCCTTTACAAAACATATTTCAAATTTTCAGTCAGTTTTATTTTGTCATCTGCAAATGCTTTTTATATGGAGGAGTCTTAAATTTTGTCATTTGGTAGAGAGTTAAAATCCCTGTTTCACTTCTTACCAGACTACAACATATGCGCTTGTCCGAATTACTGGTATCAATATTTTCTAAATTTTAGTAAATGATTCAAATGTTATTCAGCTGACTCTTTACCACACAGTCCCGACTTTTAACAACCCTGAGAAAAAAAACCTTCTGAAAACATTGTGGGAAAAGGAGAAAATGCTGGTTACAAGCATTTTCTCCTTTTCCCACAATGTTTTCTTCCCTTCCTAAGCCAACTTTCAAATTTTCAGTCTTTTTTAATTTTGTCGTCTGCAAATCCTTTCAATTTGGACTAGTCTAAAATTTTGTCGTTTGGTAATGAGTTAAGCCATAAAGTTTTCTCTCAATAGGTATAAAACGTGGTTGAAAAAGAAGAAAATACTGCTTATCAGCATTTTCTCCTTTTCACACAAAAAAATCTTCAGGGTTGTAAAACTTATGACTGTATGGTACTGCATTGATTATAAAATTTTTTAACTCATTACCAAACATCAAAATTTTAGACTGATTCAAATTGAAAAATTTAGCTGAAATGATTGTAATTGTGAAAGTGTGGAAAACCTTGTGGGAAAGGAGAAAATGCTGGTTACCAGCATTTTCTCCTTTTCCCACAACATTTTCCACGGGCTATTTCCTCAGGGTCATTAAAACTCAAGACTGTGTGGAAAAGAGTTAAAGTCTTCCTTTTTTCTTGTAATTTAGAAGGAGGTAATTCAGTATCTTTTTTGCATCGAAACTAATTATCGATTATCTCCCTTACATTAAATACCAGTGATTGAAAGAGGCTTTCTTTAAAATAAGTGAAATGAAATTTTCTGGCTACTAATGGTGACAACTCTCAAATTTCCTTTTTCAAAATTGTTTTTGTAGAGGGAAAAATGTCTCCGTATCAGACAGTATAGATCACAGACAAGACTGCACATTCTATGAAGTCTGATCTTGATCTACACTGTCTGCAAAATATCCTTCAGTCACCATTAGCTGCCCAAGAGTTAAAATGCAGGACTGCTTCATATACCATTAACTCTTAACCAAAAGACAAAATTTTGGTCCCAAACAAATTGAATGCATTTGCAGACGACAAAATAAATATGACTGGAAAATTGAAATTTGTTTCGGAAAGGGTAGAAAACGTTGTGGGAAAAGGAGAAAATCCTGGTTATCAGCACTTTCTCCTTTTCCTAAGATGTTTTCAGAAGGCTAATCTTGTTCAGGGTCGTTAAAAGTGGGGATTGTGTGGTAAAGATTTAAAAGCTGTTTTATTTATTGTGTGGTCTCAGGGTGAATACAAGTTTGCCTATGCCTTCTTATTACATTGTAATTAAACTTTCAGTTGCATATCGTAAACTGGAATTCGGACGAGTATAAAAGCATAGCTGAGGCAGTTACAGAACCTGAAGGCCTGGCTGTATTGGGAATGTTATTTGAAGTGTCTGAAAAGGACAATGAAGCACTGGAGCCTCTTGTTAAAGCTCTTCTGAAAGTTCGGGATCCTGGTATGAGACTTTTACTGTTTAACTTTTTACCACACAATGACGACTTTTAAAGCCTCCAAGAAAGAAGCCTTATGAAAACATAGTGGGTAAAGGAGAAAATGCCAGTAACCAGCATTTTCTCCTTTTCCCACAATGTTTTCTACCTCATCAAAGCGAAATTGCACCATTTGAGCCACTTTGAAATTGTCATCTGCAAATGCTTTCAATTTGGATAGGTCTAAAATTTTACTGTGTGGTAATGGGTTAACCCTTTAACCAAACAATCCAATAACCCTTTTCAAGAAAACTTTTGAAAACATTGAGAAAAAAGGACAAAATGCTACAAACTTTTTCCAAGAAAAACCCTGTAATTTGAACCACACCTGACTTGTCATCTAAAATTGTATTCATTATGCAGATTTTCCAAAGCTGTTTTCAAAAAGCTCCCTTCTTTATGGTAAAAATATATGGCTTAGCTTAGTAAAGTGCTTAATTCATCACATAAATCAGTTTCTGTTAAAATCTTTTCTTGATGTAGAAGTACCTGATACAATTATGAATTAAAAAAAAGTTCTGGAAAAAAAAAATGAAACAATACAAGAATACTTCGGAACATCATTAATCTAAACAGTCCCTAAAAAACATCATAACACTGAAGCTTAACCCTTACCCAAACGACAAATTTTGGACCCGTCCAAACTGCAAGAGTTTGCAGAGGACAATTTTAGATTTGGAGAAAATGGCAGAAAGTTCTCAAAAAGGGTATAAAACACTGTGGGAAAAGGAGAAATTGCTCATTACGAGTGTTTTCAAAAGACTTTTACTGCAGACACATAAAAACCAGGGCTTGTTTGGGAAAGGGTTAAACCAAGCTGGAGTCAAGAAAATAATCAGAAAACAATTAACCTGTTACCACACTGCAAAAAATTAGACTTAATATCCAAATTGAAAGTATTCATAGACAACAATTTCATAGCAGCTCAAATGGTGCAATTTTTCTTTGATAGGGTGGAAAACTTTGTGGGAAAAGGAGAAAATGCTGGTTACCAGCATTTTCTCCTTTTCCCACAATGTTTTCAAAAAGCCTTTTCCTTTGGGTTGTTAAATGGTGTCATTGTGTGGTATAGGGTTAAGGAGCATAATTATGGTTACACAGAGTTGTCATGCAAAAATAGAAGTTATTTCCCTTTGGTCGTTAGAAACTCTATAATCATTTGTAATTTTGAGTCAATCAGCCAGGTACACAGAAAAAATGTTTGGCTTTTGAAAACATTGTGAGAAAAAACGAGAAAAAGACTGAAACCAGCATTTTCTCCTTTCCCCACATTGTTTTCTACTGTAGAAATACACTTATTTTTTTGAGTAGCCATACCATTAAACTTGCTGCAATAGACATCTAACACTGTGTTAAATTTTCTTCAATCAACAGACAAGAAAGTGAAGACAGAAATTCCAGCTGTATCTATGAGACACTACCTCCCACCTGCCCCGGAACGTTTCTACAGATACAATGGCTCCTTGACCACACCCGGCTGTTTTGAAAGTGTTGTGTGGACAGTATTCCATCACAGGCTACCCATTTCAAGGAGACAGGTAATCAGACAAATTTTAGACTCTTCAACACTGAAAGAGTTTGCAGACGACAATTTCAAATTTGATAAATATGGCAGAAAGTTCTCCAAATGGGTAGAAAATACTTTTGGAAAAGAAGAAATTGCTCTTCATGCTCTTCTAATAGTCAGGCTAATCAGGCCCGTAGGAAGCAATTTTGGATGGGGGGGGGGGGGCCCCAACATTTTCAGGATCGGCTTGTCCCTATTTGACATACATGTATATTACATTTGGTTATGCAGTGAGAAATAACCCACCTACATATACTAGGGACCAAAATGGAAGGAAATTTGTTCAAAAATGTGATGAATTACCCCCGTTCCTACAGCCCTGTAAGATATGTGTAATTTTTTATCTTGAATATACAGTTATGTGATAGTAAAAAGGGAAACAAAAAGGTGTTTTAAAAAGTAAGTTGTTACAATAACTATCAAATGTTGGTCTGTATTTCAGCTCCAAGTCTTCAGACAGGTTTTGAAGCCTAAAAAGCACAAGCGATCTCTCAGAAGTGAACGTCGGGCTAGAAGAGAACTATTAGCTGAACTGGGTAAGAATCATCACGCTTCTTTTCTCATATTAATGACTTAATTTCTGCATATTAAGTACTATAAAAATACAGCAATTTCAGAGGTTTCAATAACAATGTATGATAAGCTTTGGAAAAGTGATGAGCTAGGAGGTGCAAATGGTCACATTTTCAACTCTGCTTTTGTCATCTACTTATACAGATAAAACAGATTTTTTTTTTACACTTTACCATTACCAATACCTGAGAAAGGAAGCATTTGAAAACACTGTGAGCAAAAGAAAACACTTGTTACCAGCATTTTGTCCTTTGCAGACAATGTTTTCTACTCTTTTTAAAGACAAAAGTCACAATTTCAGACAAACTTAAAAGCATAAAAGTTTTCAATTTGGGCAAGTCTGTTATTTTGTATATTACTATAGGCTTAGCAAAACAGCAGCAGACATGTCTTTCTCATATATTTTTATCACTAGGACAAAAATTTCATCCTCAGCTAAAGAAGTCTGTTCACCAAAACTAACGTTATTAGATTTGTTTCATACTCTCTGAGAAGTTGTTTAAAGTAATTGTTAAACTTAAATATACCAGCAAATATTGCATCACCTGCTACAGAGATAAACCATTTTGATGCAAGTCAGGGTTTTAACCCATGTATGTCTTGGGTGCACTTATTTATCCAATGGGCTGTCGTGAAAATTTACTATGTTTCAACAAAATTTATTACCAAAATAACCCTGTGCATACCTATATTGCCACAATAAGATTTTCCAATACTATAAACATTATTGAATGGGGTTTATACAAGTGACACAATATTGTTGTTGAATTATAAAATCAAAGCCAACTTCGAAAATGTAACAACATAAATCAGACAATCACAAAGGTTTACATCAACATGTTATGCGCCTATGAGAAACTAATTAATTGAAACTTTTTCTTTCAGGTATTGAACACAATACAGTAGAACTAGAAAGACTTCGTAGGAACTTGGAGGAGAAACAGGCTGCGACACAAATCGTAAACCAATCTGACGGCACTGTTCACAAAATGCCAAAAGCAGAATCACAAGTTGATCCAACATACAGTACCCATGGTAGCGAACATGGCCGAGTATATTTGGTCAACAACTACAGACCAGTACAGCCACTCTATGGTAGAACTGTGTACAGAAGTTTTCCCTTTTTCGATGCTCCTATTGAAAAAGTGAGAACAGTCTATGTAGAGGTAGAGAAAGAAAACAACAAAGGCAAAGAATCAGGAGCATCAGCCATTGCCTCCCTTTCTCTTGTCACCATTGCTTCCATCATACTTGCCCAGTTTTTTATTTAAATCCATGCCTGTCCCAGAGCTCTATAAAGAGTGAGTGATTTCGATTCCAAAATTGAAAATATTATTTTTGCTTCACTAAACCCTATGTTATGGGTACTCATCGAGATGGTTCTAATGAGTACCCACAACATAGGGTTTGGAAGAGAAATAATTGGTTTGGAATACCATCACTCCCTCTTTTCTGGAGCACTGCAGTCCAATTATAAGCAGTTTCCCGAACCAGTTAACTCTTAACCCTTTACCAAACAACATGATTTTAGGCTCGTCCTTATTGAAAGGATGTGCAATGACCAAAGCAATGTTTGCTCAAATGATGTGGTTAGTCTTTGAACGAGTTGAAAAAAACTGTGAAAAGGGAATAAAATATTTTTTATCATTAACTTTTTCTTTTCCTAATTTTTTTTTCTAAAGCCTTTCTCACAAAGGTGTTTAACGTACAAGTTTGTTTGGTGAAGGGTTCAAGTGTTCACATTAACTAAAATGGCCATAATGTTAGTCTGAAACAGAAATAAATATGTTGCCATATATCAGTCACCCATGGATCTCCTAGCAAGGGCAAAAAAATCACACACAGTGTAGATGTAAGATTGGGCAGGTTGATCATGGTCAACATCTTAACCTTTAGAGCTCAAATTAAGCGCAAAAGGCATTTTCAAACCAAATATTAGACTCTGAGATCAGCAATTTTAATGTAGCCATTGTTCACAGTGTCTCTGAAAAGCAGCCAGTGTATATCAAAGATCAGACTGCACATTTTGTGCAGTCTGATCTTGATCTACTGTGGCTGCAACAGCAATTATGGTAGTGAAAGATGCTGTAGAGGTTAAGTTGTCATGGATCCTTCAAAGGTTATTTCTGAGACACCTTAAACAGAGTAAGGCATATTATAACTAATTCTAAATTTAGGGTTTTTGATGAACTGAGAAACTTTTCTGTTTACTTTTTAAGCATAAAAAGTACAGGAGACTTAGAAAAGTCCCTTCTGAATCAGACTGACTGATTTAAGTTACCAAGTCTAAAAGAAAAGCCACTAAACACAATGTTATATGAAATCTTAGGGGCAATGGCCAAGGGAAGTAACTCTTGCTTAGATGCTAGCATAGGCATAGCTTAGTAGGCTCAGCCTATGTAAACATTTCATCACAAAAGCTCAAGTAATGCCAGACATTCAGACATTACTTCTTTTCATTATGAATTTGCCATCAGTAATTTGCGAAACTTATTTATTATTGGCTCAATATCTTAAGACAATTTATTCACTCTTACCACACAATCCTGACCTTTTAACATGAGGTAGAATAGTCTGTAGACATGCACAAATTTACCAAACAATTTACAAAGCAAAAAGCTTCGACCCAGGTCAGCTTGCGTAGACTTTTCAAGCTGAAATGGGTCTATACATTACTAAAGAAACATGAAACCTCTTTTTTCAGAGCATGGCTCATATATAATCTTTGACTTAACCCTTTCCCAAACAACACATTTTGGACCCTCCCAAACAAAAAGAGTTTGCTGACATCAATTTGGAAAAAAATGCAGAAAGTTCTCAAAAAGGGTAGAAAACACTGTGGGAAAAGGAGAAATTGCTCGTTACGAGCAATTTCTCCTTTTCCCACAGTGTTTTCAAAGACTTTTACTGACGACACGTAAAAACCAGGGCTTGTTTGGGAAAGGGTTAAACTTGTAATGGATAATCTCTTTATTGTTGTATATTCAAGGCTCTTACAATCATTTTACTATGTAATTATACATGTACTTTAATTCTAAAGCTTTGAAAATTGTATAATAAATCATATCATCACAAACTTAGTAATTAGGCTAGACGAGATTACTCATAGGACCATCAGCCCATGACAAATGTCAAAAATTCAGGATTTAAACTTTTGACATTCTGATTTTAACCTTTTACCACACAATCCCGACTTTTAATGAACTAAAAAAAGAAGCCTTTTTGAAAACATTGTGGGAAAAAGGAGAAAATGGTGGTAACCACCATTTTCTCCTTTTCCCACAAAGTTTTGTACACTTCCCAAACAAATTTCAATTTTTCATTCAAATTTATTTTGTTGTCTACAAATGCTTTCAATTTGAATCAGTCAAAAATTTTGTTGTTTGGTAAAAAATTAAATCTTCAAGGCAATGTGTACCCAGCCACAGGTGGTCCTTAAGCTAGGGTATGTAGATGTATACAGGGCTTGTAAATATTATGCATTAAAGACTTTTAGAGTGCCAAATAAATCAAGTAGATTTATTACCGGTGATCTTAATATCTCAAAGAATAATTGATAGTTCTGACCAATGGTCAAATTGTATCCTATATGCAGTTTGATCTTGATCTACACTGTCATTATAAAGCAACTTTAACTGTGCCTGGCACTCTGAAGGTAACACAAGAATGAACAAGTTTTATTTGTATTTATGTGTATCTCTTTAATCAACTGTGTGATGTGCTTTAAAAGAAAACAATGTGACAAATAAAGATATTTGTCATTTTCAGAAACTTTTCCCTTGTTCCTGGCTGAAAAATGCATCAAAATTATGTTGATAAACGGCATTCCATTGTTATAATTTTAGCCACAATACAGTAGTTTATGAGGATTTTGAATCATATTTTGCCCCCCCAAAAATAGAAAGTTTGGCATTCACAGGATTCAAAGGATTTTGATAGGTAATCAAGAAATATGTTCTATTCCTACGCTGAAAGATATACAACTCTTGAATAAGTGAAATGAGAATTTCAACCCGATTGCACAAACACCAATTCTGTTATTTCAAAAGTACTTTCAGGGGAAACAAATCTCCCTAATGGACAGTGTAGATTTAAGATCAGACTGCATGTTCTGTGTAGTCTGATCTTAATCTACACTTTCCACAAAAGGTCGCTGAGTCACAATTAGCAGCCTAGGGGTTAAGATGAATCAACATACATTGTTACACTTATCAGAGGACTACAATCTAGACTGTTCTGTGGAAATGCTGCAATGCTTTAAGTCTGAATACCAGAACAATGAGGAACAGAAGTAGCATTTTCTGAATATCATGTGTAAGATGAAGTGTTTATGACTTTGATTTGATATTTTTTTTATCCAAACTTTTACTCTGGATTAAACACATTATTTAACATATAGTTTCGTGTCTTCATATTTTTAGCTCCACTGGCCAAAGGCCAGCCGGCTTATGTCATGGCACGGTGTCCTCTGTGCGTCTGTGCGTTAACCTTTATTTCAAACATCTTCTCTGAAAGTACCCATCCAAATTTGATGAAACTTCACAGAAATAATCCTGCCATGGTCTTCTTCAGAATTTCTTGAAAGAGTTTGATTCCTTCAAAAACACTGGTTGCCATGGCAACAAAGCTGAAAAAAATTAACATTTTTAAAAATCTTTTTCTCTGAAACCACAAGGCCCCAGGCTACTGATTTTGGCATGTAGCCTTATTTAATGGATCTTTAACAAGTGTCTTCATATTATAGGCCTGGGGTCAAAATTGGTTCCACTTTAGGGATCACAAGTTTAACATGGGTTTCAATATGTAGTCACTTTAATTTAAACATTAATCAAGAGAAATAACTCTAGTTATAAAGAATAAAGTTTGTTACTATTTACCTCCCTTGGTTATCAAACTGCAGTGATACATGATTGGTGCCAGATATTTAAGTTTTTTGATAGAAAATATTCTGTTTTCAGAGAGAGTGATTCATTTTGATTTTAATAGTTATGCATACATGAGTGGAATTTTAATTTCAAAGTAAGATTTCTGTCATTCAGGTTTTTTCCTCAAGAACTTTACCTTTTATATCAATGAATAAACCTGCTTTGATTGCCTGACAGTGTTCATTGTTTTCAAAAGGCCTCTTTTTCAGGGTTACGAACACTTCAATCTGTGTGGTAAAGGGTTAAAAAGCCAGTGGAGTGATACAGGGCCATCATGGCCCTCTTGTTATTCCAGCACTTTGATTTTGTTCACAGACAGACACATGGACAGACAGGCTGATTCCAGTATAATCTCCCCACCCCCCAAAAAAACATTAATTTTGTGGGGGTGGGGGCAAGGGGGGAGGTTATAAACAAGTCTTGTAAAGGACTTTGTATCAATTTTTATGTAGCAATGTAACAGTTATAAAGTGAAATAAGAACTTGTGATTATTCCCTATCCACTACCAAGAGAACCTTTCCCAACTTGGTATGCTTTTTCAGGTGAGACCAAACAAAAGCAGCAATCTGATTCTGAATCTACACTATTAACTATTTCAATTATCTTCGTGAGCCAA
This sequence comes from Tridacna crocea, assembly GCA_943736015.1. Classification (NCBI taxonomy): domain Eukaryota; kingdom Metazoa; phylum Mollusca; class Bivalvia; order Cardiida; family Cardiidae; genus Tridacna; species Tridacna crocea. Next base: position 47,728,526 of record OX031064.1, read on the forward strand.
GGTTACAATCACTACATGGATCTTACCTTGGCTGATTGAGCCCTATTTTGAGATTCCTGCAATGTGCCCTGTATTGGGTTATTACCCCCCTTTACATCATATTTCTAAAATCAAATGAAATATTGTTTTAAAAACTGCTTACGAATACACATGAAGCGATAAGCAGACATCCACATGGATTTCCATGTTTACCTTCTAATCGAAAGGTAGTGACCTTGTTCTATTTTTGTCAAAGATGAAATGCTCTGAGCGATTTCATTTGTTGCAGTTAGAGCTGGCTGCATCCAATGAAAGAGCATATTGGGGAAATGAAGAAATCAAGCTTGATCCGCCAAGGGTAGAGTAGCGTAGTGAATCGACAGCCTTAGTTTGTGAAGATGTATTTCAATAAACATTCTGACAAACTTAGCCCTGATATTTAAACATTTGACTCTTATTGTATTGACTGAAAATGTCAGCCTCATTTACTTGGCACTTAACTTTGTACCAGAAGACAAAATAGTTTAGACTTTTCTAAATAAAAACAGTCCTTCAAGACAGCCAAATAAATGGGGCTAAAATGATGAGATTTTCTGCAAGAGAATACAAAACACTGTGGGTAAAGGAGAAAATGCTGGTTACCAGCATTTTCTCCTTTTCCCACAATGTTTTCAAAGCTTTGTTAGGGTTGTCAGGCACATTATGTTTTCTATTGTATATACAACAGACAATGTTAGCCTTCTCTTCATGAACTTTTAACCTTGGGACTTTTTGTTTGGGAAGCCATTGGAAATCTAATTGTTAGTTTTTGTCTTTGTCTAAATGATGACAGCCTTGGGATTTCATTCCTTTTCCTTTACAGCACTTATAATAGTGCCACCCTTACTAGACTAGAAAATTGTAACAAAAAAAAGAATGAAAATACTTAAATAGACCTTTTTCTGAAAAAAAAATTTCTGGTATTTACAAAAAGCCTTCTGTACTAGACGGAACCAGGTGCTTAACCCTTTCCCAAACATTGCATGGTTTTTACGAGTCTGGAATGGTAGCCTTTTGAAAACATTGTGGGAAAAGGAGAAAATGCTGGTAACCAGCATTTTCTCCATTTCCCACAATGTTTTCTACCCTTTCATAGACAGAAATCATCTTTTCAGCAAGAGTTGAATTGTCGTCTGCAAATGCTTTCAATTTGGTCTAGTCCAAAAGTTTGTCATTTGGGAAAGGGTTAACAAATATGGTGCTGAATAAACTCAAAAGATACTTTCAGTTTCAAAATTAGACCCCAAAAACACAATTTCAAGACTGCTCTAGTCTAAAGTGTTTCAGCAAAACAGATAGAGTAGAGCAAAGATCAGGCTGCATTATCTTGAACAAGACTGGCTGCAAAGGTTGGCTGCAAAGGTTGATAACTTCCTAAAAGTTCATTGCAAACAAGTTCCAGCTCCACCATAATGTCTGTAAGGTGGTTTGCTGTCAAACAACAGTGTTCTACAGGGAACAATGAAAGAACAAGAATGAAGAACCATAGGAAATGCATTTTGTATAAAACTTTCCATTAACAATTATAAAACAACAATGTTTTAACTTTTTTGATTTAAAAGCATAATCAGAATGTGTCTCAAATGATGGATTTGTCTTTGAGACAGTTTAAGACATTCTCTTCATTTTTTCACAATTTCATTAAACTCATTACCACACGAGAAAATTTTAGACTGGTCCAAATTGAAAGCATTTGCAGATGAAAAAATAAAGGTGACTGAAAAATAGAAATTTGTTCTGAAAAGGGTAGAAAACACTGTGGGAAAAGGAGAAAATGCTGGTTACCAGCATTTTCTCCTTTTCCCACAGTGTTTTCAAAGGGCTTCTTTCTCAGGGGCGTCAAAAGTAGGGATTGAGTGGTAATGGGTTAAAAGCCATCTTTCTCAGGGTCGTTAAAATATGAGACTGTTTGATAGAAGGTTATAATTATGTACCATACTTCAAAAAGGGTTTCCCCATTCAAGACAAAATTGTTTTCTAAGCCAGTCTATTATAATACAAACAAATTACCAACAAGAGACTCCTGTTTTCACAAAACGTTCATTTGTTCAGAAAACCAGTGATCAAGGGAACACATTCCATGTACTGCTTAACCCTTTACCAGACAAAAAAAATTGAGATCAGGGCCCGTATTCACCAACCATTCTCAAGAACGTTCTTGGTCTTATTCTTCAAGATTTCCTGACTGTGAAAGTAACAGAACGTCTGATTGGCTAAACCATCCGGTTTAGCCAATCAGACGTTCTGTTACTTTCACATTGGCAAAATTCTGAAGAATAAGCCTAAGAATATTCTCAAGAATGGTTGGTGAATACGGGCCCTGTTAAGATTGAAAGCATTTGCTGACAACAATTCCATTGTGGCTTAACCCATTACCACACAATCCCTACTTTTGACGACCCTGAGAAAGAAGCCTTTTGAAAACACTATGGGAAAAGGAGAAAATGCTGGTAACCAGCATTTTCTCCTTTTCCCACAGTGTTTTCTACCCTTCCAAGTACAAACTTCTATTTTTTAGTCACCTTTATTTTGTCGTCTGCAAATGCTTTCAATTTGGGCCAGTCTAAAATTTTCTCGTGTGGTAAAGAGTTAAATTGTGCAGTTTTCCTTTGGTAGGAAAGAAAACATTATAAGAAAAGGAGAAAATGGTGGTTACCAGCAACATGAAAAAGACCTGAAAGAAAAAGACTTGAAAACACTTGAAGAAAGGATGATAGATGGTTTCAGCAACATTTGCCACCAAAAGTGTTGAATGGGACAAAAAAGTCATTAGCAGGGAAAAGAGTTTGACAAATTTGCCATCCCTTCCCCTTGCTACAAATAGTTATTATTTCGAACTGAAACTCTGAGACAGCCACAGATTGCATCTTTTCAATTTCTCCCTGCCTGTCCAATATTAGTTGTTGTATCAAAAATTATCAATGAATCCTGGCTACCACATTGGATTTATAGCCTAGTTGACTTATGCTTGATCCCTATCAGAGACAGTTGTGAAACAACAGTCATTTGAAACTGCACTTTTCTCCAATCCTAGTGGGCCTCCTAGAGGTACAGGTAATTGACCTTTACAATCTGACTGAATCACTGTAGAAAAAATGCACTATTACATCACTGCATAATTGATAAAATTTTGACCCTATGGCACTAAGTAAAGCATCTTCGCGAGCCAAGGTTACCATCACTACGTGGATCTTACCTTGGCTGATTGAGCCCAATTTGAGATTCCTGCGATGCGCCCTCAAATGGATGCTGGTTATTACCCCCCTTTACATCACATTTCTGAAAGCCAATAAAATATCATTTTACAAACCGCTTACTAAGCAGACAGCCACGTGGGTTTCCATGTTTACCTTCTATTCGAAAGGTTGCTACCTTATTCTATTTTTATCAACGATGAAATCCTATGAGCGATTTCATTGGTTGCAGTTAGAGCTGGCTGCATCCAATGAAAAAGTGTATCGGGTGATTGTAAAAATCAAGCTCAATCTGCCAAGGGTAGAGTAGCATAGTGAATCATTAGCCTTGGCTTGCGAAGATGTATACATATACATAGGATGTCAATTATGAAATTTCAAAGTTAATAAAATTGGTTTTTGACAAAGACAAGGTGGCACCACTTAGTCAAATCTGTTGTTTATTGTATGTAATACAAAATAAAATGTTTGGAAAAAAAAGACAAGTATCTGATTGTGCTTTCTGATATATCTGATCTTGACTCATTATTGACTGTGGTATGAACCAAATCAGCCTTTGCTGCCCTTTAAAAAATGTTATAAACCCAGTGGCTCTTGAGGTCTATTACTTTTTAAACAATATAAAAAATACACATAATCAGGGAAAAACTGTCAAAAAAGCCATGAAACATGTTTCTTAGTAACCCAGGGCAAATGTGCTCACCGAGTCAATTAATTCCATAATTAAGTATCATGACATATGCTTGGGCAAGGACATGACAAATGAGATAGGACTGTGATTCGACAACAACCCTTGTCCCAATTAGACAAGCAAGCAACATGTATTTCTAGTGAAATATAAAGATAAAAAGCTCATTAATGGTCTTTCAAACAGGTAAAAAAGTATCAAGTACATGCATACAGGAGATTTGATGACTTGGAACCTCTAATATTTAGTGAGAAATATTCATTGTTTCTCATTTGTCACTATCAATCAGCATGTACAACTGGCAAAAAACATAACCCATCACAAAACAGTGCATGGTAATTCAGAAATATTCTAAATGATGTAGCATTTAAAATTTTATTCAACTTCGCAATTTTTTCTTGAAACTTTGGTATATTATGACATAAGTAACTGGCCATGTAAAACCAAGTGCGACTTTCTACAAATAGATTTGCAGATAATTGCTATGTCCGAACTGCAGCTTTTGGATATCAGGTATAGAGGAGAAGCATCAAATTAACGGTATCCTCTAGTTGAACTCCCCAATGGACACTGTACTAGCACCTTGTGAGCCAGAACATGATTAATCCATGATCCCATTTGGGCTATTATTTGGGCTTATTGCAGGATGTGCTTACACATAAGTGCTACAAATACAAAATGCACATGTCAAACCATTTACACCATTACCTAAAAAATACAGGCTACAGCTTCTTCCTTTTATGGAGGTTTGAAAACTGTGTGACTAAAAGAGCATACTACTGATGGCAACGACTGTGTTAACCCATTACCAGACAATCCATACTTTCGACTCCCCTGAAAAAGAAGCCTTTTGAAAACACTGTGGGAAAAGGAGAAAATGCTGGTAACCAGCATTTTCTCCTTTTCCCACAGTATTTTCTACTCTTCCCAGAACAAATTACCATTTTTAAGTCACCTTTATTTTGTCATCTGCAAACGCTTTCAATTTTCTTGTGTGGTAAAGAGTTAAAAGTGAACCATTCGTTATGCACTTCAGGATAAAGCAAACTCTTTATCTTGAAATGCTTTTACTTTCTGTCACTCGGTAATATTTAGTTTTCTGCGAGTCTGAAATCAACCTGTGCAGTAATGGGTTTTTCTAGTCTTAACCCTTTACTCCATAGATACTCATTTCTACACATTGCTTGTAGGAGCCTTTGGAAAACATTGTGGCAAAAGGTGAAATTGCTCGTCACCAGCAATTTCACCTTTTGCCACAATATTTTCAATGCTATGAAAAGGTGTCATATACACATAAGAAACAGCTTCATCCTTGCTGTTATTTAGGGTCAATCAGAGATACCATAGAAATGCTGTATGGGGTAAAGGGTTAATAAGACAAAACAGTCACAAAAATCAACTCTCTACCAAATAGATCAAAGTTTAACCCTTTCCCAAATGGCAAATTCTGGACCAGACCAAATTCAAAGCATTTTACAGATGACAAATCAACAGTTGTAACAAAAAGATGATTTTTCTATATGATAGGGTAGAAAACATTGTGGGAAAAGGAGAAAATGCTGGTTACTAGCATTTTCTCCTTTTCCCACAATGTTTTCAAAAGGCTTTTATAATTCCTGACACGTAAAAACCAGGGATTGTTTGGGAAAGGGTTAAACAAATGGAGCTTTTGAAAACTATGATGGAAAAGGAGAAAAGTCTGGTTACCAGCATTTTTTTCCTTTTCGCATATTAAGGTTTTCAATAGACTATTTTTTGTTAGGGTTGTCAAAACTCAGGCTTGTTTAGTAGAGGGTTATCATTCATGATCCATCAAAGGATTCAAAGTTTTATGAGTACAATTCATTGACTGACACAGTACTCTTCTTAACATTTGCACTGTTTTTTACATTTTACAACAATGCAGTTTTAAAACATTTAAAGACTACCTTTTTCTCAGCTCCTTTTTCATGTTATACTTAAAAATATTTTCAGTTTCAATTGACCCATTCCCACATAACCCCCTACTTTGGACAACCCTGAGAAAGAAGCCTTTAGAAGACACTGTGGGAAAAGAAGAAAATGCTGGTAACCAGCATTTTCTCCTTTTACCACAATGTTTTCTACCCTTCACAAAACAAATTTCAAACTTTCAGTCACTTTTATTTTGTCATCTGCAAATGCTTTTGATTTGGACTAGCCTCAAATATTGTTGTTTAGTAATGAGTAAAAAATTCTGTTACAATTTAAAAATCAGTCATCTTATTGGCTAATATTTTTTTTTCTACCACCTCGGTAGTTAGTCTAAATATATGGTTACACAGAAGTAAGAAGGTTTAACCCATTACCACACAATCCGGACTTTTGACGACCCTGAGAAAAAAGGCTTTTGAAAACATTATGGGAGAAGGAGAAAATGCTGGTAACCAGCATTTTCTCCCTTTCCCACAATTTTTTCTACCTTTCACAAAACAAATTTCAAATTTTCAGTCACTTTTAATTTTGTCGTCTGCAAATGCTTTCAATATGGACAAGCCTAAATTATTGTCGTTTGGTAATGAGTTAAACAGAGAGGTGGAGGCGCCTGCCCAACTTAACATTTTACCTAACGACAAGTTTTTGGACTGGATGAAATTCAAAGCATCTGCAGAGAAGAAATTAAATCTTGTTAATATGATGATTTCTGACTTTGACAGGGTAGAAAATATTGTGGGAAAAGGAGAAAATGCTGGTTATCAGCATTTTCTCCTTTTCCCATAATGTTTTCTTTAGGCTCCTTTCTCAGGGTCATTCAAAGTTTGGATTGAGTGGTGAAGAGTTCAAGAAAACATGCTTTCACAAATAAGGCTAGTAAATAGGTAATCCCTGACTGCTGAACAAATAAAATGGATGGGACTTTGACAAAAGGGGGCATGGTGCATCTCTGTGATATTTTATAAATACAAAACAAATTCATTTTGGACAATAACTGACTTGGTCATGAGGTAGAATGGTCCCTGGATATGCAGAAAATTTACATATATGAAAAAGTAGTGACCCAGGTCAATCTGCATAGATGTGTTATTTAAACAACCCCCCCACCCCAAGGCTCAAGTATACATGTATTGTCGGTCAATTACGGAGACCAAAATGTTGAAAACTTTATGGCTATTTCAGTCAGAAAATGTTATAATCCATAGGAGTGGATTTTGCAGGGCAGATCAAAGATCAGGCCACATATTCTGTACAGTTTGATCTAAACTATACATTGTCAACAAATGAGGATTTAGCATTAGCATGGGGATATTGCACAAGAGAGATTTACACCAGCAGCCCTTAAAGCGCCATCTACAACCATGGTTGCCTGTGACAGTGTGGACAGAGTAGATCAAAGATCAGACTGCACAATTAGTGCATTTTGTTATTTGACGTCCACTGTCCACTTGCTGAAATACTATAGCTGCAGCCTTTATTCTAAACTAAAAATATCTGTTAGGTACTCTGAAGGTTAACTCTTTGGCAAACAACAAAATTCTGGACTGATCCAAATTGAAAACACTTGCAGAAGACAAAATAAACATTAATCAGAAATTGACATTAATTTTGTTTCCAGCAGGGTAGAGAACATTATGGGAAAAGGAGAAAATGGTGGTTACCAGAATTTTCTCCTTTTTCCACAATGTTTTCAAAAGTTAATTTTCTCCTTCAGGGGTGTTAAAAGTCGTCATCGTGTGGAAGAGGGTTAACTCTTTACCACACGAGAAAATTGTAGACTCGTCTACGTTGAAAGCATTTGCAGACGACAAAATAAAGGTGACTGTAAAATTGAAATATGTTCCGGGAAGGGTAGAAAACACTGTGGAAATAGGAGAAAATGCTGGTGACCAGCATTTTCTCCTTTTCCCACAGTGTTTTCAAAAGGCTTCTTTCTCAGGGGCGTCAAAAGTAGGGATCGTGTGGTAAAGGGTTAAAGCGAATTCTTAGAAAAGTACATCAATTGTCATGATAACAAGGAAAGACACAAATTTAATTTAGATAATAAGAACTTGTCTACAGGCACTATACAAATCAATGGACATCAATTACTACACAATATCATAAGAATTCATGATCTTTTCCCTTTTGTATTGTTTTTCTGATGTCCCTATGAAAAGTAACCAGCATGTCTGCTGTGCTTTTTCATATAACGGTGAACTGTACATATTCACGAGGTCTTACTACTCACTTTGTCAAACAGGCAAAGCACACCTAGGTATAAATTTAGACCCTCAAGTTTTAACAGTATTGTTACATGTATCATCTAAAAATCTTAGAATATTTAAAGATAAACATAGCGGGAAAAGAAGAAAATGCTGGTTACCAGCATTTTCTCCTTTTCCCACAATGCCTTCCAAAGTGTCTTTCTCAAGGTACTGGAAAGTCAGAATGTGCAGTAAAGAGTTAAACCTGAGACAATTAAGGTACCACCAATTCAGATGAGGGCACATGCTTGTACAGGAGTGACAAATACCGTAATTTATGTGCCCTTTACTTCACAGCAAGAGATTACATTTTGTGCAGTAGTTAAGCAAACAACCAGTTTTACCAGAAAGTCATCGGAGATGCACCGACAAGCACTATTAGGACAAGCTACTAGAAATCTTGGCTACGCATGTAGCTCAGGTAATCCCCGTCGAACTCCCTTTCCAGCTCCTGAAAGAGCGTAATTTTGGCCAAATGACACAGCTCAAACCATGGCTTCACCCACCAGTGTCTCTGTTGGGCTCTTCTTCGTTGACGCTCACCAATAAGCAATGAAAAAATAACATCATCCAGTACTTCATGTGCGAGTATCCTGTTCATGGCTGCACTTTGCAACCTATGTGCCTGGATAGCCATAGTTAACTCCATGAAGGCCTGCTGTAGAGACTTAATAAAGCTGTTGCAATACCCTCTCTCCCTCTCTCTCTCCAAATCTGGACAAGAGGGAATAACTCCTCCTTCTAGTGATGATCACTGTACAGCTGTCTCGCAAATTCATGCTTGCCTTGTGGTTGTAAGAAATTTTGCAAATTCTTACGGCAATCTTGCAGGTGCCTTGAGAGTTTGTGTTGTAGACTCAAAATAACCACATGACAGGCATGCAAACACATCACTTTGTATGCGAGTCAAATGAGTACAACATACGGAGATCACATTTCAAATTTGCAGGACTTGCTTAAGGATTTTGTTAGTGTGGAAATCATATAGCTGATGTGAAACAGGCTCAACCAGCATTTTCTCCTTTACCTACAATGTTTTCTACCCTACTGGACACAAATTCCAAATTTTGAGTTACGTTTACATTGTAGAATGCAAATGCTTTCAATAAGGACAAGTCTAAAATGTTGTCATTTGAGCCATTATACAGACTTTCAAATTTTAACAGCATTTCTTCTCTCTTCTGTACTGTGGGTATTAACTCTTTACCACACGAGAAAATTTTACACTGGTCCAAATTGACAGCATTAATAATTTGCAGACCAAAATAAAGGTGACTGAAAAATAGAAATTAGTTCTGGGAAGGGTAGAAAACACTGGGAAAAGGAGAAAATACTGGTTACCAGCATTCTCTCCTTTTCCCATAGTGTTTTCAAAAGGCTTCTTTATCAAGGGCATCAAAAGTAGGGATTGTGTGGTGATGGATTAACCAGCAGACACTCTTTTTTGGTCGTTCCCTTCTGAATTTAGACTTAAATGTAATACCAAGTCAGAAATTTATTTAGAAAAAATCTAGAGCAGTGTTACCGCAAAACAAGCTTTGCTCCTTGTAAAAGATTTTACATTTGGTTGTGATAGTCCATGACATGCTTCATTGAAAACAGGGATGTGTCCTTGGTCAATAACCCAAAGCAATGCTCTAAGTGCACTGTCTTGATCATATGGAATAAATTTTCACCTACAGTTCATCTGCATTCTGACAACTGCAGTCCATTCACATTAGACTAAAGAAGATCCCAGTTCCTCACCTCATGAAAAGAAGTTTGCTGCAGCTGATCTTGACAATCTGCTAAGACAATCAACATTAGTTGAAGTTTGCAAGTGAGAAGGAAAATTGACAATGAGAATTGGTGCTGAAAGCAATTCTTCCTCTCACAAAATGTTTGACAAGCAGTATGCTGCAAGACCAAAAGATGTCTGCAGGAGATGATGGGTTAACTCTTCACCATAGGAGAAAATATTAGACAAGTCCAAATTAGATGCATTTGCACACAATATATAAGATTTAGCTGAATCCATGGAAATTGTCCAAGGAAGTGTAGAAAACCTTATGGGAAAAGGAGAAAATGCTGGTTACCAGCATTTTCTCCTTTTCCCATAGGGTTTTCAAAAGGCTTTTTCTACAGGGTTATTAAAACTCGGAATATTGTGGTAAAGAGTTAAATGGTCCGAAATGACATTAATTCTAGGAGTCTGGTTCCACAATTGACTTTTGACAGAGGAGGTTGTCTGGAATTTCTAGATGTCAGCTCCAATTCAGCTTTACTCACTGTCTCCTAGATACAAGTTTTTTTTGCATCTTCAAACCACAAACATTGAGGTAAATGGAGAAACTGTTGGCTCATTAACTCTTTACTACATGACAAAATTTTTGACTAGTCCAATTTGAAAGCATTTGGAGGTGACAAAATAAATGTTGATCAAATTATCCTGTCTTTGATAGGGTAGAAAACATTGTAGGAAAAGAAGAAAATGCTATATAAATATTTTCAAAAGCCTTCTACTTCAGTCTTTTTAAAACTCAGGATTGTGTGGTAAAAGGTTAAGCAAATTTTCCTTCTGTTGCAATATTTTCACTGTTTGCATGTACATGCATCAAAATTTACTGCACATGATGATATCCCACATTTTTAACTCTTTACCACACAATCCTGACTTTTAACATCCCTGAGAAGGGATCTTAATCTTAAGACTGGTCCAAATTGAAAGCATTTTCAAATGATTAAGTAAATGTGACTTGAAAATTGAATACTGTTTTGGGACGAGTAGAAAATATTGTGTGAAAAGGAGAAAACGCTGGTTACCAGCATACTCCTTTTCTCACAATGTTTCCAAAAGGCTTCTTTCTCAGGGTTGATTAAGGACAGGATTGTGTGGTAAAAGATTAAAGTTGTCAAAAATGTCCAGACTGATAAAATGAATCACCCACACCCAAGGAGCAATGACCAATTCAACCCATTTCCTGCTAAATAACTAACATGAAACTATAAAGCTGATGCTTATAATCTAAATTTTGCTATTTCAAACATTTTTCTGGAAGAAAAATACCTCCTCATCGGATACTGTAAATCCAAGATCAGAATGCATGTTCTGTACAGTCAGATCTTGATCTATACTGTCCTAAAACGGTCAGAGAGCCCTAATGCTTAACGGCCCTAGGGTTAAAGCCAATAATTAAGACATAATGAAATAGGAGAAGGAAATGCCAAAGGATATTCAAGAATGGGCGGCAATACCATATAATCCCTAGTTTTGATGACCCTGAGAAAGAAGCCTTTAGAAAACAATGTGGGAAAAGGAGAAAATGCTGGTACCCAGCATATTTCTCCTTTTACCACAATGTTTTCTACCCTTCACAAAAAAAACCAACAAATTTTCAGTCTGGGAAAGGGAGAAAATCCTGGTAACCAGCATTTTCTCCTTTTCCCATGTTTTCTTACCTTTAACAGAAAACTTCCATTACTTGAGTGACACTTTTCTTTGTCATTTTGCAGATGCTTTAAGTTAACCCTTTACTCCATAGATACTCATTTCTATGCATTGTTTGTAGGAGCCTTTAGAAAACATTGTGGCAAAAGGTGAAATTGCTCGTGACGAGCAATTTCACCTTTTGTCACAATGTTTTCTATGCTATCAAAAGGTGTCATATATACACATAAGAAATGGATTCATCCTTGCTGTTATTTGGGGTCATTTAGAGATACCATAGAAATGCCTTATGGGGTAAAGGGTTAAAACAAGTCTAACATTTTGTCATTTTGATTAGAGTTAACCCTTATCCTGCTATAGGAATCAACCCTTTACGAAACGACAAAATTTTAGACTGGTCCAAATTGAAAGCATTTGCAGAGGATTATAGTGATAGTGATTGAAAATTTAAAATTTGATTTGGGAATGGAAGAAAAAATTGTGGGAAAAGGAGAAAATCTTGGTTACCAGCATTTTCTCCTTTTCCCACAACGTTTGCAAAAGATTTCTTTCGCAGGGTTGTTGAAAGTTGGGATTTTGTGGTAAAGGTTCAAATGCAACTTTCAAGCCCATAGCTAACACACTTCAGTGATGCTATTTCAACTTTATCTTTTGGTGAGAAATATCCCCTCATCAAAGAATACAGATCCAAGATCAGACTGTATGTTCCCAGCAGTATATCTTGATCTACAATGTTGCATAGGGTCAGCAAGTCGCGCTTAGTGGCCCTAGGTTAAATGCAGATATCTTGTTAGTCCAATTAGATTTATCTGTAACATACCATGAACTTCTAATTGTCAATCTAGGGTGGTTTACTGTCTGATACCATCATTATTATCTATAGAGATAGTCTCTGCAAATGATGGCATTTCCTTTCAGGAAATTACATCATTCTCATCATATCATTGTCCATTGGATGTCTTGAGGACAATTACCTACACATTCCAGCAGACAGCTTAAGTGCCCTTCACTTTCTTCTTTTCTTGGAAATATACAATGTTATGACGCTTTGGCAGAAATGGCACATATCATTTTTACAGGTTCATGGAGTTGATTATACAGCTTATTACACTTGTATGGAAATATAATGTGTTGAACGAATTCTTTTGGTAGAGTCGTCCCAGATTGCGATGACAATTATGCCATTAGAGTGAGTTCATCACAATATATTCCTATAAAAGGGCAATAAACTCTTTATTTATATACTTTGAGATTGTTTTCATAATTTCCTGTGATTTAACAGCATCTTCATCGAATTTTTTAATTCATTATTATAATGCCTTGTTACGGGAGGCCACTCCTTCATGCATTGCTTTGCCCCGATTTAAATACAATACCTGACAACTGCATAAGAAAGAATTCTCTCTGGCTCAGTGGTTACTGCATTGGTCTTTTAAACCTTGAAAAAAAAGGACATTAAAATTTTGCCCTTCATGGGTTCGAATCCCACCAGATGATATTTGTATTTGAGCTATGCATTTGTTTCTTTGTTACGGACATTGTTCATAAGATGGGGGCTCGTCCAGTATTGGCTATTGAGCCATTCATCCCATTTGTTGTCCAAAAAGGAACTTCCTGCCTAATAAGGCTTTGAGTCATCAATAAATGGGGGATTGTGTTACGGAAGACTACTCCTTCATGCATATAGCTTTGTTGCGACTTAGATACAATATGTGATAACTGCATCAGAGAGAGTTCTTTGTGAAGAAAATTGGCTTTGCCTGGGGGTCATAACTTTCTCAGATTTTATAGAAACAAGAGGGCCATGATGGCCCTGAAATCGCTCACCTGAGTCTGTTGACCAAACATGAACCATCTAGTTTCCCAGTGACCTATTTTTTTTATTAGACATTACCCATCATCAAACACTTTTAAGATATCAATAAGACAAACATTCTGACCAAGTATCATGAGTTTTGGACTGAAAATGTGGCCTCTACAGTGTACAAAAGGTTTTTCTAAGATTTCACCAAGTGACCTAGTTTTGGACCCGACAATTACCCATTATCAAACTCTTTTGAGACATCACCAAAACAAACATTCTGACCAATTCTGAAGAGTATCAGGCAGAAAATGTAGCCTCTAGAGTGTACACAAGGTCAGGGTTTTAACGGATGCACATTTTCTGCATCTCGCAAGCAGAAATAGGGAAGCAGGACCCCCAAAACTTATGATACTGCGTCCCTTGGGACGCAATTCTAATTTTGTTGTCATTTGGTAAAGATTCGACGATTGGTACGGTGTAAAAAGCCAGCATTCTCGTCAAGCTGATCGGAAATACATGTAGGTAATACAGTTCAACAAAAAAATATTCTTTCCAGTAATTCTTTTCATAAGTAAAGATATGTTGTAAAAAAAGTGACGTATAGCATCCGCTGAAAATTATCATTAATTTTGACCTTCATAATCTACGACAGTGGCCGGCTTGTTATCTGTGATTTAGACCGAACCCCTATAGGCTGTTAAAAATAGCGTCTGCAAATCAGTAGTGGGCCTATGATCGACTTTAAGTCGAAAGTCAGTTAGTTTTGGCTTCCGATTCCGATAATCGATTAAGAAATCCGGGATTCAACTGTAGTCAGTTCTTGAACATGCTTGGTGCCTAAACTTTAATTCTTGGTTTTGTGACTATGATTGCGAGTCATTTATGACAGGGTAACAAAGGAGTTATTCCCCTTATGTAGTGTAAAATGACAGATTTTTAAGTTACTTGCTATTCAAACTGACTAACCCATGTCAAATCATGTAGTTATACTTCTCCAAAAATTAATTGTCACGAAAAAATAGATCGCTAAAAAGCGCGAAAACCCATGACACTACAAAAAGCAGCATGGCATCGTCCTATCAGGGCGACTTAAAACTATCTTCTCATCAGCAATAATGAATTTAAACAGTGAATTTACACAAATCTCTGTGTAAAGCAATAATTGGAAGCTATATTTCCGTTCATTAGTGGAAAAAAAAAAAAGTTTTATGAAATGAAAATATAGATCCATAGCAGATGGGAGTGGTTGTCTGTAGATGCATGAAATACTGTATTTCTCTTTTTTTATTCTAACTCGTTTGGAAATTCAAATGTATGGAAAAAATAATAGGTATTGGTATTCAAATTTGTACAACCAAGAAACTCCCAATTTTTAAGCCAGGACTCCCATAATCATAGAAGTCGAGTCCCCAGGACCCGCAAAATGAACTGTCAGACTAAAACCCTGCAAGGTTTTTCTAATATTTGACCCATTGACCTAGTTTTTGACTCAACATGACCCATTTTCCAACTCATTCAAGGTATCACTAGGACAAATATTATGAACAAGTTTTAGGAGTATCAGACTGAAAATGTGTCCTCCAGAGCAAACAAAAGGTGTTTATAACATTTGACCTATTGACCCAGTTTTTGACCCAACATGACCCCTTTTCAAACGCATCCAAGATATTATGAAGGCAAACATTCTGACTAATTTTCAGGAGTGTTGGACTGAAAATGTGGCATCCAGAGCATATACAAGGTTTTTCTAAGATTTGACCTGGTGACCTAGTTTTTAATCCCCAATGACCCATTTTCAAACTCATCTAATATATCATCATGGCAAACATTCTGACCAACTTACAAGAGTTTTGGACTGAAAAAGTGGCCTCTAGAGCCTACAAAAGGTTTCTCTAACATTTGACCTGGTGACCTAGTTTTTAATCCCCAATGACCCATTTTCAAACTCATCTAATATATCATCATGGCAAACATTCTGACCAACTTACAAGAGTTTTGGACTGAAAAAGTGGCCTCTAGAGCCTACAAAAGGTTTTTCTTACATTTGACCTAGTGACCTAGTTTTTGACTCCACATGACCCATTTTCAAAGTCGTTCAAGATATCATAAAGGCAAATATTCTGACCAACTTTCAAGAGTTTTGGACTGAAAATGTGGCCTCTAGAGCTTACACAAGGTTTTTCTAAGATTTGACGTAGTGACCTAGATTTTGACCCCACATGACCCATTTTCAAAATTGTCCGACATTTCATCAAGAAAAACATTCTGACAAACTTTCAAGAGTTTTGGACAGAAAATATGGCTTCTAGAGCATACCCAAGGTTTTTCTTAAATTTGACCTAATGACCTAGTTTTTGACCCTACATGACCCAGACAAACATCCTGACCAACTTTCATCAGTATCTGACTGAAAATGTGGCCTCTAGAGCGTACACAAGGTTTTTTTCTAAGATTTAACCTAGTGACCTAGTTTTTGACCCGACATGACCCATTTTCAAAATCGTCCATGATTTCATCGAGGCAAACATCCTGACCAACTTTCATGAGGACTGAAAATGTGGTAAAAAGTTGATGACAGACGACGGATGATGGACGTCAGACGATGGATGTTGGACACAGCACGATCACAATAGATCACCATGAGGACTTCGTGCTCAGGTGAGCTAAAAATTTAGTATGTTTTCAAGTTTGAAACAAATTGGCCAAGTATTGTAATGTTTGGCTTGTAGTGTTGTTACTTATTAGCCACTGTACCGATACGGGGCCATTAATGCCCTCTTGTTTCATATTTTACACTTTCATATTTGATACACCGACTTCAGAGCAAATTGTCACATGTTGCCAAGTATGTAACTATTTTAAAATATGTCCAAAAATCGAAATATTAAATGCTGCCATTATCATAAATTTCTTCATTAAACATTTCTATGAACTTTACAATGCATAGTGCATATCGACAATGAAACTATTAAGTGAAAGGAAAGGATGCTCAGTCACCACAAGGCTATTATTACTTGAATCTTGGTGGAGGTCCACACGATAAAGCCCCATACCAAATAATACAGGTCTAGAATGTGTGGTCATAAACAAAAAGGTTTTCAAAGTTTCCTCAATAAAAGGCCCTTTAAAACAGCAGAACCATGATGCAGAGCTAAGTTTAGTAGCCCTAAGGTCTCATTATGGTTACCAGGCCTTATGGCTAGGTATAAGTAGGTTCTTCAAGTTCTCCAAATATAAGCCCATGGAAAAACTTGTGACCCCATGGGAAGAGGCCAAATTTACCCTGTGGCTACAATTTGGGCACCATTTCTAGAAACCCACTAGATAAAGCTACATACCAAATTCGGTAGCTCTAGGCCTTGTTGCAAAGTGATAGAAGATTTTTTAAATTTTCCCTATATAAAAGCATATAAAACTTGTGACTCCTGGGGGCCAGTCCAAATTTGACCCCAGGGCTATAGTTTGGGCATTCTTGGTAGACATCCACTTGATAAAGATACATGCCAAATTTGGTAGCCCTAGGCCCTATGGCTAGGTACCAGAGGGATTCTAAAGTTTTCCCTATATAAGCCCATATAAAACTTGTGACCCCCGTGGTGGGACCAATTTTGACACCAGGGCTATTATCTGAAAGAACTTGGTAGAGGTCCCCTAGATAAAACTACATGCAAAATTTGGTAGCCCTAGGCCTTATCGTTTCAGAGAAGAAGATTTTTTAAAGATTTTCAATATTTTTGAGTTTTGTTGCCATAGCAACCAGAGTTTTTGAAGGAATCAAATTCTTTCAAGGAATTTTAAAGAGGACCATAGCAGGATCATTTCTGTGAAGTTTCATCAAAATTGGATGGGTAGTTTCAGAGAAGATGTTTGAAATAAAAGTTAATGCAGGGATGGACGCACGGACGGACAGATGCACAGAGCTAAAAACAGACATTTTTGCAATAATGGGTACATTGTTGCATTCTCACTGCTAACAAGGTGCTGCTCTTGAGCTCCCATGATGTTTTACCCATTACCACACAATCCCTACTTTTGACGACCCTGAGAAAGAAGCCTTTAGAAAACATTGTAGGAAAAGGAGAAAATGCTGGTAACCAGCATTTTCTCCTTTTCCAACAATGTTTTCTACCCTTCATAAAACAAATTTCAAACTTTCAGTCACTTTTATTTTGTCATCTGCTTTGGATTTGGACAAGCCTAAAATATTGTCGTTTCGTAATGAGTTAATCACTTTCCTAGAGATGTTCTTCTTGGTGTTTCTCTGCACTGCAATGCTGCATCCACTGCACACACTTTGCTAGATCAAACAGTGCAGTCTGATATTAATCTACTTTGGTCATAATAGGAACTATAGAGGTCAAAGGTGCTTTGAAGGTTAAATATATAAATATAAATAATTATAGACACATTTTTGTTACAATATCTAGTGTTGATCAATGATCAGACTGTACAGTCTATACAGTCTGATCCTGATCTACACTGCCCATATAGACTGTTGGTTTTACTGTGTGTAGAATCCATACAATGACAAAATTGGTTGATAGATTGTCAAGATTGTGGTGTAATTGATACCACCTAAGAGTATGTATCATGTATCTTGCTTGGCTTCTAATTTCCTTTCACAGGAAACCCAATCCAAGATGGGATTCTCGGTAAATGACCCAATGCTATTCAAGTCTCATTTAGAAAAATAGTTGACCATTCTCCTCACACCTAAATTTTCAGAGTGATTTAAAAATGACAAACATTTACATATGAAAATGAAAGCAGTGCATCAAAAATATTGTAAACATGTACAGTGTTTCAGCTAGGATGCGCCCTTGCGGGATTCCCCCAAATAAAATAGGATTCCCGCACATTTCTTAACATGGTACGCCAGATCTGGCGCTTAAAAATCATATTAGGCCCAAAAAAATTGATTTGTCCGTATACGACCACACCAATGTGCAAAAATGTATGAAACCAGTCATATTTTTTTTGTACTGGTTCCTTGCATTTCACATCAAACATTAGGCCCCCAAAAATTGATTTGTCCGTATATGACCGCGCCAAGGTTCAAATATGTATGAAACCTGAGTCATATTTTTTTGTACCGGTTCCTCGCATTTTACATCAAACATTTGTAAATTGAGATAAAGCTACAAAGAGCAGGTAATCTGTTTATAGTAATGTTTTCCTGACGAACTACGAAACAACCTGTGGAAAAATGAAAAGAAGAATAACTGACCTTTTCACAGGCCCAAGTGAAAGAGACGAGACAGGCACATCAAATACTGAAAAAATAGCAAAAGTAACACCATCACAAACTTCAGGTGATCGAAAGCCTGATTAATTTGTCAATGTATCAAATATCCCTACGACAAAAAAACGACTGATTTTAAGTTGTTTGACTTCGGCAGAGCTCCACATGAATGGACAAACTTGAAAAGAAGGAGAATCTTTGGTTCCTACAGTATTTTACAACATAAATGTATTAAGTCTTATACTGAAAGAATACACTCCCCCCACCTACTACCCTTTGCTCAAGATGATTAGCCCCTGTTCAGGATTTCAGGGGGCCAACTGGCCCCTTTTTTATCAAAGCTGGCTGAAACACTGCATGTAGGGACCACACATTGTCTGGTTGAGAAAAATTCTGCAATTGTCGTAACATTTCAAAAATGCTTTGCCACAATAAGTTGGCTTTAGCTACATTTTCATGAAAGAAAATGGTTTGGCAATATATAAATTCACTGCAAACTGTTACATGCATCTTAAAAGGATCTTTGTAAAAAATATGCAAAAATGAGCGTCTGCACAACAAGCACTAACTGCTAAGAACATGTTCAGTTGTTGCTAACAGTTTTGAGAACGGACAACATGATACATGCAGACTGATCTTGGATTCCCTGTCTTTAACATTTTGAACTATTTTCCCTGGAACATTGTTCATGATGCATCATTATGGCCTGTTATTTTTCTGACAGAGAATGACCCTCATTCAAGCTTGAGTTGAAGATGAGGAGTATCATTGGAGTAAAGTTGTTGGCTGAGCATATACTGATACACACACCCCCAACCCCCACCTAGCTCCCCCCCAGGCTAGGTGTTGTATCAACTGCTTTAAACCTATATCTTGTAATATGTTTGCTGACAAACAAACATTTTCGCCAAAAAATACAGCCTTGGTAAAATGGAGCAAATGTTAACATATAAAAAATCATTTTATCATTCCATGTCTGTTTGTATCCGTTTTATATCTGTACCCTGGAAGAATGTTTTGTCTGGTTCTCATTTGTTGCACTTCCATTTTATCCAGTACAAGCCCCTCACTCGAACGGTAATACCCAATAATAGCTAGACTGTTTATTATCAGGTACATATTTGGTAAATGTACATTTTTTCCTCCCTACATGTGTGGTACTTAAGCTGTCATAGTGTGGCTTCTTCACTCCTCATGTGCTGACATAAGAGGCAAATTGTTTCTTGAATATTGGAGGTAATCAATTTGTGTACCAGCATTTTCTCCTTTTCCCACAATGTTTCCTGCTCTATGAAAGAAAAATTGCACCATTTGAGCAACACTGATAATGTTGTCTGCAAATACTTCCAATTTGGATATGGCTGAATATTTGTCACCTGGTAAAGGGTTGAGACATAATTTAGAATATAGCTGTGGACAGTGCAGTTCAGAACAAACTACCCATTCTGTGCAGTTTTATCTTGATCTACACAGTCCACAAAAGCTTTTGATGTCATTGATGTATGGAAAGAGTTAATCAGTATGCTATGAGTAAAGAATTAAAGAAATGGGATGCACCAGTGCAAAAATGTCATAATAAATCTGATGGAAGTAAGCAAATGAAGTTATGAACATGTCATGGACACTCATGAATTTGTTAACAATTGGACTTGAACCTTCATTAATACCTCATCCTTCAGTTCATGATATAATCTCAGTCAATGAAGGCATCAAGTTCTAATCTGGTTCAATGCAAACTTTTGCCACATAGCAACATGACAATCACACAATAGTCATTTTCTCAAAAAACTGTTTGCAAAAATCAAATATCAATGTTTCTTCTTCAAATTCATGTATGCTCAAAAAAAAAAAGTTTCACCCTGTAAACAAATGGAGGAGAAAAAAAGACCCAACTTCTGCAATTGAAAGAAATCTCTTTAGCATTAAGCTAAAGACCAAGTATTGCCTATGGCTGCCTATAGATTAAATTGCTTTCGCCTAAGCAGTCATCAACATTTTCCAGTCACTAATTGACTCGTTAGTAGCTTCTAGTGCTTCTGATAAATGACTCTTAACCTGTACCATGCTAAATAACTGGAATGAAATATTCAGTCATAATTTCAAAGGTGTTGGGGCTGGGGAGAGGGGGAAAAATTCTTTTATCAGACATTGTAGTTCAAAGATCAGACTGCACCTTCAGTGCAGCCTGATCTTGATGTACACTGTCTGCATAAAGTCTGAGTAGCGCTTAGCAGCCTAAGGATTAACACTTTACCAGGCAATCCCTGGTTTTTACGACCCTGAGATAGACGCCTTTTTAAAACATTGTGGGAAAAGGAGAAATGCTGGTAACCAGCATTTTCTCTTTTTCCAACAATGTTGTCTACCCTGTTGGGAACAATTTTCAATTTTTGAGTAACTCTTTTATTGTCGTTGGCAAATCCTTTCAGATTGGACCAGTCTAGAACTTTTTCGTTTGGTAAAGGGTTAATGTTTCTTGTTTGCTATCACTTTTTTTTCTAATCATCATGTAAATTACTACGCAAAATGATTTGACTGATTCATCCAATGAATGCACCTTACTGGCTTCAAGAAAAAGAAAGATACTTATCTTTGACAACAAAATACATGTAGTTCCACTGACAAACTCTTGCAAAATGACAATAGAAAATCTATGTATTAGTACTTTTTTCCTTTGTAGATTTAGTTTCAAGATCATTATCAAACATAATAAAGTTCAAACCTTAAATTTAAATCAACTATTTACAGTTACTCAACAATTTAGTTCTGGAAATTAAGTCCTTAGATGACTATACAGATGAAGGAATGTGAATAAAAATCAGAGAATGGTAAAAATATGCCAAAAACCACCATTTCCTTATTTTCCTAGACTGTTTTTACTACCCTGTTAAGGACCAATTTCCAGTTTAACCCTTTACCACACAATGACGACTTTTGATGACCATGAGGTAGAAGCCTTTTGAAAACATTGTTGGAAAAAGAGAAAATACCAGCGTTTTCTACTTTTTCCATAAGGTTTTCTACCCTTCCCAACTTACAGTCACATTTTATGTTAGCATCTGCAAATTCTTTCAATTTCGACCTGAGGTTATAAATTTGTTGTTTGGTAAAGAGTTAAGTAATATTAAATTTTGAGTTCTGCATAGTAGTAATATTATGTTTCAATACAGGCTAGGACTGTGATGTATAATATTTAATTTGTTCATGTCTTGGTATAAGTTCAAAGTTATAGGACAATGCCCTTCATCATTCTGATAGTTCTTTGGGAAATCAGAAAGATTACTGCCTGTTTCCAAATTGTTGATTTTCCTTGTCAGTTTTTCAAGCAGAAAGAAATCTTGACAAAAGCTTCAAAAAGCAGTACATATAAGCTTGAAGGGGGCTTGTCAATGAACAGCTTCACATCATAGAGATTCATTGTAGCAAGTTTGATCTTATTCAAATGAAAACTGTAGGAGGAGTTGCACACACAAGAAATTGCTAAGGGACAGACAGATGGACAGACGAAAGGACAACTATAACATAATATGACCCTTCAGGCTTATAAAAATAAGGTCAACCACTGTAACAGTTTCTAGAGTGCAGAACAGCTAATTCCGAATAATGTTCTTTCACTTTGAGCAATGTTCCAGAGGCTGTGTGTAAGTATAATGAAATAGTTTACCACTGGCAATCATCATTAGTGAGGGTCATCAGTAATCTGCCCTATGTCATTTACCCCTTACCACAAAGTACCATTAATTTGACCCATTACCACACAATCCCTACTTCTGACGACCCTGAGAAAGCAGCTTGAAGAAAACATTTTGGGAAAAGGAGAAAATGCTGGTAACCAGCATTTTCAAATTTTCAGTCTCTGTTATTATGTCATATGCAAATGCTTTCGATTTGGACAAACCTTAAATTAAATTTTGTAGTTTGGTAATGAGTTAAACAAACCTAAAGAGGACAGATTTTGATAACATTGTGGAAAAAGGAGAAAAAGCTAGGTAACAACACTTTCTCCTTTTACCATAATGTTTTTTAACCTGTCACCACCAGAAATCACCATTTGAGAGACATTTATTTTTCTGTTTTTAATTTGATCAATTCCAGTATTTTGTCATATTGTAAAGAGTTAATTACTGTTAGGTATACTATTATCAAAGTCATCTTTGTTGTACTATCGTACTACAAAGGAATTTTGAAAAAAAAAAAATGCAAAAATCATTTCTCACATCTTCTTTTTTCTCCATTTACAGCAGTGTCCTGTTTTAAAGATTCCCATTCTACATGTGGTGAGCAAAAACTGTTAAATATAAAACAATTCAGGATGGTACAGAAATCAGTCCTTTGTGTAAACATGAATAAAGTAGAGCTTCCACTAAACGGATCATACCCCCCACCAGCTCCTTGTCACAAAAGTGCCCTTTGTAACAGAATGCAGAATGGTTTAGTACAAAAGAAAGCATTCACAGAAAACAAACAAGTGGGGATAGAATATAATTCTTGTACTCTGCATGCACTTCACGTTAATGTGGTCTATCTGTATATGAAGTTTGTAGTCAATAGCTTTTATGCTTTGGAAGTTATGCCCCAGACAAAAACAAAAAATTATAATATACAAAGGGAAATAACTCTTAAAATAATGGGAATAGAGTTATGGTTCTTCCAAAGTGCACTTTGCTTTGTGTGATCTAATTGTACATGAAGTTTGAAGTTACTAGCTTCTGTACTTTGCAAGTTACACCCCAGATAAAATCAAGTTATAATATATAAAGGGGGATAACTCTTAAAATAGTGGAAATAGATGATGGGTCCTTGTACCATGCACGTCTTATAAATGTCGCCTGTATGTATATTAAGGTTGAAGTTTTACTTTGGAAATTATGCCACAAACAAAAAATAAAACATTAAAATTTACAAAATTCAATAATAAAAAAAAAGTTGGAATAGAGTTATGGTTCTTGTACACTGCATTTTGCTTTTCTGTAATCTAACTGTGTGTGAAGTTTGAAGTTACTAGCTTCAATACATTGGAAGTTATGACCTGGACAAAAAACCAAACTTAAAATTAACAAAGGGCAATAACTCCAAAAATAGTTGGTATAGAGTTTGTACACTGCACTTCTCCTTAATGTGATATTCTTGTACAGTGCACTTCTCCTTAATGTGATGTAATTGTGTGTGAAGTTTGGAGCAATTAGCTTCAATACATTGGAAGTTATGACCTTGACAAATATCCAAAGTTAAAATTGACAAAGGGTAATATCTCAAAAAATAGTTTGTATACGGTAATGTTTCTTGTACACTGCACTTCTCCTCAATGTGATCTAGCTGTGTGTGAAATTTGAAGTTACTACCTTTAATACTTTGCAAGTTATGCTCCGGACAAAAATCAAGAGTAAAAATTTTCAAAGGGTAATAACCCAAAAAAAGTTGGAAAAGAGTTATGGTTCTTGTACAATGCACTTCGACTTAAAGTGATCTAATTGTGTGTGAAGTTTGAAGTATCTACCTTCAATACTTTGGAAGTTAAGCTCCGAACAAAAATCAAGAGTTAAAGTTTTCAAAGGGCAATAACCCAAAAAATAGTTGGAATAGAGTTATGGTTCTTGTACACTACACTTTACCTTAATGTGATCTAACTGTGTGTGAAGTTTGAAGTACCTAGCTTCAATACTTTGGATTTTTCTCCAGAGCATAACTTTTCAAAGTTAAAATTTGCAAAGCGCAAAAAGTTCAAAGGGAGATAATTCTGTAACCAATGGCAGCAAGGTCGTGAAAATTGCACATGCACAATTTCATATCTACCCTAACATTATGTGTAAATTTCAGAGCACGGTACTTGAAAAACTGTAGGAGAAACGCTCTGGCCAAAATTGTGTCTACAGACAGACGGATGTATGGACGGACGGACGGACAGACGGACGGATGGCCATTGCATTTCCAGTATAACCCCCTCCACTTCATTGTGGGGGGTATAATTACAGACATATGTGCTGTGATTGAAAATAAGAAACACAGAGATTTGTATTAGAAACTGAACAATGGTTAGAAGAAAACTGGCTGTTCTTCCGACAAATTTTAGATTTTGCAATGTAATGTTGTTTGGAAATGCTTTCAATTCAGACAAGTCTTTAAGTTATGTTGTTTAACCCATTACCACACAATCCCTACTTTTGACGCCCCTGAGAAAGAAGCCTTTAGGAAACATTGTTGGAAAAGGAGAAAATGCTGGTAACCAGCATTTTCTCCTTTTCCTACAATGTTTTTTTACCCTTCACAAAACAAATTTCAAATTTTCAGTCACTTTTATTTTGTTGTCTGCAAATGCTTTCAATTTGGACCAGTCTAAAATATTGTCGTGTGGTAATGGATTAAAAAAGAATTGATCCTTAAGGACAAGAGCCAATATGACAATACCCTCTAATGTGGAAGCATAACAAAGAGCTTTGTGTCTTAATCCACGTATCTATGAAAAGTTAAGTTGTCTGGAGGCCATTGTAGGTCAATATCATACACGGAAATCCAAACTTCAATCTCGCTGCTCCTCAGATATTCTGGACAAAAGAAAACTTGGAAGTTGCAATTATTTCTAGAAAAATAATCATCAAAAATAATGCATTGTCTGCCCATGTCATATTCTTCCAAGATTCGACCTGACTGCTATGACACATCACTCCCCCCCAGTATTGGGTGGGGGGGGGGGGGGGATGTAGAAATATTCGCTATAAATTGACAATGCAGAACAATGTAGAAAACCGCTTTTGTCAATATGTTTGAGGAGCAATCAGGCCTATTTTAGCTCCAGATTTCGCTAAACTGCTGATCATACCTGAATGAATCACAACAGGTTGCGTTTTATTGAGGAAACTGTACTTAGTTTGAAATTCAAAGTAACGGTTGTCACGTAGAAAAGTACTCCAGTTCTGTACCGAGAATGCACAAGCTACATAGATCTGTATCTGTGGAATGCCATCTAGCAGCAGATAATGCAAAATAATGGACACTGATGAAAAATAATCTAACAATAAATATTTTCTGCCAGCATGAAAAAAACCTACATCCATTTATTGCAGTTTCATAGCAGACTGGATTTATCCAAGTTAAGACTGGTATTTTTTCAGCCTGACCTTGTATTGTTATAATATACTGTCAGCAACAGCAGTTAATCTATGGTAGGCTCTCAGAGTGTCAACCTTTAACCCATTAGCATACAATCCCTACTTTTGACGACCCTGAGAAAGAAGCCTTTAGAAAACATTGTGGGAAAAGGAGAAAATGCTGGTAACCAGCATTTTCTCCTTTTCCCACCATGTTTTCTACCCTTAACAAAACAATTTTCAAATTTCCAGTTACTTTTATTTTGTTGTCTGCAAATGCTTGCGATCTGTACAAATAAACAAGAGGGCCATGATGGCCCTGTATCACTCCACTGGCTAATTCGTAAAAACACTACAAGCCAAACATTACATTATTTGGCGAACTGGTTTCAAACTTGAGGGTATACAATTTTTTTCCATAAAAACCAACAAAAAAGTTGTGACCCCTGGGCAAATCCAGTTTTGACCACAAAGCTATAATTACTTGAATCCTGGTGGAGGTCTACAAGATAAAGCCCCATACCAAATAATACAGGTCTAGAATGTGTGGTTATAAACAAGAAGATTTTCAAAGTTTTCTAAATAAAAGGCCCTGTAAAACATAAAATCCATGAGACATTTAAATGAGAATGAGAAATTTAGTGGTCCTAGTCTTTATTATGGTTAGTTACAAGATGACTTAGAAAGTCTTCATCACAAAAGCCCATGTAAAACTTGTGATCCCTGGTGTGGGGACAAACTTGACCCTTAGGCTATAATTTGGGCCCTCCTGGTAGAGGCCCACTAGGTAAAGCTCCATGAAAAATTTGGTAGCCCTAGGCCTTATAGCTAGGTACAAGTAGATTTTTAAAAAATTCCCAATATGAGCCCATGTACAACTTGTGACCCCCAGGACAGGGCCAAATTTGACCCCAGGGCTACAATTTGGGCGCCTTTGGTAGACAACCACTTGATAAAGCTAGATGCAAAATTGAGTAGCCCTAGGCCTTATGGCTTGGTACGAAAAGATTTTTAAAGTTTTCACTATATTAGCCCATATAAAACTTGTGACCCCCAGGGCCGGGTCAAATTTCACCTCTGGGCTATCATTTGGGCACTCTGGGTAGAGCTCTTCTAGATAAAGCTACATGCCAAATTTGGTAGCCCTAGGCCCTATGGCTAGGTACCAGAAGGATTTTAAAGTTTTCCCTATATAAGCCCATATAAAACTTGTGACCCCCGGGGTGGGGCCAATTTTGACCCCAGGGCTAATATTTGAAGGAACTTGGTAGAGGTCCACCAGATAAAGCTACATGCCAAATTTGGTAGCCCTAGGCCTTATGGTTTCAGAGAAGAAGATTTTTAAAAATTTTCAATATTTTTCAGTTTTGTTGCCATGGCAACCAGAGTTTTTGAAGAAATAAAATTCTTTCAAGGAATTCTGAAGAGGACCATGGCAGGATCATTTCTGTGAAGTTTCATCAAAATTGGATGGGTAGTTTCAGAGAAGAAGATGTTTGAAATAAAAGTTAACGCACGCACGCACGGACGAACGCACTCACGCACGCACAGACGGATGGACGCACGATGGACATCGGGCCATGACATAAGCTCGCTGGCCTTCGGCCAGTGGAGCTAAAAACGAATTGTGCCAAATGTAGATCAAGATCAGACTGCACAAAACATGTGTCTGACCGATGATCTACATTGCCTGCATTGCAGAATCATGCAGAACAAGATCAGCTTTGATATTGCAATCAGCTGGATCTTGTTTTTGGACTAGTTGTGTCCAATTAGGTTCGTTAACTCATTACCAAACAACCATATTTTAGGCTTGCCCAAATCAAAAGCATTTGCAGACAAAAACATAAAAGAGACTGAAAATTTTAAATTTGTTTTGTGAAGAGTAGAAAACATTGTGGGAAAAGGAGAAAATGCTGGTTACCAGCATTTTCTTCTTTCCCCACAATGTTTTCTAAAGGCTTCTTTTTCAGTGTCGTCAAAAGTAGGCATTGTGTGCTAATGGGTTAAAGGTTGACACTCTAAGTGCCTATTTTGTCTCTCCTTTTCCCTCAATGTTTTCATAAGGCTTTTTTCCCAGGGTCGTCAAAAGTTGGGATGGTGTGGTAACGGGTAAAGGGTTGTAAGATAAAGTGCTTTGCAGGACAGTTCTAAGAAGTATATTGCCCCCTAATATGGACATTGACCCTAATTTGTGCGTGGATACCACATGAGATAGTATCTGTGATAATACCTCTCTCATTTCAATGTCATCAACTATGTTCGTATTCTTATTTTTGGTATGAAGTCTATGTGCAGAAACCAATAATACTTAATAACTGTAATCTTCTTAGTGTTCCTACACTATATTTTTCTTTTAAAATAAGACAGAATAAAGTCCATTATTTTGTCTCAAACACATACCTTTCAAGTAATGCTGGTTGATCAAAGAAAAAATTACTTTCTTGCAACAGAGCTGACTGAAGATTGCTGAGCACATTGTTTTTGTCCAGTAGCAAGAGTATTAATTAAAACTCTTTACCAAATGTCAAAATTTTGGAGTGGTCTAAATTCAAAGCATTAAACTGCAGACGACTAAATAAACTTGGATCAAAAATTGAAATATGATTTGGAAAGGGTAGAAAACATTGTGGGAAAAGGAGAAAATGCTGGTTATTTTCTTCTTTTCCCACATGTTTTCAAAAGGCTTCTTTCTCAGGGTCGTCAAAAGGCAGGATTGTGTGGGAAAGAGTTAAGATGATGTGAAGACCAGGGTCTGTGTTTACCAACCATTCTAAAGAACATTCTTAGTCTTATTCTTCTGAATTTTGTCAGTGTGAAAGTAACAGAACTTCTGATTGGCTAAACCATTTGGTTTAGCCATTCAGAACTTCTGTTACTTTCACAGAAAATCTTGAAGATCAAGACAAAGAATGTTCTTAACCCTTTACTCCATAGATACTCGTTTTAACGCATTGCTTGTAGAAGCCTTTGGAAAACATTATGGCAAATGGTGAAATTGCTCGTGACGAGCAATTTCACCTTTTGCCACAATGTTTTCTATGATATCAAAAGGTGTCATATACACATATTAAAAAACAGCTCCATCCTTGCTGTTATTTAAGGTCAATTAGAGATACCATAGAAATGCCTTATGGGGTAAAGGGTTAAGAATGCTTGGTGGATAATGGACCCAGGATTCATGTCGTGACCATGGCTATGTGAAAAAGCAACCAGTGGCTTGGAAAGAGAATTGTAGAGAGTCCTAGTATATAGAGGTTCAAGGAAAGCATGAACAGGTGCAATGGCCGCTGTTATGTAACTGAAATAATTTTGAAAATGGCATTAGACACCATACCATACAATCAATCAATTAATCAACATAAATTTGTATCCAGGAGGCTTCACTGTTGCTTGGACTAACTCACAACCAGGGTGGATATGTTCACTCTTTACCCAAAAGACTAAACTTTAGACAAGACCAAATTGAAAGCATTGGCAAACTACAATACAAATGTGGCTCTAAAGTTGAAACTTGATTAGAGAAAGGTATAAAGGATTGTGGAATAGGGAGAAAAATCCTGGTTACCAACATTTTCTCATTTTTCCACAATGCTTTCAAAAGTTTTCTTCCTCCGGGTCATTAAGAGTCTGGATTGTGAGGCCAAAGAGTTTAACTCTTTACTAAACGACAAAATTTTAGACTGGTACAAATTGAAAGCACTGGCTGACAAAAAAATATACTTAACTAAAAAATTGAAATTCGTTTCCAAAAGGGTAGAAAACATTGTGGGAAAGGGAGAAAATGCTGGTTACCAGCATTTTCTCCATTTCCCACAATGTTTTCAAAAGGCCTTTTGCTAGGGTCATTAAAAGTCGAGACTGTGTTGCCACAGAGTTTAAAACAGGTAGAAATGATGAATTTTCTAGATTGATTTGATATAAATGCACATTTTACAAATAACATTTATCAAGGATCAGAATGCACAAAAAGTGCTGTCTGATTTTGATCTACACTGTTCACAAAAGAATCAAATGCTGCCTGTAGCAGGCTACCCAATAAGGAATGAATCCAATATTCTGGTGCTATGGATATTTCCTGGTAGCTAATGGCTGGCATCAGACAGGTTCTTCACCATCTCCGAGATATTGTCCATCAAGAAAAACACTAACAGTGAAATACTCATAACTGTGGGCTGGTTCGTAGGCGCAATGATTATTGAGGTAGACAAAAATGCAAATAACTTTTTTGTTTTGCTTGGTCTACCAACATTTATTTTGTCAAGAGGCTATTCAAGTTTAAGAGACAAATGGGCAAAATTTACATAGTTTTGAAATCAAAGAAACACGGCTGATTATCCAGGAAGCTTGTCAACAATCTTTCTGTATCGTATAAATTACCAATCATCTGGTGACCCTTTGAGCTCTTAGCACTATTTAAGTTGATATTGCCGACAGCATAAATCAAGATCAGACTACAGAGTCTGTGCAGTCTGGTGCTGGATCTCTGCTGTCATGTATTTTTAAAGTAATCACGGCATCATCAGCAGTGGTATTCTAACATTTTGGGTTTTTTTTTTCTATATTGAAAGTATACATTGCATTTATTTAGCATTTTATTCGGTTAATATGTTTTCCCTGAAGTGATGTTCTTTATGTTGAAATGTCTTTTCCTTCAGATGAGTGGATTACATTTTTTTTTTTTTATTTCCCATATTAATTTATTACTTCTGGTATTTTCTTAAATGTTAGAAATCAACTAAATAGTTAAGCTGATTGGCCTTCTGTTGTGCTGTATGACTTGACTCTTTACTTGACTTTTGATGACCCTGAGGCGACCATTTACCACACAGTCCTGAGTTTTAATGACCCTGAAGAAGCAGCTTTTTGAAAACATTGTGAGAAAAGGAGAAAATGCTGGTCACCAGCATTTTCTTCTTTTCTCACAATGTTTTCTACCCTTCCCAAGTCAAATTTCAATTTTTGATTCACATTTTTTATGTCATCTGAAAATGCTTTCAATTTGGACCAGTCCAAATTTTGTTATTTGGTAGAGAGTTAACAGTCATTTCAAGTGTCAAAATCAGCTTTCAAGCAGTCTCAATCAAATGCTAGAGTCATTTCCTCAGTAAACAGTGATGGGCAAATTCCTTTTTAACTAAAAATCACCTACATGTCATTGTGAGAAGTCTGCTATCAAACATAAACATCTCTAAAACAATTTTCAGGCTGTGAGACAAAAATAAACGATTCCATACCAAATATTACCAATGCTTGTGTACAGACGCCAGGGCTTGGCACACTGAACTTAGAACCCTAGGAATAAGTTAGGCCATGCGTGTTATAGACTCCTACTTTACTACCAAGTCTTTTTATACTCACCACAACGTAGTGCAGGGGGGTATACTGGAATCACCATGCCTGTCTGTCTGTCCATCCATCGGTAGACACAAATTTGTCCAGAGCAATTCTCCTACAATTTTTCATGTACTGAACTGGAATTTACACACAGGGTTCCTATATATGAAGTTATGCATGTGCAATTTTCATGACCCTGCTGCGATTCGATATGGAATTATCTCCCTTGAACTTTTTTCAATTCTTACGTTTGTACTAAACCATTCTGCATTCTGTGACAAGGACCTGTTTTTGTGACAAGGAGCTGGTGGGGGGTATAAACATGTTTGGTGCTCTAGTTTTATCAATTCTTTACCATATGACAAAGTTTTAGACAGGTTTGAATCAAAAGCATAATGCAGACAACCCACAAAATGTTGCACAAATTACAAAATTTTCCTTAGAAAGATTATGAAAACATTGTGGAAAAAGGAGAAAATGATGGTTATCAGTATTATCTCTTTTTCTCACAATGTTTTCAAAAGTCCTTTTCGTTGTTGGATAATATCTGGGATTTGATAGAAAAGCATTAACCCATTTACACACAATCCTTACTTTGGACGACCCCGAGAAAGAAGCTTTTAGAAAACATTGTGGGAAAAGGAGAAAATGCTGGTAACCAGCATTTTCTCCTTTTCCCACAATGTTTTCTACCCTTCACAAAACAAATTTCAAATTTTCAATCACTTTTCTTTTGTCGTCTGCAAATACCTTCCATTTGGACAAGCCTAAAAATGTTCTCGTTTGGTAATGAGTTGATCGAAAATGTGTATTTCATATATTTGGCACTCTATGGGTGAACATGACATTTATTAGATTTCGGGCCAACCATTAAATGTCTACAAGTGACAAGGAAATTTGTCAGAGTGTTGATTTCATATACTGACTTGTCAATTTGTGTGTAAGTTATCCCCCAAAGAAATTGTTTCTTTTCCTCGATTATTACATTTGATCTTGATTTGATAGGCAGCTTGACCCAAATCCTTATCCTAACTTTCGGCTAGACAACAGAACTATAGATTCGTCTATCTCTTTATCACACAATCCCATCTTTTAACGACCCTGAGAAAGAAGCCTTCTGAAAACATTGTTGGGAAAGGAGAAAATGCTGGAAACCTGTTTTCTTCCCTTCCAAAAACAAGTTTCAAATTTTCAGATTACTTTTATTTTAACATCTGCAGATGCTTTGAATTTGGACCAGTCTCAAATTTTGTCGTTTCGTTATGTGCAATTATACCTTTAACAGTCAAAGGGTGTATGCGTTACTTTTTAACATGTACAGGAAACAATTTTGGCTTAGATGACTTAAAAATTGAACACAAAACAATGGCATAATCTAGCATAGATCTCTTGAAAACATAAAAGCGAGGTTTCCAGTTCAATTCTGCTTTCTTCCTCCGGGTCATTAAAAGTCTGGATTGTGAGGCCAAAGAGTCTAACTCTTTACTAAACGACAACATTTTAGACTTGTTCAAATTGAAAGCACTGGCTGACGAGAAAATATACTTAACTCAAAAATAGGAATTCGTTTCCAGACGGGTAGAAAACATTGTGGGAAAAGGAGAAAATGCTGGTAACCATCATTTTCTCCTTTTTCCACAATGTCTTCTACCCTATCAAAGCAATGTTGGACCATTTGAACCACAATGAAATTGTTGTCTGCAAGTGCTTTCAATTTGGACAAGGCTACATTTTGTAATCCGGTAAAGGGTTAAAAACTCTCCTCATATAACAAAATCAATTATGTAATCATATCTTTCAAAATGAGACAACCAGTTTAGAACAGAAAATGAGTTTTAAATTCATGTCTAACTGATAAGTAATCCTTAGAGACCAAATAATAAGAGTAATAAACATGACAATTCTACAAGTAATTTTCAGGCATTTTGTGCTATCATTTAACTTTTCCAAGTTTTTAGTCTGCCAGACTGCAGATCCAAGATCAAGCTATCACTAAACATGATCATACCCCCCACAAGCTCCTTGTCACAAAACAAAACAGGTCTAGAAAAAAGTTCAAGGGGAGATAATTCCGCAACAAATGTCAGCCGTGTCATGAAATTTGCACATGCAAAAATTCATATATATATAATTTCATATAGGAACACTGTGTATAAATTAGAGTTCAGTACCAAAAAAACTGTTGGAGCATTTCTTCAGACAAATTTGTGTCTATATACAGATGGAGACAGCCATGGTGATTCCAGGATAACCCTCTTCACTTTGTTGTGGGAGGTATATCATCAGTCCTATGGTGCATGTACATTGCAACAAAAGCAGATACCGTAATTGTAGTATGTGTTTAACCCTTTACCCCTTAAGATATTTCTATGGTATCTCTAATTGACCCTAAATAACGAATGAATGAATGAATAGTGTTTTATGGCCTGTCGACAACTTAGGTCATATTGGGCGCACTTACTTAGTAAACAATAATGCGAGGTGAAAATAACATACATGTGCAACAACATAAGACAAACATGATAAATGAGGAATGGATGAAACACTAAATGATGCCCCTTTTGTCGCCTTTTACGACATGCATGCTGTCACTTTTGTTCCGCCAGATGAAATAGCAGATGTGATGATCGCGGGACTGCAGTGGTTTATTCTTATACCCCCGATTAAACCACACGGGGTCCCACAGGCCAACTGATTCCCATTCCAAACCCTATTTACATCAAGAAAAAAAATATAGGATTTGGAATAAGAACTACCCAGCCTGCTGCAATCCTACGAATTACAAGGAAAGCAGCCGTTTGTCTCTAATTTTAGTCGCCTTCTACGACATGCCATAGAGAATGGCCGAGGTCCTATTCTATAAAGTAAAAAAAACCCAGGATCCCACGGGGAACCCTAAATAACAGCAAGGATGAATCTGTTCCTTTTGTGTATATGACACCTTTTGATAGCATAGAAAACATTGTGGCAAAAGGTGAAATTGCTCGTCAAATGAGTTTGTCAGTAGCACTCACATACGTCATTCAAAATGACATGTTAAAATACATCAGGTGAAGCATTGATCATGGAAATACTAATTTTTTATTGGAAATAGCTTCACTAGCTCAAAATTTATCTAGTGATCATTTAGTCCTGGATCCGTCCAAAACCACTTCGTCCACTGGCTTGTTAATCCATGACTGCAAGCTACTCCATTTGATTGGGCATGAATATTTATAGATCCAAATAATTGTAATGTTTGGAATTAAATGTTAACGGCCATGGATATTTCAATATCACAGTATTAAAGATTTTGTTCAATATATTCACAAGATTTTCTCTCTATCCATCAGGCCTCCTACTGCCAATGGACATTTACTCCTGACTTGGCATTACAATCAAAGGGAGACCACCAGTACACAAACAATGCTAACTTGTCAAGAGTACTCTCCCTTCAACCAAAAAGGAATTCATTTGTTTAGTAGACAGACTTTCAAGCCAATATTTGAATAATATTTCTTTTTTCTAATTATAAATTCCACACCATGGCTTCCTTGACAAATACCACTTTAGCGTTCTCAATGCTTTGATTTTTCTTTTGCGACCATAGTTTTCCTTTTGGCAAACATTACACTTTCTCCGCCAAAGTTGCCTGAAGTAGCTTTTGCAGACATCATAGATCAAGATCAGACAAAATATGCACTCTGATCTTGAATCTACAATGTCAGCTACCTGATGATGAGTTACCAGTAAGTATCTTCAGCTTCAATGAAAAAATTGACCTCCGAGGAGAGTGGAACCCATCTAGCCGGCACCAAAAGAATTATCCCATTACCACACAATCCCTGCTTTTGATGACCCTGAGAAAGAAGCCGTTAGAAAACATTGTGGGAAAAAGAGAAAATGCTGGTAACCAGCATCTTCTTCTTTCCCACAATGTTTTCTCCCCTTCACAAAACAAATTTCAAATTTTCAGTCACTTTTATTTTGTCATCTGCAAATGCTTTTGATTTGGACAAACCTAAAATTTTGTCATTTGGTAAAAAGTTAAATAGTTAACTCTGTCCATGTCATAGACAACATTAGAGGCTTTTGTGAACAGTGTAGACCAGGCTTTTGTGAACAGTGTAGACCAAAATCAGACTGCACAAATGGTGCAGTCTGATCTCTGATCTATATATCCACTGCTTCATTCTAGATTATGAGTGAATAACCTCTAGATTTAGTAGCAGAGCTGTATTTGTAGCTATTGACAAAAATGCTATTTATTTATTCAGTAGTTAAACACTTAACCAACAAGGAATAACTCTTTATGACCAATGCAACTCCACCAACAGCCTGTTCTTGAACGCTTTACCACACAATCCCGACTTTTAACAATCCTGAGAAAAGAACCTATAGAAAACATTGTGGAAAGGAGAAAATGCTGGTAACCAGCATTTTCTCCTTTTCCCACAATGTTTTCTACCCAGTCAAAGTCATAATTCATCATATTAACAGGGTTTAATTTGTTGTCAGCAGATGCTTTGAATTTGGTTGTCCAAAAAATTGTTGTTTGGTATAGAGTTAAGGAACAAAACAGAGGAATACAATAAAAGCATCAAATAGCAACAGTGTTGTACTAAAACTATCACAAAAGATGATAAACATGCAATGAAACAAGACAACAACAATAATGAAGTTCATCAATAGGAACATTTCTGTTGTCAATGATCTCAGTAAATGGGCAATAAAACACAACAACAATCAACCAAAACAAGGAGTACACCCTCTACCAATCTCATATTTAGGTTTTCATATGTCAGCGGCGTTGTCTGCGCATGTCATATTCTTCGAAGATTCGACTGTCTTATATGACGCATCACTACTAGCCCCGAAAGCGGGCTGATTGTAATAATTACGCTCTATAAAGTAGCAATGTAGAAAATAGCTTTTACGTATCAATACTTTTGAGGAGAAATGAGACCTGCTTTAGCAACAGATTGCTCTAAACTGGTGATCATAGTTGAGTGAATTGCACAAGGTAGCGTTTTATTGGGTAAACCTTTTTTTTTTTTTAAATTCAAAGTAACGGTTGTCCCATAGGAAAGTGGTTCGGTTCTGTATCCAGGATGCCCATATCAGATAGATGAGTATTTATAGAATGCCATCTAGCGGGAAATAATGATGTCAGCGGCATTAGTTAGCTGTACAGCTTTGGCTGCACCAATAATTTGCCAATCAATAGATTTTCAGACTAAAAGCAAATAAAAACTAACTACCTAGCTGAACTGTTTTTAAGATCCAAGTGAAAAGTCAGAATCACTTGATTTCAAAGCTTTTGAGAATATAGCTGACTGGGTTTACTTCCAAAACCTCGAAACTACAGCTTGTAAAAAGCTGTAGTTATGAGGTTGTGGAAGTAAACCAACGATAGAAAAGCTCTAGAATGCAGGAGCCTTGGGCTCTGTCTCCACAATTTTCTTGGGAATAAAACATCACTTCTGATTGGCTAAACTAGAACTTGTGTTATTTTCAAATTTAGAAAATCTTGGACAATAAGACTTAGAATGTTCTTGAGAATGGTTGGTAAATACAGGCCTTGTGTTCCCATTGTTAAGACAAATGTTCTGATCAAGTTTCAACTTTGATGGCAAAATAATCAATTCATTCACACCTCCTGTCTGCCTATGGGTTAAAACATAAGAATACAATCAGAATCAAGTAGTTCTAAATCTTTTCCTAAGCTCAAGATAAATATTCAGTCTGGTATTCAACAATGCCAAAGCTGACAAGCGGAAAAACAGTTTGATTAACTGCAGAAAGAAGATCTGACTTGTGAAATCGTTATTGTTTTTTGACATTAGGCACTGACCTGATGTTTCATTGACCTTGTTTTCTAGCCTTACCTAGCATTCAGTCTTTTCTATGATTATGGTTTAACTCTTTACCGGAGGAAACATGGTGGGAAAAGGAGAAAATGCTGGTAACCAGAATTTTCTCCTTTTCCCACAATGTTTTCTACCCTGCTGGAAATAAATTACAGTTTGTGGGTTCCGTTTTGATGTCTGCAAGTGCTTTGAATTTGGACCAGTCTAAAATTTTGTCGTTTGGTAAAAAGTTAACTTATATATCAAGTCAAACTCAGCAGTTTAACTCAGCAACCGCTCAGATGAATTACAGATGAATAACAGAAGATAGATAGTCCAGCAGTTCAAATTTGAAT
This sequence comes from Tridacna crocea, assembly GCA_943736015.1. Lineage (NCBI taxonomy): Eukaryota > Metazoa > Mollusca > Bivalvia > Cardiida > Cardiidae > Tridacna > Tridacna crocea. Next base: position 47,765,704 of record OX031064.1, read on the forward strand.
TTTAGGCATCTTTTAAGTTTAAACATATTTATTTAACATCAATTGAGAAACAAGTTCTTACAACTCATACTAATCTCTCTCGATTCTGCATCCTTTTTTGAAATAAATGGTAGTACTGATCAACATTAGACTTCAATAGGCGTGCAGGCTGATCACTGGTTTACAGCATCAAATATATTGTAGGGTTTTCTGGTGAAAGCAACCTTGAAATTCCCATAAAGGGAGATAACCTGGGGTTTCAGAATCATTACATTGTCTGAAATGAGAGAGCTATTACTGAGTTTGACACAGTGTGCTTTTGTGGACAGCATAAATCAAGATAAGCCTGCACAAAATTGATATATACTGCCAAATACAGTAAGATTTAAAATCGAATAAAGAAAAGATGAAGAACTGCAATATTTTGCTGTTTACTATTTGTTGGAAATTTTCATTCTCTCAAAAAATTCTGTTCAGGCAGTAGACCTACAACACTTCTAATGCAACATGGAATAAAATTTCTTGATAATTGATTAAGACGAATTTACACAGATAAACACTTTTGAACATTTTTAACCAACCAGGTATTTCTTTGGTTATCTTGAAATTATTTGTATATACTTTTGTAAGTTTCCAGAAAAGGGAGGTAACTATTACTTCCTTTGTAATGAGAATATAGTGGTTTTACATTTATAAATGATAATTCTAAGAAGGAAAACAAGAAAAAAGTTGCTCAGTTAAAGTAGTACCATAATACTCATTTTTTCAATCATAGCAAATTTTTAGGATAGTATCATGGTGAAAATAGCTTCTTTCTATTACGGGTTCACTACCTTAAAACCATAATTTCCCATGTATCATATTATCTTAACTCTCTTTCAATGTCAAAAACATTTTCATTGTGCAATGATAAACATATTTAACTCTTTACCAAAAGACGAAATTTTAGGCTGGAAAAAATTGAAAGCATCTGTAGATGACAAATAAACAAAACTCAAAAAAGTGAAATTTGTTTCCAGTAGGGAAGACAACATTGTTGAAAAAGGAGAAAATGCTAGTTACCAGCATTTTCTCCTTTTCCCATAAAGTTTTCAAAAGGCTTCTCGCTTCGGGTCGTTAAAAGCCAAAATTGTATGGTACACATGATTATTTAAAGTCACAAAGACAACAAAAAATGCTTTTTTGCTTATTTCAAACAAATGCAGGTTACTTTAAGAACATCAGATATTAAAGGGTTGGCTTAACTGCTTCTTTTCGGCCGTTATAGAACAGCAAGTAACAAATTAGGAACAAACATTTCAACTCTTTACCACACAATCCTAACAAACGATCCTGAGAAAGAAGCCTTCTAAAAAGTTTGTAGGAAAAGGAGAAAATGCTGGTAACCAGTATTTTCTCCTTTTCCCACAATGTTTCCTACCTTTCCCAAACTAAGTTTCAATTTTTCAGTCACATTTATTTTGTTCTCTGCAAATGCTTTCAATTAGGACCAGTCCTAAATTATGTGGTTAGGTAAAGAGTAAAGGAAAAAAAATCAACATCTGCCACTAAATATGTCAATAGGAGCATTCAAAGCATAAAATTTATTTCTGAGCTTCCATGAAATATATATGGTGAACTGCCCCATCACTTATTGCACTTCAGTATATATCATTGGTAAATTAAGTAAGCATAAAATTCCGGAAATTGGTTTCCAAGCAACGACAGTTATTCTGACAAAAAGTTACAATATAAAAGACCAAGGCATGCTAGATGTTAGAAAGTCTTCAATTAAGAGCTTCTAAACTATCTTCATACTAAATGATTCCAAGGTTATTTAAACTTCTTTGAAAATGTGTGCACCTAGATTTTTATTCACAATGATAACAATAAAGATGATGAAGTTTTTGATGAGTTAAGACTAAAGTTAACTTACTTTACCATATCTATACAACTTTTCATGCCCAAGTATTTGACAGTTTTGAAAAAATTATGGGAAAAGAGCCACTGCTTGTTAAATTGTTCCTTTCTGATGTACCTGTGGAATATCGAAAAATATTTTCAATGCTATTTCTTGATATCCTACCGGAAAGCATGAAATAAAGAGTTTATATATCAGCAAATGGGCAGGTGCCTTACCATTAATTTGTCTGCATTTTTTACCAATCACAAATTTCTATTTATTCATTTTGTTTTCATTACCAAATTGCAGATCAAAAGCTAGACTGTACACCCAGCTGCGCCAAAAATTTGTTAACAAATTGACACCATTTGTAGAGAACAAACTGATTGCAACACATGTAATGTTATCTATCTTCAATAGGGTCAGTAAGTCTCGTTTAGATGAAATGCACTTCCGGGGTGACCGGTTGTCATATTGAGATATTTTCCACTATTTTGCTTATGCATGTACCGACATTCGTGAAGCTACACCGATGTGTATATTCTTCAAATTCTCAAAAATGGGTCTGGAGAGGAAAAACTGGAGATGAAAGATGTTGGTAAGGGGTAAAATAATGCTTAGCAATAATTTTGTGATTTAAATACAGACCGTGGAAATCGGCGAAAATCCGTAACCCAGTTTTCGTACACCGTTGCAATGGACATGTACTCGGTCGATTTCTAATCTAAAAAGGTCAAACTAACCTAGTTATGGCAATAAAATAATATTTTTTTAGCATTTCATTCTAGAAATGCACTTGGATCGCGCCTTCAGGGGCGTTTAGAAACATATTGCGGTGATATGTTTCGCACCAGTGCAGTTTCGCACCTAAGTCTCCTTTGCACCGTATTGAATGATGCCAATAATGACAGTTGGAATTATTCGGCCTCATTTTATTCATTGAATTGCCTCAGACAGCCATTCTTAACTGGTCGTGAATTATTGGCTTCAAAACCTATTTTTGCATCTTTTGTTGAATTATTTTCAGGTAAATTCATCATTTTTAGAAACTAGGTATATATAGGCTTAACCCTTAAAAGAGCACGGAATAAATCAAAGACGCGTTCCATTCTATAAATAAGATCGTGAGAATAATGTTGAAATTGCCCTTGTCTGGACTGTCTTAGTAAAGCGATCAATAAATAAGAGATCAGACTGCAGACTTTGTACAGTCTAGTCATGATGTACATTGATCACAAAAGCAACTATAGTGGTCAAAGGCACTTTGAGGGCCATAACAAAGAATTGTAGACTATTTGAATACTCAGAACCAGTACTTGTGCTTGCCCATTTTGATGTAGCCTTTACAAGTGTAATGTTTCTAATGATGAAATATTCTGCAGAAAGTCTTTTTGAATAGTCCTACATCGCTTTATCCTGTTTTTTTTTTCTTCAGGAGGGCAGATAGGCCATGAAATCTTAAAAATCTCAATAACTGTACAAAACACCAGTACATTGCCACATGAAACATCACCTATTTTCGACTCAATGGAAATGCCAAACCATTAAAGCACAAGATTAGTTCATGACAGTCCAAATGACAGCACATGCAACAACATGTAGATCTACCACAAGATATGATTTGCAGGGCATTTTCCTCTACTTAGAAGAGTAGGCATCTAGTTTGCTCTTTATCAAAAAAGCTTGTGTCAAAACAGCCAGGGGGAGGGAAACCAAGACAATAATTGTGAGAAAAAGAGAAAATATTGGAAACCATTTTTTCTGCAGTGTTTTGTACCCATTCAAAGACAAATTTCAACAGTTCAGCTGCATATCACATGCTAATCCTCTCAACTTGAACCATTCGAAATTTTGTTCTGTGAGTTAACCCTTTACCAAACAATTTTGTTCCTAATTACCCTGAAGCAGAGGGCTTTTGAAAACATTGAAGGAAGAGGAGAAAAAAGCTGGTCATCAGCTTTTTATACATTTCTCACAATGTTTCCTTTCAGACATAAACCTAATCATTTAGGCTACAATTGTTCATCCTCCAAATATGCTTTCAAAATAGACATGATGAAAATTTTGTTAGATGGTAAAAGGTTAAAATGGTTGCATGTCTTCTTATACAGCCCTAATACCAAAAAATTCTGAGTTTTAATAACCCTGCAGAAAAATACTTTAGGAAAAATTGTGTGAAAAGACAACTAACAATTTCTCCTTTCAACAAAATGTTTTCTACCCTTTAATAGGTAAATTGTAAAATGTGAGTCAAAATCAATCAGTTGTCTGCAAATACTTTGAATTTGAAGAAGTCCAGAGTTTTATCAGTTGGTAAAAATTAAATAAGAAAAACATGAGAAGTCTTAAAAGTTTTGTAGATATTTATCTTTATTTCACTTGTAGTAACAAAACACTTTTGCATTATTCTCATGCTATTTGGGTCCCTTGATGAAGCAAATTTTTGCTTCAGAAAAAATATTGTTAAAAAATGCGAAATTGTTTATTAATTTGCCATTTCTCACAATGTTTTCAAAGGACTATTAATTTTGTGCAGGTAATAAGAGTTGTATGTAACGAAATTTCTTTTTCCACACAATGTCAATGACTGAATTTTACTACATGTATATTGCTTTCACTCTTCAAGGAGCATTAAGGATTTTGTTCTAAACATAAACAAGAATATTGCTTTTCCTTTATTTAACAAAGTCGTGGAACCTAACTTTACTTTTAACACTAGATAAAATCTGAGGCAAATGGAGAAAAAAATAATTGAAAGAATGAGATGAAAACATTGTGGCAAATAGATATTGCTGACTGTGAGCAACATATTTGGTCACAATATTTTCAAAAGCAGTCTACTGCAATGCTGTTTTAATTTAGTGTCATTTCTCGGTTAGGATTTTAATACCCTTTTAACTATTGAGCAGTACCAGTAAATATTAGCATGAACTTCTTTGCCGTGCAAAGATGGAAAACATAGAATATTAATACTATACAGCACTACTTTTCTTTAATTAAATATTTAAATGACTGCATGTCCAATTATACATATATGAGAACACCATTGCATAACATGTGGTCCCTGTAAGGTGCAGTTGTCTTGGAATCATGGTTCCTTTTCAGTGTCATTCTTTTAGCAGGAGAAAGCTCTGAAAGTATATTAGAAAGAGATGTTTGTAAATACATGTATAGTATTTCTTAATACAAGTTTTTAGCTCACTAGAGCAAAAATTGCTTAATTCTTTATCACAGGACAGATCCTAGACTTGTCCAATTGAAAACATTAGGAAACAACAATTTAAATGGGGCTGGAAGAATGGAATTTGTCTTTGAATGAGTAGAAAACATTGAGGAAAAGGGAAGAAATGATGGTTACCAGCATTTTCTCCTTTACCCACAATGTTATCAAAAGGCTTCTTCCTTGAAAGCACTAGGGTAAATGACTTGTACAAATCGAAATACTAGCAGACAAAAATGTAAGAGTGGCTAAAAAGTTGAAATTCATTTTTGGAAGGGTTGATAATACCCTAAGAAAAGGAAGACATGCTGGTCTGGTTACCAGCATTTTCTCCTATTTCCACATTGTTTTCATAAACTGTTTTCTGTACAGAAAGGGTTAAACATTTCATTCATGTGCCAGTTAGTGCAATTGGTCATGGGTATCTTTCCAAGTACTATGCACAACCGTAATATTCAGTGTGCATAGTGAAACAAGCATATTGCATTTTTCTTAAATGACCCTTGGCTTTTGAAGCACAATTAACCCTTTACAACACAATCCTGATTTTTAAAGACCCGGAGGAAGCCTTATGAAAACATTGTAGGAAAGGGATTAAATGCTGGTAACCAGCATTTTTTTCCTTTTCCAATAATATTTTCTACCCTCTCAAATAAATTTCCATCATTTGAGTACTAGATCTTTATTCTATACGGCATTAATTGTCATCTGCAAATCCTTTTAATTTGGATCAGTCAAAGATTCTGTCTTGTGCTAAGAAGATAATTACATACCTTTCAGCAAAGTGTCGATCTAGATCAGACTGCAATGAACATGCAGTCTGATCTTGAATTTGAACTCTCTTATATTTGATATTTAAAGACATAACACTGGAGTGGCTGTCTTGAAAATACTTGAATATTACCCAAGGCTGAAATTAACAGCGGCTCAACGTAGATCTCTCTGCACGATCGCCCTCGGCAAATAGCGGATTACAAATAGATCTATAAATATCTGCTTTAAAACGTCTTGTGTCGTACTTTTGCTTTCATTTTATGCCTTCACACAGCTGTAGTTTTGTGAAAGAAACGTGATTCACCTTTTTTGATTTAACTCTGTCAAAAAAGCATGATTCTATTGAATACGAAACCGAAAGTAGGTTGAACCATCAACCTGTTTACCTGCGCTGAACACGATCTCTTCTTTACTGTGGCCTATTCATAGTCACATATTGTTCTCTGATCGACTACCGAAATTTTCAAATCGCTCGGACTTTTTAAATCTTACTTCATCATTCGTAATTGCTTCGTGTATCTCTCCACATACTGCGATGAAAAGGCGATAAATTTACGGTACACCCCGGAAGTGATGAACTCTCGCGGTCACGTGACGAGACTTACGGACCCTATAGCGTTGAAAACATTGGTAACCTGGTTTCTCCTTTTTTAGCTCACCTGAGCATGAAGTGCTCAAAGTGAGCTATTGTGATAGTGCTGTGTCTGTCAACAATTTTTTACCTTGTGTACGCTCTACAGGCCACATTTTTTGTCTGATACTCGTGAAACTTTATCAAAATGTTTGCCTTGATAAAATCTCGCATAAGTTTGAAAATTGGTCATGTCAGGTCAAAAACTAGGTCACTAGGTCAAATCTTAGAAAAACCTTGTGTACGCTCTAGAGGCCACATTTTCAATCCGATACTCAAGAAACTTGGTCAGAATGTTTGCCCCAATGATATCCAAGACAAGTTCAAAAATGGGTGATGTTGGGTCAAAAACTAGGTCACAAGGTCAAATCTTAAAAAAACCTTGTGTACGCTCTAGAGGCCACATTTTCAGTCCAAAACTCTTGAAAGTTGGTCAGAATATTTGTCTTGATGATATCTTGGATGAATTTGAAAATGGGTCATGTTGGGTCAAAAACTAGGCTACCATGTCAAATCTTAGAAAAACCTTGTACACTGTACTGGGTAATATTCAACAAACATGCATACCAAGTTGTTTTGACTTGAGATGACAGTTATATTCCTGACAAGCAGTAAATGATGTAAAAATGACAATCAAAGGGAAACAAGAGATGTTTGTAAAACATGTATGCCCCCTAATGGCATCCAATTCTAAATATAACATGTGATTATAAACTGTTAAGTTCAAAGTGTAAAAACAAACAAAGGGTAATTACTCAAAAATTATTAATGATAAATTAACAATTCTTGGGCACTGCACTTCCCATTTATGTGAACTATCAACTTTTAAAGTTTCATGATTTTACCCAACATACTTTTTGAGTTATGCTCCTGAAAAAAAATTAAGTTAAAAAATCAACAAAGGGCAATAACTGCAAAAATATAATGGGCAGAGTTATGGTTCTTGTGCATTGCACTTCTACTGAGTAAGATCTATCCACATATAAAGTTTCAAGATGATACCTGAAAAACCTTTGAGTTATACTCCAGACAAAAACTAAGTATGAAAATCAACAAAGGGCAATAACTGCAAAAATATGGTGGGCAGAGTTATGGTTCTTGTGCACTGCACTTCTCCTTAATAAGATTAATCCACCTATGAGGTTTCAAGGTGATACCTGAAATACTTTTTGAGTTATGCTCCGGACAAAAATTAAGTATGAAAATCAACAAAGGGCAATAACTCCAAAAATATGATGGGCAGGGTTATGGTACTTGTGCACTGCACTTCTCCTTAATAAGATTAATCTACCTATGAGGTTTCAAGGTGATACCTGAAATACTTTTTGAGTTATGCTCCAGACAAAAGTTAAGTATGAAAATCAACAAAGGACAATAACTCCATAAATATGATGGACAGAGTTATGATTCTTATGCACTGCACTTCTCCTTAATGAGATCTATCCACCTATGTAGTTTCAAGATGATACCTGAAATATTTTTGAGTTATGCTCCGGACAAAACTGTGGTCTATGGACCGACCGACGGACAGACCGACATGTGCAAAGCAATATACCCCACTTCTTCCAAGGGGGGCATAATAATTTGAAGATAGAACATGGTAGAGTTACAATTCTTGCGCAATGCACTTCCAAAGGCAAATAAACATAACATATTTTAAGTCATTCCTACTTAAGATGACAAAGTTTTGCTCCTGACAAGCAAGAAATGCTATAAAAATGAGGATCAAAAGGTGAATAATCTGTGCTAGGAAGAGTTACTGTTCTTGTGCACTAAACTTTGTAATTTTTTAACAATCATGCATACCAAATTTGCAGATGTTCAGACTAAAGATGACAATGTTCCGGACAATCAGAAAATACTGTAAAAATAATGATAAGAGAGAAGAAGAGTTATGGTTCTTTCGCACTGCACTCCGTATTATAGCAACAAACACAAATGCCAAGTTTCAAGTTAATCAGACTGTAGATGACAAAAGTTATGCTCCGAACAAAGAACTATTCTACAAAACTTACAATTTCAAGGGCAGATAACTCAAGTTGTTCTGTTCAGATTAGACCCATAATTAAAATATATATTTTGACCAAGTTTAGCTCTGATTGGGTAAAAATTGTAGATGCTAGAGAGTAAACAAAGTCAAATTTAGCCATTTTTTCTAATTGAAGGGCAAATAACTCCAGTCATTCTGGTCAGATTATACACATTATAACACTCATCCAAGATCTTATGTTCATATATATTTTAACCAAGTATGGTGCTGATTGGTTTATACTTGTAATTAGCATTCTCCCTAAGAATCATGCAGATGGTGATAAGTGACTAGTCACAGAATTCATTGGTTTTACCCTCATTCCATCAGACTTGTTGAAAAACTTTCCCAAAACAAAGCATTCCCATTTTCTGACAGTGGTTACCATGGAAACGAGAAATCAAAATTTCACGGAAATTGGTCGAAAGTTATCAGTCAAAAAATTGAAAAATGACACTTTTTAGGGTGGTTTTTGACAAATCATTAATATTCAGATTATCTAAACTACTTCTTATATTACATAAAGGACATGAGTAGTACTCAAAATTACATTGAAAAATATAAAATGTCACTTGCATTGTCTTGCATAGCAACATAAGTTTAGCCATAGAAACCAGTTTTTCAAACTTCCAATTTTGAACATTTTCAAACCAAATTATCTTCTAACAGCAAAGGTGCATATGAAAAATACATATAGGGCCTAAATGATCAACATTTGATTTTTCATGGCCAACAATAAAAAAACTCAAAATGTTTATAATTTTTGTTACCATGGCAACAAAAGTATTGACCTGTCAGTGATTTTGCAAAAAAGTGGCAATTTCAATGCAAATTTTCTCCCTTCTGCAAAGAGAAATATTTACAGTGTATTTACATACTAAATGATCCACATCTGTTCAACCAATAAAGAAAAAAAAAGTTCTGCAACAATCCAAATATTAGTTACCATGGCAACAAAACTATCCAACAGTTTGCGACTTTAACAAAAATCAGCACATTCAAAGTAAACTACCGCCCATTTAGATAATCTATACTACTACTTATGTTAAAAGGAGGACATGAGTAGTACTCGAAATTACATAGAAAAATAAAAAATGTCACTTGCATTGTCTTGCATAGCAACATAAGTTTAGCCATAGAAACCAGTTTTTCAAACTTCCAATTTTGAACATTTTCAAACCAAATTATCTTCTAACAGCAAAGGTGCATATGAAAAATACATATAGTACTCAAACGAGCAACATCTGATTTTTCAAAGCAAACAATAAAAAAACTCAAAACATCTATAACTTTTGTTACCATGGCAACAAAAGTATTGACCCGTCAGTGATTTTGCAAAAAAGTGGCAATTTCAACGCAAATTAATTCCCTTCTGCAAAGAGAAACATTTACAGTGTGTTTATGTATTAAATGATCTACATCTGTTCAACCAATAAAGACAAAATTAAGGTCTGCAACAATCCAAATATTAGTTACCATGGCAACCAAACTAACCAACAGTTCGCGATTTTAGCAAAAATCAGCACATTCAAAGTAAACTACTGCCCTTTTAGATTATCTAAACTACTACTTATGTCAAAAGGACGGCATGAGTAGTACTCAAAATTATATAGAAAAATATAAAATGTCACTTGCATTGTGTTGCATAGCAACAGAAGTTTAGCCATAGAAACCAGTTTTTCAAACTTCCTATTTTGAACATTTTCACACCAAATTATCTTCTAACAGCAAAGGTGCATATGAAAAATACATATACAGTAGATTCCGCTTATTTGCAAGTCCTATTTGTCAGAGAAAATGTTGCGAATAAGCGGTCGGCCCGATAATCCGATGGCTCTTTTCAGACCGGAAGTCAAACCAGAGTTGCAGACGATCGTTTCGTTCTAATGACAGACGTTCAGCTCTTGCTTCCCGATCATTTGATTAATGTTCATAACTTTTCAAATATATGTATTTCAAACAAAACAAGTTTAAAAAAATCATTTGTTTGCTTACTTTATTTACCTATCAAGTGCACAAAGCACCAGAAACGATCCTGGCTGTTAGCCATGGTGATGCCTCGTTTGACATAAAATTCAACACCAACTTTTTGTCAACACAGGTTTCGACGCATATCTCCAGCTTCCGGTTATCTAACATTTACCTCATGTGTACATGTACACTGTTACACAACATGATCGTGTACTGTGCACCTGTATAAACCCCGACTCGCCACCTGTTAGGTTGAATGGGTGGGTAAATTTTGTGTGACGTCATAGACTGATTGCCGCGCAGATGATTCTATTGTAATGCATCAATTTAGGCCATACCATTCAAAGCAGACCTAAATAAGAAACGGGTTTCTGTGTTTTTCACAGTTTACATTCGGCACACCTTACTTTCACGCCTGTGGTCAAATTGTTTGTCACAAATTGGATTATCAACGAGACACTAACAAACAGTTAAGTTTTTTTTCCCCTAGTGTGTAATTATCTGATCGGTGATAGGCTGTTTCGATCGGTCTTTCTTGTAATGGGTAAAGTGCCGAATTCGTCTGTAGTTGCTTTCGGGGAGCGTAGATAAAGATCGGACTGCACAGAATGTGTAGTCTGATCATAGAACGTCTATGTTCGTTTTTTTTTTTTCCTCAAGTTATACCAAGACAAGATTTAAGTACATGTAGTCATCTTTTCGCCAATTTTCCTGCCCTAAGATTACCATTTTATTAATCAGTGCTCTTGGTGGTGGATGTACAGCCTGGTACCCGAAATCTCGCGTACCGTCCAATAGTTTGAAAATCAGCAACCAGTGAAGCTCCATATTCAGAATGTCGGCCATTTGCAGATGTATTGTAACCGTTATTACACTTTCTTAAATGAAAAGAATAACATGAAATACGCCAAGAATTTTTATCTTAAATGATTAAATTATGAAAACGATCATGTCGGACTCGTCGTTTGTATACTGCTACATTAGTTTTTAATCTGCGATTCTCTGTACACATTGAAATTCGACTTTTATCTTTTTGAGTAGATCTAACCTTTTTTTTTTCCCGGACAGATTGAAATTTTTTGCTGTCTTATCCCACGGAATTGCTAATAAACACTAGAATTTCGAATCATGTGCTAATTTTTCGTTGCAAAAAACCGAAATGTTCTATTTACGGGATCCCGATTAAGCGTTGAAATTTACCTTGTCTAAATAGGAAATGGATCAGTGCAGGACCAAATCTTGCAAATAACCGAAAATCCCGATAAACAGGGTTGCGATTAAGTGGAATCCACTGTAGTACTCAAACGAGCAACATCTGATTTTTCAAAGCCAACAATAAAAAAACTCAAAATATCTATAACTTTTGTTACCATGGCAACAAAAGTATTGACCCGTCAGTGATTTTGCAAAAAAGTGGCAATTTCAACACAAATTAATTCCCTTCTACAAAGAGAAACATTTACAGTGTATTCATGTATTAAATGATCTACATCTGTTCAACCAATAAAGACAAAATTAAGGTCTGCAACAATCCAAATATTAGTTACCATGGCAACCAAACTAACCAACAGTTTGCGATTTTAGCAAAAATCAGCACATTCAAAGTAAACTACTGCCTTTTTAGATTATCTATACTACTACTTATGTCAAAAGGACGGCATGAGTAGAACTCGAAATTACATAGGAAAATATTGAAAAATATAAAATGTCACTTGCATTGTGTTGCGTAGCAACAAAAGTTTAGCCAAAGAAACCTATTTTTCAAACTTCCAATTTTGAAGATTTTCAAGCCAAATTATCTTCTAACAGCAAAGGTGCATATGAAGAATACATATAGTGCCTAAACGAGCAACATCTGATTTTTCACAGCCAACAATGAAAAAACTCAAAATGCTAATACATGTAATTGTTGTAACCATGGCAACAAAACTATTGACCCGTCAGTGTTTCTTAAAAAAAAGTGTCAATTTTAGAGCAAATTATCTCGCTTCTGCTAGGAAAAATATTTACAGTGTATTTACGTATTGAATGGATCCACATCTGTTCAACCAATACAGAAAAATCTAAGTTCTGCAACAATCCAAATATTAGTTTCCATGGCAACTAAACTATCCAACATTTTGCGATTTTAACAAAAAGCAGCACATTCAAAGTAAACTACCGCCCATTAACAAAGGATTACATTGATAAGTAATACTTACTTAAATTACCTACATCTGTTTGTCAATATTAAAATGTAAAGGAAAAAACTGTTGGCCCAGTCATGTTGCCATGGCAACCAAATTAATGAACCATAACAAATAACAGCTTGTTCAAAGCAAATTAACCCCTTCCAGCTAAGAAGCATCTGAATAAATTAAACCTACTTTAAATGACTAATATGTGTTATGCACATACAAAAGATAAAAAGTATTCAACACCTCAGAATAAAAATGTTACCATGGCAACAGAATAGTAAACTCATCGCCATAAAAGTATGGAAAATAACAAAATATCAAAGGGCAATAATTCTTGAATATGCAATAAAGAGTTATGGTTCTTATGCACCACACTTCTCGTTGATGAGATCTATCCATCTGTAAAGTTTCATGTTTATCCCTCAAATAGTTTTTGTGTTATGCTCTAGACAAAATTTAAGTGAGAAAATAAAGGGCAATAACCCTTAAAATATGCAATCAAGAGTTATGGTTCTTATGCACTGCACCTCTCTTTTACAAGATCTATCCATCTCTTTAGTTTCATTTTTATATCTCAAATAGTTTTTGAGTTGTGCTCCATACAAGAAATTGGGATGTGAAGAGGGATAGACAGAATGGAGGAAGAATGGATAGACAGACAGAAAGACAGACAGACAGATGGATGGCTACTATTACCATATACATAGCTGCCTTTTTGGCGGGAGATATGCTACTTTATGAATGAAAACTAACATGCCAGGAACTACTAGTATGTATAGAGGGGTATGAACATTCTTAATTGTTGGTCATTCTATTTGATAGATAATTGTATTTTCTCAATTTTACAGATATGTTGCCACTTTGACTGCCATGGTAACCTGGAGTATGATATGATATGCTCATTGTTATTTTTTTCATGGACAACACATTAGATTAATAACGATTTTTAAAACCAAGTTATCCAGTTTACTTATTCTTGTTTCTACAATTATGCCTTTAAAATAAGCAAAAATTGCAGTTTTATGCCAGTGTCGAGATTAAGGTTGCCATAGAAACCAGAGTTTTTTAAGCAATAAAATTCTTTCTAAAAAATTCTGAAGAGGATCATGGCAGAATCATTTCTGTGAAATTTCATCAAATTTGGATGGGTAGTTTCAGAGAAGAAGATGTTTGAAATAAAATTTAACATATGCACACATGTATCACGCATGTGTACGCACACACGCACACACAGACAGACACACAGACGCAAGACAGATACCTGGCCATGACATAAGCCCGCTGGCCTTCTGCCAGTGGAGCTAATGAAACTAACATGCCATGAACTATATATAGAGGGGTATGAAGATTCTAAATTGTTGTTCATTATATTCGACAGATAATGGTATTTTCTCAATTTTACCGATACATTGCCACTTTGGCTGCCATGGTTACCTAGAGTATGATATGATATGCTCATTGTTATTTTTTCATCGACAACATGTTAGATCAGTAGCTATTTCTAAAACCAAAGTTATTCAATTTACTTACTCTAGTCTCTACAATTTTGCCATGAAAATAACAAAAAATTGCAATTTTATGCCAGTGTCGAGATTCAGGTTGCTATGGAAACCAAATTTAGACACAAAACCAAAATATCTTGTATGCAGCTTTTCAAATTTGTATTAATTCTTTATATGTCATATTAACTGATGTTCAAATAATTGTTTTTAGTGGTAATTTTTTTGCATAAAACACAGCATTTTCCAAATTTTACAAATGTGTTGTCACTTAGGTTGCCATGGTAACCTGACCTAAAAACATTTTGACCTTTTTTATTTTTTTATTTGTGACCCAATACATTAGTCTTTATGCCCAATATTGAAACCTTAAATCCTAGCTTTGCTGTTAGGAGATAATTGAGATAGAAATTTGTCAATTTAAGCCACCAGCAGAAATGCAAAATACAGCCTTTGTTCGTTGCCATAGAAACACATTCTGCAAGCTTATTTTTGCTATTGCATTCTTGATATTGTAAGCCAATACATGGGTGATTATGTTATAATAACACAACTGACTGGACTTTTGATGACAAATATGTTGTATTAACTTCAAAGTGCTTAATTTTTCAAGTTTTAAAAAGCAAAAAATATGCCTCTGGGGGCAAAACTTTCTGTGGCCGTTGCCATGGTAACAGCATGACAATAAAAGTTTCCCTTTGGCTTTTGAACTTTTGTGACTAAAGGAATCAATTGCACTAACTTTTTTTGGTATTCTGAAAAAGTCACTTATCACCATTTCTACAGGGCCTGCATGATTCTTAGGGAGAATGCTAGGTAAATGCTAGAGTGTTAAGAAAGTCAAATATATCAATTTTTCCAATTCAAGGGCAAGTAACTCCAGTCATTCCGGTCCAATTAGAACCATTATTAAAGTAATTAGAAATCTTATGCTTGTATATTTTGCCCAAGTTTGGTGCTGATTGGATAATATTTGTAAATGCTACAGTGTAAACAAAACAAGAGGACCATGATGGTCCTATATCGCTCACCTGAGTACTAAGCTGTAAAATCAAACTTGTGACCCCTGGGCAGGGCCAATTTTGACCCCAGGGGCATCCTAAGAAAAAAAACTTGCTAGAGGTACACTAGGAGATGCAACTTAAAAAATATCAAAGCTCTATACCTTCTAGTTTCAGAGAAGTAGAATTTTAAAGTTTTCTTTCTTTGTTCATATGTTTCGAACTTGTGACCCCTGGGCAGGGCAAGTTAAGACCCCAGGGGCATCGTATGAAGAAACTTTGTAGAAGTCCATTAAAGGATGCTACATACCAAATATCAAAGCTCTACGCCTTCTAGTTTCAGAGAAGAATAATATTGACATTTTCCTTCTTTGTTCCTATGTTTTGAACTTGTGACCTATGGGGCAGGGCAAGTTTTGACCCCAGGGGCATCATATGAACAAACATTGTAGAAGTCCACTAGGAGATCCTATTTACCAAATATAAAAGCACTACATATTCTAGTTTCAGACTAGAAAATTTTTCAATTTTTCCTTCTTTATTTCTATGTATTAAAAATGTGACCCCTGGGGTGGGGCCAGTTTTGACCCCAGGGACATCATATGAACAATCTTGGTAGAGGTCTACTAAGAGATGCTACATACCAAATATCAAAGCCCTGAACCTTCTAGTTTCCGAGAAGAAGAATTTCAAAGTTTTCCTTCTTTGTTCCTATGTTTCAAAATTGTGACCCCCGGGGCGGGCCAGTTTTGACCCCAGGGACATCATATGAACAATCTTGGTAGAGATCCACTAGGAGATGCTACATACCAAATATCAAAGCTCTGCACCATCTAGTTTCAGAGAAGAATAATTTTAAAGTTTTCCTTCTTTGTTCTTATGTTTCAAAATTGTGACCCCCGGGGCGGGGCCAGTTTTGACCCCAGGGACATCATATGAACAATCTTGGTAGAGGTCCACTAGGAGATGCTACACACCAAATATCAAAGCTCTACATATTCTAGTTTCACAGAAGAAGATTTTCAAAGTTTTCCTTCTTTGTTCCTATGTTTCAGAATTTTGACCCCCGGGGCGGGGCCAGTTATGACCCCAGGGACATCATATGAACAATCTTGGTAGAGGTCTACTAGGAAATGTTACATACCAAATATCAAAGCTCTGCACCTTCTAGTTTCAGAGAAGAAGAATTTCAAAGTTTTCCTTCTGTGTTCCTATGTTTCAAAATTGTGACCCCCCCGGGGCTGGGCCAAGTTTGACCCCAGGGACATCATATGAACAATCTTGGTAGAGGTCCACTAGGAGATGCTACACACCAAATATCAAAGCTCTATGTGTTCTAGTTTCAGAGAAGATGATTTTCAAAGTTTTCCTTCTTTGTTCCTATGTTTCAGAATTTTGACCCCCGGGGCGGGGCCAGTTTTGACCCCAGGGACATCATATGAACAATCTTGGTAGAGGTCCACTAGGAAATGTTACATACCAAATATCAAAGCTCTGCACCTTCTAGTTTCAGAGAAGAAGAATTTTAAAGTTTTCCTTCTTTGTTCCCATGTTTCAAAATTGTGACCCCCGGGGCGGGGTCAGTTTTGACCCCAGGGACATCATATGAACAATCTTTGTAGAGGTCCACTAGGAGATGCTACATACCAAATATGAAAGCCCTGCACCTTCTAGTTTTAGAGTAGAAGAATTTTAAAGTTTTCCTTCCCTGTTCCTATGTTCCAAACTTGTGACCCCCCGGGCGGGGCCAGATTTGACCCCAGGGACATCATATGAACAATCTTGGTAGAGGTCCACTAGGAAATGTTACATACCAAATATCAAAGCTCTGCACCTTCTAGTTTCAAAGAAGAAAAATTTTAAAGTTTTCCTTCTTTGTTCCTATGTTTCAAACTTGTGATCCCCGGGGCGGGGCCAGTTTTGACCCCAGGGACATCATATGAAAAATCTTGGTAGAGGTCCACTAGGAGATGCTACATACCAAATATCAAAGCACGGCACCTTCTAGTTTCAGAGAAGAAGAATGTTAAAGTTTACCTTCTTTGTTCCTATGTTCCAAACTTGTGACCCCCAGGGCCAGGCCAGTTTTGACCCCTGGGACATCATATGAACAATCTTGGTAGAGGTACATTAGGAGATGCTACATACCAAATATCAAAGCTCTACGCCTTCTACTTTCGGAGAAGAAGATTTTCAAAGATTTTGCTATTTTTTTCCTTTCGGTTGCCATGGCAACCAGAAATATTGGTGGAATTCAATCTCTTGAACAACTTTGGAAGAGCTTCACCCAAGGAACATCCCTGCCAAGTTTCATGAAGATTGGCCCAGTGGTTTAGGAGGAGAAGATGTTTAAAGAAATTGTGGACGACGGACGACGGACATCGGACGCCGGACATTGGGCGATCACAAAAGCTCACCATGAGCACTTCGTGCTCAGGTGAGCTAAAAATGTGAATGGATTGACGACGGACAGATGAAGGACGGTGGGTGATCAAAATAGCTCATCCTGAGTACTTTGTGCTTATGTGAGCTAAAAATATGCATGAATTCTTTCAATCAGGTTCAATAATCAGATATATTTTTTAAAGAAAGTCACTGTTGCTAGGATTAACTATTTACCACACAATGATGACTTTTAACAACATTGAGCAATAAGCCCTTTGAAAACAATGTGGGAAAAGGAGAAAATGCTGGTAACCAGCATTTTCTCCTTTTCCCACAAAGTTTTCCACCCAATCAAAGAAAAATTGCATTGTTGTGGCCACTATGAAATTGTTGTCTGCTAATGCTTTCAATTTGGACAGGTATAAAATTTTGTTGTGTCGTAAAAGGTTAAAGATCTCCATGGGGACAGCAAAACAAGAGACAAACAATAAAGAAAAGCAAGGGAAAAAAAAATCAATCTGTGGTCACTATGGTCAGCCTTAGTTGTAATAATCATCTATAATCTCCATGTAAGAAAAATGGCAGTAAGTGGAATTATACCCTAACACCAGGCCATTCACCGCATCTCTTTTATGCCAAACAACAAAATCTTAGAATCAGGCTAAAACAAATTATATATGTGGTTTCAGTTACCCAACTGTGTTTAATTTTAAGGGGTGACCTTAATCATTTTTTTCACCAGTTGATTTTCTGATAATTCATCACACCATAATATCCCTTACTGAAGCCTGCCAAGCTTTCTTTTTAGCTCACCTGAGCACATAGTGCTCAGGGTGAGCTATTGTGATCGATCGTTGTCCGGCGTCCGTCCGTCCGTCCGTCCGTGAACAATTACTTAAAAATTCTTCTCCTCTGAAACCGCCCAACAGATTTCAGTGAAACTTCACAGAAATGATCCTTAGGTGATGCACTTTCAAAATACTTCAAAGATTTGAATTCCATGGAGAACTCTGGTTGCCATGGCAACCGAGAGAAAAAACTTTAAAAATCTTCTTGTCCCAAACCGTAAGGGCTAGAGCTCTCATATTTGGCATGTAGCATCATCTAGTGACCCTCTACCAAAATACTTCAAATTATGGCTCTAGTGTTGAAAATGGCCCTATGTTGTGGGTTCTTGGATTTCACATGGAGATAAAGAAGGAAATCTTTAAAAATTTTCTTGTCCCAAACCATAAAGGCTAGAGCTCTCATATATGGCATGTAGTATCATCTAGTGGCCCTCTATTAAAATACTTCAAATAATGGCCCTAGTGTAGAAATTGGCCCTATGTTGTTGGTTCTCGGATTTCACATAGAGATAAAGAAGGAAATCTTTAAAAATCTTCTTGTCCCAAACCGTAAGGGCTAGAGCTTTCATATTTGGCATGTAGCATCATCTAGTGACCCTCTACCAAAATACTTCAAATTATGACCCTAGTTTGAAAATGGCCCTATGTTGTGGGTTCTCGGATTTCACATAGAGATAAAGAAGGAAATCTTTAAAAATTTTCTTGTCCAAAACCATAAGGGCTAGAGCTCTCATATATGGCATGTAGTATCATTTAGTGGCCCTCTACCAAAATTCTTCAAATAATGGCCCTTGTGTGGAAATTGGCCCTATGTTGTGGGTTCTCCAATTCCACATAGAGATAAAGAAGGAAATCTGTAAAAAACTTTATGTCCCAAACCTTAAGGGCTAGAGCTTTCATATTTGGCATGCAGCATCATCTAGTGGCCCTCTACCAAAATACTTCAAATTATGGCCCTAGTGTTGAAAATGGCCCTATGTTGTGGGTTCTTGGATTTCACATAGAGATAAAGAAGGAAATCTTTAAAAATCTTCTTGTCCCAAACCATAAAGGCTAGAGCTCTCATATATGGCATGTAGTATCATCTAGTGGCCCTCTATTTAAATACTTCAAATAATGGCCCTAGTATGAAAATTGGCCCTATGTTGTGGGTTCTCGGATTTCACATAGAGATAAAGAAGGAAATCTTCAAAAATCTTCTTGTCCCAAACCTTAAGGGCTAGAGCTTTCATATTTGGCATGTAGCATCATCTAGTGGCCCTCTACCAAAATACTTCAAATTATGGCGCTAGTGTTGAAAATAGCCCTATGTTGTGGGTTCTCGGATTTCACATAGAGATAAAGAAGGAAATCTTTAAAAATCTTCTTGTCCCAAACCATAAAGGCTAGAGCTCTCATATATGGCATGTAGTATCATCTAGTGGCCCTCTACCAAAAGACTTCAAATAATGGCCCTAGTGTAGAAATTGGCCCTATGCTGTGGCTTCTCGGATTTCACATAGAGATAAAGAAGGAAATCTTTAAAAATCGTCTTGTCCCAAACCGTAAGGGCTAGAGCTCTCATATTTGGCATGTAGCATCATCTAGTGGCCCTCTACCAAAATACTTCAAATTATGGCCCTAGTTTGAAAATGGCCCCATGTTGTGGGTTCTCGGATTTCACATAGAGATAAAGAAGGAAATCTTTAAAAATCTTCTTGTCCCAAACCATAAGGGCTAGAGCTCTCATATATGGCATGTAGTATCATCTAGTGGCCCTCTACCAAAATACTTCAAATAATGGCCCTAGTGTGGAAATTGGCCCTATGTTATGGGTTCTCCGATTTCACATAGAGATAAAGAAGGAAATCTGTAAAAAACTTCTTGTCCCAAACCATAAGGCTAGAGCTTTCATATTTGGCATGTAGCATCATCTAGTGACCCTCTACCAAAATACTTCAAATTATATCCCTAGTGTTGAAAATGGCCCTATGTTGTGGGTCCTCAGATTTCACATAATGATAAAGAAGGAAATCTGTAAAAATCTTCTTGTCCCAAACCTTAAGGGCTAGAGCTTTCATATTTGGCATGTAGCATCATCTAGTGACCCTCTACCAAAATACGTCAAATTATGGCCCTAGTGTGGAAAATGGTCCTATGTTGTGGGTTCTCGGATTTCACATAGAGATAAAGAAGGAAATCTTTAAATATCTTCTTGTCCCAAACCATAAGGGCTAGAGCTCTCATATATGGCATGTAGTATCATTTAGTGGCCCTCTACCAAAATACTTCAAATAATGGCCCTAGTGTGGAAATTGGCCCTATGTTGTGGGTTCTCAGATTTCACATAGAGATAAAGAAGGAAATCTTCAAAAATCTTCTTGTCCCAAACCTTAAGGGCTAGAGCTTTCATATTTGGCATGTAGCATCATCTAGTGGCCCTCTACCAAAATACTTCAAATTAAGGCTCTAGTTAGCTCACCTGAGCACATCGTGCTCAGGGTGAGCTATTGTGATAGATCGTTTTCCGGCGTCCGTCCGTCCGTGTGTCCGTCCGTCCGTGAACAATTACAAAAAAAATCTTCTCCTCTGAAACTGCCGATCAGATTTCAATGAAACTTCACAGAAATGATCCTTAGGTGATGCCCTTTCAGAATACTTCAAAGATTTGAATTCCATGAAGAACTCTGGTTGCCATGGCAACCGAAAGAAAAAACTTTAAAAATCTTCTTGTTCAAGAGATTAAATTCCACCCATAACTCTGGTTGCCATGGCAACCAAAATGAAAAAAATCGCAAAATCTTCGAAAATCTTCTTCTCTGAAACTAGAAGGCGTAGAGCTTTGATATTTGGTATGTAGCATCTCCTAGTGGACCTCTACCAAGATTGTTCATATGATGCCCCTGGGGTCAAAACTGGCCCCACTCCGGGGGTCACAAGTTTGTAACATCGGAATAAAGAATGAAAACTTTAAAATTCTTCAACTCTGAAACTAGAAAGTGCAGAGCTTTGATATTTGGTGTGTAGCAATGCCTAGTGGACCTCTACCAAGATTGTTCATATAATGCTCCTGGGGTCAAAACTGGCCCCTCCCCGGGGGTCACAAGTTTGTAACACAGGAACAAAGAAGGAAAACTTTAAAAATTCTTCTTCTCTGAAACTAGAAAGTGCAGAGCTTTGATATTTGTTATGTAGCATCATCTAGTAGACCTCTACCAAGATTGTTCATTATCTGATCCCATTGGAGGCTCCAATCTGTATCAGTTTTAACCTCATTTCCAAGGAAAAACAATATTATCAGTCTTACCTTTTAACCTAAAGCTTTGGAATAGGCAGGGACGCCCAGCCACTCAATATCATATTTTATGCACATTATAAATGACACATATTTTTTTCATTTAAAAACTTCTTTTTATCAAACCAGCATTGAGTTTAAACCTTTTTATCACATTCTTAAATCTTATCATTTAAAACTTTTGAGTATATAGGGATTACCCTGTAACTCGATAATGCCCTTTATGCATTCTTCTTAATTCAGTTATCATTTAAAACATTTGAGTATATAGGGATTGCCCTGTAACTCAATGATGCCCTTTATGCATTAAATTTTCTTAATTCAATTCTTTTATTGTCATTCAAACTTTATTCAGTTTAAACAACTCCACGTTTATTATCTTTTACCATAGATATGCGCGCTAAATGACCGAAGTTGTCGATGCGCCATAAAAAAAACAACATTCATTCATTCAAGATTGTTCATATGATGTCCCTGGGGTCAAAACTGGCCCCACCTCGGGGGTCACAAGTTCGAAACATAGGAACAAAGAAGGAAAAGTTTAAAAATTCTTCTTCTCTGAAACTAGAAGGCATAGAGCTTTGATATTTGGTATGTAGGATCTCCTAGTGGACTTCTACAAAGTTTCTTCATACGATGCCCCTGGGATCAAAACTTGCCCTGGCCCAGGGGTCACAAGTTCGAAACATGGGAACAAAGAAGGAAAACTATAAAATTCTACGTCTCTGAAACTATTTTGTAAGTAGCATCTCTTAGTGAACCTCTACCACGTTTTTTCTTAGGATGCCCCTGGGGTCAAAACTGGCCCTGCCCCGGGGGTCACAAATTTGATTTTACTGCTTAGTACTCAGGTGAGCGATATAGGACCATCATGGTCCTCTTGTTAACTAAAACTGGACTAAACAGATGGCTAATCCTTCGATAAAGCTTAAATAGATCAGCTGGAATGATAGGTTTTGTACGGTTTGTATTGAAGTTTGATGCCATTTAACAGCTTAGGTCAAATAATGGTGGTCAGTGACACACCCATGTGTTTCCTGGCTTTCCCACACCAGTGCTGACACAATGTCACTGACTACTTTTCTCACATGCATCAGAGGTAAGAGGCAAAAAATTGCCAAAAAAGGAAGTTAGCCACAACCGGATATCGAACCCACAACCTCCAGGTCGCAATGAACTGAAGGCATCAACATTATCCCGATTTGATTACTTTACAAATCCATGTTGTTAATTCCATCCAAATATACCCATATACATGTACACATACATTGTACTTCTGACAACACTATAAATTTCAAGCCGCACAACTTGTCAAGTAACTTGGAAAATTTTAGAGTGAAAAAGAAAAATTAAGACCATGTCCCACTGAAATAAATGCAGCTTAATGACCAAATGAATCATAATCAGCAGTAAAATCAATATTTTGCATTTAGTATGGCAGGTTTAGCAGATGGTAGATTTATGTTATTGTCACTCGCATAAAATGTGATTTCCTTTTCACCTCTATTAACCCATTACCACACAATCCCTACTTTTGACGACCCTAAGAAAGAAGCTGTTAGAAAAAACATTGTGGGAAAAGGAGAAAATGCTTTTCCCACAATGTTTTCTACCCTTCACAAAACAAATTTCGAATTTTCAGTCACTATTATTTTGTCGTCCGCAAATGCTTTCGATTTGGACAAACCTACAATTTTGTCGATTGGTAAAGAGTTAATCACCCCTGGGGAATGTTTGGAAAAAAATAATAAATAATCTCATGATAAAGAGAAATAGTATTCCCACCTACCAATCAAAGCGTTGAGAATGCTGAAGTAGTATTTGTCAAGGGAACCCATTGTGTGGAATTAATAGTTTGAAAGAAACAGAGACATATTGTTCAAATATGGTCTTACAAGTAAACCCACTACGCAAATGAATACCTTTTCGGTTGAAGGGAGAGTACTCATGACAAAGTTTGGTTTATTTTTGTATAAGTGGTCTCCCTTTGATCATTAGGAGGAAGCAGGATTAACGCCCCTTAACAGTAGGATGCATGATGAATAGAAAGAACAATCTTGTTGATATATCAAACAAAAATAAGTCTGTTCCTGAAAATTATAATTTTGAAATATCTCTAACCTTTTACATTTACTTTCAAACATTTCAATCAATTATCTCGATCTACAAATATTCACGAGCAATCAAATGGAGTAGCGTGCAATCATAGGACGAACAAGCCATGGAACAAATTGGTTTTGGACTGTTAAAGCCCAGGGTCAGTTGGCAAATTTGTATCATTGCACCAATAAAAGGCTACGAACAAGAGAAGCTATTTTCAATCAAAAATATGTATCTCAACAATCAATGGCCTCGCCCAATGTATTTTAATATGCCATTTCAAATTACAAATCTTGAGTGCCACCGTAAAACTCATTTGCCTGAGAAAAAATGAGTTTAACTGGGTTTATTTCCTTTGGCTTTGCACAAAACAAGATACATGGTTATCAAAATTCAATCTTGAACTCATAGTGGTGTGGTCTTCGGCAAATACCACAAAAAGTATTGTAAACCACACACTCTTTTTTGTTTCGGCCTATATTTATCAAAAGCATTTTGATGACAAGTTACAGGATAAGAAATATGTTTGGAAAAAGAAAAAACAAGAGGGCCAAGATGGCCCTGGACCGCTCACCTGAATTTTTGAGATGACCATAGTCTATTTTTTTTTTTTTTTGAGGTATTGAAACATTGGAACCAAATTTATAATTTTGCCAAGCAATTTTCAAACGGTCACCTGTAAAAGTAATTTCGAAATCTGACCATCAGTTTCAAAAAGAAGAATTTTTAAGAATTCTTCATTTCTGTATAAGAGCAAGTAGCCCCCATCCACGAGAGCCATGTTTCTTGATGGATCAAAATTTACGAACAAGTTTTGAAAAGGGTCACCCAAGGAACATCTTTCTGAAATTATTTCAAAATCTGACCAGGGGTTTCAGCGAAGAGAGAATTTTAAAGAATTTCATCATGTCCGTATAGTGCAAGTAGCCCCCAATCACAAGAGCCATGTTTCTTGACGGATCAAAATTATATGTACAGCTTTTGGAAAGGGTCACCCAAGGAACATCTCTGTCAGATTATTTTAAAATCTGACCACGGGTTTCAGAGAAGAAGAATTTCTTCATTTCCATATAGTGCAAGTAGCCCCCATTCACTAGAGCCATGTTTCTTGGCCAATCAAAATTTCGCAAACAATTTTAGAAAAGGGTCACCCAAGGAACATCTCTGTGAAATTATTTCAAAATCTGACCAGGGGTTTCAAAGAAGAAGAATTTTTAAGAATTTCTTCATTTCTGTATAGTGCAAGTAGCCCCCATTCACCAGAGCCATGTTTCTTGACGGATCAAAATTTCGCGAACAATTTTTGAAAAGGGTCACCCAAGGAACAAGTCTGTGAAATTATTTCAAAATCTAACCAGCTGTTTCAGAGAAGAAGATTTTTAAAGAATTCCTTCATTTCTGTATAGTGCAAGAAGCCCCCATTCACCAGAGCCATGTTTCTTGACCAATCAAAATTTCGCGAACAATTTTTTAAAAGGGTCACCCAAGGAACAACTCTGTGAAATTATTTCAAAATCTGACCAGCGGTTTCAGAGAAGAAGAATTTTTAAGAATTTCTTCATTTCTGTATAGTGCAAGAAGCCCCCATTCACCAGAGCCACATTTTTTGACGGATCAAAATTTCACGAACAATTTTTGAAAAGGGTCACCCAAGGAACATATCTGTGAAATTATTTCAAAATCCGACCAGCGGTTTCAGAGGAGAAGATTTTTAAAGAATTCCTTGATTTCTGTATAGTGCAAGAAGCCCCCATTCACCAGAGCCATGTTTCTTGACCAATCAAAATTTCGCGAACAATTTTTTGAAAAGGGTCACCCAAGGAACAACTCTGTGAAATTATTTTAAAATCTGACCAGCGGTTTCAGAGAAGAAGATTTTTTAAGAATTCCGTCATTTCTGTATAGTGCAAGAAGCCCCCATTCACCAGAGCCACATTTTTTGACGGATCAAAATTTCACGAACATTTTTTGAAAAGGGTCACCCAAGGAACATATCTGTGAAATTATTTCAAAATCCAACCAGCGGTTTCAGAGGAGAAGATTTTTAAAGAATTCCTTCATTTCTGTATAGTACAAGAAGCCCCCATTCACCAGAGCCATGTTTCTTGACCAATCAAAATTTCGCGAACATTTTTGAAAAGGGTCACCCAAGGAACATATCTGTGAAATTATTTCAAAATCCGACCAGCGGTTTCAGAGGAGAAGATTTTTAAAGAATTTGCTAAAAAATTCCATTTGGTTGCCATGGCAACCAGAGTTTTTGATGGAATCAAATTCTGTGAACAATTTTTAAAGAGGACCTCCCAAGGAACATTCCTGCCAAGTTTGGTCCAAATCCGCCCAGCGGTTTAGGAGGAGTTGATGTTTAAAGAATTGTTGACGACGCATGACGGACGACGCACGACGGACGACGGACACCGGGTGATCCTAAAAGCTCCCCTTGAGCACGTTGTGCTCAGGTGAGCTAAAAAATCACAGATCAGATGCATCAGCTCCTTTTCTTTTTTGATATGAACAGTGGATGGACTGATTAACCCTTTACTACATAATTCAAACTTTTATCCTTCATACCAGCCCTATATAAGAAGCCTTTTCTTTGTGGAAAAAGGAGAAAATGCTGATCACAAGTATTTTCTCCTTTTCCCAAGACATTTTCTTTTACATTAGAGAACTTCAGCTCATTTGTATAAATTCTGAACTTCTTATAGGCCGATATTTTGAACTTGCAAGAGTTAAACATTTGTCATGAAATAAAGGGTTAGCTCTTTACCAAACGACAAAATCGTAGGCTTGTCCAAATTGAAAGCATTTGCAGATGACAATATAAAAGTGACTGAAAATTTGATTTTTTTTTTGTGAAAGGTAGAAAACATTGTGGGAAATGGAGAAAATGCTAGTTACCAGCATTTTCTCCTTTTCCCACAATGTTTTCCAAAGGCTTCTTTCTCAGGGTCTTTAAAAGTCAGGATTGTGTGATAATGGGTTAAGGTATATTTCATCTGGGATCATGTACTATTTGTTGCATCATTTGTCATTCTGTCCAACGCTATCACTTAAGTCATTCTGGTAAGCAAATTACTTGGGTAATAACCAAAGGTCTAATATTCTATGATATTAAATCATTTCTGTATCATTTGCCCTTTTTTAGCTCACCTGAGCACAACGTGCTCAAGGGGAGCTTTTAGGGTCACTGGCTGTCCGTCGTCCGTCGTGCGTCGTGCATCGTCCGTCGTCAACAATTCTTTAAACATCAACTCCTCCTAAACCACTGGGCCAATTTGGACCAAACTTGGCAGGAATGTTCCTTGGGAGGTCCTCTTTAAAAATTGTTCACAGAATTTGATTCCGTCAAAAACTCTGGTTGCCATGGCAACCAAATGGAATTTTTTAGCGAATTCTTTAAAAATCTTCTCCTCTGAAACCGCTGCTCGGATTTTGAAATTATTTCACAGATATGTTCCTTGGGTGACCCTTTTCAAAAAATGTTCGTGAAATTTTGATCCGTCAAAAATTGTGGCTCTGGTGAATGGGGGCTACTTGCACTATACATAAATAAAGGCATTCTTTAAAAATCTTCTTCTCTGAAACCGCTGGTCGGATTTTGAAATAATTTCACAGATATGTTCCTTGGGTGACCCTTTTCAAAAACTGTTCGTGAAATTTTGATCCGTCAAAAAACGTGGCTCTGGTGAATGGGGGCTACTTGCACTTTACAGAAATGAAGGAATTCTTAAAAAATCTTCTTCTCTGAAACCGCTGGTCAGATTTTGAAATAATTTCACAGAGTTGTTCCTTGGGTGACCCTTTTCAAAAATTGTTCGTGAAATTTTGATTGGTCAAGAAACATGGCTCTAGTGAATGGGGGCTACTTGCACTATACAGAAATCAAGGAATTCTTTAAAAATCCTCTTCTCTGAAACGGCTGGTCAGATTTTGAAATAATTTCACAGAGTTGTTCCTTGAGTGACCCTTTTCAAAAAATTGTTTGCGAAATTTTGATTGGTCAAGAAACATGGCTCTGGTGAATGGGGGCTACTTGCACCATACGGAAATGAGGTGATTCTTAAAAAATTTTCGTCTTTGAAACCGCTGGTCAGATTTTGAAATAATTTCTCAGGGATGTTCCTTGGGTGACCCTTTTCAAAAACTGTTTGCGAAATTTTGATTGGTCCAGAAAACATGGCTCTGGTGAATGGGGCCTACTTGCACTATACGGAAATGAAGAAATTTTTAAAAATTCTTCTTCTCTGAAACGGCTGGACAGATTTTGAAATGATTTCACAGAGATGATCCTTGGGTGACCCTTTTAAAAAATTGTTCACAAAATTTTGATCCGTCAAGAAACATGGCTCTGGTGAATTGGGGCTACTTGCACTACATGGAAATGAAGAAATTCTTGAAAATTCTTCTACTCTGAAACCCCTAGTCAGATTTTGAAATAATTTGACAGAGATTTTCCTTGGATGATCCTTGGTCTTGTGAATGGGGGCTACTTGCACTATATGGGCATGATGAAGTTCTTGAAAATTCTCTTTCTCTGAAATCCCTGGTCAGATTTTAAAAGAAATTTTCTGAAATGTTCCTTGGGTGACCCTTTTCAAAACTTGTTCGTAAATTTTGATCCATTAAGAAACATGGCTCTCATGGATGGGGGATACTTGCTCTTATACAGAAATGAAGAATTCTTAAAAATTCTTCTTTTTGAAACTGATGGTCAGATTTCGAAATTACTTTTACAGGTGACCTTTTGAAAATTGCTGAGCAAAATTATAAATTTGATTCCAATGTTTCAATACCTCAAAAAAAAAAAAAAAAAACAGGCTATGGTCATCTCAAAAATTCAGGTGAGCGTTCCAGGGCCATCTTGGCCCTCTTGTCTTGTATTTTTAAGCCCTAGATTTTTCTATCAGACATTTGTGTTTTAGAATGGACAGTGTAGATCAAGATGAGATCTTGGGCAATCTGTTACTAAGTATCTTATCCTGGCCAAAGTTTGTATAACTCTTTACAAAACAATCCCGACTTTAAAAGGTGGCCCTTCAGATTTTGGAACAAAAATTTTACAAAAATGTAAAAAAATTATCCTTATACTACTGTAGCCTTTTAATTTGCGTTCATAAAAGTCCAGTAGTCAAAAACCATCTGATAACACCAGAAATTAGAGATTTCTTATGGACCAGGTTGATACCATCGGGAGACAGGATTGTTTTATTTTTAGATTATAAATGCTCTCATTTAAATACAGGAAAACACAGGCAAAGTTTCAAACATCCGTCCGAAGAAGACATTATGGAAAATAATGATAAATGTTTGTTATGTAATGGAATTTAAGCGTTATTAGTCACGTGGCAGTCACTTGACATTCCCACAACGCTTTATTGATTTTTGGCGTGAAATCTAAAAAAGTTTTATGAGGCTACGTAGCCTTTTAACAGAATACCATCGAAAAAAAATTTGTAATTTCATGATTCTTAATTATTGATGATTTGTATCGTATTTTCATATAAATTTCAATGATTTATATTCTTTTTAATTTGGTGTGCTGTGAAAATTCTAAATACCCACCTTTACCAACCAAAAGGAAAAAAAAGCCTTTGAAAACATTGTAGGTAAAGGAGAAAATGCTGGTGACCAGCATTTTCTCCTTTTCCCTCACTGTTTTCTACCCTTTCCAGTAAAAATTTAAATCTTTGAGTCCCATTTATTGTGTCTTCTGCAATGCTTTCAACATGACGAAGTCTAAAATTTTGTCCTTTGGTAAAGAGTTAATATTCTGAGCATCACCTCCTAAATAAAGTATTGCCTGAAATGCGTAACTTATTTAGCCCTTTCCCAAACAAGAAATTGTAGGCTCTTCCAAAATTAAAGAGTTTGCAGACGACAATGTTTAACTTGATGAAAATGGCTAAGTTCTCTTACAGGATAGACAATATTTCGAGAAAAGGAGAAATTGCTCATTACAAGCGATTTCTCCTTTTCCCATGATGTTTTCAAGAGTTGTATTGCAGACATGTAAAAACATGGGTTTCTTTGGGAATGAGTCAACTCTTTACCAAACGACAAAATTTCAGACTGGTCCAAATTAAAAGAATTTTATAACATAAATGTGACCCAAAAATGGAAATTTGTTTTGGGAAGGGTAGAAAAAATTGTAGGAAAAGGAGAAAATGCTGGTTACCAGCATTTACTTCTTTTCCTACAATGTTTTCAGAAGGCTTCTCTCTCGGGGGTTTTAAAAGCCGGGATTGTGTGGTAAAGAGTTAACAGAATTATTCAACAGCACACAGTCTGTCGTGAAAAGGACTCAAGTACAGGGGGGCCCTGGTTCGAAACCCTAGCTAGGCCAATTTCTGCCCATGGACTGATGATCATTGTGACAAGATTCACCTGTAACCCCTGATCATAAACTCATTACCAAACGACAAAATTTTAGGTTTGTCCTAAGTGAAAGCATTTGCAGACGACAAAATAAAAGTGCCTGAAAATTCGAATTTTGTTTAATGTGAAGGGTAGAAAACACTGTGAGAAAAGGAGAAAATGCTGGTCATTTTCTCCTTTACCTACAATGTTTTCTAAAAGCTACTTTCTCTAAGGGTTGTCAAAAGTAGGGATTGTGTGGTAATGGATTAATTCAATGATGGTTATGTGGGAAAGTGGCCATAGTGGCCAGTGGCTTGGACAGAATGATGTGCTAAGTACTGGTAAAAAAATACCAGGAAAGCATGGATAGGTGCACAGCCTGCACAATATAACTGTAATAATGATGAAAATGGCCAAGATCAACAAACAATCAATCCATTAATAAGGTCAATGTCAGCAAAAATATCAGAGTACCAGGTCCATTTTGTGTACATTGACACTGGTATAATGATCTTAACTATCTACATTAACTATTTACCAAACCACAAAATTTTGGACTGAACCAAATTGAAAGCCTTTGCAGATGAGAAATGCAACTCAAATAGCAATATCTGTCTCTGATAGGATAGAAAACATAGTGGGAAAAGAAGAAAATGCTGGTAACCAGCATTGTCTTTTCCCACAATGTGTTCAAAAGCCTTCTTTCCCAGGTTCGTGAAAACTTGGCACTTAATTTGGTGACGGGTTAACACATGAAAATGTCATCGGCCAATCTTGTTTGTAACTTTGTCAAACTTGGAGTCAACCTTTTGGGACAAATTACACTAATCCAAAATTTATTATATCTTGGTGTGTCAATTTCTTTGCACTTTTGTGTCTCCGAATGTTACGCAAATTATATACATGATATTTATCACTGACGGGAAAATTGTAATGTTCTGTTGAGACGTTACAGACATCAACCTTGAGTTCTAGGTTTGACTTAATCAAATTACTGTCTTGACATTCTGACTGCGAAATTCCAAGAAAACAAAAAATTGAAAGAAAAAAAAATGGCTGAACACCTCAGCACACAATCCTAGAATACAATGACCCCGAGAGGACACCTTTGAAAAAATCGTGGGAAATTGACAAAATGCTGGTAAGCTGCATTTTCTCCTTTTTCCACAATGTTTTCTGCCCATTCGTGGACAGATTTCATCATTTAAGCCGCATTTACATTGGTGTCTGCTTCCAATTTGTAGCAGTTTAAGATTTTGTATTTGGTAAACAATTAAATTATATTTCTTTATTGAACATCATAGATCCAAGATCAGACTGCATGCTCTTTTTAATCTGATCTTGATCTATGCTGTCTGCAACAGATCGATTAGTCGTGCTTAGCATCATCCGGGTTAAAACTTTGGATAAAAAGTTTAACCCACTCAAGCTTATTTCAAATTAACAACAGACTGGTAGAGATGACACCAAGGGGACAACCATTTGGAGGATTGAAATTAACCGACTGCCTGCAGCGAGTAAGTGATGATTTTTCTGCTATGTTTCCATATGCTGTGCTGTAGACTGTCTGCTGTAGGAACCTGCATTTATTTCATGCTTTCCGGTGGGATATCCAGAAATATTTTTTTAGTCTTACACTGGTACTACCAGTGAAAATACCGATTTTCATGTTCTTGTTAGCTAGGTTAATTGTGCATGCCTCACAACCAGATAGAAATATGACATCATTTACCATACATTTCTCGCTCTTGATATAACACATTGCTATGCAGGAAGGGTACGCCATGGAGAATAAGGGAAAATAACTGTACTGGATTTTGAAAAGCTCCTCCCAGAAAAGGTTAAAAGCATGAAATAGATAGAATATCTGTTTTTTTTTGGTGAAAGATCGAAATTTATTTCATATCGTGAACACCATAGGTAATATTTTCTCTCATAGCTACACCACTCATGAAAATATTATCGATGGTGTCCACTCAATGAAATAAATTTCAATCTTTCACCAAAAAAAGCAAATATCCTCTATGTATTTTATACATAACTAAAATGGGATAACTAGATAGTAGTAAGTCATGGTCAAAATTTTTTATCTTATCCAAGTCTTTATAAGTAGTGGTTATTATTACATGTATATGTAGATGATAATCAATGGCTCACAGGTTATTTTGTTATTCTCAGCTTCTCCATTTGATCCAAACAGACAGAGCTGCTTTCTCACGTGCCTCCAGCAGAGTCTAGCCTATACTGGCTCAAACCCAGGACTAACAATACAAATAAGTGAGCTATTGCCACCACCTTATCTGATACTCTGTTGAAAGCTGAAAGTTTCATTATCTGACCACTTCCTCGAATTATCCCAACAATGTTCCATGGGAATTACTAATAGCTATCAATGTCTGTCCTAAGGCTGTTTTTTATTACAGACATAAGAATTCATTGTCATGTTTGGAAATTTATCTGGGTAATGATACAGAAAAACTGTTGTGACTGTCCAACGGATGTCTTCATCTAACCACCGAAATAATTGGCCCGATTTTCAGCCAAGTACTCTCGTACTGGCTATGACTTTATCCTTTTATTACACGACAATAATTTAGACTTGTCCAATTTAAAAGCATTTGCTGAGGACACAATTACAATGTGGCTGATTTACCATGCAATTTGTCTTCGACAGGATAGAAAACATTGTGGGAAAAGGAGAAAATGCTGCTTACCTGCATTTTTTCTTTTTCCCACCATGTTTTCAAAAGGCTTCTCCCTTAGGGTCGTTAAAACTTGGGATTACGTGGTAAAGGATTAACAAATAAGACTCTTGGACAAAATATTTTGTCTTGCAGCACTACAAATTCCGATGGTGAGAGCAGAAACTGCTCAAAGCAAGCACTTCCTTCTTGAAGAACAATGTTTTCACTTGCATTCATGTGTTTATTTTCAATGCCAATATTCAACGAATTTTGTTCTCCAAGTCTTTTGCAATTATTCTGTTTCACTAGACCTTTAACCCTTTCCCAAACAAGCCCTGGTTTTTACGTGTCTGCAGTAGTAGTCTTTTGAAAACACTGTTGGAATAGGAGAAGTTGCTCATAACGAGCAATTTTTCCTTTTCCAACAGTGTTTTCTACCCTTTATGTGAACTTTCTGCCATTTTCTCAAACTCTAAAATTGTCGTCTGCAAACTCTTTCAGTTTGGAAAGTGTCCAAAATTTGTCGTTTGGGAAAGGGTTGACAAATAATCCAGAGTTTTAACAAACCTGAGAGAAAGAAGAATATTATAGATATTGTGGGAAAAGAAATTCCAACAAAAAACAACTTTGGCATTCCAAAATCTGCCTATTTATTTCACTCGCTGAGCACAAGAAAGATTAACCCATTACCACTCAATCCATCCTTTTGACGACCCTGAGAAAGGAGCCTTAAGAAAACATTGTGGAAAAGGAGAAAATGCTGATAACCAGCATTTTCTCCTTTTCACACAGTGTTTTCTACCCTTCCCAGAACAAATTTCAATTTTTCAGTCACCTTTATTTTGTCGTCTGCAAATGCTTTCAGTTTGGACCAGTCTAAAATTTTGTCATGTGGTAAAGAGTTAACCCATTACCACTCAATCCATCCTTTTGAGGACCCTTCAAAAGAAGCCTTAAGAAAACATTGTGGAAAAGGAGAAAATGCTGATAACCAGCATTTTCTCCTTTTCCCACAATATTTTCTACTTTTCACAAAACAAATTTTTAATTTTCATTTACTTTTATTTTGTCGTCTGCAAATGCTTTTGATTGGGACAAGCCTAAAATATTGTAATTTGGTAATGAGGTAAAGGTTTGACTCATCACCAAACGCCAATATTTTAGGCTTGTCCCAATCAAAAGCATTCTGTACAGTCTGATCTTAATCAACAAGGTCTGCAAAAGCTCCAAATGCTGCTTAAAACAAACTAAGATTTAACAATTTCATATCAAGTGTTAACTCTCTGTTAATCATCTCTGTTTTTCTGGTAATTTTTGCCAAGTAATATGCTAATCATCTTCTTCATTAAGATCTGAAGTGCATCTCTCGCTTCAAACACCTATTATTTCACCAATTATCTAACTAGCTTGAACTCATTAGCGATTTCTCAAGAAGCAGTCTTTCTGAAGTTTTAGCATGCCCATTATAACTTTAGTATAGTTAGTACAATTTCAATCAAGATCAGACGGCAGAGAGCATGACTTGTAGCCTTGTCTTAAATTTGAAAATATTTTCCTGTATTTATTTAGGTCTGTAACAGCAGTCGTTTTGTTATATTTTAGTTTTTGTATGCACTGGAAATATTTGTAAAATATAACTGTTATAATTAAGTAGATTAACCCTTTACCACATAATGAAATTTAAAATCAGTCCGAATTGAAAGCATTTGCAGATGAGTTTCAGTGTGGCTCATATCAAATGATTTTTCTTTGATAGGGTACAAAAAATTGTGGGAAAAGGAGAAAATTCTGGTAACCAGCATTTCCTCCTTTTGCCACAATGTTTTCAAAAGGCATATTTCTTGGAGTTGTTAATATTTGGTATTGTGTGGTAAAGAGTTTAGCGTTTATCCTGAAACCCATTTAGATAATTATGATGCAGAACAACAGAATGATGGTTTTAAGAAAATATGTGGCAACTAAAAATTTGTTAGCCCTTTACCACACAATGCCAACTTTGAGCAAACCTGGGAGAGGAGCCTTTCAAAAACATTGTTGAAATAGGGGAAAATGCTGGTTACCGTCATTTTCTCCTTTTCCAACAATGTTTTCTACCATATTAAAGAAAAATTGCCCTATTCTAGTCACAATGAAATTGTCATTCTGCAGATGCTTTCAGTTTGGAGAGGTCAGAAATTTTCTTGTCTGGCAAAGGAATACAAGAACAAACATTTTGCATACCTAACAATGTTTGCCCAACTCATACCTAATAATTGCCCCCTAAAATTCTCTTTGTGTCGCTGAAGGAGTATTGGAGTTATATTTTTATTTGCTTGGCCATTATCCCGTGGTGTTTCTTAGTGACAGTCTTGTCATTTTTATTTTATGATCAAAAATATTTAAATAAAATTCAATAAACAAAAAAATGTTGGACCTTGTCAAAGTATACTGTTCCTGACCATTCCAATTTTAATTTAACTTGCAAAATGAAACACATACTTTTGAACATGGTTTATCAATATTCTGTTGGGACCCACAGACTGATAAATGTAACTTTACTGTGTTGACGTTGTTGCTTATTAATCCTTTACCATACAATTCATGGTTTTTATGACCAAGAGGAAGAAGCCTTCTCAAAACATTGTGGGAAAGGGAGAAAATGCTGGTTTCCAGTATTTGTCTCCTATTCCAACAATGCTTTCTACCCTATTAAAGCAAGTTTGCACTATCTGGGCAACAATGAAATGTCATCTCATATGTTTTCAGTTTGGACAAGGCTAAAATTTTGCCATGTGATAAAGGGTTAATTTCAGCAACATTTAAGATCATTGAACCCTTGATATGATGGATGAGGTTAGATGTAGTTGCAGAGATGTGGCAAGTATTGTAACAGGAAGGCAGAGCTCCAGATAAGGGGGAGTGATGGTATTCTAAATCTCTTATTTCACTATCAAACCCTATATTGTGGGTGCTCATTAGAATTGTCTCGTTCATACAATTCTAATGAATACCCATAACATAGCGTTTGGTGGAGAATAACCTATATTTTTTTCATTTTAAAATCAAAATCACTCCCTCTACCTGGAGATCTGGTAAAGGTCATAGATTTCATATTGCAAGTTTGATGCTTATTGCTGGAATCAATATTTTCCTGTCTTTGCCATCTTCAATGTCATGTAGTACACGTCTGCCTAAGTACTAGTATCTGCTGATCTGTTCTGTCTCTCTGTGACCTAATTCTTGACCTGATGAGACCCAATTCCAAACTTGTTTGAGAAATGCCCACCTAGGTACCTCAATGGTTAGTGTATCCAAAGCATGGCCCGGTGGTTGTTAGTTCGATATCAAGTTGAGCCAAACTTGTTTTCTGGCGATTCTTTACCTCTCACCTCTGTTGCATGCGAGATTGTAGTAAGTGACTTGGAAAGTACTTACCATTACTTCACACAATATTTTTTCCAAGGTACTTGCTGCTTTCCTACGCAACCATCATCATAGGGATGGTCAGCTGTGAACAAGTAATAAACTTGTTGCAAAGGCTATCATCAATCTTCAGAAAGAAATAGGTCCCGCTGGGGAATGAACCTGCAAACCGCGTGTTCTCAAGTCCTGTACAACATTTTGTCTCTATAGGGATTAAAACATTGAGAGAAATGGAAAAATACAACCTTTCCTCTCTTCCCACACTGTTTGTTTTAACCCTTTACCACACAATCCCAACTTTTAACAACCCTAGGAAAAAAGCCTTTTGAAAATGTAGGAAAAGGAGAAAATGTTGGTAACCAGCATTTTCTCCTTTTCCCACAATGTTTTCTACCTTTCCCAAGACAAATTATATTTTTTTAGCCATACTAAGGTTGTCAGCTGCAGATTCTTTCAATTTTGACTGGTCTACAATTTTGTCATTTGGTAAAGAGTTATGAAGGCTTTTGAAAACATTGTTGGAGAAAATTGGTAAAGTGTTTTATTTCTTTACCACACATGAAAATTTTAGACTGGTTCAAATTGAAAGTATTTGCAGACAACAAAATAAAGGTGACTGACAAATTGAAATTTGTTCTGGGAAGGGTAGAAAACACTGTGGGAAAAGGAGAAAATGCTGGTTACCAGCGTTTTCTCCTTTTCCCACAGTGTTTTCAAAAGGTTTCTTTCTCAGGGGCGTCAAAAGTAGGGATTGTGTGGTAACGGGTTAAAAGCCTTCTTTCTAAACATCTACACAAACAAAGCAGCATTTGGTAAAGGGCTAATTAAGAGACAAAATGTTACAAGATTGGGTGATGAGATGAGAAAAAAAACATCTGTTGATATTTCCCTTGGTAAATGAGCTTGATAAAGAAGAACACACACTTTAATATGGCAAGGAGTAATCAGAAAATGTAAGTTTATTTGTTTTGATGTTCTAATGACTGGAAAACAGGGAAAAAGAGAATTCAAGGACAAACTGAAAACTTAATTGTTTGGGGTTCAAAGGACTATGAAACCAAATACAAATAGTTTTATTTGTGAAGGGGGAGGGGATATAAAACATCATGGGAAAAGGATCTGTATGGGGTTTTTTTCCCAGAATTTGATGCATGTCATTCAGAAAAGTCATTTTTAATTCTTTAACCCTTTACCAGCATTTTGTCCTTTTCTCACAATGTTTTCAAAAGGCCTTTTTTCTCAGGGTCGTTAAAAGTCGGGATTGTGTGGTAAAGACTTTAACCCATTACCACACAATCCCTACTTTTGACGCCCCTGAGAAAGAAGCCTTTTGAAAACCCTGTGAGAAAAGGAGAAAATGCTGGAAACCAGCATTTTCTCCTTTTCCCACAGTGTTTTCTACCCTTCCCAGAACAAATTTCAATTTTTCAATAACCTTTATTTCGTCTACTGCAAATGCTTTCAATTTAGACCAGTCTAAATTCTTCTTGTGTGGTAATGGGTTAATACAATTTTATCTCAAACTCATGTCAGATCCTATATATCTCAGATACAGGTATTTGCTGATTGCAGTCATTGCAATTGTTGCTCTGTGTGGTGCGATACAGCTTTCCAAACTGCTAACAGCTGATGAGAATTTCATGCAGACAGTCACAGCTCAAGAACCAGTGAACAAACTCAAACTACAAATAGGGAAGAAAACCCCAGCTCAGGTACAACAGATTAGATTTAGACGATCAAGATCTCTGTTGTAGCTTGTAACACAAACAGGGCACAGAAAAATGGTGAAAAGAAACGAAACAAATTTGTGTATGTGTGTAAGTTATTATGTAGTAAAGTGAATAAAGGTTAAAAAAAAAACGGACAAGTTTTGTTTTCAAACTTTAAGGTGGGTATTTAGAATTTTCACATCACACCAAATTTAAAAATATATATGTCACTGAAATTTATATGAAAAAACAATACAAAGTTTCAGTAAATAAGAATCATGAAATAACAAAAAAAAGGTTTTTTGGGTGGTATTCCCTTAAAAGGCTACCTAGCCTCTTCAGTTATTTTTAGATTTCCCGCCAAAATCAAAAAAGTATTGTGGGAATATTAAGTGACTTGCATGTGACTAATGTCTATTAAATTCCATAACATAACAAACATGCAATTATTTTCCAAAATATCTAGAACTTCTAATGCTATATTTGAAGCTTCGTCTCTTTATTTCCGGTATGTAAATGACCGAGTTGCTCATGTAAAAATAGACCGTGTTTCCCTTCAGTGTCGACATGGGCTGTAGTAAATCTCTAATTTATCTAGTTGTGGGATGTTTTCGACTACTGGGGTTTAATGAATGAACATTACAAGGCTTTGGGAGTATAAGGATGATTTATTTGTATTTTTGTAAAATTTTTGTCCCAACATCTGACGGGCCACCTTTAAAAGCTGACAAAAAAAGACATTTAATTATAGTCCATGCAAGAAAAACATTTTTCGGTAATTATCAGCATAAGATTCTGCCTGTCTGTCTGTCTGACTGTCTGTTTGTCGTAGGGCATGTTCACCATGAACATTCCATGTTGAGAAATTGTTCAATAACCCTTTACCACACACAAACTTGAATTTCAATTACCCTGAAAAAGTAGGCCATTAGGAAACTTTTGGGAAATGGGGATAATGCTAGTAACAAGCATTTACTCCTTTTTCACCATCTTTTCATAATTAATAATAATACACAAATTTAAATCAAACTTGGTCATATTTGATTATGTTGTCTGCATGTATATTTACCCTTTAGATTTGTAAGAGGCCAGAATTTCGTTATGTGGTATGAAGTTAACTAATCCATGGGTGAGTGCAACACTATTCTAAGTGCCTATACAATGTGATGTAGTTGATTAACATTCATGAATTTGTTTTTAAAAGCTCATGAACACCTTATCAGTGTTCATAGCCTTTCCTTGAGCTTCTTTTCCCAGATGGTTTTCAATTTCATTCAAGAAATACAATTCCATTTCTTTCATTATAGTTCTTCTTTCAAATTCTGTTATTTCTGTAAACAGCCTCCATCATGCTGGATTGATTTATGCCCATATTAAAATTATTTCAGTCACATCACAGGATAGCCTTTCCTTGAGCCTCTTTTCCCAGATGTTTTCAACGGCATTCAAGAAATACAATTCCATTTTTTTCATCTCCTTTCCAATACCAAGTTATTTCTGAAAACAACCTCTTTCATGCTGGATTACCTTGTCTGATTGTTTAAATTAGGCTCATTTTAAAGTTATTTTGGTCATATCACAGGATACCTGACGATACATACTGGTATTAATACAGCAGTAATATGACAGGGCTCTGAAGTTTCTTATCAAAGCATACACCAACAAAACCCCAGTACCCTGAATAAGGATCAAAACCAGGGCCCGTATTCACCAACTATTCTTAATAACAATCTTTGTCTTATTCTCCAGAATTTTCTACATTTGTAAGTAACACAACTTTTGATTGGCTAAACCAAATGGTTTAGCCAATCAGATGTTGTGTTTCTTAGAAATATAGAAAATCTTGGAGAATAAGACTAAGAATATTCTCAAGAATGGTTGGTGAATACGAGCCCAGGGCTCCCAGACTATGAATCCTATATATTACCAATGAGACATGTTGGACAATGTAGTGGATGGAGAAAGAGCATAGTATGCAGGTGCCAACACTAAGTCTTGGTATGCCGATGCTGAAAAATTCCAGGTCAAAACTGGGGCATAATTGTGTCAAAATACTTTAAGTGTTACTTACCCTTGTTCTATGGGTTCCCCTTTAGTTAATTACAGGGTTGTCTTCACTGATAATGGAGCCATTACAAAATGTTAAAAAAAATTGCATAGTAAAAGAGACCACAACGGGGGTACTGTGAGGCAATGACTGGATGTCTTCTTTGAAAACAGGTGAGCTGAAAATGAACTTTTAAATAGTAATGAAAAGACATTGCTCACAAATCCACACAAATGGTAGTAACATGCTACACTGAGAATAAAACATGGCCATCACATTCTTGTTCAGATATCTAAGTCCTTTGAATGGCCCAGACAATGTAGTAAATCACACTCAAGGGATTTTGATGAATGTAACAAAATTATGTTGCTTGTCTCTGGCAGGTGAAGATAGCCAACTTTTTCTTCCATTTCCATGACAGCCCTGTCTGTATCTCCTTTGCTAATGCCTCCACCTTATAAAAAGATTTTTAGACATATCCAAGTGGCAGAGATAAAGAAGTTGGCAAAGGAGAAAATGTTAGTTACTAGCATTTTCTCCTTTTCAAAGAATATTTTCAAATTTTCTCAGGGTCATTAAAACTTGGTACTGTGTGGCAAAGAGTTATAGGACCTACATCCAACATGTCATTTATAGCATAGAAGGATTTTTTTTAATTTTGTATATACATACCATAATAGAAATCTAATTAATTTATTACATAAAAAAAATCCCACGGTTTTCAGGCTGTGACGAAATAGCTTTTGAAAACCATGCATTTTTCTCTTTTTTGACTGTTTCAAGACAAATTCCCTTTTTCAGCCACAACTAATTTGTTTCCTTAACCCTTTACCACAAAATAATGACCTTTAGGTAGAATTCTTTTGAAAACATTATGGTAAAAGGAGAAAGTGCTGGTGACCAGCATTTTCTCCTTTTCCCACAATGTTTTCTACCCCTTCAAAATCAAGTTTCAATTTTTCCGTTACATTTACTTTGTCATCTGCAAATGCATTCAATTTGGATTGGTCTATAAATTTGTTGTATGGTAAAGAAATAAAATGCTTTTAATAAGATCATCTCCAAAATTTTTTTTTTCTAAGGAGTAAACTATAATTACAATACTAGGATACTGTGCAAAGTAAGCTAAGAAGATGGTGACTACTATTGTCAGGTTTTGGTTGCATTTTCATTCCTAGGTTTCAACACAATTTAACTGCAGTTAGACTAAATTTCTGCTTGCTTTCCAGAAAATCATTTGAGCCAATTAATAGGCTGATTCTGGTATTTGAATTACTACCTTTCACTCTATGGCAAAAAGTCTTAAGAATTTTTACAATTTTGAATTCACTGCCATCACCAAAATTGTGGTATAAAATTCGATCTGTAACATATTGATTATTGATGCACGCAAACAAATCCCAACTTTTGCAATAAATAAACCGCTACGCAACTGACAGTTCTGACATAGTTATTTATATCCCGTACAATCTCTCATTTTTTTCCATATCATTGCACAATCCCATAGCTGTCTTTATCTGGCGATAAATGTCATTTGTGTCTGTGGTATCCCCTAAATGATTTCATTTATGACTTCAAATACCCCTAAATTGCAAAGCTCAATGCACATAGGTATAAAGTAAATTGTCCTGATAGATTCTGCCATTGATACATTGATCTAATTTTGCTCATTGTTGCATTATCAACATCTTCACAAGCCAAGGCTGACGATTCACTACGCTACTCCACCCTTCGTGGATCAAGCTTGATTTTAACATTCCCCCGATACGCTTTTTCAATGGATGCAGCCAGCTCTAACTGCAACAAATGAAATTGCTCGTAACATTTCATCTTTGATAAAAATAGAATAACGTCGCTACCTTTCAAATAGAAGGTAAACATGGAAACTCATGTGGATGTCTGCTTATCGCTTCATGTGTATTTGTAAGCAGTTTGTAAAAACGATATTTCATTGGCTTTTAGAAATATGATGAAAACGGGGGATATGACCAGCATCCAATAGAGGGCGCATCGCAGGAATCTCGAAATCGGGCTCAATCAGCAAAGGTAAGATCCACGCTGTGATCGTAACCTTGGCTCGCGAAGATGCATGATCAAATGAATTCCATCATATTTCTGTTATATAAATTCTATTCAAGTTAAATTACGACCAATACGACATACAGATTATTTACCTTCTACACTGTTTATCAGCACAATACAACAGTTAACTCTTTACCACACAATCCCGAGTTTTAATTCCCAGAAAGCCTTTTAGAAAACATTGTGGGAAAAGGAGAAAATGCTGGTAACCATTTCTCAGAAATGGTAGAAAACATTGAGGAAAAAAGAGAAAATGCTGGTTACCAGCATTTTCTCCTTTTTCCTCAATGTTTTCTACCATTTCTGAGACAGCTTTCTCCAACTGAGGTACATTAAAATTGTCGTCGGCAACTGCTTTCAATTCGGACCATTCTAACATTTTTTTGTTTGGTAAAGTTATGGGCATGTGTCTTCATAACAATCATCAATTTCAAAGTTCAAGTATTTATTGGCAAATTTACGGCAAAGCTAGTTGCCTTTGGCCATTAACATAAATATATCGAGTTAAAGGTGCTCATTGCTCTATTTCAACTATATTTGAACCTATTTCAGTAATATAAATACTATAAAGTTATATAGGTTAAAATATGACCATTAGCCTGTACAGATTATTTTCTTACCAGGTGCATCTTTTATGCCATTCTAAACTGCTTTCAAGGGTAAGTAGTTTATTACCACAATATCAACAAACTAAAAGCCTGTGTCTGCAAAATGTCTGTCACAGATAGATTGATCTAATGGGGCTCACTCCTGTATTTCAACTGTATTTGAACTTATTTTAATTATGTAAATGGAAATTCAATTAAATTATAACCAGTACCATAGAGAGATTATTTACTTACCCATACATCGAATTTAATGTTGTTTACAGTGCTTTCACTTCACACAATATCAACAACTTTCAAGCATGCACCAATGTCTTTTCCTTTCTCTTCCTTCAAATATCTTCATGAACCCTTGACCACCCAATTCTAAATGGCCTTGCAAATGAGAACTTATGAAATTGTGAGAAAAGGAGAAAATGCTGGTAGCTGATCAAAAAAAAAAATTCAACACCTGAGTCAGTTATTTTGTCCTCTGCAAATGCTCTTCATTTGGACAAGTCTAACCTTAATATTGTTTGGTAAAGGGAAAAAGATTTGTACAAAAAGTACAGAAAAGGCTTTGACAAATACAGGCTGACCATACTGGAACAAGTGTAACTAGTAAAACAGACACAATTAAAAAATATTTGACTGAAATTGTACAAAAGCATACTACTACTAATAATAATGATATGGACAATATTCATGGAGAAGGAGTTACCACAATTTTCAGATGAATATGTTTCATTATGCATGTGTTTCTGAATACAATCATGTATCACCAGTTCCAAGGTTGATGTTCTGCAGTGCCTTGTGCCAAGTACCACCAGCACAGAATGAGCCAATAGTACCATGGATAATGCCCAGATCAGTAGACATAGTGGCAATGCAAAAAATTTTCAAAAGATTTGTTTATGACTATTCTGGAACATCTTTCATATTTTTGTGGCGTTTTTTCAGGTTCACATCCAAGTGCAGATGAAATCTAAGAAATAATAGTTGGGTTGTAGCCTTGGTAGCATTAATTCTCTGGAGAGAGGTCAAATATAATAAGAAATATGTTTAAGATCAATACATTATGAACTATCAAATTTAAGCTCAAAATCGAACAATAATTTTCTAATTATCAGCCATTTGGTAAACTGAAACATCATAGGAAATCAAGTGTGCAATTTCTTAACTTTGGAATATACACAAAGCTAAATTCATATGTTGAATAAAGGCCAAAGCCCAAAATTTGTTTCAACCAAACAAAAGTCATGGCCTTGCT
Organism: Tridacna crocea; assembly: GCA_943736015.1. Lineage (NCBI taxonomy): Eukaryota > Metazoa > Mollusca > Bivalvia > Cardiida > Cardiidae > Tridacna > Tridacna crocea. The sequence continues at coordinate 47,809,612 of OX031064.1, forward strand.
TTACTCTGGATAACTGGCCTCGACCTTGTGATATCCATTGAAAATAAAATAGAATTATATGATGGAACTTAGACATACAATATTCCTTTTCTGGAAATAAAGTCGTCTGTTTTTTATCTGTCTATCATCAAGATAGATCTGTTTTTTGTACATACTTCAAAATATGTCTGTGTTGATTCTTAGATGAAAATGGAAAACTGCTAATACAATTTGCAATGTGTCATCTCCCCCAACAAGTGATTCAAAAAAAGGAGTTCCTATCATTTTAAAAGTAAGAAATTCCTAACTCTCTGCCTCATGAAAATTTTAAACTTTCTAGGTATTTAACCCACTGGCAGAAGTCTTACAATCAGAGTTGTCGACATGGAACAATGTTGTTTTAAAAGGGTAGAAAACATGGGAAAAGAAAAATGGTGCTTACCAAATTTCTCTCATTTTCTCAAAGCATCTTGAAAGACCTATTTTCTCAGAGTCGTCAAAACTGTGGATTATTTGGTAAAGTGTTAAATCAATATGTCTGGAATAGACTTAAACCTGTCAAGCCTAATATTCCAAAGAAATAAAAGGAAAAGATTAAATACTTTTATCTACATAGCACAAGGGAGTTAAATAAAATTGTCCCATGAACGACTTGTTTTTTCTTTAAACATAAACCTGTAGGTTTCTTATTCCTGGATCAAAAAAGCTCACCATTCATTTCTTAAAGTAATATTTGACTGTCAAGTGAAACTTAACAGGTATATCAATTTCATTTTTGAAGTTAACTTAAGTGTAAATGATGATTCAAATTATGTTGTTTTTTGGCTCCTGCGGTAATTTATGTCCATTTAACACAGGCTTTTATTTAAGACATGAAACAAGCAATTTCGTTGAAATGATATCCCCCCCCGAAAAAGACCTTTTTTGATACAAACATATAAGAGGTATAGTGTTTTGCATGTACATGTGGCCTTTTTGTTATTGGTCCATGATGAAATAAATTCATCAAAGGGTAATCAGTCCAAAAAAGCCTGTGAATCTAAATGAAAATGTGCGAACAAAAATCCAAAGTAAAAATTTACAAAGGGCAATAATTCCAAAAATACTAAAGATAGAGTTATGGTTCTTGTGCACTGCACTTTTCCTCAATTAGCTCTATATGTGTGTGAAATTTTAAGTTCCTAGCTTTTATACTTTTGGAGATATATGCCAGACAGAAATCCAAAATAAAAATTAACAAAGGGCTATAACTCAAAAATTACTGAAGACAGAGTTTTGGTTTTTGTGAAGTGCACTTCTCCTTTATAAATTCTATTAGTGTATAAAGTTTGAAGTTCCTACCCTTTGTACTTTTGTAGATATGCTCCGGACAAAATTCCAAAGTGAAAATTTACAAAGAGCAATAACTCAACAATTACTGAAGATATAGTTATGATTCTTTAGCACTGCACTTCTCCTTAATTAGTTCTATATGCATGTGATGTTTCAAGTTCCTAGCTTTTATACTTTTGGAGATATGCGCCGGACAAAAATCCAAAGTTAAAATTTACAAAGGGCAATAACTCCAAAAATACTGAAGACAGAGTTATAGTTGTTGTGTACTGCCCTTCTTCTCAGTGAGTTTTGTATATGTGTGAAGTTTCAAGTTCCTAGTTTTTATACTGTTGGAGATATGCGCCGGACAAAAATCCAAAGTTAAAATTTACAAAGGTCAATAACTCCAAAAATACTGAAGACAGAGTTATAGTTGTTGTGTACTGCCCTTCTTCTCAGTGAGTTTTGTATATGTGTGAAGTTTCAAGTTCCTAGTTTTTATACTTTTGGAGATATAATCCGGACAAGTAAAAATGTGCAAAGGGCAATAACTCCAAAAATACTGAAGACAGAGTAATGGATCTTTTGCACTGCACGCCTCCTGAATGAGTTCTATATGTGTGTGAAGTTTCAAGTTCCTACCTTTCATACCTTTGGAAATATGCTCCGGACAAAAATTCAAGAAGAAAATGTACAAAGGTCAATAACTCCAAAAATACTGAAGATAGAGTAATGGTTCTTGTACACTGCATGCCTCCTTAATGAGATCTATCCACTTGTGAAGTTTGAAGTTGATATCTCAAATACATTTGGAGATATGCTCCAGACAAAAATCCAAAGTTAAAATTTACAAAGAGCAATAACTCCAAAATCAAGGAAGATAGAGTAATGGATCTTTCGCACTGCACGCCTCCTTAATGAGTTCTATATATGTGTGAAGTTTCAAGTTCCTAGCATTTATACTTTTGGATATATGCTCTGGACAAAAATCCAAGGTTAAAATTTACAATGGGCAATAACTCCAAAATTACTGAAGGCAGAGTTATGGATCTTTTGCACTGCACGCCTCCTCAATGAGTTCTATATGTGTGTGAAGTTTCAAGTTCCTACCTTTCATACTTTCGGAGATATGCTCCGGACAAAAATTCAAAGTAAAAATGTACAAAAAGCAATAACTCCAAAAATACAGAAGATAGAGTAATGGATCTTTCGCACTGCACGCCTCCTAAATGAGTTCTATCCACTTGTGAAGTTTGAAGTTCCTAGCTTTCATACTTTTGGAGATATGCTCCGGACAAAAATCCAAAGTTAAAATTTACAAAGGGCAATAACTCCAAAATTACTGAAGACAGAGTTATGGATCTTTTGCACTGCACGTCTCCTGAATGAGTTCTATATGTGTGTGAAGTTTCAAGTTCCTACCTTTCATACTTTTGGAGATATGCTCCGGACAAAAATTCAAAGTAAAAATGTACAAAGGGCAATAACTCCAAAAATACTGATGATAGAGTAATGGTTTTTGTACACTGCACGCCTCCTTAATGAGATCTATCCACTTGTGAAGTTTCAAGTTCCTAGCTTTCATACTTTTGGAGATATGCTCCTGACAAAAATCCAAAGTTAAAATTTACAAAGGGCAATAACTCCAAAATTACTGAAGACAGAGTTATGGATCTTTCGCACTGCACACCTCCTGAATGAGTTCTATATGTGTGTGAAGTTTCGTGTTCCTACCTTTCATACTTTTGGAGATATGCTCCGGACAAAAATTCAAAGTAAAAATTTACAAAGGGCAATAACTCCAAAAATAATGAAGATAGAGTAATGGTTCTTGTACACTGCACGCCTCCTTAATGAGATCTATCCACTTGTGAAGTTTGAAGTTGATATCTCAAATACTTTTGGAGATATGCTCCGGACAAAAAGCGGAAGGACGGACGGAGACTGTTACCATATCCCCCGCGCCTTTCGGCGGGGGATAATAATCTGGGAACATATAGGAGATGTACTTCAACTCTTTACTGCATGAAAAACTTTTTAGGCTTGTCCAATTTCAAACTATTGGCAGGTCCCCTGCGAAAAGTAGTTCTTGAATTCATAAACAATTCCTGAACTACAGTTCATGAATAATCCCAAGAATAGAAAATGGCAGGTGCATGAACGATTTTTGCTCATGAACCTTTGTTTTTGTTCCATGAACTGTTCATGAACAGTTGATGAACTGTTTATGAATAACAGCTCTTAATCAGTTCCATGAACAGTTCCATGAATCAAAGTTCATGAACTGGCTTTGATGTCTGAGACAATTTTCTATAATAGTAGAAAACCTTGGATCATAAATCCCAATCCTTCAGCTACCTTTATTCAATTAGGCCAGAATTTTTTTATTAGTTGATTTACGGGATCTTTTTTTCAAATTTAGGGTCGGGGGGACGAAAAAAAAATTTAAAAAAAAGTTCTAAAAATGTTCAGTCGATAAAAAAATTAAAAAAAAAGAGATTTTTCTTTTCATTATTTTTTTTTCCTACCAATACCGCAAGAAACTAAAAATATAACTAGTGAAGTAAACCAACAGTCTGTATTATAGTTACATCTTTCAAGGTACCATAATTTTCCTAAAAATCTATTCTGGATACCTTAAAAACTGTAATGACCAGCTTTAATAGTGTCATGCCACAGATCAATGAGGTCCAAAGACACATTCAGAATTTAGCAAACATTGAAGATTCTGATTGAATTTGCTCCTTTATGAGAAGTCTGATCTGGCTCTACGACATTTGCTGCCAAATGAATTCTTAAAACTTTAAGGCTCTTTATGATTGTCTGACAAGAAAAGAAACAGAAAGTCGCTCTTTCACAAACCACAACATTAGCTAAGAAGTTCTGAAGTTCCAATAAATTTAGCACAATTTTACAGAAACAGTTCTGGAAATTCATTGCAGTGAATCTACAAAAAACAGACATTTTTTTTCTCATAATGTTTTCCTAAGTCGCCTCTATTGAGGTCGTTATGAAGTTGGCATTGTTTGAGCTCCCAAAACAAAACAAAAATAATTGAGCTATCTCTAAATGTGACCCCAAACCAGCTCCTTGTCACTAAACAGCTCTTTGTCACAGAATGCAGAATGGTTTAGTACAAAAGAGTTTAAAAAAAATTTATATTAGAAAGGGCTATAACTCTAAAAATAGTGGGAAAAGATTTATGGTTCTTGCACAGTGCACTTTACTTTGATGTGATTCAAAATCATATGAAGTTTGAAGTGACTAGCTTTTGTACTTTGAAAGTTATGCCCCATTTTAAAAATCCAAAGTTACAATTAACAAAGGGCAATAACTCTAAACGTAGCAGGAACAGAGATATAGTTTTGAAAACTGCACTTCTTGTTAATGTGGTCCATCTGTATATGAAGTTTGAAGGTACTAGCTTTTACACTTGGAAAGTTATGCCCCAGACAAAAATCCAAATTAAAATTTACAAAGGGAAATAAATGTGAAAATAGTGGGAATATAGTTATAGTACTGGTAAAGTGCTCTTTGCTTTATGGTGATCTAATTATTTATGAAGCTTGAAGTCACTAGCTTTTGTACTTTGGAAATTAAGCCCCAGATAAAAATCCAAAGTTAAGTATACAAAAAGATATAAACGTTAAAATAGTGGAAAAAGTTATGCTTCTTGTACACTGCACTACTCTTTAATGTGGCCGATCTGTACATGAAGTTTTTGGTTCTAGCTGTTTTATTTTGGAAGTTAAGCCTCAAACAAAAATCCAAAGTTTGAAGTCACTAGCTGTTCTACTTTGAAAAGTTATGCCAAGCTTTTTGTGACACATGGATGGACAGACACGGTGACTCCAGTATACATCCCCCATACTTTGTTTATAGGGGGTATAAGCATGATAAAAACACATAATGTAGTTAAATTTGTTTGAATCTAGAAGCAGACTTGTGCTGCAAGTAGACAGTATCCCTTTCTTGAACCTAACAAAAGAAAGTATGTGATGAGAGAATTTCTGTATGCCTTCCATGGAAGAAAAGAAGTTGAACTATCTCTTTTGGATATGATTTGCTATATCAAAGAAAGACAATAAGTAAGGATTTCTATCCTGGCATATTTGTTGACTCAAAAGAACATCATCAAACCATTTTGTTTTTGATTGCCTATGACCCCACTGATGCAGAGTTACACTTAACTCAAAACTTTAACATTTCTCATCAGATTGCAAATAGTGTCCAGACTGGTAAGAAGAGAGAAAAAAAAAAAACTTCTTTATGCCTGTGATGGGGACCACAATCTTGATTCAAAAACATGATAATGACTTGTTAAAGTTTAAAAGAAAGTTAACAAGATCTATAGAGATGTAATCTATTAGTCAATAAACTAGCTGATAAGGAGGAAAAGGTGAAGAGTATTCTAAAAATAGAACACTCCACTGCATATTTTGCTCGAGTTGCCGACATGAGGAAGGCAAAAGATCGTCTTCAAGATTTTTCTAATCCTTCACTTTACCATTATAATTTATTTAAAATATGTTTGGAAAAAATATCTCCAGCTGTAAGAAGTGGTAATTCAAGTTTATTTTATGACTATTCATGTTTTGAGAATCAGTAATGATTGATAGTGTGACGTCATTTAAACAAATATGCAGACGCTTTACCTGTGGGGAAAAAAGTGTGATTTTCGTAGGATAAAGGGGTGGATTTAGGAGTTAGTAACAGGTAAGGATCATAACACTCTGCTGTCTTGTCCAAATTGATAAAGTTAATTAGTGATAACCTGTCATCCTTTGTCTTTGATAGCGGATATTTCATGAATAAAGGCCTGGTCGAGACTGTTTGTTAGGCGAAGTTTTTTCGCTGTGAAAGCTTGATGATGCAAATTTGGGTCATTGAAGACGACTTTTTCACCCTGTACCATACTTCCTCAAGTTCCTGCTTCAGTCTTTCTCCACTTATCTCGTGAGTTGAGACAAAAATGTCAATAAAAAATCCTTTCGACACTTATTTTCGCCAGTTAAAGAAAAACTACAACTGGCGAAAATGGCGATAAGCAGCGTGGGTCCCGCTGCTGCATGTTATTGATCTTCGTATCGGAAGGTTATATAGGAGACAAGACAGGTACCAGTTTAAAAGTTTGGGTTGACGTTCGCTTTAAATACAGATTTTTTTTGACGAAACGAATAATGGTTAGGGTCGGCGGAAAAAAAAATAAAAAATCTTTTAGAACCTTCTTATATTTTTTTTCTGGTTTTGGGAAAATTGCAGTCGGCGGGTTTGTAAATCAACTAATAAAAAAATTCTCGCCTTAGGTTGCAGCAGCAAGTGGCTTACAAGGAAGTTATGAAAACTGCATGACTAAATGTGGGTTTAAGGTATTACTATTCTAATGCTTGTAGAAATTTTCTTATTAGTTGATAAATAAGGATTTACACTGATGTAATATTTTTGCACATTTCTAACTGACCAGAAATTCATTTGAAGTCCATCTTGAAAACATATACTATGAACTGTTCATGAACTCAAGAACTACTTTTCACAGGGGGTGACAGATTAAAATGGACTAAAATGATGGATATGCCCTTGACAGGGTGGAATGCTCGAACTTTTTACCACACAACAAAATTTTAGGCTGGTCAAAATTTAAAACATTTGCAAAAGACAAGTTGAATGTGGCTTAACCCTTAACCACACAATGAAGACCTTTAACGACCTTAAGAAGGAAGCCTTTTGAAAACATTGTGGGAACAGGAGAAAAAACTTCTCCCACAAAAGTTTTTAACCCTATCAAGGAAGAATTGCATCATTTGATCCAATATGAAATTGTCTTCTGCAAATAATTTCAATTTGGATAAGTCTTTTGCTGTGTGGGAAAGGGTTACATGGTAGGGTTTGTCTCTGAAAGGTACTGTGGGACAAGGAGAAAATGTTGGTAACCAGTATTTTCTCCTATTCTGACAATATTTTTAAAAGGGCTCTTTCTTGGTGTCATTAAAACTGGTCCTTTTGCGGTAAATGCTTAACCCTTTCCCAAACAAGCCCTGGTTTTTACGGGTCAGGAATAGAAGCCTTTTGAAAACATTGTGGGAAAAGGAGAAAATGCTGGTAACCAGCATTTTCTCCTTTTCCCACAATGTTTTCTACCCTGTCATATAGAAAAATAATCTTTTTAGCAACTCTTGATTTTTTACCCTGCTAAAAACAAATTTCAATTTTTGAGTTATATTTATTTTGTCTTCTGCATGTGCTTTCAATTTGGAGCAGTCTAAAATTTTTGTTGTTGGGTAAAAGGTTAAGGAATCCAAATTAAATGGTAACTTTGACTTTACGTATCAATAATTATTAATCTGCCACTATCTAAGAAAAGTAATCCAAGCCAAACGGCTGTAACATTGTAATAATGTTTCTTCATTATTGTTCAGTGACTGATTGTATTCTATGTTTTCCTGTTGCTATCTATTACTTAACCCTTTCCAACACAATCCCAAGATTTAACACCCCCTGAGGAAGAAAAGAGAGAAAATGATGATAACCAGCATTTTCTCTTTTTCCCCACTTAACTCTTTACCACACAATCCCAACTTTTGATGAGAAAGAAAACATGTGAAAATATTGTGGGACAGAAGAAAATGCTGGGAAACAGCATTTACTCCTTTTCCCCAAATGTTTTGTACCATTTTCAAATTAAACTTCGATTTTTGGTTCAAATTTAAGGTTTCGTCTGCTAATGCTTTGGTTTGGACTAGTCCAAAATACTCTCATTTGGTAAAGGGTTAAATCAGAAAAGACCGAACATGAGAAACTCACAAATCACAGTTTTAAAGTTAGAGGAACAGTTCTGTTCCATACATTTAGCTCATTTCCAAACGACAAAATTTTAAGTTTGTCCGAATCGAAAGTTTTTGCAGACGACGAAGTAAAAGTTACTGAAGATTTGAAATTTGTTCTGTGAAGGGTAGAAAACATTGTGGGAAAAGGAGAAAATGCTGGTTACGAGCATTTTCTCCTTTTTCCACAATGTTTTCTAAAGGCTTCTTTCTCAGAGGCGTCAAAAGTAGGGATTGTGTGGTAATGAGTTGACAAAATTGGTACATGTAATAATAGTCTGATGAATACACAGGCCAACTTCTGTTATGTGCAAGAGCACTCTGATGTTGATATTTAAATGTAGGTGGTCAGTCTGTTCTTGGATCCTCACAGGACATGGTATGATACATTGGTCAATTAGTCCTTTACCACACAATCCCAACTTTTGACAACCCTTGGGAAGAAGCCTTTGAAAACTTCGTGGCACCTCCAGTTGAACTGTTGAATATCTGGGCCCTTATTCACCAACCATACTTAAGAAAATTCTTAGTCTTATTCTTCAGAATTTTGTCAATATGAAAGTAACAGAACTTCATATTAGCTAAACCAAATAGTTTAGTCAATCAGAGGCTCTGTTACTTTCATAGTCAGAAAATCTTGAAGATTAAGACAAAGAACGCTCTTAAGAATGGTTGTTTCTCTACAGACCCAGATAGTACTTAAGTCTGGTCTAACATCAGGACCACTGCACACCAACAACAGCAAACTGATACTTACAAAACTTTCTACTGAATCGAATGAACCTTGCCTGACCAAGAGTCTTATTGCAAAATGACAGATGGACAAGAAATACCTGCAGTCCACATGATTAGCGTTAAAATTTCTCTTTCAAACTTAGATTAACACCATCAGCAAGGTGTGACATGTCTTAAAAATCCATAATGAAAGTTATTCCAACAACTCAAGATGTGGCTCTAGTGATGGGATATGTCCATGAAAGGATAGAAAACAATGAGAAAAGGGCAAAAATACTCGTTATCAACAATTTTTCCTTTACTCATTACCAAACAATAGAATATTAGACTGGTTTAAATTGAAAGCACTTGCAAGACGACAAAATAAACCTTACCAAAACATTGAAATTGGTTTCCAGCAGGATAGAAAACGTTGTCGGAAAAGAAGAAAATGCTGGGGAATAGCATTTTCTGCTTTTCCCACAATGTTTTCAAAAGCTTTTCTTTCTCAGGGTTGTTTAAAGTCGGGATTGTGTGGTAAAGAAATAAAATGTTTTCCAGAGCCTCCATACTTTGGGTAGGAACAGTTTGGTCAAAGTGTTTCTGTGAACTGAAAATACAATAGGGGAGTAACATAAAAAATCAAAAAGTCTAGGAAGAGGTTTCGACATGAAGAAAAAAAGTCAGACAGTTCCAAGAAAAATGGAAGATTGCTGTGAACTGGGAAACAGCCTGACATTCAGGAATGAGATAAATTAACTATCGAGTATTTGTCACTGCTTGTAATTGAACGAGGCAAATCTTCATTTATAATAATCAGTCTTCGTTAATTGCAGAATTGATCGAAAGTGTTTAGAGTTGAGAACATGAAAATACAAATTGGGTCAGAAAGAGGAAAAAAACAGTGGTGCATTCCAGAATTCCCAAAAAATCAATGACACTTATTTACTTTCAATCAAAGAAGATGTGGTTTCTAACCACCATTGATCTGATTGCAGCCCTCTTATGTAGGGTGAAAGACTGGTTGCTGTAATTGGTATCACTCAAAAATAGGGTGCTGATACTTAGTCAAGAGGTTGAGATTCGTAATAGGTTATCAATCAAAGTGTAATGTTTAAATAGACTAGACATATAAGTCAATGCCTCTTGATACATTGACAGGGAAAGACTCTCTTCATTAATTAAGATAATAAACAGTGTAAATCTTGTAGCTCTATGTACTGCTAAAACTATGATAGATATATTTTTCCAATATCATAGTTACATATCACTTGATCCACATGTAACAATCTTGTATTTTTTTGCCATCGTAAAACTGGGTTTGTTTTTACCAGATTTTGTGGCAATGCCTAATCCAATGGCAATGAATCTGACTGGTGACTTATTATGTCAGGGTACTACAATGCAGAAATTGTTTTATGAATGATATCATACAAATTAATGATTGACCAGAACATTTTTTTTTTTACATATACCCCACAAGGACATTTTTAGACTTATCCAAATTATATGCCTTTGCAGATGACCCACTGGCTCTTAATCAAGTGATGGAAACTGGCTTTACAAAAGGTAAAAACATTTGTGGGAATTAAGGAGAAAATGTTTAGTTGCCAATTTTCAAAGAATATGACATGAGCAGACAACATGGCTTCTACAAAACACACAAGGTTTCTCCCTGATTTGACCTAATTACCTATTTGTTTTACCCAAAGCAACAGCTTTTTTGCCTCATTCAAATTTTATTAGAAGCAGTGTCCAGAGTAAGAAAGTGGACTCTTGAGTACACATACAGAAAAAGTTGAAGACTGGTAAAGAATGGGGAATGACAGCAGGACTGGACATGGCAAAGTCGTTGTATAAGTCACCTTGAGTACTTTGTGCCTTAGTAACCCAAAAATATGCAGTCCCATCTTTCAAAGATGTCTTTTTGTTCATGTAATAAGTCTTGTTTGCCAATGAATATCTGAAAATAGCTTAAGAGGATGATTGAACTAGACCATCCTGTGATTTTATGATCTACAGGGAATAAACTTTTGGAAACATTATTTCTGATTACAGGCATAATTTTTTTCCTGAAGTGTTTTTTTTTTTCAACTTTCTTTTTCAGATAAATTCCATCATTTAAACCATATGTGGTATGTTGTCTGCAAATGCTTCTACTATGGACAAGAGCATAATGTTATAGTTATCCGAATTTGATCACTAAATATATGGAAATTCAATGGTCATTTTCAGTCTAGATAAAGACTCAAGTCTACTACTATCCAGACTATATTTGCCATATTGACACATTATGTTAATACAAAACCTAGACAGTATAATATCATATCAAAGAACTGACTGCACAAAATTCAAACTTCATAATCTGATCTTGTTGTCTGTGCATGTCATATTCTTCGAAGATTCGACCCGTCTGCTATGATAATTTAAATCACCCATTTTAATAATGGCCTATGCATAGGATACATGCATAGTTGAATGAATCACACTATTTAGTAGCCTTTTATTGAGTAAACATTTAGATCATTTTAAAATTCAAAGTAACAGTTGTTGTTATGAAAAAGTACTCCTGTTCCATACTCCGAATGCCCAAATTAGAAAGATGTGTATTTGTAGAATGCCATCTAATGGGAGTTAATGGGTCTGATCTTGATAAGCAAGGCCCACAACTGCATTTTCTGTCATGCAGGGCACTCAATGTGTCAAATCTAAACCAAACACTTTTTAGTTCTGACAACCTTGAGAAATAATGCTTTTGAAAATATATTGGGAACATATGAAAATGCTGGATACCAGATTTTTTTCACCTTTTTAAGTAATGTTTTTTTACCCTTTCCAAAGATATTTAATATGTGACCCGTCACGCAAAAAGGGACCATCATTCTGGGAATTCCATGCATCAGTTAGATGGAAAAAGATCAACGATAGTGCAGGTCAATTTGAGTTGATAGTTCAACAATAATTGTATAACAAAGTAGAATGACCACTTTTCATACAGAAAATATCATAAAATCGAAAAGTGTCAACCCTGGTCAGACTGCGCAATTTGCGCAGTCTGACCAGGGTTGACACTTTTCGCAGTTCCCATAAGGTTCCTTTTTTGTATGACAGGTCACATTTCATTAGATAAATTTTAATTTTGTTGTGTGCAAAGGCTCTTTATTGGAACAATTCTCTGAGTCAGGCTCTGGCAAAAGGGAGCTTTTAACCCTTTACCTGATATGCCAATTTGAGGTTCTTCCATTTAAGCAGCAAATAAAGATATGATTTCAAAAATATGGACAAATGAGGATACAAATATCTGATTGAGTGAAAAACATTGTGGGAAAAGGAGAAATTGCTCGTTACGAGCAATTTCTCCTTTTGTCCACAATGTTTTCAAAAGCTGTCTGTTGTCGATACGTCAAAATGAGTATCTGTGGAGTAAAGGGTTAACCCATTACCACACAATCCCTACTTTTGACAACCATGAGAAAGAAGCCTTTAGAAAACATTGTGGGAAAAGGAGAAAATGCTGGTAACCAGCATTTTCTCTTTTTCCTGCAAAGTTTTCCACCCTATGAAAGCAAAATTCCACCATTTGAGCCACTATGAAACTCTTGTCTGCAAATGGTTTCAATTTGGACGGGTCCAGAATTTTGCCGTGTGGTAATGGGTTAACGTATCTCTGTGAAGCATGATATCAATCATATCACAGTATTATAAATCCATAAAATCCATTTTGCATAACAACCAACTGAATGAGGTAAACCGGTCCTCTGACATGCAGAAATTTTATCAAAAGCAAAAAAGGTTTTGTCCCAGGTCAGACTGTGCAGGCTGATGGGGTTCAATACTTTTTGTAATTGCAGCAAGCCTGCTTTTCATGGAACATAATTTTGCCATGTGCTACAGAGTACAGTTCAGTACAGTGCTCAGAAAAAGACTTGTGAAGAGAAGAGTCAAATATAAATAAAATCAATTTATATGTAATATTGCACAATTGCTTCTTATTACTAAATTGATGCCCATTTCATTAATATGCATTAGATAAGTCTAGTTTTTGCGCTATTAAAGCCAACTTGGAAGTCTATTTGCAATAAGTGTTCCTGTGGGGTACTTAATTTAGATTCATATGAAATTAATGGAAATTATGGCCACCAGTCACCTCCTCCAGTCTTTATTACCACATAAATTCTATAGCTAGATAGCTGATACCACACAACAAAATTTGAGACTTGTCTATGATGAAATAAAAAAAGCACACAAAACAACTTTAAACACAACTAAATTGTCATTCACCTTTAAAGGTGGGTATTTAGAATTTTCACATCTCATCAAATTGAAAAATATAAATGTCAATGAAATTTATATGAAACAACAATACAAATCATCAGTAATTAAGAATCATGAAATTACAAAAAAGTTTTTTTTTTGGGTGGTATTCCCTTAAAAAGCTATGAAGCCTCTTAAGCTGTTTTTAGATTTCCCGCCAAAATCAAACAAGAGGGCCATGATGGCCCTGAAATCGCTCACCTGAGTCTATTGACCAAACATGAACCATCTAGTTTCCTAGTGACCTAGTTTTTTATCAGATATCACAAGGTTTTTCTAAGATTTGACCTAGTGATCTAGTTTTTGACCCAACATAACCCATTTTCGAACTCGTCCAGGATATCATCCAGGCAAACATCCTGACCAACTTTCATGAGTATTAGACTGAAAATGTGGTCTCTAGAGCGTACACAAGGTTTTTCTAAGATTTGACCTAGTTTTTGACTCCACATGAACCATTTTCAGACTTGTCCGAGATATCATTGAGCCAAACATTCTGACCAACTTTCAAGAGTTTTGGACGGAAAATGTGGCCTACATACATAAGGTTTTTCTAAGGTTTGACCCAATGCCCTAGTTTTTGACCCTACATGGCCTGTTTTCAAACTCGTCCAAGATATCATCCAGGCAAACATCCTGACCAACTTTCATGAGTATCGTACTGAAAATGTGGCCTCTAGAGCGTACACAAGGTTTTTCTAAGATTTGACCTAGTGACCTAGTTTTTGACCCGACATGACCCATTTTCACATTCGTCCAGGATTTCATCAAGCCAAACATCCTGACCAACTTTCATGAGTATTGGACCGAAAATGTGGCCTCTAGAGCGTACACAAGGTTTTTCTAAGATTTGACCTAGTGACCTAGTTTTTGACCCAACATGACCCATTTTCACAATCATCCGAGATTTTATCGAGCCAAATATCCTGACCATTTTTCATGAGTATCAGACCCAAAATGTGGCCTCTAGAGCGTACACAAGGTAAAAAGTTAACAACAGACTACGCATGACGGACACAGCACGATCACAATAGCTCACCATGAGCACTTTGTGCTCAGTGAGCTAAAAATGTCCCTGGCCTTACATGAGATCTTCCTAAAATAGCATTTTTAAAATCTATGGTGTAAAAGCTGTTGAAATCTTGTTTCATATTCAAACTCTAGAATGGATTTTTACTGTGGATTTTAATGGTTTTAAGTGTTTTTACGAGATTCTTTCAGGACAAGTTAATCCGTTTCAGCACAATCCAAAAAATTCACAAAGGATTTGACTTTAAAACTTAACCCTTTAACACAAGACAAAAGTGTTTCTGGATGGCAATTCCAGTTGAAAGTGTTTCTGGATGGCAATTTCATAGTGTCTCACATGACGAAATTTTTCTTTGATAGGGTAGAAAACTGTGGGAAAAGGAGAAAATGCCGACTACCTGTATTTTTGGCCACTAGAATTTTTTTCTGTTTTCCACAATGTTTTCAAAAAGCTTCATCCTCAGGGCCATTAAAAGTCATCAGAGTGGGGGAAAGGGCTAAAGCCAGCATTGAACTCGTTTACAATTTTTCCATAAAAAATGCTGGGTGCAGTTTACAATTTAGAAAAAGAAACATTTTGTTTTGGCATATTGTCATTTTAACTCTTTACCAAACAATTCCTTGTTTTTACAGCCCTTGGAAAGAAAGCTTATGAAAACATTGTGGGAAAAGGGAGAAAATGCTGGTAACCAGCATTTTCTCCTTTTCCCACAATTTTTTCTATCCTATCAGAGAGCTCAAGTTCATATGCATGGTTTTGAATCTATTGTCTGCAGATGTTTCTGAAATATATAGAGTCCAAAATTTGACGTGTGGGAAAGGGTTAAGAGATAATGGGAAAAAAAGCAGGGTTTCATCAACCTTGATAAATCAAATGTGACTAAAAAGATGGAGTTTGTAAGAGAGTTACGAATTCATTGTGGGCAAAGGAGTACACTGAGCATTTTCTCCTTTTCCCAGTGTTTCCAAAAGTTCTCTTTACCAGAATTGTAAGGTTATGGAATCGTTTGGTAAAAGAAAAATATTTCTCTTTCATGCAATTTGTTGTAATGTTTGATTGGTCTGGATATAACCTGTGTGGTTATATATTAACCCATTACAACACAATCCCTACTTTTAACAACCCTGAGAAAGAAGCCTTCAGAAAACATTGTGGGAAAAGGAGAAAATGCTGGTAACCAACATTTTCTCCTTTTTCCACTATGTTTTCTACCCTTCACAAAACAAATTTCAGTCATTTTTATTTTGTCGTCTGGAAATGCTTTCCATTTGGACCAGCCCAAAATAGTGTTGTTTGATAATGAGTTTAATTGCATGAACCTTGCTCTGAAAAAAGAGTTTGATGCATCTTAAAAAACAATCTATGTCAACATGCATTTTGTGCAGGCTGAAGCTAGTAGAAAAACTCTTACAACTGGTATATTTTTTCTGCATGTCAAAGGACCATTCTACCTCAAGTCAACTGCCAGAAAAAATGGATTTTATGACCCCATAGTTACTGGACAAATTGCTTGGTATAATGCATAAAAACTGGCTGACCAAAAACCAAACACCAAACATTATTGCATAGTTACTCATATTAAATTTTGTCCAGAGACAAAAGTTGATTAACCCTTACCACACAATGATGACTTTCAATGACCTTGGGAAAGCTGTATGAAACCATTGTGGGAAAAGGAGAAAATGCCAGTAGCCAGCAATTTCTCCTTTTCCCACGTTTTCTACCCTATCAAAGAAAAATTACACCATTTGAGCCACAATGAAATTGTCATCTTCAAAAGGTCTCAATTTGGACAAAGCTAAAATTTTGTCACGTGGTAAAGGGTTAAATCATTTAAATTTTTGATAAGTGCACTTCTATTCTTGCCTATGAAGATTGTCAGCAACAGGTGAGCATATCTGTTTTTTTATACAGATGCAATAAGCCTCCTTTTGCCAGGGCATTGGTCACATGTATTCAAGAGTCTTTATTTCAATGAATTTCCATCAACAGCTCCAGATTGCAGCTTATCAGCTAATGATGTAACAATGAAACCAGCCACCTTGAAGCATTGGATCACATCACATCGATTTTTGTGTCATTCATCACAATTTTCTGTAATGATAGCAAATTTTAACCCTCATCTTGCTAAGCAAAGCTAACAGACCTTTAGTGGGCAGTATAGATTATGATCAGACTGCACAGACCTGCACAGAACATACAGTATGATCTTGGATCTACCTTGTTTGATAAGGAGATAATTATCTCCAAAATATATGTTTAAAATAGCATTATATGAGATTTTACTATCAGCTTAAGGTTTCATTTAACTCTTTATCATACAATTTGGAATTTTTAAAGGATTCCAAGAGAGAAAGCAACTGCAAATATTGTGGGAAAAGGAGATGATGCTGGTATCCAGCATTTTCTCCTTTCCCCACAATGTTTTCTACCCTTCCAACATCAAATATCAATTTTTGAGTCACATTTATTATGTGCTATCTGTCAATCCTTTCAATTTGGACAGGTCAAAAATTTTGTTGTTTAGTAACAGGTTCACTTTTTTAATAGGATAAGGGTTGACAAATAACTTCAGCTCTGAGGATCAAAACTAGAGTGGGGCAATTTTAATCACATTAGTGCAGATTCCAGAAAATTCAGATGAAAATAATTTCAAAAATGGTTATTTCTACGCATTTTATTGGATTTTCCTGCTTTAACGTGTTTCCATTATGAAATCCAATTTTCATTTCCATCAATTTTCATAATCCAATTTAACCATTTCCCCTACAGATTTCCCAGAATGCTGTTCCACAAACTGCGAGAAGAAACACAATGCACACTTAACTGATGACATAAAACTTTTTGACCAAAAAGCAAACATTATTGCTCAGTCACTCGTATTTTGTCCAGAGACAAAAATTTTAATCGTTACAATTTTTAGTAAGTGAACATGGACCATCCTTGCTAGTAAAGATTTTTGGCAACAGATGAACATTTTATTTTTTTTATACATATTCAGAGTCCTTTATCTAGTTATCTTTCCTTTCAATCCTCAATTGACTCATTATCACCTTAAGTGTTTACCCGACACAATCCTGACTTTAACAATCCTGAAAAAGAAGCCTTTAGAAAACATTGTGGGAAAAGGGAAAAAATGCTGGTAACCAGCATTTTCTCCTTTTCCCACAATGTTTTCTACCCTTCCCAAAACAAATTTCATATTTTTATTCACATTTATTTTGTCGTCCACAAATGCTTTCATTTTGGACAAGTCTAAAATTTTGTCGTTTGGTAAAGAGTTAAACAGACTTTCAGAAAATACTATGAAAATCATCCATGTAACTATTCAAGTTTAGTGGCCTTAGTTTTTTTTCTCAGTAACAGTGGCCTTGGTATTTGCTTAACTTAGCAAAGTACACCAGACCTGTGATTCCACTTGCTGACTTATATCGAGTGTAAAATCATTGGAAAGATTACCATATAAGTACAGAAACTCCAGGTAAGAGGGAGTGACATATTCTAAATCTTGTTATTTCTCCTCCAAACCCTATATTGTGGGTACTCATTAGATTCATTTCCATGAGACGATTCTAATGAGTATCCATAACATTGGGTTTAGTGGATAATAATCAATTTTTCTTAATTATGAAATCAAAATCACACCCTCTATCTAGAGCTCTGAAGTACATTGCATACTCACAAATATTGAAAATTTAGTTTAAATTCATTTATTTCACATCAACTCTAACACAAGTCTCTCAAATTATATTAACTACTCTTGAAGATTGCTTTCTTTGACCCTTATCCAGTACTAGCACTGTGATGTGGGTTTTTCTAAAGATTATCTGTGATAGAAACAGGGTTCCAACCAAGGTCTTTGGTCTGACAGAGCCATACTATATCACTACGCAATTATTGTCTCCCATATAGAAAGCATTTGAAGACATGAAAGTCAAGCTAGCTCAGATAATGCAGAGATGCCAACCCTAACTTCACACTTACATGTATCAGGAATCTTGAAGGCATTTTTCAGAAATCTGAGGACATTTTCCCAAATACCATATACACA
Organism: Tridacna crocea; assembly: GCA_943736015.1. Taxonomy (NCBI): domain Eukaryota; kingdom Metazoa; phylum Mollusca; class Bivalvia; order Cardiida; family Cardiidae; genus Tridacna; species Tridacna crocea. The sequence continues at coordinate 47,827,835 of OX031064.1, forward strand.
TACTTAAAATATAATTTTATTTGTGAATATAGACCAAAGACACATGGCCAAAGAGCACAGTATATATGCCCACTTTACCAGATGGCTTCAGAACAGGCCACAAATTGGTATATTCACCAATGAATTTCTGCATGACTCGGTGCTTTTTGGCTGGGGCAGCCATTTTGTCTATTGACTACTTATTTTACATTTTTCTATGAGTACATGAGGAACTTCTGAACAAAAAACAATAAACCAGTCTGTCAAAGGGAAGTTACTCTAATTGATCGATAATCAGGCTACTCTCCCTTGCATAACAAGACAGTCTATTACTTTCCTTTTTTTTCAGCAATGTTAAAAATCGTTCTTTGTCACAACTTATGATGTCGGAATTTCATTATCCGAGATCATAATGCGGCACTTAGACTCTAAGACTGGTATGATTCCACAAAAATTGGAATAATTGACATCTCTGGATAATGGCTATTGTCCAAAAAAGGCACAATACAGGATAAAATATCAGTTACTAATGACAACACAGAAGACAAGTTCTACACCAGGGCTATGACAATAACTTGACTTTTTCTTCAAAAACAGCTGGGCTAAAACTGTTTTTTTTTTTCCTCCAATTATAACAGTGATAGGAGAAGTCTTCCATTCTCGTGACAAAAATTCTGGAAAATCTCGTGCAGTGAAACAAGATACCTTATGATGGATTGGTATTTAACCCTTTTCTCCATGGATACTCATTTCTACTCATTGCTTGTAGGTGCCTTTGGAAAACAATGTGGCAAAAGGTGAAATTGCTCGTGACAAGCAATTTCACCATTTGTCACAGTATTTTCTATGCTATCAAAAGGTTTCATTATACACTAAGAAACGGCTTCATCCTTGTTGTTATTTAAGGTTAATTAGAGATACCATAGAAATGCCTTATGGGGTAAAGTACGTGTTAAGAAAAACATTCATGCAGAAGACAAAACTGGTCTAAAGAAGCAGTTTTATATTTACCACAATGTTTTTATGGTTACATCCATTAGTAAAAGACTGTATTACAAACACCTCTTTTTTAATTTTGTTGAATTCAAGATTAACCAAGATAAACTTGAAATGAAGTTTTAAGTCGGTCATGCCTTTCGATAATTTTCTGACAAACAATTCTGTCTGCAACAATTTCCCCAGAGAAATAGAACCCAACATTTGAATCTTTCTTCATTTATATTAATTTCAACCTGGCAAATAATCATTAACCCTTTACTGCGCAATCCAAAGTTTGGACATCACTGGCAGAATAGGCTTTTTGAGACATTGCAGTAAAAAAAGAAATGGTGGTTATGAGCCTTTTCTCCATTTTGCACATTATTTTCTACCTTGTCATAGACCCCCTTGTTTTGAGCCATATCTAAACTGTCAAATACAATTTTCTTTAATTTGGAAAAGTCCAAAAACTTTGTTCTGTGGTAGAGTTAAGTTTGCTCTTACAGCAGAACTGAGAACAAAAGTTGCTTTCAAAGACTCAAGATCAGACTGCATAGAATGTGCAGATTGAGATGGACAGACAGACAGGCAGGCAGACGGACAGACACACAGACAGAAAGGTTTATTCCAGTACAAAAAACTCATCTTGTTTCCAGGAAGCACAATGCCTATGAAGCATTTTTTGCCAAGATCATAGTAGTGTGTGGTAATAGGTCAACATGTCTAGGTCAGTAAGCAACTAAAAACTAACAATTAGGAAACTGAAAGACGAAAATTCAGGTATAAACTGAATGTGATAAATTTTCAATTGCCTCCATCAGTTAACCCATTACCACTCAATCCCTACTTTTGACACCCCTGAGAAAGAAGCCTTTTGAAAACACTGTGGGAAAAGGAGAAAATGCTGGTAACCAGCATTTTCTCCTTTTCCCACAGTGTTTTCTACCCTTCCCAGAACTAATTTCTTTTTTTAGTCACCTTTATTTTGTCGTCTGCAAATGCTTTCAATTTGGACCAGTCTAAAATTTTCTCGTGTGGTAAAGAGTTAATCAAACTGGAGTTGCTTCATCAAGTCCTACAACTTGACAACAGTAACTGTACCATGGTAGCAGCTATGCTACTGGCAATGTACAATGATGTCTATATTCACAACTTTTGGCTTATGTATAAGTTTTCAGTGAGCCAGTATTTGTAAACAGAGACTACAACCATCAAGTTTGTGTTGTATATCCTGGATAAAGTACCCTAAGCAAAAACAATTCCTAAGTGGCAGATAGTACAGATGGTTGATACAACAAGTACCATAATTTCTCCATCAAGTTTTAAGATAATATTATATAAAATACTTTCCGTTTAATCAATCTTTCAGATCCGTCTCCCATTTGCGGGTATTTTGAGGTCAACATGACATCTTTCTCTATGTGTCAAAAATATACAGTCGAACGTCCTTAGCTCGAACGTCCCTTAGTCGAACTTATCCCTACGTCAAAGTTTTTTTCAGGTCCCGATCTCATTGCTCTTTATTTCAATATAATTCAACCTCCATACGTCGTTATCCGTACCTCGAAATTTATCCATACGTCGAATGAATTTCAAGGTCCAATCACCATTGTTTGAACGTATTCACACATCTTTACCACGAAGTAAATTTGTAAAGGACGATGTTTGCTGTCAATCAGGTTTTTCACACCTTTCGACTTGTCAACTCCGGTAATTAACAAGTGTATTACAGTATTGATTATCGATTGTTTGTTTGATTTTGGATTGACTGTTTGACTGTGAGATTAAAACTTCAAAGTTTGAGTGATTTGAATGAAAGGGTCGGAAAAGTTTTTTTTACTGTTACATTTGTAACTTACATTGACGAGTGAAGAACCCAATGCTAATTCCATACAGAACTTGTTTGGTGAAGGACCCGGTCAATGTGCAATTTTTATGTTTATTGTTCATAGTAGTTGTAGAATTTGTATAAAAACAATGTTTCTTAATGAATAAATAAATAATAATAATAAAACTTATTTTATCTTATTTTTGTATTCGATTTTATCTTATTTTATATTCGATTAGTCGAATGAAGACAAATCAAATGATGCTTCTATTTACTTCCGGTATTTCGCCATCTATCTAATTCGTACCCAGTTTCGAGAACTCCAATGATCTACACGTCGAACTTTCTATAACTCAAAGTTTTTACGAGTGTCCCCCGAACTTCGAGGTAAAGAGATTCGACTGTATTACTTATTCATTGAATGGCAATCCAATTCTTTAAAACAATTTTAGGAACCTCTGGTATCTTTTACAAGAGGTACCACAGTTTAAGAGATCATTAGATCCAATATAGTGTTATTGTAATTTTGGCAATTATGTTTGTATGACTGTATTTAATATTTCTATCTCAATTTCATTCCTTAACTATCTACCACACAATCACACTGAGGCTTTTGAAGGCTTCTGAGAATGTGGTGGAAAAAAGGAGGGAATAGTGGTAAACAGCGTTTTCTTCTTGTCCCACAATATTTTTTCTTACCCTCCTGGTACACCTTCTGAAGTTTGAGCAATATATGGCTTGCAACACATGAAAAGGGGTATTTGGACATTTGCGTAAAGTGTTGTCTCGGATCAGCCTGCGCAGGCTGATCCGAGACGGCACTTTACGACTACATTACATTTTGTGTAACAGCAGACTTGCGCAAAACAGAAAATTGAATAAAAATGGAAAGTGCTGTCTTGGATTAGCCTGCACGGACTGTGCAGGCTAATCCAAGATGACACTTTAAACAAATATCCAAATGCCCTTTTTCGTGTCCAAATGCCCTTTTTCGTGTATTGCAGGCCATATGATTTTTCGTCTGCCAATACTCTCAATTCATAAAAGTTTTATTTTTTTGGTAAATAGTTAAATGAGATACCAAAAGCTGTCCCATTGCAATTAGATATTCAACAAATGAAACTTTAACTGTTTACCAATTGACAAAATTTAGAACTGGTTCAAATTTGAAGCAATTGCAGACAACAATTTAATGGTGGCCCAAATGACAGGATTTCTTTTTTGATAGGGTAGAAAACAGTGGAAAAAGAAAAAAATGCTGGTTAACAGCATTTTCTTCATTTCCCCCTATGCTTTCAAAATCCGTCTTTGTTAGGGTTGTTAAAAATCCTGATTGTGTGGGCAAGCATTAAGTGTTATTGAGGACTTATCCCATTGTAAATGCCAAAAAGCCATACATCCACATCACAGCTCTGACCTCTCCATCATATCAAATTAAATTCATCGTAAATCATGCCTCTTCTAAACAAAAACACAGCATTGACTCAATTTTACAAGATTTATATGACAAAATTTGATTGCTTTTATGAACAAAAAAACAGCTTTATTCGCTCAATAGAGCCAATATGTAAATGAAACAATGACTATGTCAGTGTGACATCATGTGGAGTTTGTTTTGTTTCATTCCAAGGAGTTTCTAATTCTTACGTTTCAAACCATTTTTCATTTACCACACAATCCCAAGTTTTAAATGACCCTGTGAAAGAAGACAGTGGGGAAAGAAGACAGTGGGGAAAGAAGAAAATACTGTTAACCAACATTTTCTCCTTTTCCCACAATGATTTCTACCCTTCAATAATCATCTTTTAACCACTGGGTCACATTTATTTTGTTTTATGCAAATGCTTTTAGTCATTATCAAACGACAATATTTTAGGATTGTCCAACTTGAAAGTATTTGCAGACGACATTATAAAAGTGCATGAGTGAAAGTGAATTTGAAATTTGTTTTGTGAAGGGTAGAAAACATTGTGGGACAAGGAGAAAATGCTGTTTACCAGCATTTTCTCCTTTTCCCACAATGTTTTCTAAAGGCTTCATTCTCAGGGTCATCAAAAGTAGGGATTGTGTTGTAATGGGTTAAATCTGAAGGTGTCAAAAATCATGTCTATTGGTTAAGAGTTATTATACAAGTAAACTTTAGATCAACCAAAATTTCTCTCAAATCAACAATACACAAAGGGGAAGTTCAGAAAAAGCTTTTCCTGAATAGTATGAAGGGCAATGTGCATCTATTTCTGCTATATCCAACTACTCTTTTTTTTCCACAAGGGTTCCATAAGGTGCTTTTGAAAATTTTTATCATTGTAGCAAGCGGTCTCTTTCTGCAACAAAATTTCACAATGACAATTTTTAAGTCACATATCAAATACTGCTTCAGGAAGTTAGAAAGTTATCTGCTGTTTGGAAGTTGTTTACTGTAACCAGGAGTCAAGAGGCACTGAGTTCAGAAAAAGACTGAAAGGATTAATAGTAAAATTCTGTGTAAAGAAAAAAGCCTACCTTTTTTTTTTTGAGCATTTCGATATTAACTATACACTAAAATCTGACCACATACCTGAAAATAGAAAAAGAAATAAACATGTAGCAAATAAAAACAACAATTTGCATAATATACATGCAAATGAGATAATACAACTTGTGTTTTACAATTTTTCATTTTCCCATGTTTTCAAATATCATAATTGCTAGTGTCATGGTTAGCTTTTGCATAGCATAGTCAAGATCAGAAAGTTCTGCCTCAGACATTCAGTCAATTCTTGGATTGATATTGTCTTTGTTTAACCCTTTACTACACAATCCTTACTTTTAACAATCCCGAGAAAGATGCCATTTGAAAACATAGTAACCAGCATTTTCTCCTTTTCCCACAATGTTTTCTGCTCTTCTCAAAACAAGTTTCAATTTTCAGTAAACTTTGTTGTCCATTAAAGAGTTAAAAAATTTCTGTAAATTTGCTTAAATAAAATGTTGCATAATTTTGAAGGAATCTTTTAACCCATTACCACACAATCCTTACTTTAGACGCCCCAGGAAAAGAAGCTTTTAGAAAACATTGTGGGAAAAGGAGAAAATGCTGGTAACCAGCATTTTCTCCTTTTCCCACAATGTTTTCTAACCTTCACAAAAAAAAATAATCAAATTTTCAGTCACTAATTTATTTCATTGTCTGCAAATGCTTTCGATTCGGACAAACCTAAAATTTTGTCGTTTGGTAATGAGATAATTGCCTGCTTGTACAGTACCAATTTGACCTATCTATAAAATCAACCAAGTATTTTAATTCTTCCACAACATCAAAAATTTTAATGACCATGAGACAGGAAGGCATTTGAAAACATCATAGGTAAAGAGGAAAATATTGGCAACCAGCTTCTAATTTCCCCACAATGTTTTTTACTCCATCAACTACAAAGTGCATCATTTTATCTATTATCAGCAACCTCTTTCAATATCACGGCGGGGAATCACGTGACACAACAACAACAACAATGACCGTTATTTGAAAAAATTCCCTGACTTCAGGTAAGAAAATCTTCAATAATTCCGTTAATACATGACCGATTGGAATTTGGTTTGAAGCAGAGAAGGCGGAAGGACACCAGGCATTTGCTTGATGTGTTAGATTTTTTAAACAACACCTGATAAAAAAGTTATTGACGAGCAAACAAATTTTTTACCCTGGATAATTTGTTTGCTCGTCAATAACTTTTTTATCAGGTGTTGTTTAAAAAATCTAACACATCAAGCAAATCCCTGGAGTCCTTCCGCCTTCTCTGCATCAACCCAAATTCCAATCGGTCATGTATTAACGGAATTATTGAAGATTTTCTTACCTGAAGTCGGGGAATTTTTTCAAATATCGATCATTGTTGTTGTTATGTCACGTGATTCCCCGCCGTGAATATGGTCACTTCTAAAATCTTCTTGTGTTGTAAACAGTTAACTCTTTATCAAATGATAAAACTGGTCAAAACTGAAAGCATTTGCAGCCGATAAAAATGAACACAACTCAAATATAGAAATTTGTTTCAAGTAGGTTAAAAAGCACTGTGGAAAGAGGAGAAAATGCTGATTATCAGCAATTTCTCCTTTTCCCACAATGTTCTCAAAAATCTTCTATCTCAAGACCATAAAAACCAGGGATTGTCTGGTAAAGGATTAAACTTCATCTTCTGTTAACATATTTTTGAAGTCTTTTGGTGTGCTACATGCTCTCCACTCCATTTTTTTTAAAATAAAGAACTGTGTTCATAGCCAACATCTATCACAGTACTCTGAAGAATTTGTCAGAAACCAATGTGTATTTTTCATCAACTAAACTTGAGACATACTCCAATTGACAGAGCAAGGAAATTGCTTATGATGTCTATGGTTAAAATTAATCCACCAGAAATGAGGTAAATTTGGCATGTATTTTTTCGCTATAAATCTACTGAACATTCAGATTGGTTTGATTGAGGCAGACATAATGTGCTAGTTTTGAATAAATCAGATCACCAGTCAAAGATATGTATATCGATGGCTGGGTTTCTATCCCTGGAACCCTTGTCAATCATACAATATATATATATCCTTATTGAAAACTGCAATCCTATTGGGTACCGTTGAAGGATATGACATTTCTAAAATAAAAGTATATGTCTTATATGACGCATCACTAGCCCCAAAAGCAGGCGGACTGTAATATTAGGCTCTATAAAGTAGTAATGTAGAAAGTAGCTTTTATCAATACATTTGAGGAGAAATGAGACCTGCTTTAGCTCCAAATTTCTCTAGACTGCTGATCATAGCTAAGTGAATTGCACAAGGTAGCGTTTTATTGAGTAAATGTTTATTTAAGTTTGAAATTCAAAGTAACAGTTGTCATGTAGGAAAGTGGTTCGGTTCTGTACCCAGGATGCCCAAATTAGATAGATGAGTATTTATAGAATGCCATCTAGCGGGAGATAATGATAAGTATATTATACAGGTAATGGTATGGGACTCCGAGGGCTGTTATCAGCGTCAATTTTCACAAACAATTCCTAATGATGTTCTAAGTCTTATTCTCAAGACTATTTTTTAAGCCTTTATTCAACGATCCTAGAAAGATGCAACATTTAGCCATACTGAATTTGGACTCGGCTAAATCTTTGTCGACTGGTAAACGGTTAATTTTGAAAGTAACACAACTTATGATTAGCTAAACCAAATGGTTTTGCCATATCTAAATATAGAACTAGACAGAACTCCAGATAAGATGGTTCGGTGCTATTCCAAATCCATTATGTCTTTTGTGCAATAATGTCTCGATGAGATATTCTACTGAGTATCCACAACACTTGATTTTGCGGATAATATTTACTTTTTTTCAATTTTGAAATCAAAATCACTCCTTCTATCTTGAGCTCTAACTAGACAATAAATGCAATAAAGAATGGTTGTAAAGTAAGAACCCTGATCTTTCAAGGCGCCAAAACCAAAAATCATTTCCAAGTTTGATCTTCAAGCAACTCGATTGGAACTAGTACCAGTACACTGCATTTAAAAAGGAAACTTTAGTTTGCTGATGCTACTGAAGGCATCGAAAAGTAACCAGCATTTTCTCCTTTTCCCATAATGTTTTCTACCCTTCACAAAACAAATTTCGTATTTTCAGTCACTTTTATTTTGTTGTCTGTAAATGTTTTCAATTTAGACAAACCTAAAATATTGTCGTTTGGTAATGAGTAAAAGCTCCTTTTACAAATATAATCGCTTTTGCAGCCAGTTTAGATCAAGACCAGACTGCACTAAACATGCAGTCTGATCTTAGATCTACACTGTCTGCTTAGCTCAATGCTTCAACACTACTAACAAAGCAACAATCAAATTCCAAATAGTTGGGTCTTATTCCTAAATCAAATGTCTGCTATGTTAACTTGGTATACTCAAAAGTACTACAAGATTCTTTAAGTGAAACTGGGAAGTCAGAAAATAAAATATTAAATTCCTCTTTTTATCACAACAAATGTTGGGGAGCACATGTACTACTTATGAGTAATTTAATAAAGGATCATGGGGTGCACATATACTACCGTAGTTGGTAATTCAATCAAAACCTGCTTGGTGCACATATACTAGTATAGGGTTAATTCACGTTTTTGAGGTCGTTAACATTCGCAGAGGCCCGAAAAATGCTTTAACGCCCGAGTGCGAAGCACGAGGGTGTTTAAGTATTTTGAGGGCCTCTGCGAATGTTAACGACCGAAAAAAACGTGAATTAACGCTATTATTGCATAAATTAAAGGTATTCTAACAATAATTTGCACAGATAGCAAAAATATTTCCATAGAAATGCAAATAAGCGAATTTCAAATGTACTGTACGCAAATGGGTCAAAACCGGAAGTCGGCGAAGAAGTTTTTGTTACGATTAGGAAAGGGCCGTTAGTCCTGTATGCCAGTTTTGATTCTCTCGCTGTAAATACACTTTTATTGATTTTTAATACACACTGGACTTATGTGGAATAAACTTGCACACATTTGGACGATTACAACTAGGATGAATGCGTGGATATAAATTTCTGTAACTAAAGGCGACAGAGGGTTCGATATACATCAAGCGAGGCGGACCGATCACGTTAGAAAGTGGGTGGGACGTAGCTGGTTTAGAGTACATTTCACGGGTGAATTTTTGTTCAGATCTCGATTAGACTGAGATTCTGTGCAAACGTTTGTTTGTGGTGTACTAATATCATCAAAGTCATGCCATGAAAAGGATCGAATATGGTACGAATTCCTACAGATGGTCGGAGTCTAGGGAAAATCTGACAAGGACAAACGTTGTTTACAAGGTAGGCCCGAATCGAGGATATTGATAGTACAAACCCGGGCGTTAACGGCGCGTGAATTTACTGATTAATACACGTTTTCTCCCGTTAACCGCCCGATTTTTACCCGTTGATACATGCTTAAAACGGCCCGAAAAGGCACGTTTTATGCAATAATTAGTAATAATCAACATGGCCTGAAAGGTCAACAAATTTGTATGTATCTACACTGACTGGTTCCAGTCTAATCTAATACCTTGAATAGGTTTTCACAAATCATAGACAACATCAGACATGTTTCATCGATATGTTCTCATTGTCTCATGCAAAGATAGAGAGGAAACAATCCTCAAAATTGAACTGGTAAATAAACTCTTCACTGTATAGACATATTTTGGACAAGCAAGTAACTAGACTAAATGAACTAATAAGAAACATATCCAGAAAAGGAACCTGTTTTTCATGATCTGTAAGGAAAAGGAGCCATTAGTTGCTTGCTCTCAAGCCAAAGATTATAATCATTCCACATTTCAGATGCTCTCTACTACAGGGACCTTTTTAGGAATGATGAATAAAATCTGATCTTGCAACTAGACTACAAACTTGAGACTAATGTCTTGATGAACAGCAATTGCTGACAACAGAATTGTTGTATCACAAATAATAGGATTTCTCTTTTAAAGGGTACATAGGATTTCTCTTTGAAAGGGTACAAACATAATGGAAATTCCATTATTTTAGCCACATTTGAAATGGCTTTTGCAAATGCTCATGATTTGGACAATTCTAAATACTGTTGTTTGGTAAATGATGGTGTTTTGTTTGACCATGAGAAAGAAAACTTCTGAAAATATTTGTAGTGAGCAAAGAGACAGAGTTGGTAACCAGCATTCCTCCAGCCCCCGCCCCCCCCCCCCCCCCAACCCCCCCAAAAAATATTGGAATTTGTCTTTAATTGGGTAGAAAACATCATTGGAAATTTGAGAAAATGCTGGATACCAGCATTTTCTCCTTTATCCCACAATCAATGTTTTCATTGGCCTATTTGCTTGGGGTGGTAAAAACGAGGGACTGTGAGGTAAGAGGTAAACTATCTTACAACAGCGGAATGTGATATGGAATTGAACAGTCTGAAGTGTAGACACTGGATGTCAGTCTCTCAATCACAAACAACAGTTGATTGACTCTAATGCTGTAAATTTGTCTGGGCTTAAAGTCTCAATGCAATCATGTATCTCCCTGACCACTAAATCAATCATCAAATTGTCGGTTTACTGCAAAAACCTTGAAACTACAGCTTGAAACAAGAGGACCATAATGGTCCTATATCATTCACCTGAGTACTAAACAGTAAAGTTCTACAATGAAGATATATACCAAATATGAAAGTTCAAGGACAAATAATTCTGACAGGGTATGTAACTGTGCAAAAAGCATTTTCTTCTTTTTTCGAAACTGCTTTCACAACCTTCCTTATTCAGGGTCATTGAAAGTCAGGATTGTATGGTAAGGGACTGAATTAACATGGAAGGCCAGGCATTAATTTCCTGGTCAAAATGGTGGTCGAATGACAGATTAAAACATCATACGCTCATTGGTAAGACACATATGAGACTTGTCTCAGTAACTTTTGATCAAATGTCAAAGGATGTTGACTGAAACAGTAATAAAGCCATCGCAAATTGGGAACCCTAGACCAACAGCTCACGACATTTCTTGACTGATCTATCAGGGCTCAACAAGTCCAGTATGTGAAAGGTAACCCCTTTTTCTGTGACACATCTTACAGAAGAAAATTGTATCAACAAGAGGGTCATGATGGCCCTGAAATCGCTCACCTGAGTCTACTGACCAAACATGAACCATCTAGTTTCCCAGTGACCTAGTTTTTTATCAGACATTACCCATCATCAAACACCTTTGAGATATCAGTAAGACAAATATTCTGACCAAGTTTCATGAGTATTGGACTGAAAATGTGGCCTCTACAGCGTACAAAAGGTTTATCTAAGATTTCACCAAGTGACCTAGTTTTGGACCTGAAAATTACCCATTATCAAACTCTTTTGAGACATCACCAAAACAAACATTGACCAAGTCTGAAGAGTATCATGCAGAATATGTAGCCTCTAGAGTGTACACAAGGTTTTTCTAATATTTGACCCATTGACCTAGTTTTTGACTCCACATGACCCATTTTCAAACTCATTCAAGGTATCACCAGGAAAAATATTATGAACAAGTTTTAGGAGTATCAGACTGAAAATGTGTCCTCAAGAGCATACAAAAGATGTTTATAACATTTGACCTATTGACTCAGTTTTTGACCCAACATGACCCATTTTCAAACTCATCCAAGATATTATAAAGGCAAACATTCTGACTAATTTTCAAGAGTGTTGGACTGAAAATGTGGCATCCAGAGCATATACAAGGTTTTTCTAAGATTTGACCGGGTGACCTAGTTTTTAACCCCCAATGACCCATTTTCAAACTCGTCTAACATATCATCAAGGCAAACATTCTGACCAACTTACAAGAGTTTTGGACTGAAAATGTGGCCTCTAGAGCCTACAAAAGGTTTTTCTAACATTTGACCTGGTGACTTAGTTTTTGACTCCACATGACCCATTTTCAAACTCATCCAAGATATAAAGGCAAATATTCTGACCAACTTTCAAGAGTTTTGGACTGAAAATGTGGCCTCTAGAGCGTACACAAGGTTTTCCTAAGATTTGACCTAGTGACCTAGTTTTTGACCCAACATGACCCATTTTCAAACTTGTCCTCGATTTCATTGACGCAAACATCCTGACAAACTTTCATGAGTGTCGGACTGAAAATGTGGCCACTAGAGCGTACACAAGGGTTTCCAAGGTTTGACCTAGTGACCTAGTTTTTGACCCGACATGAACCATTATCAGACTTGTCTGAGATGTCATCAAGACAAACATTCTGACCAACTTTCAACAGTTTTGGACTGAAAATGTGGCCTCTAGAGCAAACACAAGGTTTTTCTAAGATTTGACCTAGTGACCTAGTTTTTGACCCAACATGACCCATTTTCAAACTCGTCCAAGATATCATCCAGGCAAACATCCTGACCAACTTTCATAAGTATCGGACTGATAATGTGGCCTCTAGAGCGTACACAAGGTTTTTCTAAAATTTAACCTAGTGACCTAGTTTTTGACCTGACATGACCGATTTTCAAACTTGTCTGAAATATCATCAAGACAATAATTCTGAAGAACTTCCAAGAGTTTTGGACTGAAAATGTGGCCTCTAGAGCATACCCAAGGTTTGACCTTGTTTTTGAACCGACATGACCCATTTTCGAAATCCTGGGAGATTTCATCGAGGCAAACATCCTGACCAACTTTCATGAGTATCTGATCGAAAATGTGGCCTGTAGAGCGTACACAAGGTAAAAAGTTGACGACGGACACAGCATGATCACAATAGCTCACCATGAGCACTTCGTGCTCAGGTGAGCTAAAAACCCCCGGGACCCCACAGGGATGGGTTCTCATTAGAATAGTATCATCCAGAAACAATGGATTTAAAAAACTACCACTCCCTCGTATCTGGAGCTCTGCTTAAGTTCAGAATCTTGTGTTTTAGTTACACTACCCTGATGAGAATGACGGGAAAAAATTGTAAGAAAAGGATCAAATGCAAGTTACTAACATGTTCTCCTTTTCCATAACGTTTCTGTATCCTTTCAAAGACAAACACAGAAATTTGAGCAACATTTCAGATGTTGTCAGCAAATACCTTAAAATTGAACATTTTTTGTGTGTGGAAAAGAGTTGAAATCAACCATCAATCAAGCTTTCACATAATGACATCTGTAATAACAATTTGCATATAATCACAATTGCACAGAGTCATTTATAATATTTATCATACCCACATTCAATACAAGCCCAAAATATATGACAACTAAATCATAGTGATGGAGCCTGTATGGCGACACCAAACTCTGTATGTATCCGGGTTTAAACCTGCTCACCCCAGCAACAACACTGTAACATCAACAAACAACAATAAAAGCCCGATAAATCATGAAGGCAACAAAATGTAATTCTAAGGTTGCTTAGATAAAAAGAAAAATCATACCAATGGAAAGTTCATCCATCAGTCAGAACCTTTAATTTCAGAAGCTATGAATCATTCTGGTATCCTACTTCTGAATGCTTAACTCATTACCAAACGAAAAAAATTCACGTTTGTCCAAATCGAAATCATTTGCAGATGACAAAATAAAAGTGACTGAAAATTTGGAATTTGTTTTGTGAAGGGTAAAAAACATTGTAGGAAAAGGAGATAATGCTGGTAACCAGCATTTTCTCCTTTTCCCAAAATGTTTTCTAAAAGCTTCTTTCTCAGGGTCGTCAAAAGGAGGGATTGTGTGGTAATGGGTTAAACCATTTCATCCTTAAAATATAAAACTGTAATCATTCTTATATCTTCATGCCTGAATGTTGGCCCTGATAGCTGCAAGAGTGTACAGATTACGATGGATAGAAAAAGCATTTCAGGCTTTGGAGGCCTTCAAAGATTGACAACACTGATTGCTTTGAAGGCCTCCAAAGCAATCGGTGTCGTCGATTCTGGTCTTAATAACGTGTATATTACAAATTTCACTAATAGACAGATTTTCTTCTTCAATTTGCACCTACAAAGCTCATCAGATGTCCCTTGGAAATTACAGTAAAAAGAGACGTGGGTCACCATGCTCATTTCTCAGAAATTTGCCTTTGGAAAGGGTATATTCAGTTCCAAAGTTCAGCTTATATTTGATTTAAAGTGGCTTTTAGACCTATCCAAATTGAAAGCATTTGCAGACGACTATTCTGAGGTGGCTCATGTGGTGCAATTTTGCTTAGATAGGGTAGAAAACTTTGTGGGAAAAGGAGAAAATGCTGGTTACCAGCATTTTCTCCTTTTCCCACAATGTTTTCAAAAGGCTTTTTCCTCAGGGTTGTTAAAAGTTGTCATTGTGTGGTAAAGTGTTAACCCATTACCACACAATCCCTACTTTTGACGCCCCTGAGAAAGAAGCCTTTTGAAAACAATGTAGGAAAAGGAGAAAATGCTGGTAACCAGCATTTTCTCCTTTTCCTACAGTGTTTTCTACCCTACCCAGACCAAAGTTCAATTTTTCTGTCATCTTTATTTTGTCGTCTGCAAATGCTTTCAGTTTGAACCAGTCTAAAATTTTATCATGTGGTAAAGAGTTAAAGGGCCTTTCTTTAATATTTAACTCTTTACCAAACGACAAAATAATTGACTGGTCCAAATTGAAAGCGCTTGCAGATGACAAATAGATGTGAATGAAAATGTGAAATTTTGGTTTGGGAAGAGTAGAAAACATCGTAGGAAAAGGAGAAAAGGCAGGTTACCAGCATTTTCTCCTTTTCCCACAATGTTTTCAAAAGGTTTCTTTCTCAGGTTCGTTAAAAGTCGGGATTGTGTGGTAAAGAGTTAAATAGGAAAATTACGGGAAAAATATACACATATACATCATTTCCATCCTCGGATACCCCGGGGTCTCCCTATTTACTACGCTACATCGACCCTGGGACAATTGACTGATAAAACTTTGAATCAGCCGCCGAAAATCGATACGAAACGTCATAGCGTACAGTCCACTCGCCCATCACAAAATGATGATGGAACCAATGAAAAGCCAGCATTCGGCCAGCGGTAAAGCGAGGGAAATTCAATTACTTGTCCCAGGGGTCGATGTAGCGTAGCAAATAGGGAGACCCCGGGGTATCCGAGGATGCATCATTTCATTGAAACTTGATATTTTTTACACGAGAAATATACGAAAGCCTTTTTTTGAGTATGGTAAATGTACAAATACACATGTTATATATGGATATTATTCAGCTAAAAACGGAGATAATTTGACCAAAATAAGGGTTACTCTGAAATACATATACATGCTTTCTAAAGGACACATTTCTCTTAACCCATTTACACACAATCCCTACTTTTGACGCCCCTGAGAAAGAAGCCTTTTGAAAACACTGTGGGAAAAGGAGAAAATGCTGGTAACCAGCATTTTCTCCTTTTCCCACAATGTTTTCTACTAAAAATTTGGGTAAAAGCTCAGCATAGTGGGGAAAATAATATGAAATTGCTCAATATGAGCGTTTTCTCCTTTTCCAACGATACTTGTCAAAGTGGAAACAGCTATACCTCAACAGCTTTAAATTTCCTGCATTTGTTACCTTGTTTGATGTATGGCGCCATGTCAGCAGTATTTTAACTCTTTACCAGATGACAAAATTTTAGCTGCATTCAAATTAAAAGCATTTGCAGACTACAATTTCAGTGTGGCTCAATTGGTGCAGTTATTTTTTAGCGTAGAAAACGTTGTGGGAAAAGGAGAAAATGCTTGTTACCAGCATTGTCTCCTTTCTCAGGATTGTCAAAAGTCGTCATTGTGTGGTAATGGGTTAATTATTTCACGATTGTGGTAATGGGTTAATTATTTCACTATGACGGTTCAAAAATCCATTTCTGCATCTTCTCCAATACTACCTGAAGAAGGTGCTACTTGTTTCATTGCATCAATAGTATTACCTTTTTTTTGCAAAAAAATTTATAGGTGGGCCAGAGAGAAAGTTTACCCCAACCAGGTATCAAACTCACAACCATGAGGTCACAAGTGTAACACTTACCACTGAGCTACCAGGGCAAGCCTGCTAAGAAAAAGTTAAGCTTGCTATGAAAAAAATTGAATAGAAAAAAAATAATAATGCAAACTTATACCCCCATTCCACTAGGCCGCGATCCACGGCGCTCTCACGGAGCGCCGTAGATCGCCATGCAGAGCGCCAAGAACGCCAAGGACGCTAACAGATCTTTAACGGATCTCCAAAATCGCCAAGATCGCCACCAGTCTACTCCCTTGCACAAAGATCCGTGGCGCTCTGTTCAGAACGCCGTCACATCTCTACATAATCGCTTAAATCGCTATCGAAACGCAACTTGAACGTAAACATCGTAAATGGAGTGCTATCGGATCGCTCAAGAGCGCAAATGTTCCTCCAGTATGCCGGTCATTGCGCTCCTATGTGATCCAATAGCGACCATTAGAGATGCAGTAGCGCTCCATCGCGATCAAGTGGCGATATGATCGCGCTCCCATACGATCAAGTGGCGATATGATAGAGCTCTGTTACGATCAAGTGGCGATAGGATAGCGCTCCGTTACGATCAAGTGGCGACATGATGGCGCTCTGATCGCGCTTTTAGAGGGCTATATAAAAGAGTGTCTGTTTCTCAGACCGGTAGTGCAGTGGTAAAATGCAGGACTTTCAATCCTGAGGCCCGCAGTTTGATACCCGGCCCAACTAGGACCTTTCTGAGACACCTTGTGTTTCCAACTCAACTGGAGGTGAACTGGTTTGGAACCCAGAGGTAGCCTCGTGTGTATAGGGTACACTGGGCACGTTGAGGAACCAAGGAGATAAATTCAAAGAAGACCTGGGGGCTTGTACCCGGATTTTCTTGTATCCAATTCTTTTTCTGTAATGGTGCATACCATATTTGCCTCGAGCACAGAAGGTCCTTAATCCTACAGAGTCGTCATATCATCATTTCGCATTTGGAGACTACCTGGTGTAGGTACAATAAATTCTTTAGTCAACTGTAGTATGCTACTCAGGGGAAGGAGTGAAAGGAGCATCAAAGCCTCGGGTCGCTAACGGAGCGAAAACAGGTCGTATAAGATCGCAACTCCTAGCGAGCCTACGATAGTGACTATGTACCGTTCAATCGCTATCGGATCTCAATGGTCGTTACTTGATCGCCAGCGGAGCGTCATCTGGTTGTTATCTGAGCGGGAGTGTCCTCATAATCACCAATCCGGCAGCGAACTGAGGCGATCTACGGCGCTCTGTATGAGCGCATAGAGCGCTGCAGATCGCGGCCTAGTGGAATGGGGGTATAAACCAGAGCTATCACTAAACATGATTATACCCCTCACCAGCATCATAAAACAGGTCTTCATCACAGAATGCAGAATGGTATAGTACAAAAGTAAGAGTTGAAAAAAGTTCAATGAGAGATCATTTAGCAACAAATTACAGTAGGACCATGAGAATTGCACATGCACAACTTCATGTATAAAGGAACACTGTAGTATTTCACAGGACAAATTTTTGTCTACGCAGAGGGCAGTTGGGCGGACAGAGAGCCATGGTGATTCCAGTATACCCCCCTCCACTTTGTTGTGGGGTAGGGGGTATAATAAAACTTTTTGGCACCATAAACACCATGGTCTGTATACATATTTCCATTCTGAAGTACTTTCTAACTCTTATTCACTTTGAAAAAAACACGGTTTCTCACTAGCTCAATAAAATTGTTTATCCAATCAGAAGTTGTGTTTATTTCTATGGATAACCTATAACAGTAACCTAAGACAGAATGAAATTACACAAGGTTGGTGAATACAGACCAAGTTCTTTGAAAGCGTAAACTAAGTAATGTTTTCCAAATAATGCTGAATAAAGTGTTCACATCATCTGATAGGGTATGATTTATTGTGCAATCCATCATTGTAAACAGTAGAACTGATATGTCATGTATGCTCCCTCTTAATTTGATTTGCTTAATGGGATTTCTGAATAATTCAAGAACATAGACTGTTTATTTTGGGCATAATCTTCTTTATCAAAACAGCAGCCTTACTGCAACACCCTCATTCCACTTAATGCATATTGGTTTCTGAACAGATAAGCTATGCTCAAGCTTAAGTGATCTGGCAAAAATGCTCCCATTCTCTGTGTAGGCTAAATACTCCATGATCTAAGTAAGCCCTGTGCAATAGATACAGCTTTAAATACTACTGATATATATTGAGAAACTCTAAAAGAACAGACTTCTCCAAGTTGTTGCCAATTGAAAAAGAAATTGACGCAGTATGTGCGTTCTGTGTTACTTGATACAATTCTGATTTTGATTAAAATGGTGGTGAATACTCTGATTGGATGGATGGCAAAGTGGTAGAAGATGAATTTATCAATTAAACAATAGATTACTCTATTAGACTAAAATCCGATCCATAAATTAGACTAAAGTCTGATCCATAAAAGCTCTAGATAAGACAAAGGTCATTTCATTAATCCTCTGTCCAATCAACACTACCCATATTTGTACAGTTCATAGCCAGTCTCCAGGAGGACAAAACAATATTTTGAATCCACAAATTTGAACTCTGCAAACTTATCTGGTGTTGCAACAAGTTATGTATGACATAGGAAATATACAGCCTGTGCAAGCTGTTGAGGAGGATGAGAAGGCGATAGAAGAGAGACAGAAGAGACCATGGTTGGCTGGGGACAGCCACCAGTTCTGTGTGATTATTGAGATTGTTCAATAGCCAATAGCAGAATTGAAGACACCATATCAATGTTTAATAATTTGAGAATGCCTGCTGAAATGTTCAACAGACAAAACACTGCATCCTGGTTTTCAGTTTACTGATACTACATGTATACAGTACCTGGTATCAGAAAAGATAATAGTTTTGTTTCAAGTCAGAGGCGTGGAATTCCTATGTCTGACTCGTGTAAATTTGATATCGGACAAGTGGCTTTTTGTAATTTACCTGTCCTCAGACAAGTTGAAAATGAGGGGGTAATTGGAAGACAAGATCTGTATTACATAACATTATCCGTGTGAAATGTTCTCTCCATCACACTTAGTAAGCAAGAACATTTTTAAATTTAATTATGATAAACTATTCCCTGATATCCGGAATAAAAAAAAGACATTTAGCCGACTCTGACTTTATCTCTTACTTGGGCTTTTTTTTTCTGACTGCGCTGCAGCACGGCCAAAATGTTGTGGTTTCTCAGCGCCATTTAGTATATTTAATGGAGGGAACAATAACCTAATCGAGTTAGCCTATTTTTGTTTTTTTGCACATCATAACACCACACATAGACTAGACGCAGTTGTCATTCAATCTCTGTCATTCATTTGCAAGAACTTACATTTGACACATTTGATACATTTGACAAAAGAAGTCTGAATTTAACACTGTGGAACACATTCTTAACTCGGTCGCAGTAAACATATTTGAAAGAAAACCAAACAAGCTGTATCCAAGCAAAACATGTCAAGAACAGGGAAACATTACAAATAGTTTGTCAAAAGGACTGAGGACCATAAAGGCAGGGCTGCCGCTGTTGATCGCCAGTGGTGCCAAATGCAAAAATTTAGAAAAAATGGCACCAAAAATGAAGCTCTGTCAAATGTATTGCACAAGTAAATGTTTATAAACTATCCTCTGACATAAAATGTACGTAACAAGTGTAAAGGAAGCCCGCGCAACAGTTTATCACACCTTATCAGGCTGGCATCCATTTCTCGTCTAAATTAACGGTACACACCGTACTTGCATTCACACCACGCAATGCTAAACAATCAAATATCAATATTTCGCCATACCCTTTGAACATTTAAAACCAATCAGATATCAGATACAAGATTTAGTTGCCGCCCATAATTTCTAAGGCTGTGCCTTCATTATAACCTTACCTGGTCAACAAACCCTTACTGGCTAGAAATTTATTGTGCATAATTATCGATGTTCTCAATGAAAAACGTGATATATGGTATTGATCTGCTTATCTAGCGTAAAAATGATAGAAGTTGGTTGCTACATAATACCGAAAATTCTATACACAATAATGCCGAAAAATTTTTCTGAAAATTAACCGATATGAAAAAATGGATCGTCAAAAAAACATGACACAATGACAAGTCAATTTGATGTTGACCAATCAAAAGCATTTCAGACCGTCTTTAGCTTTGATGATGACTTTAAACAGTAAGTTTACACAAATATATGTATAAAATTCTAAAGTAGGCGCTAAAATATGTCTTATAATGAGGAAAAAACACAGATGATTTTATGATGTGAAAATGCTGAATGATTGGTGGAGTGATTACACTTTGTAGGCCACTTTGTCTCAGCAATAGCATAGGAACAAGTAACTATATAGGACACTCATACTGAGAGAAAAGACCAGAATAAAAGGACCTTTTAAAAAATAAAACTTAAGTATTTTTTAGGATGAAAGAAATGTTTTAACCCTTCACCACACAATCCCGAATTTCTTCCTGAATTTCTTAAAAACTGACGGAATTCTAACAGATTGGCTGTCATAGAATTAAGGAGCTATATTACTGTTCAAATACAAATTCTATGTCCATGCAGCTCAAAACCTTGAAAACCATTTGGGGGAAAGGAACATAAGTGCAGCACTATTGAGCAATGTATTTAGAAGCTTTAATATTGACCAATAAATGGAAGTGTCTAGTGTACTATGTGGCTACCTCAGTTGGCTCCTACTGGCCCCAATTTTTATGAGGTGGAGAATTTGATGGCGCAAAAATTAATCCCTGAAAGGCCAGCAGCGCAGCCTTTTTACTTTCGGCGTAACACATTCAAATTCATTAGAGATTGATCTGCAGGTACTCAAATCTCTGCTTACTGAGTCTCAATCTGAAGTGCCGGGTCTGTTGGACATGGCTAGTCTCCTGTGTCTGAAAACTACACAGGTATTATCAGTGCACATCATGCAAACTCTACATCTCCATACTCAGTAACCAAGCCACAGATAATGATTACCTTGTATCATTATGACGGCTGGTAAGCAGTTCTGCTGAAGTATAAAATCTGCAACCCATGGGTGTACGACAGTAATGTTAAATAGGGGCAGTAAGTGCATTTTAACACTGAGAAATTTGGCCATGGTTTAAGCAGCTATAGTGTAATCTTGTTATAGTGTTTAATCTATTTTAATTATTAAATTGTTGCACCTTTCTATTTTCTGTATCCATGTACAATGCCATTATTTTATTACACTGATGTACCTTGAAAGTCAGCCTGCTATTTCCCAATTGGCCAAAATTGCGCTTGAATATCCCAAAATGAAAGGCTTAGGCCCATTCCCAATTTTTGGGAAAGAAGCTTTATAAAGGTTTGCTTGATTTTTTTCACCATCATTAGAAACCCAAACAAAGCAAATTTAAATGGTTAAAAGAACATCATTATCTACAAACTACATTCAATAAAGTCTTTGTGTGCTATTAAAATTGTTTTGTTTTGTTTTGGACAAGTAAGCTTTTCTGATGGAAAAGTAGATTTTTTAGAATTACTTGTCCCTAGACAAGTAGAAAATTTCAATATTTCCACACCCCTGCAAGTCAATCAGAAATAAGAATATATCCTACTATTGGTGCCCTAGATGGAAAACATAGTGCCTTCAGAAAACCATTTAGTTTTGGACATCTGTATCACAGCCAAACTTCCTATATAAGTGCAAACTATGAATTTTTAAGGATTAACTGTGGTGGCATATGTCGCAATTCTGGTGCCCAAATATTCCATTCCATTGTCATCTTGAGAGCACAATGACAATAAATTCAAGAATAACTTCTGTCCCACTCAATTAATGATACAACAATTGATAATGAATTTCAGGAACTAAGGCACCTTAGCTCTTTAGCAAATGACAAAAGTTTTGACTTGTCCAACTTGAAAGCACTTGCAATCGAAGAATTGAGAAGGACTCAAATATTGAAATTTATTTTTGGAAGAGTAGAAAACAATGCAGGAAACAGAGACACTGTCTCCAGCATTTTCTTAATTTCCCATACTGTTTTCAAACGGCTTCTTCATCAGGGTTGCTCAAACTTGTAATTGTGTGGAAAAGGGTTAGAAATTATTATCACATTAAAAGAAGGACCTTATGAGCTAAGAGAATTCTTTTTGCCTAAAAAAACCCTTAATAACATTGAAATGTTGCAACATTTCTGCACTACCAGAAATATCACAATAATGCATACAATGTCGGTCAGCTAAGTTAAAGTCACAGAAATGCCCAAATGAATAAAAAACCAGTTTATAACAAAAGAGTACATTTCATTTTTACCATGTAAAAAATAGGAGGATTATTATGACTTTCACAATATATAAAGGTGTTTCTAAAAGTTCCAGTCAATGGCAGAAAAAAGAAGTTTGAAACTAGAACAAATCCTACCATGTTGCATTATCAGTTTGTTTACATCAATGACTTCACACAATTAGTCAACTTTTCGTTGTAAAAATCTGCAGTGACCTTATAGTGACGTAAACACCATCTGATCATTCATTTGTCCCCATTCTAAGCTTGAAAAACGTAAATCTATTGACATCATAAACAGACATGATGACACAGGCTGATCAATGCTTATTCATTTATCATCAATACAGGAAGGATTCTAGAACAATAGTACTAATGAGATGCAATGATATCACATGATGTTCTGGAAGACCTGGTTCAAATATACACAAATGATAACATAAGTTGTTTCGATCAATGGCTTCCCTGAAATCAACAGGCTTCTCCATGCGCTTTCGCACATGTATATCATGGCAACCATTGCAGTAACTGAAGCGTTTCAGTTTTCTCCGATCTTATATGTGTTGTGATGAGTTACCCTATATATTTTCAAGTTATATACGGTGATAATCACCTAGTTTTGGACTTTACTGGGACTTTAATGGTCAATGACTTGGAAAAGTATAACCTTTGTAGCAATAACAAGGTTTATCTGAGAAAAAAGCTTGAATAAAAATCTATTTTGATCATACCACACTGAGAAAGCCTAAGCTGAGTGACCTTTTTGACAAGTTTGTAACTTTTTACCACACAATCCCGAGTTTTAACGACTGGGAAAAAGAAGGCCTGTAGAAAACATTGCATGAAAAGGAGGAAATGCTGGTAACCAGCATTTTCTCCTTTTCCCACAATGTTTTGTACTCTTTCAAAAATAATCTTTTTTTTTTGAGCCACATTTAAATTATCATCTATAACTGCCTCGAATTTGGATCAATCTAAACTTTTGTTGTTTGTTAATGAGTTATAGGCATCCTTGTACAATAGGAATCATTACAACACGTAGATGAGTGAACGTGAAAATCATGTCAAAAGGAGAGAATGCTCATTGTGAGTAGACTGGTTTCACTTCTCCTTCCAAATGTTTTCTAACTTATTACTGCAAAAGTTCTTTGTAAAAGCTTAAATGAGTTAATTGCTGCAGGACATTAAACCTCATTAAACTTTGTGATATTTCTCTGAAAAACATCACCATCGCAGTTTGATTCAAGATGATGACATATTATGCTTTTGTATTATTTGCACTTTCAGAGGTCACAGTACCAGTCTAAAGTACAATACCATACAATAGGAACAGGAAATAGTCTGTATGATAAAAAGAAGCATAACTGTCTTCATTTCAATTATCTTTTTATCGAGAAAATATCAGATCTAAACCAGACTGAATGTTCTTGCTGTCTCAGTGGCTAAATTATTAAATAAAACTGTCTTCAGTTATTTATGTGATTCATAAATTTCCAGAGAAGATCCTGTGGTAAAGTTTAGTGAAGAAGTAACAGTTCATGTAACAATTTCATTTTTTTTTTTCAAGATGTTCACAGACTCATTTCACTAGAATTCTAGGGGTGATTGTGGGGCAGTGCCCGTCTCTTGAATTTGCTATAAGAACAAGCTTGGAACATGTAGTGTTTTTCAAAGTAGTGGGAAGAAAACTACATGATGCACATACTTTTACTGACTTAAAAAGTTTTGTTATAGCATGGGACATTAAAGGTGGCCCTTTAGATTTTGGGATGAAAATTTTACAAAAGTGCAAAAAAAATCGTTATACTCCCATAGCCTTTTGTGTTCATAAAACCCCAGCAGTCAAAAACCATCCGATAACACGAGAAATTAGAGATTTATTACGGACCAGGTTGACACCAACGGGAGACAGGTTCTATTTTTAGATAATTGATTCTCTCATTTACATGTAAATACAGGAAAACACAGACAAAGCTTCAGACATCTGTCCAAAGAAGACATTATGGAAAATAATTATTACATGTTTGTTATGTAATGGAATTTAAGCGTTATTAGTCACATGCCACAATGCTTTATTGATTTTTGGCGCAAAATCTAAAAATACCTTAAGAGGTTACGTAGCCTTTTAAGGGAATACCATGAAAAAATTTTTTTTTGTAATTTTATGATTCTTAATTATTGATCATTTGTATTGTTTTTTCGTATAAATTTCAATAATATATATATTTTTTTAATTTGGTGTAATGTGAAAATTCTAAATATCCGCCTTTAACAATCTCTGATGTTTCCATACAATACTTTGTTATTTAGATTCAGATTAGTAAAAGAGTAATCATGTCTCACTGTATGTTTAATAACAAAATAATCTGTTTAGTTTGATCTCTCTTCCCCATTTCAAACTTCTCTGGGTATTTCGATCATGGATGATCATAATTGTTACGAAGAATGTGGATGATTAGATAAAAAATCTGGCCTGTAAAGTAATAAAGATTTCAAAGAGTTAACCCTGTCCCAAACAAGCCTTTCTTTTTATGTGTCTGCAGTACAAGTGTTTTGAAAACACAGTGGGAAAAAGAGAAATTGCTCTTAACGAGCAATTTCTCCTTTTCCTAGTGTTTTCTACCAATTTAAAGAACTTTCTGCCATTTTCATCAAATTTGAAATTGTCGTCTGCAAACTCTATGAGTTTAGTCTGGAAGAGTCTAAAATTTGTAGTTTGGGAATGAGTTGAGTCATTGATCCCTTTTTGGAACCAGTGACCTCTTGTGTACTAAAATAGTAAAAGCTTACAGTAAAACTTTCTTTTGAGCTTTGACAATTGCTTTTTTTTTTGAAATGGCAGAAGGATGGTGTTCATAAAACTTTTTGACAGCAGCGGAGGTATAACTTTTCTATGACAACAGTTACAACTGTCACAAATCAAGTATTCTCATTAATGCAGACTGTAAATACAAAGTGCTACTACCACATTTATGCATGCTGAATTACTTCAAGTTTTAATTTTCCTAACACATCAAATTTAAGAGATAATAGATCGTCATAAATTGATGGATACATGTAATTATTACAAGATGATACACCAAAATTACCGGTAGTAGAAATTGGTTTTCACTAAAACCATCTATAATATAGAACGGACAATTATAGTCCCAAAAGTGGTCTCCATAAAGAGCTAATGAAAATTAATTTTGCAATGTTTAACCCACTACCACACAATCCCTACTTTTGACAACCCTGAGAAAGAAGCCTTTAGAAAACATTATGGGAAAAGGAGAAAATGCTGGTCACCAGCATTTTCTCCTATTCCCACAATGTTTTCTACCTTTCACAAAACAAATTTAAAATTTTCAGTCCCTTTTATTTTGTCATCTGCAAATGCTTTCGATTTAGACAAGCCTAAAATATTGCCGTTTGGTAATGAGTTGAGTGAATGCAAAGATTTACTGATGTACAAGATCCAATTGAAAACAAGAGGAAAATCCAAGAACAGAATTTAATTCAATTTCGTGTGAAAGCAACATGAATCTGCAACAGTATTCCTCTTCCGTGATAGTTAACCCATGAAGTACCTTCGCAAGAATACTTGCCTTCACTGCCTGTGTAGGTCAAGATCAGATTACGAAAAATGTGCAGTCTGACCTTTGATCTGCACTGTCCACTTAGCTTAGAAACTACCAGCCAAAACAACCATCATATTGCAACTATTTGGGTCTTATTTTTGACTGAACATGTCTCCGTTGGGATTATTTGGTACCCTAAGGGTAAGCAACACCCTGATTTGCATACTATGATCAGAATTTCAATAAACATTTGGATTTTTTTTTTTTCTTCAAAGAGGACATCCGACTTTTTTCTCTTGCCCCTTATTTGCATACAATCATCAGAAACTCCTTCACCACTTTGTTTCTTAACAAAATAAGATATCTATCTTTGTTCTGGTTCCCTTACCTGAGATCAACAAAACCAAGAATAACTTCATATTAGCTGGGTCTCACTATTCACCAATCCCTCTTTAACCCATTACCACACAATCCCTACTTTTTGATGACCCCGAGAAAGAAGCCTGTAGAAAACATTTGGGGAAAAGGAGAAAATGCTGATAACCAGCATTTTCTCCTTTTCCCACAATGCTTTCTACCCTTCACGAAACAAATTTCAAATTTTCATTCACTTTTATTTTGTTGTCTGCAAATGCTTTTGGTTTGGACAAACCAAACACTTTTTTGTTTGGTAATGAGTTAACCCATTACCACACAATCCCTACTTTTGACGCCCCTGAGAAAGAAACCTTTCGAAATCAATGTGGGAAAAGGAGAAAATGCTGGTAACCAGCATTTTCTCCTTTTCCCACAGTGTTTTCTACCCTTTCCAGAACAAATTTCAATTTTTCTGTCACCTTTATTTTGTCGTCTGCAAATGCTTTCAATTTGGACCAGTCTAAAATGTTCTTGTGTGGTAATGGGTTGAAACGTTTTTAGTCTTATTCTCCAAATCTGTTGGGATTTCGCTCTTTACCAAATGACAAAATTTTGGACAACTCCAAATTGAAAGCATTTGCAGATGACAAAATAGATGTGAACCAAAAAGTGATTTTTGTTTTTGGGAGGGTAAAAAACATTGTGGAAAAAGGTCTCTATCTCAGGGTCATTAAAAGTTGGGATTGGTGTGGTAAAGAGTTAAATTTGAATGTAAGACAACAACTTCTTATTGGCTAACACGTTTTGTTTAGCCAATTGTATTACTCTCAGGCTAACACGTTTTGTTTAGCCAATTGTATTACTCTCAGACGGTATCAGTGTCTTTCTACTTTTGAAGGTTGACTGATTTCATAATTCCTTACTGCTTACATGTCCGTTGTACTGTCTATGTAACATGTGTAATGAAGAAATACATTTTACCTGTCTTACCTTTTATGTGTTTGTTTTGTGATATTGTGTATGTCAACAAAGGCTAAAATTATCATCTGAGAGTAATAAGTTATGTTACTTTCAAATTTAGAAAAATCTTAGCAATTGTATGATTGATTGTATGACGTCTAACGCCATGTTTCAACATTATTTTAGTTATTTCGCAGTGGACAGTACCCCTATCCATAGGGGCATAGCATTTGTAAGATATCAACAAAACCACTGGCGAATCTAGGGGGAGGTTCGGATGAACCCCCTAAATTTCCAGAATTTTTTGTTTTATCCGACTTCCAACTTATTGGCGACTGATTTGTGCTTTGGGTCCGTGTCTGCAATATCTGAGATTGACCAAGTTGAACACCCCCTGAAGAAATCCTGGATCTGCCCCTGAAAACCGGGTTTGATACTGCAATGTATCATCATCATTGAATGATGATAAAAAATTTACAAGCATACAAATGTGTTGCAGGTGGTTTCCCTTGCAGTACTTGAGTGAATAAAAAATGGTATAATTAGGGCATGTAAAAACTAAAAACTGTATTATCAAACTTTCTTCTTATTCATGAATATAAAATGGAAAGATTAGGACTGGTAATTATGTAGGAATATCATGTGAATAGGTAATTAATGTAAATATCTAAATAATCAACATACTCATTTATAAAGGTATCCCAACTAAGACAAGGTGGGTTTCTTTTTGAAGTGATGTCAGAAACTCCTATATCACCATGCATTTCCTGCATCAAGTCACCTGTTTTCAATTAATCATAATTGTACAAGAATTCAATTTCAAACTTATGATCTACATAATCCCTTGCTTTAGACTCGAGTAAAGATGCATGGATAATTTAAATCTTTGTTGTGGCTCGAAATACTGTAACTATTTACTCTTTATCAGGCAACAAAATTTTAGACTTTAGACTGATTAACCCTTTACCACACAGGCACATAGGAAGCATTTCAAAATTGGGGGGGCTAACCTCGAAATACTGAGATTTTTTGCGTGGTTGTTGCATTGCACTAAAAACTCCAAAA
Organism: Tridacna crocea; assembly: GCA_943736015.1. Lineage (NCBI taxonomy): Eukaryota > Metazoa > Mollusca > Bivalvia > Cardiida > Cardiidae > Tridacna > Tridacna crocea. Next base: position 47,856,296 of record OX031064.1, read on the forward strand.
CTCCTATTTTAGTTACTATGATTAAGCGCCCCCCCGCTTCCTATGGGCCTGCCACACAATGACGACTTTTGATGAACCTGAAGTAGAAGCCTTTTGAAAACATTGTGAGAAAAGGAGAAAATGCTGGTAACCAGCATTTTCTCCTTTTCCCACAATATTTTTTACCCGTCACATAACAATTTCAAATTTTCAGTCACTTTTATCTTGTCATCTGCAAATGCTTTCGATCTGGACAAACCTAAAATTTTGTTGTTTGGTAATGAATTAAAAGCCTCTGCAGACAACAAATCAAATGTTACCCATATCACAGAAATCATTCCGTTAGAAATGATATTAATCTCTTTACAAAACAACAAAAGTTTGGACTTGTTCAAATCAAAAGCATTTGCAACCAACAGATTAAAGATGGGTCCATTGGCAGGATTTGTCTTTGAAAGGGTAGAGAACACTGAGGCGGGAAGAACAGCATTTTCTCCTTTTCCAACAATGTTACAGAATTATTCTTCCTCAGCATTGCTAAGGCATGGCATCATTCCATAGCTAGTATTGAGCATCATACCACAGGTGCAGTATTGACAATTAATGTTACAAATCCTTGTAAATTTAGGTTGGGTATGAAATCAAAGGACCGAAAGTACTGACAGACTGGCAAATGTGGCATAAGCGCAGCTTCAGTCAGGTTAAAATTTAGTTGGCTTATACATGGTTAAGGAAAACTGGGCCCATATTCACCAACCATTCTTACCAATATTCTTACTCTTATTCTCTAAGAATTTCTAAGTTTGGTTCAGCCAATGAGTTATGTTACTTTCAAATTTAAAAATTGTGGAGACTAAGACCAAGAACATTCTTAAGAATATGGGCCCTGGTTCAATCTAGCTATTAAATCCACTTCAGTCTGGTCCAATCAGGTTGCTAAGTCTGGTCCAATCTGACCTGGTCTAATTCCGATTATTAAGTTTGATCTGGTTCACTCCTGTGACTTAACCCAGTGCTCATAGCCATTTTACTCATCACAATAGGTGATCAGCAAATGGAAAACATGCCAATTTGATATATGGAATTTAAACTCTAGAGTTCTTTTTTAGATGAACTTTTCATGCTTTTTTACTCTCTTTTTTGTTAGGTTGGACTCACAGCAATAAGAGACTCCCTACATCCGCGAAAAACAAAACAATGAAAAAATTTTGTTGGTGTAAGTATCTATGAACCTGATTTGTATCAATCACTGACTTGACTTACATATAAGCAAACACATTGTGTATCCATGACATCTTGTTCTGTCTATTACTTTGTAGACTGAAACTGGAGTGGTGCTAGGGTTGACCGATAAGCTGTGAGCCTCATGTAGTAATGTAGTAATAGAATTATTTTTGGTAGACATACTGCATTAACTTTCAATGTAATCTCTTTCAGTATCTATACACTTTTGCAGGTGATGTTTACGCACCTCATTGCAACATGTAAAGAAGTCCTTTTTTTTGACTATTCAGAAAATCCTCCCTGAATAGTTGGCATCATCATCTGACTAAAAGTAGGTGCCAGAAACAGCCTTTATCAATTTTAGAAACCTATGATTGGTGCCGAATCGGAAGAATACAGCCAATGCTCAATCAGTTCAAAGCCATAATCGTTCATACAGCAACTGTAATGATGGACTTCTGAACAAGTGGCACTGTCAACAACACACCCTTAAGTCACTTACCTCATTAATCAGTGTGCCACCCAGTCTCCCTGTGCCTTAGATATTTAGGGAGCAGTAGAGTTGAAAAAGGACATGCATACTGAAATCCTTCAATACAAGGTGCACAACTCATCAATCAGCCCTTGTATAGATTTTGTTGTTCATGTCAACATTGTCTTTGTTAAAAGTATTATCGTTTCTAACAGAAACAATTCTTTTCTCACGGGAAGTATTTTGCAACTGTGGATTTGTTTTGGTTACATTTATCTCTGGGTCAATCACAATAGTAATGAAATTAGTGTTTGCCTGTCCAATAAGTCAAGATTTTACACTTTGTTGGTAACAAATCTATTTTTTGCCTGGTTTTCACACACAATGTTTTCTACCCTTCCCAAAATAAATTTCAACTTTTTAGTCACTTTGATTTTGTTGTCTGATAATGCTTTCAATTCAGAACAGTCTAAAATTTTGTTGTCTGGTAAAGAGTTAACATGCCATTGTTCAAGCAGAGTTTCGTATTTAGCTCTTGGTAGTACTGTATGACTGCCTGCTTTTGAAGTAAAACAGAAACTGTCAAATCTTGGTTGAAGAGCCAGTAGTAAGGGAACAGCGCTTTAGACCGGAAGTGGCATTTAAATTCCTTCTTTACTCTATATAAATGACGTAATCAAGTCGGTGGAGGGACTTTTTGGGCTAGTGGAGGTACTTTCAGAATCTATTTTTAGCCTCGAGGTCAACAATGCGTGACATTGATCTTGTCTCTCGAGCAGACGAAAAACTCGCTTCGCTGTGTAAACAAAAGCAGACGAATTCTAGGGATCCACAGTGGTAAAACATTGTGGAAAAATTGGTTTGCAGACGATAATTTCCAACAAGGGCCGATAGTACAAAGACCACTTCCAAAACAGGATGGAAAAAGTCTTATGCTCTATCGGAAGCAACCAAATCTCTTTCCAGCAACTGAGAACAGCACGGAAGAAAGTCAGTCTATTTTTAACCGATGAGTTCAACAACGCAAGGTCTTTCTCGAGCAGACGAATTCTAGAGATCGGCTGTGGTGTGGAAAAGGTTTTCAGAAGCAATTTAATCCGTTCCCTACAACGATGCGCTGGACACGGGGAAATTACTCTCTCTCTCTCTCTCTCTCTCTCTCTCTCTCTCTCTCTCATTTTCATCATGTTGTGCAATGCATAATCTCTCTCTCTCTCTCTCTCTCTCTCTCTCTTTAATATAAAAAATGACTGTGGGGTTTAACAAGTCTAAACATGCTCTCTACTATCCGATGAAATGGCGTAATTAGCCAGTTAAAACGAGTTTAAGCCGGATAATTTTTACATGTCGAGACACGTTCATAAGAATCCTATAAAAGAGTGATTTTTTCCGATATTACGTTTATTCCACTGCAAGATACTGTTGAGTGAACATCACTCTACATCCAGTAGCATCATCCAACGCCTAGCGAAAATACTACCAAGTGACGATTTTATCACGGTAAGAAATTAGTACTGGATTTTATGTAAAAGCGCTTTTAGCTCTCGTCAACCAATCAGAAGACAGTTTCGGACTCTAGTCACACTGCATTAGTTAATCGATACTTGACAGCGGAGTAGATCGCATCGTTCTCAACAGCAGACGATTTTTGTGATGTATACAGGTTTATGAAAGTTGAATGTTTAATCGTAACACTAGAGTAACTTCAAGCTATGTACAGTGTGCTGCGTATTTAACCCTTCATCAAAAATATCCCCTTTGAGCTGGAAGGTTGAAGAGTGGAGGGGGAATGAAAACAAGAACTTTGTTATTCACATGTTTATTTACAAGTATTTACATACACATATTTACAACATATCATTCAATGTCACTAGCACTGATCCAAGAATTAAATTTCTTGGGATAATATTTCCATTTCACAAAGTATTGTTTGTTTTTTCCTCTGCCTCTGGATTTCAATACTTTCTCCACTTTCCACGTTTGATCCGGATCGACGGTTACTTTCTGAAGTTCGGATTCATAAAACGTTCCTTTGATTTCTTCTTGTTGGAGGTCACGGAGTCTGTAGATCGGTAGTATTCCTCTGTGGTACCGTTTGTAGACTTGAAACACTTCTCCAGAATAAGTCTGGTCATAGGCTCGTGTAAATACGTTTCTGAGATGACTGATACGCACATAGTCACCAATTTTATACTTGAAACGTTTCAGATCGGGTTTTGTCTGATTCTGTCTGGCAAAGTATGTAGAGAGCCGGACTTCTTCCGCATTGTTTTTCTTCACATCGGCTGGAGACACACCGATTGTTCTATGATAAGTCTTGTTGTAACTGTCTGCTATACTCTGTAATACAGCTAGATAACCGTAATTGTCCTTGTAGGAAAAATAGCGATACAGTTTCGTTTTTATCGTCTTAATCGCTCTCTCCGATGTGGAAGCCTTGGTTTCGTTTTGTGTGGGAAAATACCGCACACCGTTTTCTGTCATCAACCTCTGCACCTTTCTTGCACGGAATTCTTGACCTGAAAAGATAAATATTTAGTCGTGTCTATTATGAATTCTTTCTTGTAGAAACTAGATGGTATCTTACAAAATTCGTTACACACCATTGAAAATGCTACTATTTCATGGTCTGTTCAGCCGCTTTCAACAATTTTCAGCCATTATCAAGCCGATGAAAAAAATGTTTGGTTATATCAAAACAAATGTTGCCTACCTTTATCCGTCATCAGTTTAGCGGAAATTCTTCCAGTCTGTTTGAAAATGTCTATAAAGGCCTCGGCTACTGCCTCTCCCGTTTTGGTTTTGAGTGGACGTAACCAGACGTACTTGGAGAACGTATCTATGACAAGTAGGATGTATTTGTAGCCATCATTCCATTCTTCGAATTTCACCATGTCGATCAGATCGGCCATCCACAGATCGTCTTTTCCAGCACTTATCACGTGATTTCTTTGAAATCGTCTTCTGACGGGTTTATGTAGACTGTAGGATTCTTGATTATTAAGGAATTTACGAATGCGATACATGCCAATATCGAATTTTCCTTCTTTTTGTACCACGCTGTAGAGTTTCTGTGGTCCTGCAAAGCTTGCCGGGTGAGACGGGTCATAGTAAATTGTCTTTAAATAATTTTCCCACGGTGCCATGTCCGTTCACTGCCAGGTCACAAAGTATACTGAAGGAACACTGTTGTTTAAAATACACTTATATCTGTTCATTGTCTGTTTCGTCGTCACTGTTATTCTCGCTCTCCTCATCGTCCGATATTTCTGTGTCAAAAAGGTCTTCAAAACGACCTTTACTCTTGTTTATGACCCTTTTCACGGCTGAAGATAGACTGACTCCCTTCTCTCTCAGCAGATTGATTTGTCGCACGATGTTTTGGTGCACTGAGCTGTCTTTCAAGGGGAACCAGTAGACTTCCAGTAAGGTTGTATATCGCTGGAAGAAATTCTTTTCCTCAGCCGGTTTCACACGATCTCTGGCCATGTCAGCAGCATTGTTCTCATTTTCTCCATCCGACACATATCTATCGTATAATCTGTCGAACCTATCTTTGAATTCTTTCTTCGCCAATTTCCAGAGGTGGTTATAGGCTTCGTTTTCTTCTATAGGCCCATCGTCTTCATCCGTGTCTTCCTCTATTTTCCTTTTCTTGAACTGTGTAGTTTCGGGGCACCACCCACGTTTAACGTGCCTCTGTACGTCATGAAAGGTATCGAACAACAGTCCGCAATCGTCACAAGCTTGACTTTTTTCAGCCATTATTTCTTGCTGTTGCTCTTCGATGTGAACGGGTTGAAATCCAACTTCAGAATGACTAGCTTTTGGATGACTGCCTTCTTTTATAGACTCAAAGGAGTGATCTGATTGGTTGTAAGCAGGTCTTCCTGTTGCCAGATGTTGGTCAGCCCATAGGACCTCACTTTTTAATCTGTCGTTTTCGGGAGTGAATGGTTTTAAATCCACTAATAAATAGCCATACGGTTTCTTTGTAGCTTTTTCAAACATTTTCATCATCTTCTCGCTCTGACCAGGATACATCTGACGAGCTAAAGTCATCACGGATTGTCTGTCTACGGGGTTGTTAAAGAGTGTAAGATAGTGGCAATTTCTTCTCTGAGTCGGGTCCTTCGAAGCAAATAGGTTCTGACTGATGGAAATGACAGACAAAGATCGGTGATGGGACCCCTCCGTAAATAAATCTGTCACTCGCTTGTCCTTTCCAGCCTCTGAGAACAGATCGTCTAATATCAAAAGGTTATTGATCCTAGGATCAAAGTAGTCGTCGTCTTCCAGATTTGATGGTATGCCTTGAATAAACTCGACTCTAGGAGACACAGTTCTATGGATAACGTTGTACAAAGGCTGCCACCTTTTATATAACCAGACGATTCTCTGTATTTCCGGTTGAATTCTTGTTGCATTGTGGTAAAGAAGGTCCTTCACGTAGGTCGTTTTACCGCAAGCTGAAATAGACAGGAAAAAGGTTATTGGTCTTCTGGATTCACAAACATACTCTAGATTAACGCTGTGTTTAATTAAGCTAAGTCAACATTAACTTACATGTTGGTCCCGAAATCATCATGGTGAAAGGGTGGTAGAGCATCATATCTTGACTTTTTCGCATAGTCCATGACAGTGATTCTGGAGCTCCCAGCGCTCCCTGCGGAGGCGCTCCCTGCGGCGGAGCTCCCTGCGGCGGCGCTCCCTGCGGCGCTCCCGGCGCTCCCTGTGGCGCTCCCTGAGGCGGCGCTCCCTGCGGCGGTGCTCCCTGCGGCAGCGCTCCCTGAGGCGCTCCCTGCAGCGGCGCTCCCTGCGGCGGCGCTCCTTGCGGATTTCCTAGCAACTTTTCTACCATATGCTTGTTTCTTTTATGTCTTAACAAATTGTATTTACTACAAAATGTTTGACCGCAATCTGTGCAGTGAATATTTTCCATGTTGACCTTCCGATGATTCGTGACTAAATGACTGAATCTAACAAGTATGTCGCTTATATAGTGTTTCACAGGCCAAAGACTAACCAACCAGCATATGTCATTTCAGCCCAAACCATCCTTTGTTGAGACGTTGCTATAAAAGACACTATTACAGATTGACAACTTCATTCGAGTTCAAAATATCAAGGAGAGAAGTTGAAATCGTCACCACAGTGAGTATCATTATAAATTTTGTAGTCTCGCCTTTTTCTTAGTCTCGCCTTTTTCTTAGTCTCGCCTGGCTTTTTCTCTGGCCCCTTAAAATCATTTTGTTGATAGGCCTTTTAGTTCTTGCATATATAAGAGTTTATTTTAACCAATCAAAATCTGTGATTTCAGGTCAACTTGCTGAGACGTATTTATATAAAGGGACTAAATTACACATCAGTCTCATTTGAGTTCTGTTTGACAGAGAGGGAAGAACGAAGTTCATAGGTTCCTGGCTAAAATATTCAAACAGTGAGTATCATTATAATTTTGTAGTCTCGCCTGACTTTTTTGTTGTCTCGCCTGGCTTTTTCTTAGTCTCGCCTGATGTTTTTCTTGGTCTCGCCTTTCATTTCTTGCATGTATACCCACGTTTCTATTAATCAATCAAAATCTATCATTTCAGCTCCACTTACTAAGCCGTATCCATAAAAGGGACCAAATTATACAGACAGATTCATTTGAGTTCTATTTGGCAGAGAGAGAAGAACAGAATTCAAGTAGTCCACTTACTACTCAATACAGTGAGTAAATTTTTTGAATTTGTAGTCTCGCCTGACTTTTTTGTAGTTTCGCCTGGATTTTGTAGTCTCCTGTTTTAAAAATCTAACAGAATTGTTTCCCAGACTGTAATTTTTGTAGTCTCGCCTGAGTTTTTTTTTTCTGTTTTTGAAATTATGGCAATATTGCAATTCAGATTGTATAAGCAAAGTATTATACGTATGTAAAAAATGCACTTTTTAACCATTTGTTTTACTTTATTCACAGGACTCATTCAATCAATATGACTTACCAGTGCGAAGTATGTGGGGCTAGTTTCCCCAAGTTAAGCCAGCTCAAACAACACCAACGCACAGAAAATCACTGGAAAAAATATGAATGTGACAAATGTGGGAAAATATTTACTCGAAAAGATAACTTGGATCGTCATGTAGAAAAACACAGGACTGCCAACGTTGCGCATTGTGAAGAATGCGGACGAGTCTTTAGTCGTCCTGATAGTCTACAACGTCATATGGTGGAAAAACATCAAGTAGGTGGTGGGCAAAAAAGGCTAGCTGAGGATGTAGAAGAAAGTGCGAATGGCTCTGTTACCAAAAGGTTACGAAAAGAAGATGACCCTCGAGACTTTTACAGCATATCCAAGGTCAAGGAGCAGCGAATGGTGAAATTTAAAACAACTGCTTCTACCTATGAAGTGAGCATCAAGGACCTAGAGGTGACAGAAGATGTGCCTTCTACACTACAAAGAATATTTACAGCAATATTCCAGGATCTCACAAAGGGTGCAAAATCGGAGGATTTAGTCAGGATTGTTGTACAGAGTCCTGGTCTGGATTATCCTATCGTTATACCCTTTCTAAAAGTCACAGGGCTGACTGCAGACCGATTTATGTCAGAAGTTGAAAGGGTGCTCCAATCCAATGAAGATTTTGTCATTGACTCCGGACTCATTCTTGAAGTAACTCTGGTGGATATGCCAAACGGTGGTGCAAGAAAACATTGCAAATTTGTGAACACGCAGAAATTCCTCTCTGACAAGAAGTGTATTATTCAAATAAAGAACGATGACGATATGTGCTGTGCCCGAGCGATTGCGACAGCCAAGGCAAAGCTTGACAAGCACGAACAGTGGAACAGTATACGTCAGGGGCGAAGTCTACAAGGCAAATTAGCCTTACAGTTACATGCCAGAGCAGATGTCGCACTGGGAAAGTGTGGTGTAGCAGAACTCAAGAAGTTCCAAGAGGTTCTACCAAACTACCAGATCCTCGTGGTATCACGTGATCATTTCAATGCCATTATATACAGTGGACCGGAGTCTGAAAAGAAGATCTGTCTTTATTTTCATGACAACCATTATGATGTCATCACATCTATCGCTGCATTTTTAACCAAAAATTATTTTTGTACAAAATGTCAGAAGGGTTATGATCACAAAGAAAACCATAAATGTAACAATATTTGTCACATGTGTTGCAAAATTCATAATGACAATTCCGACGAAAACTGGGTCTACTGCCATACCTGTAACAGATATTTCAAAGGACAACAATGCTTTAATTTGCACCAGCAGCAAACCGTAAAAGGGAATTCTACATGCAAGACATTGATCTGCTGTGGAGAATGTGGAAGTACCATCAACACAAAAAAAACATAAAAGAAAACATGTTTGCGGAGAGATCTTCTGTAATGTATGCAAAGACTTCTATCCAAAAGATCATCAGTGTTACATGTTGCCCGAGCATGCGATCGATACTCAGACGACAATATCAGTGGAGGAGGAGCTCATTTATGAACAAGAGAACCCACAAACTTTTATCTTCTTTGACTTTGAATGTACTCAGGATGACATAGTACAATGTGAAACTGGATTTAGTCCTGATGAAAGCAGAAGGTGTCAGCACTGTTTCTCAACTAAGTGTGGTGTGGTCAAACATGTGCCAAACCTATGCATTGTGCACAAAGTGTGTTCCTTGTGCATGGATACCATGGTGACAGATACCAGCGAATGTGAACACTGTGGCAAAAATGAACTTATTTTTGAAGGTCTTGATACACTTGATGAGTTTTGTCGGTGGCTGTTTTCGGAAGATAATTATAAAGCCACCGTGATATGCCACAACTTCCAAGGGTATGACTCCTATCCAGTTTTACATTATCTTTATAGGAACGCTGTAATTCCAACTATCATCCCCAATGGAGCAAAAATCATGTGTCTGCAAGTACCTAGTTGTAAAATCAAAATGATTGATTCCATTAACTTCTTACCAATGGCACACTGTCAAAATTACCTAAAATGTTCGGAATGTCTGAGTTAGCAAAGGGGTATTTCCCACACTTGTACAACAGAAAAGAAAACCAAAAGATGATTTTGCCCCATTTGCCTGATGTCGTGTTTTACAATCCTGATGCAATGAAGCCAGAAGACAGAAAAACATTCCTAGCCTGGTACTCTGAAAATAAAGACAAACCCTTTAATTTTTGGCATGAATTGGTTCGCTACTGTCGCTCAGACGTAGACATATTACGACGCTGTAGTCTTAAATTTAGAGAAAATTTCATGGACGTCACCCAAGTCGATCCCTTCGAAAATTCAATTACCATAGCCTCTGCATGTCAACGTGTCTTTCGATCCAACTTTTTAGAAAAACATCGCATAGGGATCATTCCTAATCATGGGTACAATCCTCAGCAAAACCAATCTGCAAAGGCCTTGCAATGGCTAAAATACTTGTCTCACACCACAGGATATAAGATACAGCATGCCATGAATGGTGGTGAAAAACGCATTGGTGATTATTTGGTGGATGGTTACTATGAGACAGAGGATGGGCAGAAAGTGGTTTTGGAGTTCCATGGCGATTTCTGGCATGGAAATCCAAACAAGTTTACTAGTACAACTTGGAATCCAGTCACGAAACTGACCATGGGAGAGCTGTATCAAAAAACGCTAGATAAAAAAAGATTCCTCGAAAATGAAGGATACATTTACATTTCAAAATGGGAGTCAGATTTCGACAGAGACCTCTCCCAAAATGAGGCCATGGCTGCTTTCATTCAAAATCTTGAACTAGTCACACCACTTCAGGCAAGGGATGCCTTCTATGGGGGTAGGACCGAAGCATTCACACTTTACAAGGAAGCCTCCGAAAACGAAACAATCAGTTACTATGACGTCACTTCTCTCTATCCGTTCATCAATAAAACGGGTAAAGTACCACTTGGTCATCCTGAAATAATTACGGAAGATTTCGGAAATTTAGATGAGTACGAGGGGCTCATTAAGTGTAAGGTTTTACCACCTAAAGGTATATTTCATCCTGTCCTTCCCTGCAAACTGAACCATAAATTACTGTTTCCTCTGTGCAGAACCTGTGCAGAAACCCAACAACAATCACCCTGTCAACATTTGGAAGAAGAAAGAGAATTTATAGGCACCTGGGTCACCGACGAGTTGAAAAAGGCCTTGCAGACAGGATATCAACTCAAAGCGATCTACGAGATTTGGCACTTTTCTCGTGTTTCGCAATATGACCCTGTTACGAAAACCGGGGGTATATTTACAGAATATGTAAATACATTTTTGAAGCTTAAACAGGAAGCCAGCGGATGGCCTTCATGGTGTCAAAGTGAGGAACAAAAACAGAGGTACATTCAAACTTATCATGAAAAAGAAGGTGTAGAGCTAGATTACAAAAATATTAAGAAAAATCCTGGTATGAGAGCTTTAGCCAAACTCATGCTTAATTCGTTCTGGGGCAAATTCGGGCAACGCAGTAACATGGCACAGGTTGAAATCACTGATGACCCTTCCGTCTACTTTGCGAAATTGACAAGCGAAAGTGAAGAGGTTACGGCTGTCAATTATGTATCAGATGAGACAGTAGAGCTGAGATGGAAATTGAATGATGATTTTGTCGAACCTTCTGGAAAGACCAATGTTGTCATTGCTGCCTACACAACAGCTCAAGCACGTCTTAAGTTGTACAGCTACCTGGAAATGCTCGGACCCCGTGCGCTGTATGCTGACACGGATTCTGTTGTATTTTCCACTGCCTCTGGAGAACAAAAACCCGTTTTAGGCGATTTTCTCGGAGACTTGACCGATGAAACTCCAGACAATAGCATTACATCGTTTGTGACAGGAGGCCCAAAGAACTATGCCTATTGTTTGGCTCATCCTGATGAACAAGGTAAATTAACCCACTGTAAAATTAGAGGTTTCAGTCTGAATCACAAAAATATACTCTCAATCAACTTTGACGTTTTGAAAGACATGGTTCGTTCTGATGACAAAGGGACAGTGACGGTCAGGGACTCTTTCAAAATTGTGCGAGACAGAGACAATGCCAGATTACTCACAACATCCCAGACTAGGGATTATCGCCTGGTATTTGACAAACGTGTCATTGGTGAGAACTATATATCTTACCCATATGGATACTGACTCTTAACGTGTATAAGTGAGGATTCTGTTGTCTATTTTATTATGTTATGTTATAATTTTATGATGTTTTACAGATTACATATAAGAGTATTGCTGCTCTGTATGCTATTTACATGCATGTAAGTGTGAATTTGGGTACTTGTGGATCTGTGTGTGTGTTTTTTATGCGTATGTCTCATTTGTATGTACTTAATAGGTATTATAAACAATAAAAAATGATTGGATTCTTGATTATAAAACTATATGTCTATATATGTATGTTGACAAATAAAGTGCAAATATTACTTTCTTTGTTTTTAGTTATGTTTGAACGCCCCAAGAGAGAGAGAGAGAGAGAAAGACAGCGAGAGAGAGAGAGAGAGAGAGTAATTTCCCCGTGTCCAGCGCTGCTGATCGTTGTAGGGAACGGATTAAATTGCTTCTGAAAACCTTTTCCACACCACAGCCGATCTCTAGAATTCGTCTGCTCGAGAAAGACCTTGCGTTGTTGAACTCATCGGTTAAAAATAGACTGACTTTCTTCCGTGCTGTTCTCAGTTGCTGGAAAGAGATTTGGTTGCTTCCAATAGAGCATAAGACTTTTTCCATCCTGTTTTGGAAGTGGTCTTTGTACTATCGGCCCTTGTTGGAAATTATCGTCTGCAAACCAATTTTTCCACAATGTTTTACCACTGTGGATCCCTAGAATTCGTCTGCTTTTGTTTACACAGCGAAGCGAGTTTTTCGTCTGCTCGAGAGACAAGATCAATGTCACGCATTGTTGACCTCGAGGCTAAAAATAGATTCTGAAAGTACCTCCACTAGCCCAAAAAGTCCCTCCACCGACTTGATTACGTCATTTATATAGAGTAAAGAAGGAATTTAAATGCCACTTCCGGTCTAAAGCGCTGTTCCCTTACTACTAGAGCCAAATATTTCTGCATGTAACTTTAATTTGTTGTACCCATCTATATCAAAATCCCTGGAATTACGCAAATAAAAATGCCATCTTATTTAGAAACAATTACATTTCATCAAATCAACATAAACACAATTATAAATCAATTTCATCTAACCACGTGGCCCCTCCAAAAATGATGCTATGCCAAATAAATAAATTGTGATAGCCTTTTTTATTGCTGTTCATTATGACCAAGTCTCATCAAATAACTAGTCGGCATCACCTGATTTATGAGGTCTGGTCAAATCTTTGACCACCAGGGAACATTTTGTTGACTAGAGTTCAAGTAAGTGCAAGCTGCAATTCTTTACAAGAGGACAAAATTTTCGACTCTTTCAATTATTCAAAAGATTTTTTATCTTGATCAACACCTTCTTAAAAAGGAGCACTGCAAGCATTGAGCAAATTTCTGTTTCTGCTTCTTTTTCTTTGCAATGAATTTTTTTTTTAACCCATTACCAAACAACAATATTTCAGACTGGTCTAAATTGAAAGCATTTGCAGACGACAAAATAAAAGTGACTGAAGATTTGAAATTTGTTTTGTGAAGGGCAGAAATAATTGTGGGAAAAGGAGAAAATGCTGGTTACCAGCATTTTCTCCTTTTCCCACAATGTTTTCTAAAGGCTTCTTTCTCAGGCGCATCAAAAGTAGGGATTGTGTGGTAATGGGTTAATTTTGTTTACTGCCTTAAATTTAGTTTTTTTTTATTTAGGTGCAAATAACCCATGCCATTGCTTTGCAGTTCTAAATGACCTTACTGTCTAGCATTGCAATCCAATCAATGGATAGCTTTGATCCTAAATGGCAATATGACCCCAGTGTAAAATCTATGCTAGAAACAAAATTAGCAGAAAACAAGTTTAATCTGGCATGTACTGTCTTATGAAATTGACTGAAAAGCGAGATTACATCTGTAATCATGCAGAAATAAATGGTTTTGATTACAGAACTTATTTCAGAATATACAGCTGCCCTTCTTTTGTGTAGCTGTTTCAAGTAGGATTTTGACCTGCTTATTGTACCTGTACATTTTTTTTACTGAACAATGCTAATGATGTCAGTGGCAATGCCTTTGTTTTCATGTCTGACACAATCTTATTTTAAAGCTAAACTAACATGGGAGTTTCAGGATGTTTATCTTTCTAACTGACCTTTCTGTAAACGCGAGTTTGGCACAACCCCTTAATAACGCGCTATATTGGTTGTAAAGCCTGACAAGCAAACCAGAAATTATATCAGACTTTATTTACATGACGCGCAATGCTGCTTTTTCATTGGCCGATAAGACGTTGGTAGACTTGTCAATCAAAATCGGCAGAAAGGTCAATTGAAGACAATCGAACAACTTGATCTATTAAACAATACTAGAGGCCTTTGAGTGCCTGAATCACTCTACTGACCGTAGGTTTGCTATTTTGCTTATATTCTAATTTTTCATTATTAATTAATGGTGCAAAATGAAAAAAAGACGAGCACAAACAAAAAAACAAGAGGGCCATTGGCCCTGGAGCGCTCACCTGAGACTGTAGCTTTATTTCCTTTACGTTAATGTGATGAACTTTAAACTTTCTACATAATCTAACCTTACTGCAATGTCTTGGCTTTGACAAGGGGAGGGGGGGAAGGGGTTAGGGGAGGGGGTCACCTATTCTTTAGCTACTGTTAAATGCTACTTTTAAAATGTGAATTGATGTTCCCTCTAGCCTTTATTTAACCCTTTATTTATGAGAAAATATAACAGAATACAATATTAAAATAGGGAGATTTTTCATTAGGGAAATATTGAAATGGTATAAAGCTTTTACTAATATAGTACATTTCTATAATGGTCTGCTTTGTTCAATAATTATGAATAAAAGTAAACCATTTTATGATCTGACCAGTATGTTTCTATGGTACCTGTTTATCTTTGGGTGTTAGCAAAACCAAGATCTAAAGCTGACTGGTTGTCAGTTGTTGGTTCATCCAAAAGCAACTTACAGCCAATTTGTTGCTTAAAGTTTGTTGCAAGTCTTTTTCTTTATCAGATACATTAATGTTGAAATCTCCAAGTATAACTAAGCTGATATTCTCATTCAAGTGAGGAATGAGCTCTTTTTGAATCGTTTTCAAGTAATCCCTATCATTCATTGTTGGAGAAAAAGAAATTAAAGTTTTCCTTCTTTGTTCCTATGTTCCAAACTGTGACCTCCAGGACAGGGCCGGTTTTGATGCCAGGGACATCATATGACCAAACTTGGTAGAGGTCCACTAAAAGATTCTGCAAACCAAATATCAAAGCTCTGTTCCTTCAAGTTTCAGAGAAGAAGATTTTTAAAGGTTTCCTTCTTTGTTGTGATGCTCGAACCTGTGACACCCAGGGCAGGGCTAGTTTTGACCCCAAGGTCATAATATGAACAAACTTGGTAGAGGTCCACCAGGAATTACTACATGCCAAATATCAAAGCTCTACACCATCAAGTTTCAGAGAAAAAAAAATTTAAAGTTTTCCTTCTTTGTTCCTGTGTTTGAACTTATTACCCCAGGGGCTGGGCCAGTTTTGACCTCGAGGGCATCATATGAACAAACTTGGTAGAGGTCCAATAGGAGATACTACCTACCAAATATCAAAGCTCTATGCCTTTTATTTTTTGAGGAGAAGAATATTAAAGTTTTCATTCTCTGATCCTATGTTTGAACTTGTAACCCCAGATTCGGGCCAGTTCTGACCCCAGAGGCATCATGTGACGCCTTTCGGCGGGGGATAATAATTTGAACAAACTTGATAGAGGTCCATTAGGAGATGCCACATACCAAATATCAAAGCTCTACGCCTTCTAGTTTCAGAGAGGAAGATTTTCAAAGATTTTGTACTTTTTCCTTTTGGTTACCATGGCAACCACACCTATTGGTGGAATTCAATTCTTTGAACAATTTTGGTAGACACCCAAGGACCATCCCTGCCAAGTTCCATCAAGATTGGCCCAGTGGTTTGGGAGAAGATGTTTAAAGAAATTGTTGATGGAGGACATAGGGCGATCACAATAGCTCACCTTTACCACTTTGTGCAAAGGTGAGCTAAAAAAAATGGGAAGAAGGGAAACTGTGTATTTTGGTCTTGAAACAACTCCGTTTAAAACCATCTTTGGGATTCAGTCTAAATTGATTGGGTTTCAGTACTCATTGATTTAAACAATCCCTGCAAGTTTAAAAGAAACAGAACAACCAATGTAGACTTTGTTGAGTATCAAGACTTAATCATCAAATGGCTGCTTTTTCCTAACTGATGGCTAGATTTTCTTCACCTGCAATGAATGTCCCATTCCTCGAAAGTGTTTTTCAACGTTATCTAACAGACTTTATTACAGTTTCCAATGATTTAAGCCTTAACAGTGTTAAGCCTGAAATGTTCCTATTTGTTGTCTTTGAAGCGCACTTTCTGTAACTTGATTTAGGTCTTACATTGTCCCATTTAACATTAAATTGTATTTTAATTTGGCTTTGACTAGAAAACGATCAAATGTGGTCCATATAATGAGTTTATAGCAATTCTCATTTCTATTGCAAAACTGGTTGTGAAGTCAAATGTAATAAAGTTCCCGCCATCGTAACGAGTTTTGCAATAATTTATTGCAATTATCTTTTTTATTGCGAAACTGGTTGTAAAGTCGAATATAATAAAGTTTCTGTCATTGCAACAAGTTTTGCAATAATTTATTGCAATACTGGTTTAAGACATATCGTTTCCGAAATCAATATTCCAATCTGTTTACGTTATTTTGTAGACTTTTTGACAGTTTCCAATGATTTCAGCCTTAATAGTGTTTAGCCTGAAATGTTCCCATTTGTCTTTGAAGCGCACGGTCTGTACTTGTTTTAGGTCTTACATAGTCCCATTTAACATTAAATTGCATTCCAATTTGGTTTTGATTGGAAAACAATCGAATATGGACCATATGAGTTAACTGCAATTCTCCTTTTTTATTGCAAAACTGGTTGTGATGTCAAATGTAATAAAGTTCCTGTCATTGCAACTAGTTTTGCAATAATTTATTGCTGGTTTAAGACATATTGTTTTTGAAAAGATCAAAATTCCATCCTGTTTACGTCATCTAATAGACTTTTTGACAGTTTTCAATGATTTAAGCCTTAATTGTGTTTAGCATGAAATGTTCCTATCAGTCTTTAAAGCGCACTTTCTGTAACTTAATTTAGGTCTTTCATAGTCCAATTTAACATTTAATTGCATTCCAATTTGGTTTTGATTAGAAAACAATCGAATATAGTCCATTTTATGCGGTTTTTGCAATTTTCGTTTTTATTGCAAAACTGGTTGTGATGTCAAATGTAATAAAGTTCCTATCATCGCAACGAGTTTTGCAATAATTTATTGCAATACTGGTTCAAGACATTTTGTTTCTGAAATGATCAAAATTCCATGCTGTTTACGTTACTTAATAGACTTTATGACAGTTTCCAATGATTTAAGCCTTAATAGTGTTTAGCCTGAAATGTTCCTATTGGTCTTTGAAGCACCCTTTTTGTAACTTATTTTAGGTCTTACATAGTCCCATTTAACATTTAATTGTATTCTAATTTGGTTTTGACTAGAATACGATCAAATGCGGTCCATTTAATGAGTTTGTTGCAATTCTCGATTTTATTGCAAAACTGGTTGTGAAGTCAAATGTAATAAAGTTCCTGTCATTGCATAGAGTTTTGCAATAATTTATTGCAATTCTCATTTTTTATCGCAAAACTGGTTGCTACACTCCTAACATGTAATCTTTCATTTTCACAACATTTTCACATACAGGGGATAAACAAGATCATAATTTTTACAATCTCCCTGATGCACTGTGTTGTAAGCTGTACGGCACAAAATGTGTAGTCACTTCCAAAATGGCGGACTGTTTACTTGGAGAAAGGTGGGTGTCACATTTTATCATCAATAACTTTTTTTCTTGAAACCTTCGAGACATGATACTTATAATATATTGTGTGGGAATGATGTGGTAAGCCTCGGTGCTACATAGCAAAGAGCCAGTGCCATTATTCGATACGTTATATCGGCGTAAACATTGCCATTGGGTAAAATTTGAATTTGAAGTGAGGAACTTGCATCGTTTTTAGTTATAGAATGGAAAATAAGCTAATGCAGTGGGTGAAGGTTGTTGTTTCTGTAGGTATTCATCACGTGCTTTCCAATGATTACGGTCATTTTTGTGAAATATGTCTAGAAAGACCCGAAAACATGTGTTTTGTATATCGCTAATGCAGCGGTGTAGTCCACATCAACAATTTCACACACAGCGGTGTAGACCCGATTTTTTCTGAACGGTTTAGACACAATTTAAAGCACAATATATGTACGGTTTAGACACAATTGGCTTGGTCTTGAATCTTCTTTTCTGAAGATCACGTAACTTGGCGTTAATCCAGAATCATGAAAATTGGCACCAACAGTTCGAGACAGTCTCCCTTATTACCGACACCCACGGAAGGAACCATCTGGAACCGAAAAAGGATCATCGTGGAACGAAAAGAGATAGTTGGGAACAAAAGAGTGCATCAAGACATTATTTACGATATTATTTATGTAATAGTGAGTATTATATCACGAAAAAATAAATTATGAAATTACTAATTAATGTCTGTGCACTTATAAATCAATTCCATCATGGTGGCAGCCATAATTTCAATAATTCACTTAGGATGATAATTACCATCCTGGACTTGATAATCATTTTCATTTCGAAGTTGTTTTAAATACTGTCGCTGATTCGTATCTTGGTATCTGTTTGTTTAATATCTAGTTAAAGATGCCCGTCTAAGGCCGGTGAGCAGAAATGCTGTTAAATTAATAAAAAAACATAGCATGGTACAGAAAATCGGTCCTTATTGTACGCAAGGATAAATTACTGACATGTATGGTGTAACTAAAAAAAAAAATACAAACGCGGAGGTTTGTGTTAGAAACCGAGCATTGGTCGGAAAATAACTGGCTGACCATCGAAGCTGTAAACAATGACAGTGCGTCACGGAAATTTATCGTTGCTTTCCGCCTAAAGTCGGATACGGTGTAACTTGCATATCACTCTCTTGCACTCCGGATCATTACATTCACCTCTGTAGTGGGCTCAGAAAGTAGTCCGTCATTACGCGATACTTTTGTCACATGGCCAGAACTCAAAATGGCGACACAAACGCCGGTGAAAGAAAGACCAATATCGATTACTTTTTGTGCTGTTGAAACAGCATACGGCAAATCTGACTAAGTGGTAGGCAATGTGAAAAAGATGGATTTTCTGAAAAGCTTAAATGTCTTTTAAAGGACCATAATTTGTTTTTTAATCTTATAACCTAAGATTTATCGGTGTATTAAAACTGTTGTCATTATTCCTGGGCGCAGCCATTTTTGTTAAACTTGGCGTAAGATTCTGATCAGTAAAGAGGCTCGAAAAAAAAAAAAGTTCCATTTTATACAGGTAAATTCATCAGTTTGAACGCACCTATAATGTATCCAGAATCATATTTCCATTGTCTATCTTATAATTTTACACACAAAACAGTTAAACAGTAACAAAACATCTTTTCCTCGGTTTGACAAGATTCTTGTCATTTAGCCCATTGCAGAGATGTATGTGAGAGTAACGAACGACAACTCTGCTCGGAGATTGCTTGCATATAGGCCACGACCTCCGTCTGAAAATCGAGGCTGCAACAGAGAAGCCTACATTTTCTTTTGTTTTCTCAGTATACGCAGGGCGAAGGTCAAATATAGTCACGAGACAGAATGTATGATCATTATACAAATCTACCAGAGTGTATAACGGATATCGAAAATCTTCGATTCAAAAACCAGAAACGATGAGTCTGTTTAGATGGAAGGCCGCAACTCGGCGAAATGCATTTTCTATCGATTGTTATCTAAGCAAGCTTGTCAGGCGAAATATTTGGCATGAAGATATAAGAACGACTATATTTTGATAAAATAAAAACAAAATGAGTTAAAACTGGCTTAAAATGAGTATAAGGATCTCTCTAAAGTTTTTAGTTTCTGTGCCACTGTTCGAGTAAAATATGACCAGTAGGTTAACAGGCAATGGGGGATCAAAAAACCACTGCAGTAAAAATTACGTAATTATTGTTTTTTACCCCAAAAGGAAAAATCGTAAGATGGAATTCCATGTGATCGATATTCACAATTTTCATTTACCATTGTACAATTTAATTTCATTATATACGGGTCATGGATTTATATTCACAAAATCGAATGTTACCCATCAAGATTAGTTATCTCATAAAGTTTTTTATTTATTCTTATCGTTTCTGGAATGTTTCTTTTGGCCATGGACTACATCTGGTAGTAGACTGGTGTCAGTCCATTAAATAGAACCTTTTCATTAAAACAAAATCATCAAGTAAAACTGCAAAATGGAAACTCTGTGTTCTCAATGCTCTGAATGTCTGATTTAAAGTATTTCAGAAGAAGGGCAAGTAACAACACATATTTCTGTGACTTTGCTGTAGTTGTGTACCTTGTTTATTAGAATGACTTAAATGCAGGGCCTGAATGCCAGGCTACATCTGGTAGGTGAATATACAGACCCGTTCGCGAAGTACCAAAGCAATTTTAATTTCCCATATTTTGAAAGAAAGACAGTTGATGATTAGTGAAACACTTTCAAAACATGAATAATTCCCGTGGCGTCTTATTTGATATAAGTTTGTCTTTTAGAAAATACGGGATAGCAATAATATTGTACGTTTATTTCCAAAAGCCCTGATGTTACTTTTGTTCCATGAAGTGTCAAACAAGAGTCTCTAAATCTCCTCCAAATGAGCATTGGTAGCACATGAATGGCGTGCAACTGGAATATAAGATAGACAAAGTTTTTTTCAAAGCAGGTAAATGGTATGTAACACAAATATCAGAAGACCAAAGTCTTTGCAGTTCATGTCTAGACCACAGATAGAATCAGATTTTGTGTCTAAACCGTACAGTATACAAAGCTTATGTGTGTGTCTAACCCGTTCAGAAAACGCCGTGTCTACACCGCTGTGTGTAAAATTGTTGATGTGGACTACACCGCTGCATTAGCGATATACAAAACACATGTTTTTGGGTCTTTCTAGACATATTTCACAAAAATGACCGTAATCATTGGAAAGCATGTGATGAATACCTACAGAAACAACAGCCTTCACCCACTGCATTAGCTTATTTTCCATTCTATAACTAAAAACGATGCAAGTTCCTCACTTCAAATTCAAATTTTACCCAATGGCAATGTTTACGCCGATATAACGTATCGAATAATGACACTGGCTCTTTGCTATATAGCACCGAGGCTTACCACATCATTCCCACACAATATATTATAAGTATCATGTCTCGAAGGTTTCAAGAAAAAAAGTTATTGATGATAAAATGTGACACCCACCTTTCTCCAAGTAAACAGTCCGCCATCTTGGAAGTGACTACACATTTTGTGCCGTACAGCTTACAACACAGTATGATGGTTGCTGGGCAAGCGCATCCCATAGAGTAGCAGTGTATAGGCAAGATCTGATGTTGATCTATACCAATTGCAATGCAACATAATGCTCCTGAGTATTCGATAGTTGAGAAACTTTGGAAATGGGCCTGGGTTTTCCATGGCCCCCTGTTTCTTCAACTTTGGACCCCAAATTTTCTAATTGTGCATAAACTCAAGCCCTTTAATTAGAGGGGTTCAAATGTGCCCCACTTGACAAAAACCAGAGAAACCTGTGAAAGGGCTAGGTTAAATATCACATTACTAAAATGGTATTAACTTTTGTAAGTATCATATTAGTAAAATGTTTTCACTTTTCTAAGTTCAATGATTCAAAGTGACAATTTATTCAAGCCTTACTGCTTATCACTGGGTTAATACTAGGAACAAGAATTGTTTGTGGGTTGTTTGCCACAGAAATTCCTAGACAAATAGAAAGGAAATAAATTTGACTAATTCATTAAAACATACAATTAACAAAGGAGTAAAAAACAATAGGTTTCACATCAACATAACATTGAGTACATACTACGTTCAGATTTTGTTTCTGGTAGTCATTAATTGACTTATTTTTCCTTCACTTTTAACCTCCTTTAAAAAACTTGTAGTAGACTGAACCCTTTAAGCACTGAATAAAACCAACATAAAATTATATTCATCCGAAAAATACAACCTCAATAATTGCAATTCATTGTTGCTTTGTTTACCATATTTCAGCAAAAAGGCACACATTGTAGATCAAAGATCAGGCTAAACAACACTGGCCCCAAAGCCTACTCTTGTTGTGAAAGGCCCTGGAAGAATTAAAAATATCTTGTATATCTTCCAGGTATTCCTAGATATCCTTGTAGCTATGCCACTACCTCATGCCTACACCTGCAACATTATATATGACAATGAATCTTCTAACAAACAACTGCTTGTCTATGCAGCAGATGAAGGACCTTGACTTCCTGGAGACTCAGAGACTTGGTTTATGGACAGAACACATTCAACATTCCCATCATAATTTCAACAGATACTTTGTATATACTCAGCAGTTGATTTTTTCAACCTCGATTTAGATCTTTACTGTCATCCACTGGAACTGTGAGACTTCGATGTATCTAGCCACCACTCAAACCCCAACCATGAAACATTCACGCTGCAACCACCATTGGCTGAGCAAGGACAACATTGTATGTGAATGTTGGAACAATAGTTTTTAGCTCACCTGAGCACGAAGTGCTCATGGTGAGCTATTGTGATCGTGCTGTGTCCGTCGTCCGTCGTGCGTCGTGCGTCGTCCGTCGTCAACTTTTTACCTTGTGTACGCTCTAGAGGCCACAGTTTTAGTCGGATACTCATGAAAATTGGTCAGGATGTTTGTCTCGATGAAATCTCGGACGAGTTCGAAAATGGGTCATGTGGGGTCAAAAACTAGGTCACTAGGTCAAATCTTAGAAAAACCTTGTGTACGCTCTAGAGGCCACATTTTGAGTCGGATACTCATGAAAGTTGGTCAGGATGTTTGTCTGGATGATATCTCGGACGAGTTTGAAAATGGGTCACGTGGGGTCAAAAACTAGGTCACTAGGTCAAATCTTAGAAAAACCTTGTGTACGCTCTAGAGGCCACATTTTCAGTCGGATACTCATGAAAGTTGGTCAGGATGTTTGTCTGGATGATATCTCGGACGAGTTTGAAAATGGGTCACGTGGGGTCAAAAACTAGGTCACTAGGTCAAATCTTAGAAAAACCTTGTGTACGCTCTAGAGGCCACATTTTCAGTCGGATACTCATGAAAGTTGGTCAGGATGTTTGTCTGGATGATATCTCGGACGAGTTCGAAAATGGGTCACGTGGGGTCAAAAACTAGGTCATCAGGTCAAATCTTAGAAAAACCTTTTGTACGCTCTAGAGGCCACATTTTCAGTCGGATACTCATGAAAGTTGGTCAGGATGTTTGTCTGGATGATATCTCGGACGAGTTCGAAAATGGGTCACGTGGGATCAAAAACTAGGTCACCAGGTCAAATCTTAGAAAAACCTTTTGTACGCTCTAGAGGCAACATTTTCAGTCGGATACTCATGAAAATTGGTCAGGATGTTTGTCTGGATGATATCTCGGACGAGTTCGAAAATGGGTCATTGGGGGTCAAAAACTAGGTCACCAGGTCAAATCTTAGAAAAACCTTTTGTACGCTCTACAGGCCACATTTTCAGTCGGATACTCATGAAAGTTGGTCAGGATGTTTGTCTGGATGATATCTCGGACGAGTTTGAAAATGGGTCACGTGGGGTCAAAAACTAGGTCACTAGGTCAAATCTTAGAAAAACCTTTTGTACGCTCTAGAGGCCACATTTCCAGATGGATACTCATGAAAGTTGGTCAGGATGTTTGTCTGGATGATATCTCGGACGAGTTCGAAAATGGGTCACGTGGGGTCAAAAACTAGGTCACTAGGTCAAATCTTAGAAAAACCTTTTGTACGCTCTAGAGGCCACATTTTCAGTTGGATACTCATGAAAGTTGGTCAGGATATTTGTCTGGATGATATCTCGGACAAGATCGAAAATGGGTCATGTGGGGTCAAAAACTAGGTCACTAGGTCAAATGTTAGAAAAACCTTTTGTAGGCTCTAAAGGCCACATTTTCAGTCCGAAACTCTTGTAAGTTGGTCAGAATGTTTGTCTTGATGATATCTCAGACAGGTTTGAAAATGGGTCATTGGGGGTTAAAAACTAGGTCACCAGGTCAAATCTTAGAAAAACCTTGTATATGCTCTGGATGCCACATTTTCAGTCCAACACTCTTGAAAATTAGTCAGAATGTTTGCCTTTATAATATCTTGGATGAGTTTGAAAATGGGTCATGTTGGGTCAAAAACTGGGTCAATAGGTCAAATGTTATAAACACCTTTTGTATGCTCTGGAGGACACATTTTCAGTCTGATACTCCTAAAACTTGTTCATTATATTTGTCCTGGTGATACCTTGAATGAGATTGAAAATGGGTCATGTGGAGTCAAAAACTAGGTCAATGGGTCAAATATTAGAAAAACCTTGTGTACACTCTAGAGGCTACATTTTCTGCCTGATATTCTTCAGACTTGGTCAGAATGTTTGTTTTGGTGATGTCTCAAAAGAGTTTGATAATGGGTAATTGTCGGGTCCAAAACTAGGTCACTTGATGAAATCTTAGAAAAACCTTTTGTACACTGTAGAGGCCACATTTTCAGTCCAATACTCATGAAACTTGGCCAGAATGTTTGTCTTATTGATATCTCAAAAGTGTTTGATGATGGGTAATGTCTGATAAAAAACTAGGTCACTGGGAAACTAGATGGTGCATGTTTGGTCAATAAACTCAGGTGAGCGATTTCAGGGCCATCATGGCCCTCTTGTTTTAAATTTTATTGGGCATAAGAATACATCTCCATAGACTGTTATGGACTGTCTGCAAAGATGCACTAATAGTGCAGGCAGATATTCTGCATAATTGCAGGGTTCGGACCATTGTTACACAGAAGAAACTTCAGACTGCCATTCAAATATTCTCCAAAATCTGTGTATACTGTACGTTACAAATGGAGAGAAATATCAATCCAGTTGTTGTAAGATGCAGTTGGAGAAACATAAGGATTAAAAAGTAAAAATTGTTAAAAAAAAGTGTACCCTGTACTGTATTTATTTATGTGTTCATTACTTATTTTCAATAATACACTTGTGTGTTAGTGTATTTGGAATCCAGGTTCTGATTATCTTAGTAGCTATCAGTACATCAGGCCAGCGAGACATGCCAGATTGTTCTGCACTTTGCCATTTGGTAGAAAAGGATGTCATTGATACATATATGTATGTAGCTGGCCAGACTGGAATCCAGGCAGATCCACAATCTGCCCATGATCTGGAATCTGTCAAGACCAGATAAGAATTATAATTTTGTCTAAAATAGATTCTTTTCCAATATTAATCCACTTGTGTTTACAACTGAGGTGTATTTTTAATTCAAGCAATTTAGTTGTTTTTCCCACAACTGTGATCTACTTATTAACACAACAAGACCCATCTTTTGGAACTTGTCCAAAATATTATCAAGACAAACATTCTGAAGAAGTTTCAAGAGAATTGGACTCAAAATGTGACCTGTAGAACATACACCATGCTTTGTTAAAATTTTACCTAGTTTTTTACACAACCTGACCTATTTTACAAACTTATCTGATATATTATCAGACAACATTCTGATTAAATTTTATGAGTATTTGACTGAAAATGAAGCCTTTAGAGTATGCAATAGATGAAAGTTGATTATGCATGACAGACAACGTGCGATGGACACAGCGTGACCACAAAAGCTCACCTTTAGCTCAGATGAGCTAAACAGGGTGCAACACCTCAGCCACTACACAACAATTCTCACGAGAGAAGTTTGCACCAATGATAAACATGACTGTATCAACAAATTTTAGAACTATCAAAGGATGCCTCCAGAGCTCTTTTGATGGATTAAAAAAAAATATTTTATTTCATGCTTTCCGGTAGGATATCGAGAAATAGCAGTGAAAATACTTTTCGATCTTACACTGGTACCACCAGTGAAAATACCAATTTTCATGTTCTTGTTGTGTAGGTTAATTGCACATGCCTGAAAACTGGATGGGAAATATGACGTCATTTACCTTACATTTCTCGCGCTTGATATTAAAATGCGTTGCACTGCGGGAGGGGTACGCCACAGGGAATAACGGAAAAGAACTGTACTGGATTTTTATATAGCTCCTTCCAAAAGGGTTAAAAGCATGAAATAAAAAGAATATTTGTTTTTTTCGGTGAAAGGTCGAAATTTATTTCATCTCTTTACGCCACTCGTGAAAATATTACCTATGGAGTCCACTCGATGAAATAAATTTCAATCTTTCACCGAAAAAAACAAATATCCTCTATATCATTCATTGACAGACAGGACATGAGGTTCCCCTTTGCCCTTTGCCTTACAACCTTCTTGAATGTTCTTCCTGACCCTTAGACATCTGGGCCCATGTTCACCAACCTTTATTAAGTCATTACCAGACGACATAGTTTTAGCCTGGTTCAAAATGAAAACATTTGCGGACGATAAAATAAACGTGATTGAAAAATTGAAATTTGTTCTGGAAAGGGTAGAAAACATGCTGCTTACCAACATTTTCTCCTTTTCCCACAGTGTTTTCAAAAGGCTTCTTTCTCAGGGGTGTCAAAAGTAGGGATTGTGTGGTAATGGGTTAAGATCATTCTTAGTCTTATTCTTCAGAAATGTGTGAATGTGAAAGTAACAGAACTTCTGATTGGCTAAACCATTTGGTTTAACCAATCAGAAAATGGTTTAGCCAATCAGAAGTTCTGTTACTTTCACAGTTAGAAAATCTTGAAGAACAAGACAAAGAATGTTCTTACAAATGGTTGGTGAATACTGAACCTGACCAGCAGTGACCCATAAGAGACAACTTGTCATTACTTTCCTGTGCATTTCGGTGTAGTAAAGCCAGATCTGCCACATGGTAGAAGTGTATAATGCATTGTAGAGGCACATACTGATGAAGTGTTTGCTTTTCCTGTGGTTCCAGATGAATAGTGAGCCTTGGATTGAGAGTTTGAGAGAGTACAAATCTTTGAGATCATCATCTTGAAACTGATCCTCCACTGATGGTAATGGTGGTAGTGCAATGATGATATGATGGACCTTTTTTTTTCTTTTATTACTTGCAAAATGCCAACATTGACTTCTTGGACTCATTTTCCTATTGCAGGTTTTTATTTGTGTAATTCCGGTTAGGTCATAGTAGAGTGCAACACACCATGGCAGGCTGGATCCATACACTTGCACATGTCGGGATATGCCTTGATAGAATGCTGCAAAATTAATGGCTGGGACATAGCTGAGCTTGCTGTGAGAAACACAAAGAAACACAGCACAACCTGATAAAACTTGAAAGAAATGCAAGAAACTGAAAATTAAGAACTGTGCTTCCACATTCCTAACAAGGATTGTCTTCCCTGTCATAACATGGTTCTCCTTTAATGACCTTTTGCCTCTTACAACCACTTCTAACTTGTGAGGGCCTTAAACTTTGTTACCTGGTTATAAGTTTACCTATTACCCTTAAAATGGAACCATTGTCAAAGAATGCAAACAAGAAAAAACTGGAGTAAAAGGCTAAGTGTCTTCTCTGTAATTTCCCACAAAACAGTTACAGTGAATGGCCACATTCTTTCAGATAATCTGTCCTAAATCAGTAATTTGCATGTCACAAAAAGACATCTATTTTGATACAGCAATTATATGAAAAAGAATGGCAGAGAGAAACTGTCAATCTAAATTGTCAACAATAAAGTGATTTGCATACAATGCTCAAAATTTCAATTAGTCTAAAACCAATAACGAAACACTGACAGATTGTTTTAATTAGCTCTTTAGGGCAACAAGTACTGAAAGAAAATTACTAGGCAGCCAAAAGAAAACATTTCCATGATTTGTGTGTTATTATTACTGGATTGGCTGTATACAAAGAATGCATGTAAATACAGTACTGATACAGCTTAGTCCTCGAAAAGCTTTGACATTTTCTGGTATCTCTTTCATTTCTCCAAAAATGAAATGTTACATATCAAACCTATAATGGATATGCAAGTAACCCTTTAAATATTTCTGACACATTTATGCCCCTTTTAGACTAGGAATTCCTCTGAAAAAGGATGAACAACAAAGGAACAACAATAGAGTGTAAGCATCTCTATGCTCTACTCTTGTTTTGAGTTGGATACAATGGAAATTTCCTCTTCAAAAGTGATTATAAGAGTATCTCTTCCACAACTTACAGTTTAAAATTTCAAACTGCAACCCAACTGTTCATAAATACAAGTAGTTCATCCTTTACTCAAATATTATGCAATGAGGGTAATATTTTGAAAAAAGCCCTCTTCCTCATGGTTTTAAAAACACATGACAGTTTAGCGGGCAAAGGCATGAAACATTACTTCAACACGAGAAATTCTGTCTCATGGCAAAGAGGAAATTCAGACCACAAGCACCAAGGTTCTGGGTCTATTTTCTTCAATCATTCTTAAGAATGTTCTCAGTCTACTTCTCTATCATTTTCTAGATATGAAAGTAACACAAATTCTGATCGGCTAAACAATTAGGTTTAGCCAATAAGACGTTTTATTACTTTCAAATTTTGGAAATCTTAGAGAATAAGACAAAGAATCGTTGGTGATAGACAATGGTGAATGAATGACTCCTATCTAAAAAGCTTATTTTAAATCTACATGGCAGCAACTGTAACATTAACTCATGCAGCAATGCATTTTTGTTATACTTATAAAACAATACAACAAACTTAGCAGAAATTTCATGAGAACTTGATAGAAGGGTTCTGGATTCGTAATCATTTTCTAAAATATTATGATTACAAAAGATTTGTTTGACATTCTTCACCTTAAGGAAATTACATTCTACCAGAAAACCTCCTGTATTTAATTTACATTATTCTCCCATGCATCTAACTTTGCAATAAAGCATAGCACTAAAACAAACAATTTTCTAGCCCTGCTACCTTTTTATAAGTACTAGTGAGTGTCAAAATATTATGGAGTACCACCTCATTTTTTCCTAATTAGGCAATAGCTTTAAAAAATCCTTAAAAAATATTGATGCTTAAATCAGTTCATTAATTTTCATTGATTATCAATATTTAGTACATGTACATGTATGTGTAATATTCAGAGTCCCTTTGGCATACCTCAGGTGATGGGAGCCATCAAATCCCCTGGCTGTATCTGGTGGATTGATATGCACCAGATTGTTACATTTCATTACCAGAAATGGTGCCATTTTACTGTTCTGATAATTGTACGGCTCCTCTTAAAAAAGAAGACTTGAGTTTCAATTGTCTATCGAAATCTTTCTAACTATATTTCAGTTGACAAACACTTTGTACATTCATTTTTTAATTGGTTTATCAATTCCTGACTGAAGTTTCACCCATAGATGGACAGATGTGAATAACTCATCGAGGTTGTTTATGTCATTGATAAACAACTTACAGTGGCGCCACCATGTATAAGATCACATGATTGGCTGTAAAATGGAAGTGACCGTTATACAGACGAGGTTAGATGTTGGTATGGAATTGGTCAAGTTGTGACAAGTGATTCAGAGCCCCGTCTTTCCCCAGTGTTGCACAGTTTAAGTAATTATTCAGAGTTTTGCATAATGCAAATTCTGATATGCATGTCATGTACAAAAATTTTATATTCCAGGTAAAGATCATTGTCAAGAAGCCTCTCACTGTGTGAAATCTAACTCAAAAACTCATAGAGTAGTTTTTACAGATTTGTATGATGACCAAATCATGTCTTAACCAGTCATCTTATCCATGATCAGATTTACACTCCAAAGATCAGTTGATGTACAAAGATCTAGTAGATGTCTAACTTTGAAATAGCAGTTTGTCTACAAAAATAATGCAAAGTGATTTAAGCCCCAGTAAAGTCAACAAAATTTTCACCATTAAAACCACAAAAACATAACAGTTAACCAATCGCAACACACATATACAAGATCGGTGAAACCCAAACATATCGTTTACCACATTTGTTGCCATGATATTTGTGAGCAAAACATGGAGAAGCCAGTAGATTTCAGGGAAGCTATTGATTGAGTCAACCTTTGTTATTGTTCATGTATATTCCAACTAGGTCTGAAAGAAGGCCACATGATAATAATGCATCTCATTAGTGCTATGATAATTTCACGGGATGTTTGTTTATACTTCCTATATCATGTCACTGTAACGTAAGACTGCTCATTCTGAACCTGTTTTCTTATTGCAATGTTGTAAGCTCTTCCTGTATTGTTGATAACAAGTAAGCTCAGATCAGCCTGTGTCATTGTTCCTGTTTACAATGTCAAAAAACTTTAAACTTAGTTTTTCAAGCCTAATGGGAGCAAAACGATCAAGCGAATGAAAATTTTGTCTCGACGCATTGAATTATCACATGGTGTTTATGTCACCAATATATCACCGCTCAGATTTACAATGGAAAGTCGGCTAATCGTCAATGATCATTGATGTAACATAACAGATAATGTGACACGGTAGGATGTGTTCTAGTTTCAAAATTATTTTTTTCTGCCAATGACTGGAAAGAATAATTGCCATACAGTGGAGCTCTGTTATAACGCTGTCGGTGGGAGCCATGGTTGTCAACAGCGTTGTATCCGGGGTTACGTTTATAACGCTGATTCCCCCCCCCCCAACACACACACCCATTATTTATAGGACATTGAACAATTTAGATTCTTTTCTACGTAACGCCTGAACTATTCCCAGTTAGTTTCTGTCATCAAATAACGTTACAACTACGTAAGAGCTTATTTTACCTTTAGGACCGTTTCTTTTAGAATTATTCAGCCGCTGTTTTGCTAAATTACTGCAAGATTCATTCCAAAATTAAATTAAACGGTATCGTTTTGGATTGCAGACGGTGCCGCCGCTATGTTTTTTTTAATCATGCTGACGATTGCATAACGAACCCTAATCGGCAATGACGAAAGAAATCTCTTTCATAATCAAACGAGATAAGACCCCCGTACATGTTGAAAGTCACAGGGGAATTTAACCTACTATCCGTAAAGAAATCACATCAGTCATTTATCCACACAATGTTTGCAGTAAAGTCTGCATTAGTGGTTCATGTATGACGTAACACACCAATAATGCAAAGCGAAAGGGTTGTAAGTGCAAGTACACACTTAAACCGTTTCGCCTGAAAAATTTACACCTGGCTATGGGCTGACCTCCATTCAAAACTATGCAATCACGCAATAAGCCAGTATCTCTGTTGCTTTATATTTTCTGATACAACCCTTCTGTGTATCGTAACGATAATTGCAAGAGTACCCCAGTCGTGTCACGTGCACGTTGTGTAGTCGGTAGAAAGAGAGTCATTCGGCTATTTTCTGATATCGCCGTTACGATCTACATACTGACAGACATATTGACGTGAAGTTTGTATAATGCAAGATTGTTTGCAAAGACAATTATGGGACGAGGGCCTTTTGTTACCTACTGTGCGTGTATTTGTCAAAGTAATTGTGCAAAGCCATAGGTGATAATGTAATCAACAAGGTAAAGGTGTGAAAAATTGTCACGTTATGTGTAAGGTATCGATTTTTTTTTGACCGAGTGGTCTTTTTTTTTTTACATCGAAGATTCTTGTGAGAGCAACGGTGGATTCGGATCAGACTCGAAAATGGTCAACCCCCGAAATTTTGGGAGCCAAAGGACACCCGCGTTATAACGGAATCAGCGCTATAGCGCACTTCGTTGTAACGGGGTTCCACTGTATTTTTAAATGGTAAAAATGAAATTTACTTTTATTTTATAAACAGGCCTTTTTACATGTGGACTTAAGTGTGACTTAAACTGCTACAACTGGTGTGGTAATATAAACAAGAAGGTCATGAAGGTCCATGTATTACTTGGCTGTCTTTTAAGGGAATGTGGTATATTATCAATTGGCATGGACACAGACATCAAATAAGACTTAGAAAATGCAGGTAACCAAGATTTTTCCTTTTCCTATGGAGTTTCAACTTTTGAAAAGATCAATTCAGTCATCAAAGCTTTTTTTGACTTGTTGCTTGCAATTGCTTTCAAAATGGACAAGTATCAAATTTTGTCATTCTGTAAAAGTTTAATATGAAAAACATCCCAATAATAGTACTGCTTTTACCTCAGGAAATAAGAATCTAGAGGGTTAAATGCAATACTGTCTGACCAGTCGGACTGTCCATGGTTGAAAGAGAAAATATTTTATTTCTCCAGTAAAGCATCAATAATTCGATGAAACACTCGCAACAGAACAATAAATAAGCTAGAATAAAGCTCTTTACGGATTAGGCCTTGAGCCACTTGATATCCAGGCTAGGACAGGACGTAATCCGTCTACGTTCAGTCTCTAGAATAGTAGAGTCAAGGACCAGAATATTACATTTCCAAACTTTTGGGCATAATTATCCAATTAAACACATTTTGGACAGAGGATCAGATTTCAGTGTCTGTAATGGGCTTCTCTTTACCATACGACAAGAACTCATAGTTAACAGCAAAACTTCCCCTTTTCCCAGAATGTTTCTATGTTTATTTATAACCCTTCTGTAACGAACCCTCATCATTCATGTCACATTTAATAGATCATCTGCAAATAACTTCAATTTTAAATGATCTAAAATTTTGCTTTGTCGAAAAGTTTTAAGCAATAAATTCAACTCTATTGGCATCGCTGGATGGATTTAACCCTTTACCAAACAATCCCTGCTTTTTACGACCTTGGGAAAGATGCCTTTTCAAAACATTGTTGGAAAAGGAGAAAATGCTGGTAACCAGCATTTTTTCCTTTTCCCACAATGTTTTCCACCCTGCTGGAAACAAATTTCCATTTTTGAGTTAGCTCTATTTTGTCATCTGCAAGTGCTTTCAATTTGGACCGGTCCAAAATTTTGTCATTTGGTAAAGAGTTAACCCCTCAACCTCTGAAAATACAATCTTCTGTCACAAAAATGTTTTAAATCATCTAAACGCTGTTGTTTTCAGTGTTGTATAAATGTGATATCAAACATGTATAAGATAGGGAAACTCGTAATGGGTATACTACACTGAAAACAAGGGAGGTTATGTGATAAAGAAATATATTAAATTCATCAAGAAAAATCATGCCTACGCTCACCAAAGAATCACTTAACAAACACTTTTCCTACACTCTTTTCAATAAATTTTATAATTATACCCTATATAGCATTAGGGAAGTAGTGTCCACTAGGAATATCCAGAAGTCAATTAGGTCAATTCTGGCAGAAATTTGGCTGGATCAAGACAAGATTACAAGAAAGCAATATACTTTTACAGCTATTACTGACCAAAGACCAATTCAAAACCCAAGATAGCTGCCTATACGGCCATAAACAAGAACTGACATAAATGCAACATAATCTATGTAAGCAAGTTACTTGATAAATGTAATAAATTGCAATCATGCTGCCTTGACAATAAACCTACAATGTACAGCGATAAACATGGTTTATTTCATGATTAACCAGATGTACATGTATGCAGTACAAAAGGCACAAAGCCTTGCATGACAATACATTTATCAATTCCAATGAAATAGCTACCAGTTTATTTCCCCACTAATGTATCTGTAATTCGATGAAAGGTTGGTATGGGAGAAATAATTCAAGTAGAAATGTTTTCGTCAGATAAAGCGGAATGACACTGGAAATCCCTGGAATGTGTGGAGAAATCCTCAACAGTACTGTTACATCCAGGAGATGACCAATGATTAAGTATTAGCATTAACTCTTTACCAATTGACAAAATTTTAGACCAGTCCAAAATGGAAGCATTTGCACATGACCAAATAAATGTGACTCAAAAATCAAAATTTATTTTGAGAAGGGCTGAAAACATTGTGGGAAAAGGAGAAAATGCTGGTAACCAGCATTTTCTCCTTTTCCCGCAGTATTTTCAAAAGACCTCTCCCTCAGGGTCCTTATAAGATGGGATCATGTGTTAAAGGGTTAAGACTAGATGAGAAGATGACCAAAGAGGTTTTTAACCCTTTCCCAAACAATCCCTGGTTTTTACGGGTCTGGAATAGTAGCCTTTTGAAAACATTGTGGGAAAAGGAGAAAATGCTGGTAACCAGCATTTTCTCCTTTTCCCACAATGTTTTCTACCCCATCATAGACAGAAATCATCTTTTCAGCAAGAGTTGAATTGTCATCTGCAAATGCTTTCAATTTAGTCTAGTCCAAAAGTTTGTCGTTTGGGAAAGGGTTAAGAGGCTACGTAGCCTTTTAAGGGAATACCATCAAAAAAAGAATTTTGGGGTAATTTTATGATTCTTAATTATTGATGATTTGTATTGTTCTTTCATATAAATTTCAGTAATATATATATTTTTTGTTTTGGTGTGATGTGAAAGTTCTAAGTACCCACCTTTAAGTAAATGACAACACTATCAACATATCCAAATTTAATGCATTTGCAGATGACATATCGAATGTGGTTGAAGCATCTAAGTGTCATTGAAAGGGTAGAAAACATTTTGGGGAGGAGACAATGTTCTCCTTTTTCCAAAATGTTTTCAAAAGGCTTCCTCTGCAGGATCAATAAAACTCGGGATTGTGTGGTAAAGGGTCAAAGAGATACTATGTTACACTTACTGTGCAGACACAATGCAACCGAGATTTGATCACCTTAACCCTTTACCCCATAAGGCATTTCTGTGGTATCTCTAATTGACCCTAAATAACAGCAAGAATGAAGCTGTTTCTTATGTGTATATGACACCTTTTGATAGTATAGAAAACATTGTGATAAAAGGTGAAATTGCTCGTCACAAGCAATTTCACCTTTTGCCACAATGTTTTCCAAAGGCTCCTACAAGCAATGTGTAGAAATGAGTATCTATGAAGTAAAGGGTTAAAAGAAAAAGGTGGAATTCTACAATTACAACTGTTATTCTGAGCACTTTGTAAATATTTTGCATGCAATGCTGATTTAAAAAAAAAATTGTATTGGTTGCTTTGACAAACAAATAAAGAAATTATTGGTGTGAATGGAGAAATACTCTGTTCAGGAAATTATTTGACATGCCTTTCATGCAAGTAAAGGTTGTAGATGCATTTTAACCCTTTACCCCATTAGGCATTTCTATGGCATCTCTAATTGACCCGAAGTAACAGCAAGGATGAAGCCGTTCCTTATGTGTAAATGACACCTTTTGATAGTATAGAAAACATCGTGACAAAAGGTGAAATTGCTCGTCACAAGCAATTTCACCTTTTGTCACAATGTTTTCCAAAGGCTCCAACAAGCAATGCGTAGAAATGAGTATCTATGGAGTAAAGGGTTAAAAGAAAAAGGTGGAATTCTACAATTACAACTGTTATTCTGAGCACTTTGTAAATATTTTGCATGCAATGCTGATTTAAAAAAAATTGTATTGGTTGCTTTGACAAACAAATAAAGAAATAATTGGTGTGAATGGAGAAATACTCTATTCAGAAAATTATTTGACATGCCTTTCATGCAAGTAAAGGTTGTAGATGCATTTTAATTCTCTTCAGCTACAATATGTCATAATTATTTCCAATGTACATGTACTCATACAAAACTTACAACAAAGAGTGATTTAGGATGGTCCAAATTGAAAGGAATTATTGTGGACATCTACATAATGTGACCAGTGATAAATGAAAAATGTCCTGGAATGATAGAAAGCAAAGTGAAAAAAGGAGAAAATGCTCCTTTTCCCCTCAAAATGTCCAAAAGGCCTCTCCATTAGGGTCACTATCATTGGTACTAAGTCTTGAGATATTGTTTGAAGAGGGATTAAAGAGAGAAGCCTTAATTCTGTTGCTTGAAGCATAGTGTTATTTATTTGAAGAAATTCACCAGTACAGTAAAGACTTCATAGAGATAATCAGTTTTCTAATGTTTCCCAGTAGGAATGAATGCAGAAAATTAATTAATTTCCAGTTAGAGTCATCATTAAACAACTTTTACTGTTAAAAATAAGTGAAGGAAACTCTTTAACCAATTACCACATAATCCCTACTTTTGACGCCCCTGAGAAAGACGCCTTTTGAATGAAAACACTGTAGGAAAAGGAAAAAATGCTGGTATCAGCATTTTCTCCTTTTCCCACAGTGTTTTCTACCATTCCCAGAACAATTTGTCAATTTTTCAGGCACCTTTATTTTGTCATCTGCAAATGCTTTCAGTTTGGACCAGTCTAAAATTTTGTTGTGTGGTAAGAGTTAACAATTGTTCAGTCTAAAAAGGTCTTGAATCTTGCAATGTTACAGGTTTGTTTGTCAGAGTATATTCAGGAAAATATCAGTGTTCTTTTGGGCAGTCTGATCTTAACTCATTACCAGACAACGGCTATTTTTTTTTAACCCTGCTGGTTATCAGCATTTTCTACTTTTCCCACTGTCTTTTCAAATGGCCTTGAAGTCACTTGTGTGGTGTCCGTGGATGTGAGGTAGAGCATCACTCGTAATCATAAGGTCCTGAGTTCGATACCTGGGACTGGGTCTCAACTTTGGATTTTTCATTAGCAGTCATCAGGGCTCAAATCACTTTTTTTATTCACAGTCAAATGTGGCTTTTTTTCCACTCAAAAAATTAAGATTGGACTACCATTTTTTTTTTTGCTCAGCATGCCTACCAATGGTAAAGAACAAAGGGCCATTTAAAAAAAACCCTGAGATAGAAGCCTAAACAAAACATTGTAGGAAAAAGCAGAAAATGCTGGTAACCAGCAATTTCTGCTTTTTCCTAAATATTTTCAACCCTATCAAAGTCAGAAATCACTATAATAATAAGATTCAATTTGTTATCTGCCGATGCCTTGAATTTGGTCCAGTCCAAAATTTTGTTGTTAGATAAAGAGCTAGATGCTTTCAATTTGGATGAGTCTACAGTTTAGTCACGTTATAATTTAGGACTAACAGTCTTACAGTCAAGTTCACAAATTCTAATTGTTAGAGTGTTTTCCAAGATCAAAACCATTTTGCTTCTTGGTTTGTACTTATTTACTGTACACAGAGCTCACTGGCTAATATTTGCCTCTGGCTTGAAGAGCTTTATTATACTGTTAACTCCTGATTGAATCGGTATTGTCAATCGCAGCACTGTACTGAGTGGACGTCTGTTGTATTGAAAAAGTTGGGTTTTCATTTTGATGAATGAAAATTTGCTAGGACACCAGTGTTAAATTTTAGTTTCTTTCATTACAACTTTTTATCCCAGGAAAATAATTGTATTGGATGCTTCTTTGAGGATTCTTTTGTTTAACGTTATCAAAAATATTTGAAAATAAAAAAAAATACAAAGGCAAATCAAGTAGGTGAGTATAGTATTACATGAAATGTAACAAAATTAATTTTTTACGATCTTGCTGCTTTTAGCCCCTTGAGTAAAATGTGCAAATTGAGTTACTTTTGCAGTGGATGTCAAAATCAGGCTGTGCAGAGATTGCTCTCTGATATTTAATCTGTGGTATTAATTATTATGTTTTTCATTGAAAATTTACTTTTTTTTTATTTAAGAATCTAAGGATTAAAACTGTGTGGCATTAGAAAAACATCCAACATTTTGTGAGTTTGGCATTTTGCTGTCTTTTATTTGCCAAATTTTTTCACAATAGAAAATGTTACCCTACAAAAACACACTTTTCTGTAATTTCTTTCAAGTGCAATGAAACAGGATTTATCAGAATCAAACAATTTACGTCCTTTGCTGGTAACCAGCATTTACTTCTTTTCCCACACAATGTTTTCTATCCTATCAGTCAGAAATCATCATATTACGAAGATTTCATTTGTTGTTAGCAGATGTTTTGAATTTGGTCCAATTAAAAAATTCCTTGTTCTGTGAAGAGTTAATTTGTTGTCTGCAGATGCTTTGAATTTGGCCCAGTCCAAAAATTTGTTGTTTGGTAGATTTAAAGTTTAAGCAACATTATTTCTTAATTCAAAGTTGTCCATATTAAGAATATTTTGTAGTTTATTTGAAAAACCTCATAACTACAGCTTACAACAAGAAGTGAACTGATGACTTTCAAACAGTACATCAAAGTTGTAATCCAGAGCTCAAATGATCAAATATGTCTTTGAAAGGGTAAAAGGCATTGTTTTTTTTAAAAAAAGAGGAAAATATTTCTTAGATCTACAAGCATTTTTTCATCCCAAAGTCTTTTTCCTAAGTAATCCTAAAATCATGGAATCATTTTCATACGTAGCTAAATCACTGAAAAAGATATTTATTCAGTTTTTCGGCTGAGCCAATTAGCGCAGTCAGTAGCGTACAAGACTCAAGCACAGGGGGTTGCGGTTTTGATCCCTGGTTCGGCCACTTTCTTTCCAAAGACTGATGACAGTCATTGTGACAGGATTCATTCCTCACTCTCTCTACTGATCATTGTTTGGATTATGGTTATTGGGAAAAGCATCTTGGAAAAAATATTGTGTGGAGTACTGGAAAAAAAGAAACTCCAGGAAAGCATGGAAAGGTGCACTGATCACTGCAATATAACTGAAATATTGTTGAAAATGGTGTTAACACCATACGATCAATCAACCAATCAACCTGTTCTCAGTCCGAGGGCTTCACCATACATAACCTGTGACTAAAAATTGTTTTTAACTGTTTCCATTATTACGGGTTAAGGTAACCCTGTACCACATGGAAAATTTTAGATTAATCCAAATTGAAAGCATTATTTTTGCATATGAAAATTTCACACTGGCCCAAATTACACAATTTTGTTTTGATAGGGTAGAAAACTTTGTGGAAAAGGAGAAAATGCTGGTAACCAGCATTTTCTCCTTTTCCCACAATGTTTTCAAAAGCTCTTTTCCTCAGAAATTCCATCATTGTGTGGTAAGGTGTTTAAACAAATCAAGTGCTGTGTTTCAGATGATTTGAATTATAGCATAGGCGTAACCAGGAAAAGGTCAATTATATGCACGCTGAAGCTGGCCATTTTTTGAGGCAGGTGACGAGAGCAATTCGGAATCAGCCGAATGGAATTGGAGCAATAAAATCAAGATATTTCTGATCTTGACTGTTTTAGAAAACCTCCAAACTGAAAAATACGGGAAAAGAGGCAACCAGTATATCCTATTCTCCATTTTTTTAACATTACGCATATGTGTGGTGTGCGTAATAGAAGTTACGCCTATATATAGGAATATGTTTACAATTGGAAAACTCATTGTCACTAATTTGCTGCTAATCTTTCCTTGTTACCAGTATTTTATGATTATCTGTTATTTATTTACCAAAAATAACATAATGGACTTCTCCAAATTGAAAGCATAAATGTTTCACAGACCAATCTAAACTGGGTTTTATTTTGGGAAGAATAGAAAACATTGTGAGAAAAATAGAAAATGCTGCTTATCAGCATTTTCTCCCTTCCCCACCATGATTTCAAAAGTTTCTTTATCAGGGTCATCAAAATAAGGAACTGTGCGGTAAAGGGTTAACAAATATGAATCAAAGAACTACAAATAATAAAATTTCCAAAGGTTAATTGCTGCAAAACAATAAAGCCGTGCAAGAGGCATTGATTTTAAAACCGTTTGAACAGCAGACAAAACCATGGGTGAAAGAAAGAGATTTATTCTTTTACTAAACTATTTTATAAGCCTTTACCAAACTACCCTACATTCTAACAACCCAGAGGAGGAATTCTTCTAAAAACATTGTGTTAAAACGCTAGATTTTGTTTCCCTTTTACTGAATGTTTTCAAGCCATTTCATTTTTCTCCCTACAAATATCTTCAATTCTAACTAGTCCAAAATTTTGTCTGGTAAATGGATCAAAGGACGACTGTAAAGTGGATAAGACAAATGAATCAAAGCATGATTTCAAGCTGCATGATGCATTATCTTATTATTTTCCTCCCATTTTTTTTCCCATTTGATGCTGTAATTTAAAATCATCAGAAAGGACAAATAAAGAAATGACAATAATGGGTGAATGGCTCAATTTTCGTCTTTAGCACACAATCCAGAGTTTTTATAGCCCCTGGAAAGGAAGCTTTGGAAAACATTGTGGGAAAAGTTTGCCCTTTTTCGCTTACTCTTCTACCCTCAAAATGGCAAGTCACATCATTTGAATAAAGTTAACTCTTTACCAAATGACAAAATTGTAGGTTTGTTCAAATCGAAAGCATTTGCAGACAACAAAATAACAATGACTGATAACTTGAAATTTGTTTTGTGAAGGGTACAAAAAACATTGTGGGAAAAGGAGAAAATGCTGGTTACCAGCATTTTCTCCTTTTCCCACAATGTGTTTAAAGGCTTCTTTCTCAGGGTGATCAAAAGTAGGGATTGTGTGCTAATGGGTTAATACAATGAGTCTAAATGGTCTCAATTTGAACAAGTCTTAACATTTTGTAGTTTGGTTTGGAGTTCCTACATTTGACTTTAATAGCTGCTATAATTCAGAATGATGAAAAAGAGATAAACAATGTAAATCAAGTTTTGATACATGCATACTTCTCAAAAAATTCTGGTAAAAGTAGAAACAAATTGTTCAGTGCAGTTTATAGTTTTTGCCGTTTTATACTTTTTGCTCTTAAGGTGATGGTTATGTGTTTTTACAAGGAGTCATGGATTTACTCTTTACCAAAAGTAAAATCATGGATTGGTCCAATCTGGAAGCATTTGCAGACAACAACATAAGTAGTAATCACATACCCCCCCCCCCCCCCCCCTTGTTTTTTCTTATCTTATACACGTTTAACTCGATTACCAAACAACATTACAGACTGGTCCAATTTGAAAGCATTTGCAGAAGACAAAATAAAAGTGACTGAAAATTTGAAATTTGTTTTGTGAAGGGTAGAAAACATTGTGGGAAAAGGAGAAAATGCTGGTTACCAGCATTTTCTCCTTTTTCCACAATGTTTTCTAAAGGCTTCTTTCTCAGGGGCATCAGAAGTAGGGATTGTGTGGTAATGGGTAAATATCACGTTTTTGTGTGAAGTCATTTTTGACATCATCTTGTACGCATTTCATACAAGTGAATGGGTATCAGAGAAAAATAACATGGGTGCATTTATGAATGTTTTTGTATCATCTGATCAATATTGTGTGAAATGTTGTGTTGTAAAAAGAATCTGACATTCTTGGGTGTTTGAGATAACATTTTTTATTAAATTTGTCAAGGAAAATGTTAAGCTTGCCAAACAGGCTCGCTTAGTAACATTTCCCTAGACTTGTTTAATAAAATCTTATCTCAAAAGCCAACACGTCAGATCCTATTATGTCTGAAAAATTGTAATTTGGTCTTGGAAGGGTAGAAAACATTATAGTAAGACAAAAACATGCTGTTACCAGCATTTTCTCCTTTTCCCAAAATGTTTTCAAAAGACTTCTTTCTCAGGGTAGTTAAAAGTCAAGATTGTGTAGTAAAGAGTTAAGATCAGTTTACAAAAAATATACTAAAGAAGCTCAAAGCACAGTCTAATCTTAAGTCTGCAGTATTAGAGTTTTAGTTAAATATATTCAACAATCTGCAGCATTTTCTGTTAACTCATTATTTTCATTCAAAGCAGTCTATGTGTAAAACCAAAAATGTCAGGTAATGGAATGAGGAACTGTGAGAGCATTATGTCATTGCAAATATCAAGGAGGATT
Organism: Tridacna crocea; assembly: GCA_943736015.1. Lineage (NCBI taxonomy): Eukaryota > Metazoa > Mollusca > Bivalvia > Cardiida > Cardiidae > Tridacna > Tridacna crocea. Next base: position 47,897,824 of record OX031064.1, read on the forward strand.
TTGTTTCTCCATCACAGACTTGTCAAATGGATCCGTCTTAAGTTCTGTCTGTGCCCTTTTCTTCATGAAACCCTACATAAAAGCCCTAAATAAATTTGATTCCTGTTTGTAGTATAGGAAGACCTTAATATTGGGATTACACGCTTCCTTTGGGTACTCTGATATTGGTCTACATACAGCACTGTCGGCAATTTCCAGATAATTTAAGAGAAAATAAGAATAGTTAAAAAGTATTAATTTTGAATGAATTAGCTGTGCTGGTTACCTGGCTAAACTTTTTTATCTTGGACTCTGTCAAACCTAGACAGTGTACACTTCAGAAAACCTTTAAGAGTAATTGGTAGCCATCATTTAAGTAGGAAAAAAGTCCAACTGTTTACCAAAGGACAGAATTTCGGACTAGTCCAAACTGAAATAATTTGCAGACAACAAAATAAACATGAATCAAAAATTGAAATTTTATTTGAAAAGGGTAGAAAACATTGTGGGAAAAGGAGAAAATGCTGGTTACCAGCATTTTCTCTTATTCCCACAATGTTTTCAAAAGCAAGTTCTTTCTAAGGGTCATTAAAAGTCGGGATTCAGTGTGGTTAAGAGCTAAACAGTGCAGGACTGGTACAAAAAAGGTTGTACCGGTAATCATTTAAGGTAGCATACTCTTTGTATGACAGTAAGTTATTATACCCCCGCAAAACAAATGTTTTGGTATACTTGAATCAGCCTGTCTGTCTGTCCGTGTGTACGTCCATGTGTCAGTCTGTGTACAAAATACAAATAATTACTTGTTTCTGTGAAAGCGCTGGCGGGGGTATTAAGTCACATTCAGCGACAGCTCTATATGACAGCAAGTTATTTTTACTACAGAAAAGGGAAGAGTTTACAAACATGTCAAGGAGATCCTAGCGTAAATGGATCTTCTTTGTATTAAAAGGAACTTCTGGTTTAGGGAGAGTTATTCAATTAAGATTCTTCTTGAAGATCTGCCGCTGATATAATGCGATGCTGCAAAGCCCATTGTTTACTCATTTCAAACTGATTGATTAAACTAGAAAGTAGGGGGGGGGGAGATATGGATTTTATTCCCTGAAAGAATCTTTTTTGTGCGTGTGAAAGCACTTGAAAGGAATTTCACCTTATTGTTCCTGTAAGACTTCAGGAACACAAAAATATTCTCAGCAAGATTTCAGTCCTCCTCCATAAAGTACCTGAAAACCTCACTCTGAATAATGAGACAGTACTGTGAATTTTTTGAAATTAGGACATTTATTTTGCACTATTGTGTACCATTGTAGATTTCCCAGTAGCAAAGATAACGTGCTATGCTGCCTTTCTGTGTCCTTGGTTTAAGTCTTTACCACACAATCCCAACTTTTAATAACCCTAAAGAAGAAGTCTTTGGAAAACACTGTGGGAAAAGGAGAAAATGCTGGTAATCAGCATTTTCTCCTTTTCCGTCAGTATTTTCTGCTCTATCAAAGAGAGAAATCATCATTTCATCAGTGTTTATTTGTCGTCTGCAAATGCTTTCAACTTGGTCACATCCCAAATTTTATCGTTTGGTAACAGGTTAATCTGTACTACAGCAAATTCAATTAAATTTAGGTAACTAACATGACCCAAGACAAATTGTTAAACCTTTCATTACCTAAAAAACTTGCAGAAGTCCTTTATAACATGTAAATCTTGGAAAAAACACTGAAGAAGTGCAGTGTAGTAGAACCATAACTATTCCCACTATCTTTAGAGTTATTGCCCTTTGTAAGTTCTAACTTTGGTTTTTTTCTGTCCAGGGCTTAACTCTTGGGGTTATTAACCTTTGTAAATTTTGACTTAAAATTTTTACAGATTGCTCATATTGACAGGAAGTTTAACTCCACTGTTCCAAGAGTTATGTACCTTCTTTATCTGAGTATTTAAACATTGGCAAATGCAGTTTGGCAGACGGGACCAAATACAAGTAGCCTGTTTCAGCCCCACTCCTATCCCGTGACCAACCATTTACTGACAGCCTTCACTTTCCTAGACTAAGAAAAAGACCTGTTTGGGGAGCATAATCCGTCAATGATGGCTCTTGTTTTTTTCCTTCAGGGTGATTAAAACTTTGGATAGTTTGTAGAAGGTTTACTTTTCCGCCTGTTTCTACCTGAGTGAATATGAAAATTAGCCAATATCATACAAATCTAAGATCATCCTGTCTGTTCTGCACTGTTTAATTTTGATCAAGTCTTTCCTTATATCATCTAAAGACTACTTGTAATTCCAAGCAGACTCGTGATAATAGTTATAATAAATAACCACTCTGAATCTTCTCTTTCAATTTTCCTGTAGGATGGACATAACTTATAAAATATTCAAGTCTCAGTCTGGGGTGTCTCCAACCTGACACGAAAATATGCATAACAAATTTTTCTCCACATATGTAAAAAGGCTGGCAGAAGGATATAATTTTTCTACTCTCTATGCAGGATTTGTTAAACCTCCGGAAATTGGTTGCATTACCACAACAGTAAATCAAGTTCAGTCTGCACATAATGCAAATTCTTAACTCTGATCCACTGAGTCAGCAACATCTCTGCTTCTGCTCTACTGACTGGAGACACTAATTTAGGCGCAACATCCTTGCTTCTGCTCTACTGACTGGAGACACTAACCTAGGCGCAACATCTCTGCTTCTGCTCTACTGACTGGAGACACTAACCTAGGCGCAGCATCTCTGCTTCTGCTCTACTGACTGGAGACACTAACCTAGGCGCAACATCTCTGCTTCTGCTCTACTGACTGGAGACACTAACCTATGCTTCTGCTCTACTGACTGGAGACACTAACCTAGGCGCAACATCTCTGCTTCTGCTCTACTGACTGGAGACACTAACCTAGGCGCAACATCTTTGCTTCTGCTCTACTGACTGGAGACACTAACCAAGGCCCAACATCCTTGCTTCTGCTCTACTGACTGGAGACACTTACCTAGGTGCAACATCTCTACTTCTGCTCTACTGACTGGAGACACTAATTTAGGCGCAACATCCTTGCTTCTGCTCTACTGACTGAAGACACTAACCTAGGCGCAACATCTTTGCTTCTGCTCTACTGACTGGAGACACTAACCTAGGCGCAACATCTCTACTTCTGCTCTATTGAATGGAGACATTGTTGTTAATAGATGTTGTTAATACCGAGATGAACAGGATGACTAAAATGCTGTTTTAAGCATTAAACCTATGGTCTGTTGGGCGCATTTTTATGCACTTTGTGGACCTTACAGATCAAGATCAGACTGCACAAAAGATGCAATATGATTTTTCTCTCTGCTTTTTTTCTAAGAATAATTATGATTACTTTTTGAAGTAGGTCTGGCATCATCTTCTGCTTCATTGTGCAAAACTTTGGTATAAATTATGGTATCTAATATTACTGGAGATATTTTCATTAAACCTACACAATTTGTTTATTATCAAAAGGGTAACCCAAACAACAAGGGAAGGTAGCCATTACGATTATTTCCCTCTTTTGAGTTGGAACTTTCCCTGAAAATCTATCATTGGCAGCCAATCACTGTCATCTATTTGCAATGCTCTTGTTTATCTATACAGTCCAATGTGGCAGGAGTTTCTTGTAAAAGAATCCTGATCCTAGAAATCGCTATCCTAAGATTTTTACTTGTGGTCAGAAGATTTCTTTTATGGTTTTTACTTGTGGTAGGAAATTTCCTTGAAGTGATTCAGGGGTTTGACACATTACCACGCAATCCCTACTTTTGACCACCCTGAGAAAGAAGCCTTCAGAAAACATTGTGGGAAAAGGAAAAAATGCTGGTTACCAGCATTTTCTCCTTTTGACACGATGTTTTCTACCCTATCAATAAACAATTGCAACATTTGATCCATATTGAAATTGTCGTCTGCAAATGCTTTCAATTTGGACAGGGCTAAAATTTTGTCATTGGGTAAAGGTTTCAGTGTTTCTTTGTATGATGGAGTCATAGATGATTGCTGCATTTCTTTGTTCATGTAACTCAGAAAAAATCTAGGGATTTATTTATTATTGAACTTAATGGTTTCCACTCATTACAAGCATACCAAATTTAATTTCCTAGCACTGAAAGATCTCGTAGACATTTTTGGTAATATTGAGAAAAAAGTAGTAAAAATGACTGACAACTGTTTGCTTGATGTTAGTTTCACTTTTAACTTTGTGCCACTGGTACCAGATTTTTTGTTTTGCTTTTTCTGAAAGGTGGGTGTCTGTAATTAGTGTGTACATTAATGGAATATATAATGAGCTATCTTTCAATGCCACACCACAGGTTTTAACCATGGACCATAAATCAACTAGCTATGAGGAGGGAGAGGTGGTGTCTCCTAAATTAGTCTTTACATTAATGGAATATTTAATGATATCTGCTAATTACCACATCACAGCTTTTCACCATTGGCCCATTAACTCTTAACGACCCAAAAGCAGAACTTTGAAAACATTGGGAGAAAAGGAGAAATTGCTCGCAACCAGCCTTTTGAAGACCATTTCCTCAGGGTTGTTAAAAACTTGGGATTACGGAATGTGATAAAGAGATAAGTGGCTGAAAGATTAAATTTTTGGTGGAGAAAGAAAAAAGGAGTTATTTGATGGGATAAAAATGTAAGAATGATGCCTTCCTTTATATACATATTCAGTCTACATTTGGCTCAACAGTCTAAAGGCCTCGGAGCAAATGTCACAGCCCTGTGTCTGTCTGTGTGCCTGTTTGCGTGGCCCTGTGTGTCTGTCAATAAATGTGTGCCACAGTCAGTCTGTTTATCAACTTTAATTTCAACCATCTTCTCTGAAACTACCTATTCAATTTTGACCAAACTTAAACAGAAATGATCCTGCCATGGTCCTCTTTAGGATTTTTTGGCAGAATTTGATTCCTGGAAAGAAAAGTTAAAGAAAACAGCATAAAAAGAAAGAGAGTTATTTGTTTCAGTGTATCATCAAAATTTCTTTCATCTTGTGAAAAGCAAAGGCCACATTTTCACATGTAGCTAAGCCACACATGAAAATATAGCCCTTAATTTTCAGTTGATGAAAGAAATATCGATCAAACAGACAATCACCTATTTTTTGTCTGGTATAGATTAAATAAATTCAAAATTCACAGAACTACAAGTCATATCTTGTACAACAAATAGTAAATTATATTTCCAGTGTTATGCTAACCCCTTAGGAGTAATGAAACTCACACTGGACCTCACAAAGAAGATTGAATTTCTCTGGAAAGACAGAAAACGATAAAACTGCTTATAAAGGCATGGATTCAAATCATATGGTCTAATGGAGCTGTCAAGGATATGTTAGATATCTTGGAGAAAGAAGGGCAGAATTAAGTGATTGTAGGCGGCTTTTTTCGGTTTTCTTCTGGCCTTATAGAAAATAGAACAGTACAGAATAGGATATTTAAGGTCAGGGTGCCGTAATGTGAGCATCTTCTACTTTTTCCACAATGGTTTCAAGAAGTTTCTCCATAAAGTCGTTAAAACCTGGGATTGTGTGGTTTAACTCTTTACCAAACAACGTAAGTGTACACTTGTCCAAATTGAAAGCAGTTGCTGACAACAAAATATATGTGGCTCAAAAATTGAAATTTGTTTTGGGAAGGATAGAAAACACTATGGGAAAAGGAGAAAATGCTGGATACCAGCATTTTCTCCTTTTCCCACAAAGTTTTCAAAAGGCTTTTTTCTCGGGGTCGTCGGGATTATGTAGTAAAGAGTAAAGGGATATATGCCTCTTTTTTTTTAAAATAACCCATAACTGTACAATTTAGCAAATCCGTTTTGTCATGCAAGTCAAAAACTATAATTTCAAGAGAAACAATCCGTCAGTTTCGATTTCATCAAAGGACTATTGGTGAAGAAAAGGAGAAAATAAATGCTGGTTACAAGCAGTTTTCTCCTTCTCCAACAATATTTATTTTTTCTTAAGGTTATCAACCCTCTTGATTGTGTGGCAAAGGGTTAAATGATGGCCTTATACCACTATGTATCACATTGTTGAATTACTTCAAAAACCTCGTAACTACAGCTTGAAACCAGCTGTAGTTACAAGGTTTTTGAAGTAAACCGACGATATATCACTCTAATCTCATTTTCAAGGACAAGTTGGAACACAAGCTGATCAAGGGCTTCAAAAATCTAATAGTTTCTGGCACCCCAACCTTACATGTTTTTGGGAACACACCAGTGTATTTGTCAACACAAGCACGCCCGGGTGGCTCAGTGGTGAGCGTGTCGGATTCATGACCTGGTGGTTGTGAGTTTGATACCTGGTTGAGGCGAACTTTCTTTCCGGCGTATTTTCGCCTCTCACCTCTGCTGACGCATGTGAGAAAAGTAGTTGGTGGCTTTTGAAAGAAAGTGGTGTAAGTACCGGTGTGAGAAAGCCAGGAAACACATGTGCGTCACCGACCACCATGATATGACCCTAGCTGTTAAAGTGGCGTTAAACCCCAATACAACCAACAATACAACCATTGTCAACACACACTGTAATTTTACGCAAAATGCCATTTCATATGGAACTTCTTCGAGCACTGCTGATATCCATGACTTTGAAAGTACAGTACTGCATGCTTTTGACATTACAATCCTTTTGTTAGCTTTTGACAAAGCACTACCGTACATTTTGAACATAACCATGAATATTGTACCACTCAATATAATTGGCATTTTGTTGGGGAGAAATTCTGCATTTATACGGGACACAAGGATTAATTTAGGGGGATATGTCTTCCTCGACTGACAGGTTCCGCTTATAGACATGTGAGAAGATTGATAGATGGGCGAAGTTCCAGGAATCGCTCAATAAATGTTCAAATAACATCCCATTAATTAATAAATGTGTATATGAATATATAGGTAACATAATTCATTCAGACATGGTGCAAGAAATATTAAACATCTCTGATACTTTGTGTATTGGACATGTATGAATTATTGACATTGACTAATATTAAAATTTTATGGAATTGATTACTGTAGAGTAAATCCAACTAAAGATTTATCATACACAGCCCCAGTTTAGAGAGAGTGATGGTATTCTAAATCCATTATTTCTCTTTGAAACCCTATGTTGTGGGTACTCATTAGAATCGTCTCATCGAGACGATTCTAATGAGTACCCACAACATAGGGTTTAGTGGAGCATAATTGATATTTTTAATTTTGAAATCGAAATCACTCCCTCTATCTGGAACTCTGATCATATACTAAATTTGTCTAAATACTGAGAGTCATTAAGTTGGTGTATTTTCAGAATGTTGCCTTCTCATACTGTAACACTCCTCAGTTCTCTACTACATGCCAAAATCAAAGACTGTCCAATTTAAGGGAATTTGCAGAGAACATTTTAACCCTTTCCCAAACGGCAAATTTTGGGCCAGACCAAATTGAAAGCATTTTGCAGATGACAAATAAACAGTTACCAAAAATATGATTTTTCTATATGATAGGGTAGAAAACATTGTGGGAAAAGGAGAAAATGCCGGTTACCAGCATTTTCTTCTTTTCCCACAATGTTTTTAAAAGACCTCTATCTCAGGGTTTTAAAAACCTGAGTGATTGTTTGGGAGAGGGTTAAGAGAGCTTAAGTTGGGAATATGAGAAAATGCTGTTGTAAACCAGAATATTGTCCATCTAAAACAATATTTCCTTTTCCCAATCAAAGACAAATTGCATCATTTGAGCCACATTTAATTTTTTCTCTGTCTGGTATTTACATTTTGCTAAATGAATTATACTGACATTTTCAGTTCCGCAAAATACCTGAATATAGATTCCTCTAAATAAATTGCAGTGACATTTTGAAGTCTTGAAAATAAACCTCCATGTATCATACATTAACAACTTTCCAGCTAATTCTTGCCTTATTTTTTCACAAAACATCAAAATCAGTTTCAGTTTCTATCTGCACAAAGTAACTTATACTTTCGCCCTAAAACAAATATTTTTCAAAAACTTTTTTACCCAGCTCATTTCAATGAAATCTTTTTTGATAATCTTCAGCCTCTGTTTCCAATGTCAACTAGGGGAACCAGGGATAAGGAAAAGAGTCTTCTAGAGGTGAGACATTTGCAATGTGAGCAGATCAACAATTGGAACTAAACTGGAAACATCCTGGTTATGTTATGGCATGCCTTAACTCTTTATACCATGTCTAAATTCAAAAAAAAAAGGAGGGTCAGGAAAGACCCTGTCAAACAATACCCAATTGGAAACATTATCAAAATGACATCAGGCATTCAACCATAAACCAAATTAAAATTATTGTCCACAAAATTAATGCTTTCAGTTTGGATAAGTCAAGAACTTGCCGTGTCGTAAATAAGAGTTCAATATCATTGTAACAGCATCTCTTTACGAGCTCATTATCAAAGTCGTTCCTGGGACATCAGGGGAAGAAAAAAGAAATTATTTCAATTTTTGTAAATGATAGAATAATTCCACCTCTGGCCTAGAATCATTATTCACTGCAATTTCGCTCAAGTTTAGGACAGAAACATTATTTTTTTCCCCTCTGTGTAATCAATACCATTTCGGCTTTGTGAATATTCAAGTTCAGAAGGGAATCACTTGGAGCTGCAAGTCTCCTAGCTTTCCTCTTGAGATTGGAAGAATAGTAAGTTAAATGATGGTCTGTTAAAAAATTCAGAAATCTATATAGACAGACCCAAAATTGCAATTTTTGACCAATATATCGCACTTTAACACTTTACCACACAGCAGAATTTTAGACTTATATAAATTGAAAGCATTTTCAGGCCATAACGTTGTTGAGACAAGAAAACTTTGTAGGAAAAGGAGAAAATGCTGGTTACCACTTGTTCTGTTAGTTTTACACTTACAGAATGTTGCAGAATGAACTTAACAGCAATATTAATCTTATACCAAACAATCCATGGTTTTTAACCCTTTACCCCATAAGGCATTTCTATGGTATCTCTAATTGACCCTAAATAACAGCAAGGATGAAGCCGTTTCTTATGTATATACGACACCTTTTGAAAGCATAGAAAACATTGTGACAAAAGGTGAAATTGCTCGTCACGAGCAATTTCACCTTTTGTCACAATGCTTTCCAAAGGCTGTTACAAGCAATGCGTAGAAATGAGTATCTATGGAGTAAAGGGTTAAGAGGAAGAAGCCTTCCGAGAACATTGCCGGAAAAGGTGAAAATGCTGATAACCTTTTCCAACGACGTTTTCTACTCTTTTAGAGTCAAGTTTCAATTTTTGAGTCATGTTTGTTTTGTTGCCTGCAAATGCTTTCAATTTGTACAAGTCTAAAATTTGGTTGTTTTGGTAAAGAGTTAACCCTTTACCTCATAAGGCATTTCTATAGTATCTCTAATTGACCCTAAATAACAGCAAGGATGAAGCCATTTCTTATGTGTATATGACACCATTTGATGGTGTAGAAAACATTGTGGCAAAAGGTGAAATTGCTCGTCACGAGCAATTTCACCTTTTGCCACAATGTTTTCCAAAGGTTCCTGCAAGCAATGCGTAGAAATGAGTATCTATGGAGTAAAGGGTTAAGAATGGAAGGTAATCATCAACATCAATTAACCCTTTACCAAACAATCCCTGGTTTTTACAGCCCTGAGATAGAAGCCTTTAGAAAACATTGTGGGAAAAGGAGAAAATGCTGGTAACCAGCATTTTCTCCTTTTCCAACAATGTTTTCTACCCTCCTAGAAGAAAAAAAAATCAATTTTTGAGTTAAATTCATTTTGTAATCTGCAAGTGCTTTCATTTTGAACCAGTCTAAAATTTTGCTGTTTGTTAAAGAGTTAATATGGACATAGATGGTTATTACTATGCAGAAAATCTGTCACAATGTTTACTAAAATTATCAGCAACAGCTGCATAAAACATGCCTAGGACTGTATTTGAATGCAATGTTTGGGGCTTAAAATAAATGAAACTGATGTTGTGCTAGACAGTATTGCAACTATTCCATTCTTCAACAACCCTGTTGAACAAGGCTTTTACCAACACTGTGTGACAACTAGAAAATGCTGGCAACCAGCATAATTTCTCCTTCTGATACAGTGTTTATACTCTTTCAACACATTTACAATAAATTGAGCTATGCTTGATTATTTGTCATTTGCGAATGCCTCCAATTTAGGCAAGTCTTAACCATTTACCAGATGACAAAATTTTAACATTGTCCAAATTGAAAGTATTTGCATAAGACAATTTCAGTGTGCTTAAAATGGTGCAGCATTTCTTTGATAGGTTAGAAAACATTGTGACATTGTGCTGGTTACCAGCATATTCTCCTTTTCCCACAATGTTTCTACCCTTCACAGAACAAATTTCCAATTTTCAGTAACAAGCACTTTAACCCATTACCACATAATCACTACTTTTGATGACCCTGAGATTCTTAAGAAACCTTTGAAAACATTGTGGGAAACGGAGAAAAGCAAATTTTCAGTCACTTTTACTTTGTCATCTGCAAATGCTTCGGATTAGGACAAATCTAAAATTGTGTCTTTTGGTTAAATGCTAATCTCTGGCTGTAAAGATGTTTCCATAAACTTCAGTTGAAATTTAATATTTTGGTCCACTTTTTGGAGAGAAATGTTTTTTTTCATTTATCTAGCTTTCTAAATGTTAAAAGCAGAGTAGAGGTTAAAAGTAAATGATTTGGGAATCAAAATGCAGACAAAATTGATTCATACCATTCAAAAAGATAGATATTGTTTATAGTCTTACAACAAGCTACAGTGCAGTCTGTCAAAGTTCCAACTTTTGTTAACCCTTTACTCCATAGATACTCATTTCTACGCACTGCTTGTAGGAGCCTTTGGAAAACATTGTGGCAAAAGGTGAAATTGCTCGTGACGAGCAATTTCACCTTTTGTCACAATGTTTTCTGTACTATCAAAAGGTTTCATAATTATACACATAAGAAACGGCTTTATCCTTGCTGTTATTTAGAGTCAATTAGAGGTACCACAGAAATGCCTTATGGGCTAAAGGGTTAAGGTATTACCATCCTAACGCTTCTAGTGCTACATGGAATAAAATTTTTTATTTGTTGATAAATAAGGATTTATATTGATAAAATATTTTTGCATATTTCTGACCCACCAGAAATTCCTTTCGTGTCTATTTTGAAATTATTTGTTGATACTTTTGTAACTTAGTAGTTTTCTGAAAAGGGAGGTAATTATTATCTACCTTTGTGATGAGAATATAGTTGTTTTAGATTTATAAATGATAATTCTAGAAAGGAAAAAAAAAAGAAGGAAAAAGTGGCTTAATTAAAGTAGTACTATAATACTGATTTTTAATGATAGCAAATGTTTTAGGATAATTTTATAACGGAAATAAATGTTTTCATCAGAATGGTACTAGCATCAGTTTAACTATTTACTAAACAATCTAGGGATTTCATAACCCGTATAATTAAACAACTTTTAAAAACATTGTGGGAAAAGGACAAAATGCTGGTGACCAGCAGTCACCAGCATTTTTTTATTTTCCCACAATGTTTTCTACCCTTTTATGAACATGTCTCATCTGAGAAACATTTAAAAATGTTGATTGTATGGTACAGGATTGATCCATTATCAGACAGTAACATTTTAGACTTATTTATACTGAAACTATTTTGAGCCACTAAATGTAACCAAAATGAGGGGATTTGTCTTTTCTAAGGCAAAAAAAATGTTGAAAAGGAACAAACTGCTGGTTACCAGCATTTCCATCTTTTCGCACCAAGATTTCAAATGCCTTCTTTATTAACTCTTTACCGAACAACAAGACTGGTCCAAATTGAAAGCTGACGACAACATAAAAGTGAAAATTTGAATTTGTTTTGAAAGGGTAGAAAACATTGAGGGAAAAGGAGAAAATGCTGGTTACCAGCATTTTCTCCTTTTCTCACAATGTTTTCAAAAGGCTACTTTCTCAGGGTTGTGTGGTAAGTGTTAAAGTCAACAAAACAATAAATGTTTTGGACTGGGTTATTAAAAAGGGAAAGGTATGAACTATAAATCTTATAAGCATGAAAGCCATTCCCACAGTGATGATTTCTTTTTTCCAGTGGTCACAAACATAAATGTTTCTTCATTGTTTTTTTTTTTCAGGTATTTTATGGAGAAAAGGTTATAACAAGATGCTCTATGGAGAAAAGGTTATTACAAGGTGCTCCAAGGAGAAAAGAACTCAGCAATTAGACATCTGATTTATATCCACTGATTCAACTACATACACTTGAAAGCCTCTTCAAACACTGACTGCAAACAATATTTGTATATGTATATTCCCAAATGTTACACAGAAGTTCCAACCATAAACTGCTGTTGCCATATTTGTTTTGGTTCCGGTGAAGCGCATCTCATAATCATAAAATGAATGGATGCTTTTATTTCTCTTAAATAGTGGGACAAGCTGAGAGATACAACAAAACCAGGTCTTAAGAGTATGAAAGACAGTAATTTGTGGCACAGTACTACCCTAAATTGATATTCAACTGACCATCATCCAAAGTAATTTGTCTTAACAGCATCCTCTGGTCAGGATACAGTAATTGCAGAGGAATAACATATGGAACAGTTCCCTTGTGATTTTGTACAAACTTTCAATAAGACACACCATATAATGACCAGAATAAATGTGCTTTTACCACATTTCATAAGATTCCAATAATTATGGACAGTCCTAGGACAAAAATCCCAAGAGTGAACAGTGAGACTTGAATTCTTCCTTACGAGGAAATCAGTAATTGTATGATACAATGGTAGAATAGTAAATTATATAAGTGCTCTTAACTCCAATAGGTGACTGTTTATTTCAAACACCCTTGTACACTGAGAGGAATTCATTTTTCAGCCATTGCAAGCCAGTAAAATCAAAGACAATATAATAAATGAGTAAATACTAATCCATTGGCACGTGATAAAGTATCATATGGATGCTGGTAAACTGAAGAAGGACAGGACAGCAAGATTACCATAGTCATAATGGATCTTTTTTGCGAAACTTATCTGTAGATTCTGAATGAAATTGAACTTCCATTGATAAAGGAACAACTGAAGCAGAGACAAGCAACAGTGGTTTCTAATTCTGCATGAAGATTAGAAGTTAACAATTATTGAGTTTAAATAATACCCATATTCATTAGCAGACCTCAAAATGTCAGCAGGCATAAACAACTCCAGTGCCATAACAGGATACTGTGACTCCAACAGCACAAGATGGCTTCTAGTATCCCCAGTGTGCTCATTAAAATATTCATCAATTGTTACATTTGTAACTGTGGCCTTGCTACTAAGTATAATAACATTTGTTACCATATTTGGCAACTTTCTGGTTCTGCTGGCCCTCTATAGGTTCAAGAAACTTCGATCTATGTCTAACTGTCTCATAGGAAATCTTGCTGTGAGTGACTTGTTGTTAGCATTATCAGTGTTACCAGTCTCAACAACTTATGACCTCTTGGGTTACTGGGTATTTGGTGAAATAATGTGTACAATTTGGTTATGTATAGATGTTCTCTACTGCACAGCATCAATTTGGGGGTTGTGCACCATAGCTGTAGATCGATACACTGCTACAGTGTACCCAGTCTGGTATCATGAGAGGAAATCTCCAACAAGGGCTCTAGTGTATATCATTTTTGTATGGATGTTTTCTATCATTGTGTCAGTGGCACCCTTTATTGGTTGGAGAGACATGATACCCAGTTTCTTTATTTACGCTCCTGATATAAACAGACAGGAATGCATACTGTTTATGTCCAAAAGTTATGTTGTTTATTCAGCAATGGGATCCTTTGTAATTCCGACTTGCTTGATGGTGTTTCTGTATGTCCGTATTTTCATTGTTCTAAAGAAACGAACCCGATCCATGCAGCCTATGAGAAAACGTGTCCTGTATCCATCTGAGAGTGACTATGAAAACGATTCTCATGGAAATGATGATGGTGACAGTGAGGAAAAGACAGATGTAGAATTGAGGGCTGCATCTACCCAAACAACACCAGTCAACTGTAAAACACCATCAAAGGCAGAAAATGGTACAAGAGCAAAAACAACTAAGCCTACAAAAAACTCTATGGAGAACCAAAAACTATTATCTGATAATAAAAAAGGCAAGCTGGATCATCAAAATAATGAACACAATGATGTTGATTACAATAACAAGATGCCCCAACTAACCATTGAAATAACAGATCATACTGATAATAAATGTGTGAATAATACTCTGCCACCAGAAACTCTGCATAATAATGATTTAAAAAGTAGCTGTAAACAGAAGAACTGTAATTTGACTGTAGATTACGATCAGAGTAAGCAAGTGAAAACAAATACAAGACCAGCTAAAAGTCCATCAAAGAAAAGTATCAAATCTAATGAAGAACACATGGAAGTGGACACCGATAGTAAATATGTCCAGAAAGCACGCTCCAATAAAGCCATCTTTTTCCCATGGAAACGTGGTACATCTGGTTCGATGACGGTTAAACATAAATATGAACTTCGTGAACAACGTGCCACAAAGCGCATGGCAATGATCATGGCTTGTTTTTGCTTTTGTTGGTGGCCTTTCCTATTTATGTATACAATAAGAAGTTTTTGTGAAAACTGCCCACTAGATACTCATTTTCAAGCATTTATCATCTGGCTTGGATATGCCAATTCTAGTCTCAACCCAATTTTATATACCATCTTCAATGATGACTTTAGAAAAGCATTTCACAAGATAGTCTTTTGTAAAGGGACTTCAACTCGAAGACCAAGATATGACCGGTGATATCCTTAAAATACAGGTTCTTGATCTCCTTTTAATTTGCTTGATTAAAAGTCATTGAAAGTTGGCTTCTTATATGATTCGATGAATGCCATATTGATCTGATGCCTTTAAATTTATCTGTAACTTGTATACATGTATGATTTTGCAAGGAAATTTAACCCCTAGGCTGCTTAACCCTTTACTCCATAGATAGTCATTTCTACGCATTGCTTGTAAGAGCCTTTGGAAAACACTATGGCAAAAGGTGAAATTGCTCGTGACGAGCAATTTCACTTTTTACCACAATGTTTTCTACACTATCAAAAGGTGTCATATACACATAAGAAACGGCTTCATCCTTGCTGTTATTTAGGGTCAATTAGAGGTACCATAGAAATGCCTTATGGGATAAAGAGTAAAATAAATCAGTTAACTTTTTGCTTGAATAATGAGTTTTACCGTTTCAATAAGCATTTCAGCCATATTATTGACAGTCCATTTATTCATGCCTTGTTTTTATTTCTTAACCACAAAAATCCCGACTTTTGACCACCCTGAAAAGGAAGCCTTATGAAAACACTGTAGGAAAAGGAGAAAATGCTGGTAACCAGCATTTTCTCCTTTTCTCACAATGTTTTCTACCCTTTCCTGAACAATTTTCAAAATTTTAGTCACATTCAATTTGTTGTCAGCAAATGCTTTCAATTTGGACAAGTCTTAAATTCTGTCATTTGGAAAAGAGTTAAATACACAGTTGCACATTCTGCAGTCTAATCTTACGACTTCCCCATAAAAATTTGCTGACACTTCTTTTGCTTTGATAAGCGTTTTGTTTAGTATGACTTCAAATGAAAAAGAATTAATAATAGAAGCAATGTTTGCCATGACTTATTCTGTATTACAAAAAGTAGGTAGAAATAACATATAAAAGGTCATGGTAGAGAGTTACAGTTCAGACAGGGTTGTTCCCCATAGACTTTTCATTGCAATAAACAACAATGGAACCTGTCACTAAAGATGGCACACAATAACATTATTAGTGAATTTGGATAACTGGAAAGTTTTCTGTTACTTATGTTGGGTCATGTATGTTTTGTATGTACATTTGGAAGATAGATCACAATATATACTGGAAATACATGTATTGTAGCTTTGTTATTTATTTTCATTCTTTGTGAAATCAAAGTTCCAATCCTTGATTCAAGTTTTAGTTGACAGCAGAGACTCCAGATAAGTGGGAGTGATGATGGTATTCTAAATCCATTATTTCTCATCCAAACCCTATGTTGTGTGTTCTCATTACAATTGCCTCGACGAGACAATTGCAATGAGTACCCACAACATAGGGTTTAGTGCAGAAAAATGAATATTTTCAAAATTGAAATCAAAGAACTTTTGACATAAATAGTATGCATTCCTGTCTGTTTATATCAGGATGAACATAGAGTGTTTCAAGATTCTATCCACAAGAAAATTGTGCAATAATTGTCTTATAAAAATCATAGGTAAACAGATGAAATATCAAATACAGGAATAAAGGAATTTGATAACAGAGTAGAAAATATTGTAGGAAAAGGAGAAAATGCATTTTCTCTTCTTTGTTCCCCGCTAATTCGTTCAAAGGTAATTATCCTAAGGGTCTCTGTTTACCTGTTTAATAACAGTATTATTTTGTGAAGGTTAAACTCTTTACCAAATGACAAAATTTCAAAGTAGTCCAAATTGAAAGCATTAGAAAACGACAATATATGTGTGAATCAAAAAATGAAATTCCATTTGGGAAGGGTTGAACACATTGTGGGCAAAGGAAAAATTCTGGTTACCAGCATTTGTTCCTTTTCCCACAATGTTTTCAAAAGCTTTCTTTCTCAGAGTCATTTATAGGATTATGAAGTAATGAGTTAAGATGTTGCCTGACATAGTCATAAATTTTTACCCAACTTCTGTAAAGCTTCTACACCTATCAATTGTCAAGTTGCTGTTGTGTCAGCCAAGAAAGCACCTCTAAAAATTTATTCCCAACGTTTTACTAGCTAGTAATGGTCTGAAGTTCTACAGCATGTTGCTCAAGGACATTCAAAACCAGCTATAGATATCATCAGGCACTGATATCAAAAATCATTTTGTTTGTTTAATGTTTAACGCTGTTTCCAACAATATTTTAATTATATCCCAGCAGCCAGTGCACCTGTCAATGCTTTTCTGGTGTTTCTTGTACCAGTATTTCGCATAGTTGGTTGGTTGTATTGGGGGTTTAACGCTACTTTAACAGCTAAGTCATATCATGGTGGTCAGTGATGCACATGTTTATCCTGGCTTTCTCACACTAGTACTAACACAACTTTCTTTCCAAAGCCATCAACTACTTTTCTAACATGCTTCAGCAGAGGTGTGAGGTTTACAAAACTTACACTTTACTATGGAACCATGCACAACCTGGAGAACTGAACGAATCCTGTCAGTCAATAGCGATCATTAATTCTCAAAAACAATGCTAAGCTAGGGATTTGAACCAGCAAACCCCTCGGCTTAACCCATTACTACACAATCCCTACTTTTGACGACCCTGAGAAAGAAGCCTTTAAAAAACATTGTGGGAAAAGGAGAAAATGCTGGTAACTAACATTTCCTGCTTTTCCCACAATGTTTTCTACTGTTCAAAATACACATTTCAAATTTTCAGTCACTTTTATTTTGTCATCAGAAAATGCTTTTGATTTGGACAAGCCTAAAATATTGTCGTTTGGAAATGAGTTAAGTCCTCTAACCTGCTGACTGTGCTACCAGGCTTGGCACAAATGAACAAACAAATGAACAAATGAATGAACAAACAGAAAAATGAATTAATGGGTTTCTTAACTCATTACCACACGACAACATTTTAGACTGGTCCAAATTGAAAGCATTTGCAGAAGACAAAATAAAGGTGACTGAAAAATAGAAATTTGTTCTGGGAAGGGAAGAAAACACTGGGAAAAGGAGAAAATGCTGGTTACCAGCATTTTCTTCTTTTCGCACAGTGTTTTCAAAAGGCTTCTTTCTCAGGGGCGTCAAAAGTAGGGATTGAGTGGTAATGGGTTAATTCATTACTGAACAACAGGGTTTTGTGAAGGGTAGAAAACATTGTGGGAAAAGGAGAAAATACTGGTTACCACAATGTTTTCTAAAGGCTTCTTTCTCAGGATCTTCAGAAGTAGAGATTGTGTGGTAGTGGGTTAATTCATTTATAACTCAATTAACCTTCTATAACACAATTCTAAGTTTGAATATATGCCTGAAGGGGCTCGACAGTGAAAGGTTTAAAATCTATAACCCGGACAGAGATCCAAATTTTAAGAGACCCATGCACAAGTAAACATCATAGAGATTCATTGGGTAAGTTACAAGTTATTCTGATGGAAACTGTATGAGGAGTCACACACACACAAGAAGTTACTTACAGTCAGATGGATGGACAGACGGTTAGACCTAAGACATAATATAATCCTTATGGCAGTATAAAAAATGGAAACAGGAAAAAAAGAAGATTAATGTGTCTAGAAGTATAAGACTTAGACAATTAAGTCTTTCTTCTATAAACACCTGGCTGTCTGGCAAACAGATCAAAATGGCTGTATTTTTATGAATTTATGTCCTTCATCATATACAAGCATGTGGAAAAATGTTACCAGCGACTGTTCAGGATAAATGTAGAATTACCAAAACTATTCCAAATCACTGTTACCACCAGCAAGTCATGGCAATAGAAGGATCAAGAAATATTTTTCAGTATTCACCACACGACCACAATATAGACTAGTCCAAATTCAAAGCATAGTTATTGCAGAACATAAATTCATTGTTGCTTTAAAGGTAGAATTTGTCTCTGATAGGTTAGAAAACATTGTGGTAAATATGAGAAAATGCTGGTTACCAGCATTTTCTCCTTTTCCCCACAATGTTTTTGAATGTGCTATTACCTAGGATCATTGATCTCGGGATTGTGTGGTAATGGGTCTAAATAGAGATAGACGTCATTAAAGGTGGGTATTTAGAATTTTTACATCTCACCAAATTAAAAGATATATATATCACTGAAATTCATATGAAAAAATAATACAAATCATCAATAATTAAGATTCATAAAATTGCAAAAATAATTTTTTTGATGGTATTCCCTTAAAAGGCTACGTAGCCACTTAAGGTATTTTTAGATTTCGCGCCAAAAATCAATAAAGCATTTCAGGAATGCCAAGTGACTTGCACGTGACTCATAACGCTTAAATTCTATCACATAACAAACATGTAATAATTATTTTCCATAATGTCTTCTTCGGACGCTATGTTTTAAACTTCGTCTGTGTATTCCTGTATGTAAATGAGCGAATTGATCATCTAAAAATAGAACATGTCTCCTGTCGGTGTCAACCTGGGCTGTAGTAAATCTCCAATTTCTCGTGTTGTCGGACTGTGTTCGCCTACTGGGGTTTTATGAATGAAAATTAAAAGGCTTTGGGAGTATAAGGATGATTTTTTTGCATTTTTGTACAATTTTCATCCCAAAATCTGAAGGGCCACCTTTAAAGGTATAGGAAAAGCAGCTGTTACTGCTAAAAATGAATTGTCTGAATCGACATGTAGACAGACATACAGTAGTATGTTTTCGAGCAACGCTAAAAAGTATTAAATTACCAACACTGGTCAATAAAACGACAGGATTGTCCCCTAATATTATATCAATATGCTATGTTTGAACAAGAGCCCTAGAGTATCAATTATCAGGAGCAATGCTTATATGCTGTTGTCATGATGAAGTTGCCCTAAAACAGGCCTGCAGAGCCAGAAGTTGCCCTAAAACAGGCCTGCAGAGCCAGAACAGCAAACATTTCCATACTTTTTAACTCATTACCAAACGACAAAATTTTAGGTTTGACCAAATAGAAAGGATTTGCACACAATAAAATACAAGTGAGTGAAAATTTGAAACTTGTTTTGTGAAGGTAGAAAACATTGCTGGTTACCAGCATTTTACTCCTTTTCCCACAATGTTTTGTAAAGGCTTCTTGCTCAGGATCGTGTGGTAATGGGTTAACAATAATTGCCATGTTCTATTTGAGCTTGCTCTCTAAAAACCGGATTTCATGCATTTGCAAGAGAAACTAAGGTTAGCCTGCAGAGTCCATACATGCCGATTCAGAACCTTTTTACTTGTGGTCAATCTTCTGTATGTCCAAGGACCATTCTACCTCAGAATACAGTTACTTGTTACAAAAAATACAGAATACAATCAGTTGTTAGACAAGAATACAGAATACCGTCAGTCATTAGACAAGAATACAGTCAGAATACAGTCAGTTGTTAGACAAAAATAGTCAGAATACAGTAAGATGTTAGACAAAAAATACAAAATACAGTGAGTTGTGAGACAAAAATACAGTCAGAATACAGTCAATTGTTAGACAAAAATACAAAAGACAGTGAGTTGTTAGACAAAAATAGAGTCAGAATACAGTGAGTTGTTAGACAAAAATAGAGTCAGAATACAGTCAGTTGTTAGACAAAAATACAAAATACAGTGAGTTGTTAGACAAAAATAGAGTCAGAATACAGTCAGTTGTTAGACAAAAATACAGTCAGTTGTTAGACAAAAATACAGTCAGTTGTTAGACAAAAATACAGTCAGAATACAGTCAGTTGTTAGACAAAAATACAGTCAGAATACAGTCAGTTGTCACAGAATACAGTCAGTTTGTCTGTACTGACAAAAATAGTCAGAATACAGTCAGTTGTTACACAAAAATACAGTCAGTTGTCACAGAATACAGTCAGTTTGTCTGTACTGACAAAAATACAGACAGAATGTGGTCAATTGTTAGACAAAAAAGAAACTGAGTCCATAATGATATGATGATCTGCTTGGTACAATACATCATGGAGGTATAAACCCCCTTTTGTCAGGGCACTGCTCCAGTTCTATTCATACATCTACAGATGCATTCCAGCAATTTGCTGTAACAATCTATTACTAATTAGAGCTATCACTATTACTAACTAGAGCTATCACTTAACCCATTACCACACAATCCCTACTTTTGATGCCCCTTAGAAAGAAGCCTTTTGAAAACACTGTGGGAAAAGGAGAAAATGCTGGTAACCAGCATTTTCTCCTTTTCCCACAGTGTTTTCTAATCTTTCCAGAACAAATTTCAATTTTTCAGTCACCTTTATTTTGTCGTCTGCAAATGCTTTCAATTTGGACTGGTCTAAATTTTTCTCGTGTGGTAATGGGTTAACATGATCATAACCTCCCCCCTTTCAGCTCCTTATCACAAAACAGGTCTTTGTCACAGAATGCAGAATGGTTCACTGTACAAAGGTACAAAGAGTCGAAAAAAGATCAAACAGAGATAATTCTGCAACAAATCATGGCAGGGTTCTCATTGGTTGGTTGGTTGTGTTGGGATTTAATGCCACTCTAACAGCAAAGGTCATATCATGGGGGTCTCTGACGCACATTGTGTTTCCTGGCTTTCTCATTGGTCGCCCGGCAGAAGCCGGCGACCTTATATTTAATATAGTTCAGAAGAGATGTTCATGGAGAGTGTAGGTACTTCCGGTTGAAATCTTTCATCATATTCGCCAGGTTTAATTTGGTAAAATAGGTGTGAATGTTTGTGAAATTGTTGTGTGGGGTTTTCTTCACCTTTTTTGAGGTTGTTTACTTGTTTTTAAACCGATAAAGAATCGTGAAAGAATTATTAACGGTCTGCTGCGCAACATTTTGTGAAACAATTAATGTTTTTGTGCAGAGTGCATCTATTTTTAACGCAAATGAACTCGTCCAGTCACATGATCTTAGGAACCAATGGAAATGCAGAACTGCTCCTACTCTTTACCGTTGTCTGCGCATGTCATATTCTTCGACGATTCGAGTATTTATAGAATGCCATCTAGCGGGAGACAATGACTCTTTACAGGTAGGCCTAAAGAGCGGAATGAAGATATTTCAGAGCAATGGACGGAATGGAAAAGAAAATACGCATGGAAATATATCATGCCTGTTTATTAAATAGAATAACAATAATGATTTGAAACATGTTTTTTTTTCTACCCATTAAAGGTAATTTACAAGTGAAAACCAAAAATTATGTTTTTGTACCGCTGAAAAAAATGTACTTGTAGTGATATTTTTCCTTTATGCACGTATTCCTAGATGGCGAAATGAAAAATTTACCAACAGTATATTGTACCTAAAGTGTTACAGGTCTATAATGTATTTTCTTATGGGTAGTTAATTGAAGAAAATGATTAGAATTTCTTTATGCTTATAAGTACAAATGTTAAAATCTTTTAACCCTTTCCAAACGACAAACTTTTGGACTAGACCAAATTGAAAGCATTAGCAGACGAAATTTCAACTCTTGCTGAAAAGATGATTTCTGTCTATGATAGGGTAGAAAACATGGTGGGAAAAGCAGAAAATGCTGGTTACCAGCATTTTCTTCTTTTCCCACAATGTTTTCAAAAGGCTACTATTCTAGATCCGTAAAAACCAGGGATTGTTTGGGAAAGGGTTAAATTTCCTTTGTGCGGGACTGGCGCAATGGAAAAGAAAGTACGCAATAGACATTATACATTTGTTACTATATAAAGTACATGTATGTATGATTTCAAACGTGTGTATTTGTACTCATATATCTTTCCTAGGGTATATCTACAGGAATATTGAAAAATAAAGTTTTTACTGTTAAAAAAATATATTTGTAGCAATATTTCCTTCTTTAAGCAGGTAATCTCAGAAGGGAAAATGGAAAAATTACCAAGTTCGAACAAGTACAATATAATGCACCCAACACAGGTCTTAAAGTTCAGATTGAATTTTAAAATGGATAATAACTTGATTTAAATATCATTGAGCTTACATGCATTAGACTGCGTGAATCTAGGATCAGACTTCAAAAGTCTGATCTTGATCTACACCCTCTTCAGATATTTCACTGATCGGCTTTGGTTACATGTATCATCTTATATACATTAGATTGCGTGAATCTTGGATCATATTGTAATTTTGGTAAGTCTGATCTTGATCTACATCGTCCTCAGATATTTCACTGACTGGCTTTGGTTACATTAATCAATTTACATGCCAGCTTACATGTTTAGCAATATCCGTAATTATTACTTATTTTGTCAGGATATATATGAATTCATATACATGTACGTAGTTCAGCGTGTTGATCAGTGTATTGGACTGTGTAGATCTAGGATCAGAGACCATTTCTTGTAAGACTGATCTTAATCTACACTGTCCTCAGAAACTTCACCTACAGAATTTGGTTGCAATTATCAGTATACATGTATACGTTTTATCATTCGCAGTTGATTATTTGTATAAATGTACATTGTACATGAAATCTTTTTTTTTTTTTAATTCCAGATATTCGAAATGTTATCAGACTTTCCTCGTATTTATGAATGTAATTGAAAATTTTTCAGGAAAGAAAAGCTGAAGATTGAGTAGTTCGAACCGTTAATTTTCAGACTTTGTGGATTAGCGATCAGACTGCACATTGCGTGCTGTCTAGTCCTGATGCACAACATATGCAATACCATATTTAGGCGCGCTCAGCAGCAGATAGTTTTGGTGATGTTTGAATTCTTGTATGTCAACGGTTTTTGGTTTTTCAACGTAAACAACGTAATTTGTAATTATCTTTTCCATTATTCCTTCGGAAAACATGACGTATTTCATGTAATGCCGACACACACTTATTTTTTCCAAATTATACTGATATACATGCATTTTTGTCTTTTCTCATGTCTTGCATATCTTGTTAAACTGTATTTTGTATTGGCTATACATAGATAATACAAGAAACAAATGTGAAAAGGATCGGGACGAAAGCATATTGCTTATATAGTTCCCCTCCCCAAGCTAAATCACATGATACGCCAATACTATCAAATAATATCAAGAAGAGAAAAGATTATCATAAAAAGCAGAAAGTAATGAATGTAAAGAACAAAAAGGCTTCATTATCTGAAAAAGTGAAAAGAAAAAAGGAATGGTGATTGGTGATTGAGTGATTGAGCAGAGTGGCAACAAAAGATACAAAATTATACTTGTAGATGTATATAATTTATATGTTCTCGACAGTAACGTGTTACATTGTCAAAAAAGAGGACTTTTGATGTATTGGATTAAAACTAAGAGAATCTCTTGCTTTTATCAATGTATTCATGAACTGCATTGAAGATCTGTTTGTTTTCGACAAGGGAGAGTTCATTGTCTTCAAAAAGAACTGTATCCATATTAAAAGCAGATTTTGCACTAATATGTTGTCCGAGTGTTGTTCGAATGATAAAATCTGCATTCAAAGAAGTAGTGTGTATTAGAAGATCAATTCTGTTGTCTACATATTTCTCAGATTAATAATGGGAAAAAAATCATTTTCGGGCGACCTTGACGCCCTTGCGTCTTCTTCTTCTCTTGTACCAGTACTAACACAACTTTCTTTCCAAAGCCACCAACTGCTTTTCTCACATACTTCAGCAGAGGTGAGAGGCGAAAATAAAGTTTGCCACAACCGGGTATCGAACTCACAGCCACCAGGTCATGAGTCCGACACGCTCACCTCTGAGCCACCCGGGCGTGTGGCAGGAAAATTGCACATGTACAATATCATATATATATAGGAACACCGTGTGTAAATTTAAGTTCAGTACCTGAAAAAATTGTCAGAGTATTTTGCCGCATAAATTTGTGTCTAAAGATGGACAGATGGACTGACAGACAGCCCTGGCGATTCCAGTATATCCCCCTCCATTTTGTTGTGGGAGAGTATAATAAATATTTATCAGAGGGATGTAATTATGACAGCCATAACATTTCCCCTTTTTGAAAAATCATCTGTTTTTTTTCTTTTAAATTAAAATTGAATTTCTCTTTCTGTAATTAAAATTGAATCTCTCTCAATCCATGTAATTTTGAAATAGCCAGGTGTGTTATATGTCATGAGGCCACAAGAATGACTCTACTTTCAAAAAATATCAACAAAATTTATTAAATCTGGTTTAACTCTACCAAACAATGCCTGGTTTTCATGTCTATGAAAGTAGCCTTTCAAAAACATTATGGGAGAAGGAGAAAATGCTGGTAAGCAGCATATTCTCCATTTCCCACCATGTTTTCTACCCTTCTCAAAACAAATTATGATTTTTGAGTCACTTAGATTTTTTTGTCTGCTTATGCTTTCAATTTGAAAGTCTAACATTTTGTTGTCTTTTAAAAGATTTAAAATCAATGAATAGGGATCTTTAACACTTTACCACACGACAAAATTTTAGACTGGTCCAAATTCAAAGCATTTGCAGAGACAAAATAAAGGTGACTGAAAAATTGAAATTTGTTCTGGGAAGGGTAGAAAACACTGCGGGGAAAGGAGAAAATGCTGGTAACCAGCATTTTCTCCTTTTCCTACAGTGTTTTCACAAGGCTTCTTTCTCAGGGGCGTCAAAAGTATGCATTGTGTGGTAATGGGTTAGGCCACAATGTTGATAAAAGCATTCATTTGCTGGTCAGAAACAAAAGTTGTCTGAGACCTGTTCTTGTTCAGGATCTCCCTATGTGACCTCCAAGTTCTGCTATAAATCAATTAACCCTTTTCTATCCAATTAGATGCGTAAAAGTAAGTAATTAATTTGGACTGATTGGCTATTATCTCATGAATGAAACATACATAATTTTAGCTGAACAGTAATTTTCTCTGGCTTAGAAAGTCATTCATGGTCACTGCTAATTAACAACTGAATTTTATGACATTATAGTACTGGTAACCTTGTTCAGTAATAATTCAGGAAGTTTTCATTGTGTTTGAAAATGGCCGGGTGAATGACTTGGCGTAATACCCCCATTCCACAGTGTTTCCTACCCTTCCCAAAACAAACTTCAAATTTTGAGTCACATTTATTTTTTTGTCTGCAAATGCTTCCAATTTGGGAAAGTCTAAAATTCTGTTGTGTGGTAAAGAGTTAATGGCGGTATGCTTATTTGTTTGCATACAGTTATCAATGTGACCCTTTTATAAAGGGGCAGGTCATACACTATAAGCACACAAGATAGTGCAAGAATCATATCCTCAGAATCTCTTGTATCATGGGATATCTTCAGCCAAGCAGACACAAGTTCTGCTTCCCAAAACGAAACCTTCACCAGCTAAAATAAACTGGCTTAACCCTTTCCCAAACGACAAACTTTTGGACTAGACCAAATTGAAAGCATTTGCGGACCACAATTCAACTCTTGTTGAAAAAATGATTTCTGTCTATGATAGGGTATAAAACATTGTGGGAAAAGGAGAAAATGCTGGTTTCCAGCATTTTCTCCTTTTCCCACAATGTTTTCAAAAAGCTACTATTCCAGACCCGTACAAACCAGGGATTGTTTGGGAAAGGCTTAAGGTCTCGAGTTGTTTTAAAAATTCTTATACACCCAGAACTCAAGTTGGGAAAACTAAAATCCAAACACTTTACAGAGGATTGAAACCCTATGTTGTGGGTACTAAATAGCACCGTCTCGCTGAGACTGTTATAATGAGTACCCATAACATAGGATTTAGTGGAGAATGATATTATTTTAAATTTTGAGATCAAAATCACCCCTGTATCTGGAGCTCTGCAACTTTTACATTCAGCCACAAAAGTGAACAATATTTTAATTATAATAACAGAATAATGATCAAACTCATTCAAACAAATTCAATCTGTTACCCATAATACCCATGATCATTTTGATAATCTTCAAAAATTAAATTTTAAAGCAACCTTATTAAATAGGAACGATAAAATTTTGGTAAGTGAATGTAATACTAATCTAAGTGCTTGTATACTGTATATGCACTTAGAATAGTATTGCACTTACTCATCAAGTTTAATACGAATTATATATTATGTTAAAATACCATCATTAATGGTGCTATTGTTACAAGCAATATCTTCCTAAGCTATTAGTCGAACAAATTGACATGAAATAACTGACCTCTATTACCATATATTACACGCTTGAATTGTCCGAACTTAGCTTCAGCTATTGTCGTCTGCATGCGGAACTATGTGCATGTCTTTTAACTCTTTAGGAAGCCAATAGATTTATGGTGTCTTCAAAAGATACTTAAAATATCTGAAACGAATATTATTGTGTTGGTTTAAATTGGTAATAGGTGGCGAGTGACTTGATCTAAGATACACTTTCTGTGCAGCCTGATCTTGATCTATGCCATCTGAAAAAGCTTTTTTATTTTGGCTATGGCGCAGTATAGGTTATACCCGACATTTATCATTAATAGAATTTCCGTGGTGTCCAATTATACCGGATGATTTAAATAGCCATGTTTTAATTATTCTTTGCATAAAGGTCAATTTCAGGTCAATTTGTTTCAGTAATACAACTTTTTCAAAAGTAACAATGTGCTACAAGACAGAAGACGGTAGCCTGAAGCTGGTAATGCGGATAATCTCTTTCACGAAATACAATGACCTTCACAGGTGAATCATAGGATCACTGTCCTTTCCTTTAAACAATGACAGAAAATCATGTTTACTAACAAGCTGTTAAATTTAACTTCTGAAATTTTTTATGTTGGCACTTTGTAAGAAAACAAATGAATCTCAGTTTTGTTTGATGTTTCCTGTATGGAACATTTCGTAATTGCCTCTTCTGAAACAGGTTAAGCGTAATTAACATTTGGCTTCTTTGACAAGGCCTGCATTTGACAGCACAATAACTAAACTCATTGATCATTGAAGATTTTTTTTCCAGTACCAATCAGTTAGCACTCTTATAAAGCAGTTAGTTAACCCATTACCAAACGACAATATTTTAGACTAGTCCAAATTGAAAGCATTTGCAGACAACAAAATAAAAGTGATTGAAAATTTGAAATTAGTTTTGTGAAGGGTAGAAAACATTGTGGGAAAAGGAGAAAATGCTGGTAACCAGCATTTTCTCCTTTTCACAATGTTTCTTAAGGCTTCTTTCTCATGGGCGTCAAAAGTAGGGATTATGTGGTTATGGGTTAAAATGTATCATGGCCTTGCTAAGGTTGTATCTATAGAGAAACATACTCAGCTGCCATTTTGGACTGTACAGATCAAGATCATGTAACATGCAATCTGATACAGCATCCATTTGCTGTCTAATATCATTTCAAGACTCTGTGGCTATATTAGCATTCAACATACAAATTTTCAGAGCCATTGCCACAAGCTGAAAGAGTCTATTTTAGGTCTTTCAGCGGTTTAAAGATGGCCCAGTCTACAGCCGGTAAGCAAAAATGCTGTCAAAAATTTCAAACAATTTAGAATGGCACAGAAATCAGTCCTATGTGCACACATGGATAAATTACTGACATGTATGGTGTAATTGAAAAAAAGAAACGCGGAGATTTGTATTAGAAAACAATCATTAGTCAGAAGAAAACTGGCTAACAATCGAAGCTGTAAACAATGGCAGTGCCTCACGGAAATTTATCGTTGGTTTCCGCCTTTAAGCGGGATACGGTGTAATATGTATACAGGCTGCGAACTCCGTCTGAAAATTGAGGCTGCAGCGGAGAAGCCTCCATTTTCCTTTGTTTACCTCATTAGACGTAGGGCGATGATCAAATAAAGTCATGTGACAGAATGTCGTGATCTTCATACAAATCTACCTGAGTGTATAATGGACATATCGAAATCTTCAATTCAAAAACAGGAAAAGACAAGTCTGTTTATATGGAAGGCCACAACTTGGCGATGTGCATTTTCTATCAACCATAATGTAAGCAAGCTTGCAACCGTCAGGCGCAATATTTGGCATGAAGATATAAGAATGACTTCAGTTGATAAAATAAAGGCAAAATGAGTTAAAATTGGCTGAAAATGAGTATCTAGGGTCTCTTTAAGGCAAATACAAAAATACTGTACAGTGTTTAAAAATCATCATCTGGAACCACTACAAGGCTAACAACGAACAAACAACGGACACCGGGTGATCCTAAAAGCTCCCCTTGAGCATGTTGTGCTCAGGTGAGCTAAAAATACAAAACAATCATCCTTATACTCCAAAAGCCCTTTAATTTTTATTCATAAAACCCCAGTAGTCAAAAACCATCTTACAACAAGAGAAACTAGAGATATACTACCGCCCAGGTCAACACCGACAGGAAACAGGGTCTACTTTTAGATGAGCAACTCGCTCATTTACATACCAGAAAAAGACAGACGAAGCTTCAAACATAGCGTCCGAAGAAGACATTACGGAAAATAATTACATGTTTGTTATGTTATGGAATTTTAGCATCATTAGTCAGGTGGCAGTCACTTGAAATTCCCACAATGCTTTTTTTATTTTTGGCGC
This sequence comes from Tridacna crocea, assembly GCA_943736015.1. Classification (NCBI taxonomy): domain Eukaryota; kingdom Metazoa; phylum Mollusca; class Bivalvia; order Cardiida; family Cardiidae; genus Tridacna; species Tridacna crocea. The sequence goes on from OX031064.1 coordinate 47,926,986, forward strand.
GAAATCTAAAAATATCTTAACCCTTTCCCAAACAATCCCCGGTTTTTACGGATCTAGAATAGTAGCCTTTTACAAACATTGTGGGAAAAGGAGAAAATGCTGGTAACCAGCATTTTCTCCTTTTCTCACAATGTTTTCTATCCTATCATGGACAGAAATTGTCTTTTCAGCAAGAGTTGAATTGTCGTCTGCAAATGCTTTCAATTTTGTCTAGTCAAAAAAATAGTTGTTTGGGAAAGGGTTAAGAGGCTACATAGCCTTTTAAGGGAATACCATCAAAATTTTTTTTGATAATTGTATGACTCTTAATTATAACTGATTTTTATTGTTTTTTTAGATAAATTTCATTGATATATATATTTTTTAATTTGGTTAGATGTGAAAACTCTAAATACCCACCTTTAAGGGAATAAAATGATACATTCTTTCTATAAAAGCTTGTTTTGCATGTATTGAAAGGTTTCATAATTCATGATTGTTATTCAAACAAAAAAGTTTTAGTAGTTTAACTCTTTATCACACAATGACAATTTTTAGCACTCCTGAAAGAAAAGGCTTTTGAAAACATTGTTGGAAAAGGAGAAAATGCTGGTAACCAGCATTTTTTCCTTTTCCCACAATGTTTTCTACCGTATCAAAGAAAAAATAATTTCATACTAGCCATATTAACCCTTTACCCCAAAAGGCATTTCTATGGTATCTCTAACTGACCCTAAATAACAGCAAGGATGAAGCCGTTTCTTATGTATATATGACACCTTTTGATAGTGTAGAAAACATTGTGGCAAAAGGTGAAATTGCTCGTCACGAGCAATTTCACCTTTTGCCACAATGTTTTCCAAAGGCTCCTACAAACAATGCATAGAAATGAGTATCTGTGGAGTAAAGGGTTAAAACTGTCATCTGCAATTGCTTTCAGTTCAGACAGGTCTAAAATATTGCTGTGCGGTAAAGGGTTAAAGTAATTTGGATTTTTATAAAAATTCCTCTTTTTATTATTTTTTTTCATAAGGATTAAAAAGTTCTATCATTGGTTTACTTCCAAAACCTCATAACTACAGCTTGTGACAAGCTGTAGTTACGAGGTTTTGGAAGTAAACCGAGGCTATGCTAGTTGTGAAGAAAATAATTCTAGACATACAAGGATTATGGACAAGAAAAATGGTGACAGGAAAAATACTTCATTCCCTGAGAATGGACACAGGAGGGAAAATTACAAAATTTCATTATAGTGGACCTTACACCGTTAATAAGAAAATTGATGAGCAAACTAATACGATTTGACAGCGTGTTAAGTAAGATCGAAAAGATACAGAATGTGGACTACCATCTGAATTGCTTTAACTGGTTACATCCTGAAGACAAGCTTCTTTTTTTTTCTAGCACTTGACCACCTTAGAAAACACTGTGACAGTTGCAGAATTTAAACAAGCTATCATTGTGATCTACATGCTTTCATGAAGAATATTCCTAGTATGTTATTTAGTCATCTTTTAAATAATGTGCTTTGAAGGAGAAAATAAATAATCAGAAGTAAGAATTCACTTCTTTTAACTCTTTACAAAACAACAAATATTTAGACTTGTCCAAATTGGAAGTATTTGTAGACAATTTGACTCATCATACCAAACAACAATATTTAAGGCTTGTCCAAATCGAGAGCATTTGCAAATGAGAAAATAAAAAGTGACTAAAAATTTGAAATTTGTTTTGTGAAGGGTAGAAAACATTGTGGGAAAAGGAGAAAATGATGGTCACCAGCATTTTCTCCTTTTCCCACAATGTTTTCTTAAGGCTTCTTTCTCAGTGACATCAAAAGTAGGGATTATGTGCTAATGGGTTAAGTGTGACTTGAATGATGGAGCTTGTCTTAAAGGTGGCCCTTCAGATTCTGGGACGAAAATTTTACTAAAGTACAAAAAAATCATCCTTTTACTCCCAAAGCATTACAATTTTCTTTCATAAAACCCTAGTAGTCAAAAACCATCAGACAACAAGAGAAATTAGAGATTCACTACAGCCCAGTTTGACACGGATGCAAAACACAATCTATTTTTACATCAGCAACTCGCTCATTTATATACCGGAAATACACATATGAAGCTTCAAACATAGCGTCCGAAGTTGGTAATATGGAATATCATTACATCTTTAATTATGCGTCAGGTGCCAGTCACTTAACATTCCCACAATTTCTTTTTTTAATTTTTGGTGCAAAATCTAGAAATTGCTTAAGAGGCTACATAGCCTTTTAAGGGAACACTACCAAAAATATTTTTGTTTTTAATTTTGTGATTCTTAATTATTGATGATTGGTATTGTTTTTTCATATAAATTTCAATGATATAAATATTTTTTAATTTAGTGTGATGTGAAAATTCTAAATACCTACCTTTAACTCTTTACCGCATGGCAAAATTTTAGACCTATCCAAATTTAAAAGCATTTGAAGAAGACAATTTCAAAGTGGTTCAAATAGGGTAATTTTTTGATGAATGGGTACAAACTTAAGTGGAAAATGGAAACAAGAGGGCCAAGATGGCCCTGGATCGCTCGCCTGAATTTCGGAGAGAAACATACCCATTTTTTTTTCAAAATCTACACGGCCATTTCAGAGAAGAAGACTTTTTAAGAATTTCTTCATGTCTGTATAGTATAAATAGCCCACAGCCATCAGAGCCATGTTTCTTGATGGATCAAAATTTCTCGAGCACTTTTTGAAAAGGGTTACCAAAGGAACATTTCTGTGAGATTATTTCAAAATTTGATCAGCCATTTCAGAGAAGAAGAATTTTATAGAATTTCTTCATGGCAATATAATGCAAAAAGCCCCCATTCACCAGAGCCATGTTTCTTGATGGATCAAACTTTCGCAAACAATTTTTGAAAAGGGTCGTCTAAGGAACATTTCTGTGAAATTATTTCATAATCAGACCAGGGGTTTCAGAGAAGAAGAATTTTTAAGAATTTCTTAATTCCCCTATAGTGCAAGTAGCCCGCATTAGTCGTGTTTCTAAACGGATCAAAATTTCGCGAACAAATTTTGAAAAGGGTCACCCAAAGAACATCTCTGTGAAATAATTTCAAAATCTGACCAGCAGTTTCATAGAGGAATTTTTAAGAATTTCTTTATTTCCGTTTAGTGCAAGTAGCCCCCATTCACCAGAGCCTTGTACCTTGATGGATCAAAATTTTGCGAACATTTTTTGAAAAGGAATACTCAAAGAACATCTCTGAGAAATTATTTTAAAATCTGACCTGCGATTTCAGAGAAGAAAATTTTTTTAAGAATTCCTTCATTTCTGTATATAAGTGCAAGTAGCTCCCATTCACCAGAGCCACATTTTTTGACAGATCAAAATTTCACAAACAATTTTTGAAAAGGGTCACCCTAGGAAAATATCTGTGAAATTATTTCAAAATCCAACCAGCGGTTTCAGAGGAGAAGATTTTTAAAGAATTTGCTAAAAAATTCCATTTGGTTGCCATGGCAACCAGACTTTTTGATGGAATCAATTCTGTGAACAATTTTTAAAGAGGACCTCCCAAGGAACATGTTTGGTCCAAATTGGTCCAGCGATTTAGGACGAGTTGATGTTTAAAGAATTGTTGAAGATGCACAACGTAGAATGACACACTGCGCACGACGGCCAACGGGTGATCCTAAAAGCTCCCCTTGAGTATGTTGTGCTCAGGTGAGCTAAAAATGCTGGTTACAAGCATTTTTTCCTTTTTCCACAATGTCTTCAAAAGGCTCCTTCGTCAGGGTCGTTAAAAGTCGTCATTGTGTGATAAAGGGTTAAATTATGTAGAAAACATTGTGGGAAAGAGAGAAAATACTAGTTTACCATAAATTCTTTCCTTGTATTTCCACAATTTATTCAAAAGGCTACCCCCTCTTGGGATTGTATGGTAAAGGGTTAACTGAATATTCTATCTATCCAAGAAAGGTTCGGTAATCCCATTGTTATTCTATCATGTTTTTTTTTAATCTTTCTCTTCATATTCTTTTAAGAAAATAATTATATATCTTTTTAAAAGAAAAAAAGACAGAAATCTGAGGCTCTTGAAGAAATATGTTGGTTCCATCAATGAGGGAAAATCTTACCTCTTTTCAAAATGGAGGACAAACTTTGAGACTGTACAAGTTAATAACAGCTGCAGCTAACAAATCAAAGATGACCCAAGTGATGAAATTTGTCCTAGATTGCATAGAAAACATTGTGGGAAAAGGAGAAAATGCTGGTTACCAGCATTTTCTCCTTTTCCAACAATGTTTTCAAATGCCTTCTTCTTCAGGGTCAGTAAAATTTAGGATTGTGTGGTAAAGGATTAAATACAACATGGAAGAAGTCTCCAACCAGAGTGGGACTTTTTTGACACTGTGGAAATATGTTTTGTAATCTTAAATATCACATTTTTTGCAATATATGTACTAAAAACAGACAAAATACTGTGCCAAATCTCTTTGTTTATTCCAAGGAGTGTCTTGATCTTTTTGCGTGATCCATCTCAATTATAAATCAAGACAATTGCTCCAAAATGGTTTCCTCATGCAAAGTTGGAAACTATGGGATCAAAATATGATCTTAAGCCCTAGGCTGCTACATGTGACCAAAGAGCCTTTGGTGGATAGTACAGATTAAGATCAGACTGCAGAGAACATGCAGTGTGATCTTGGATCTACACTGTCCAGTAGCGAGTTTTTTTCCTTTAACCCTTTACCACACAATCCCTACTTTTGACGCCCCTGAGAAAGAAGGCTTTTGAAAACACTGTGGGAAAAGGAGAAAATGCTGGTAACCAGCATTTTCTCCTTTTCCCACAGTGTTTTCTAGCCTTCCCAGAACAAATTTCCATTTTTCAGTCACCTTTATGTTGTTGTATGCAAATGCTTTCAATTTGGACCAGTCTAAAATTTTCTTGTGTGGTAAAGAGTTAAGAAATATCTTTGAACAGCATAATTTGTGGTTTTACTGTAAGCTTTAAAATGGTGCTTCAAATTAAAGGTAAGGTCACATTCTGTAACTTTGGCTTTTAGTTTATCAATTCTTGATACGACTTTTGATTTTGTTTGCAGCAAAGATTAAGCCCACAGCACTGAGAATGGTTATGCAGTGTAGATATTACAACTCTGCCATGCCTGCCTAGCCCATTGTCTGCGCATGTCATATTCTTTGAAGATTTAACCCGTCTGTTATGATGCATCACTCCCCCAAATACTAGGGAGATTGTAGTAATACTCGCTATAAAGTAGCAATGGAGAAAATGGCTTTCATCCATACATTTGAGGAAATATCAGACCTGTTTTAGCTCCAGATTTCTCTAAACCGCTGATCATAGCTGAATGAATCGCTGCGGGTAGCATTTTAGATAGATAAGTAGTTGTAGAATGCCATCCAGGGGAGGATAATACGCCCATCCTTATCATTTCTGATATACTGGCCTAACACTATCCATTCTTGTACTGAAAGCTTACCATCAAAACAGTTCTGCATGACAGGTAAATTCAGCTTTAATTCATTACCAAATGATAAAATTTTAGATTTGTCTAGATCGAAAACATTAATTTTGCAGATGAAAAAGTAAGAGTGACTGATTAAAATTTGAAATTTGTTTTGTGAGGGGTAGAAAACATTGTGGGAAATGGAGAAATGCTGGTTATCAGCATTTTCTCCTTTTCCCTCAATGTTTTCTATCCCATCAATAAACAAGTGCACCATTTAAGCCGTATCAAAATTGCTGTCTGCAAAATGCTTTCAATTTGAAAAGGGCTAAAGTTTTGGTGTGTGGTAAAGGGTTAATGATGTCATAAGAGAGCTACAGTAAATGTAAGGAAAAATAGCAAAAATGAAGCTGGACACATATTAGATTGGTCGACAAAGCTTGTCTTATACAATATTGGAACACCTCTCACATTAAATGTCTCAGGACCCATTACTGTTGATGTAATCCTTAAATCAATTTTTTCCTTGAATGTCCTTGTGAACGCAATTCTAGACTGACAAAGAGAAAAGATATTTCAAACATTCTTGCTTCACCCATTACCACATAATCCCTACTTTTGACAATCCTGAGAAAGAAGCCTTTAGAAAACACTGTGGTAAAAAGGAGAAAATGCTGGTAACCAGCATTTTTTCCTTTTCTCACAATGTTTTCTACCCTTTACAAAACAAATTTGAAATTTTCAATCCCTTTTATGTTGTCGTCTGCAAATACTTTCTATTTTCGACAAGCCTAAAATATTGTTGTTTGGTAAACAATTTAGAACTTAACCGAATTCTATTAAGACTAGTCCAAGATATACTTACCACAGACTTACAAAATCACGCAGAAAAACTTCAGGGGAGGAAAATGGAATTTAAGTGTTAGTCACGTGCCAGTCACTTGACATTCCCACAATGCTTTATTGATTTTTGGCGCAAAATCTAAAAGTGCCTCAAGAGGCTATGTAGCCTTTTCAGGGAACACCATCAAAATATATATTTTTTTTATTTTATGAGACTCAATTATTGATGATTTGTATTATTTTTTCATATAAATTTCAATGATATATATTTTTTTTAATTTGGTGAGATGTAAAAATTCTAAATATCCACCTTTAACTCGTTTCCAAACGACAAATTTATAGACAGGTCAAAATTGAAAGCATTTACAGACAACAAAATAAAAGTGACTGAGAATTTGAAATTTGTTTTGTGAAGAGTAGAAAACATTGTAGGAAAAAGAGAAAATGCTGGTTACCAGCATTTTCTCTTTTTCCCACAATGTATTCCAAAGGCTTCTTTCTCAGGGTCGTTAAAAGTCGGGATTGTGTGGTAAAGGGTTAGAGCAAAATATCTTACAAAATTAACCTTAAATTCTTTACAAAACCACAAAATTCTAGGCTTGTCCAAACAGAAAACATTAATTTTGGCAGGGAACATTTTAATTAGATGTGGCTAAAAGGATGAATTTTCTTTTTGAAAACCTAAAAAACATTGTGGGAAAAGGAGAAAATGTAGGTTTCAGGTTTGGATAATCATGATACTTCTATTCAGAACAGTGTAAATAAAATGTTTTCAGTCCAATCTATCACCTCCACAGAACCTTTAATAACAATACTTCTGATGCATTGATCCAATATATGCAAATTCCAAGCAAGTGAATGGGCAAATATCGCTTCTGAGGATTAGATTGCAATCAACCGTATGAGATAGACATCGAAATAAAGAAATGTCTCAAATGGTGCCTTCTTTATATGTATGCAGGAAATATTATCTATGGTTCGACAACTGTATCAAACGCAACATATGCATACTGATGAAATATTCACAATATGGTCCCATCATACTTTGTGTTGAATGTGACATACTTATGCATTAACTCTTTACCAAACAACAAAATGGTAAACCAGTCCACACTGAAAGCATTTGCATTATGACAACCACAGTATGGCTCAAAAAATGAAATTTTTCTTTGGAAGGGTAGAAAACATTGAGGGAAAAGGAGAAAATGCTATGCTGGTTACCAGCATTTTCTTCTTTTCCTACAATGTTTTCAAAAGGCTTCTTTCTCAGGGTTGTTAAGAGTCTGGATTGTGTGGTAAAGAGTTATGCGAGGCTGACACTGGGATGACTTTTGGCAATGATTTTGTCATTTGGGGGCACGAACTGGGAGGCTCCTGCAGTACTCAGGGATTTCTTTCTTGGACAACTGGATCAGCTTCTTCTGCTGCCTGGTAGCCTCATCCTCATTCGATGGCTGTCTCTGACTTTCAAGTGGATCCTGCTGTGTCTCCGGGATAACATTGACACTTGATATGGATGACTGGGGGGAATGATCTCTCTCAGCAGTCTCTGCTTCTGGCCTCTGTCGGCTTCTGGCCTTCTCTGCTTTGTTCTTCCTCGTGTCTGCTTTGTTTTAGGCATCTTGTCTCTGTGATATAAGTTGTCTCTTCACTGGCGATCTCTGGAATGGCGAGCAGTGTCAAAGAAGCCCTATATATACCCCCACACAGACCTGAGTGCCACTGTCGCGCAGTAGTCGTGAAATGCTCGTGAACATGTCGTAAACTACTTGTGAACTCGACGTGAGCTCTAAGTGAACTATTCGTTGCAGTTCGTGACAGTTGTGGCATGGTGTGCACTGGGACGCATCCTCCCACATTGTCCTGAAGAGTTAACGAGTTCACGAATAGTTTGCGCATAGTTCACGACCCAGTCGCAAAATTTTGTTGTGACCAAAATTTTGAAAATTTCAAAATTCTTGTCACAACATGGCACAAAGTCATGACAGGTTTGCGCACACTTCACGCCAGTTTACGATTAGTTGCACGACTAGAGTGCAAGTGTCTGCCTTGCTTTGAAAAAACATAAGAGCTATGCCCTCAGAAATGAAGACTTGAGCTTTGGCACAAAGTGTCAGAAACCCTAGATCTAAGGTCAGGGTATTGTACAAAGTGTCAGACAATGTGTAGATTCAGTGTTCATAATGAATGACAGAGTCAGACACTACTGATTCAGCATTCATACAATCCGACAGTGTAGATTCACAATCGTGCAGCATGACCTCAGAGAACAAAGCAAATCTTGAGTTGCTTTTTACAGGTACTTTAAATCAAGATCAGACAGCACATTTTGTACTGTTCTGTGTTGAGATATTGTGACCTAATAACTAAGTTTCCAGATAATGCATTTGGTCTATTTTCATGACATAAATTGTTGGTACCATTTAATTTAAAAGAGCACTCAAGAATAAAGCCATTATCCAACATGCAAATTTCGCATCTCCCTAATCCTTCACCCTAAGACAACAATTTACTCATTTACAGATTGAGAACTTTGTAGATGAAAAAGTTGATGTGTTTCTAATGATAGGAATAAAGGAGGTTATAGAAAACATTTTGGGAAATAGAATAAATTCTGGCAACCAACATTTCTCTTATTTCCAAAAACCTTTTCAAAAGCTGTTTTTCTGTAAGGATAATAAAGAATAGGATTCTTCGCAAGTACTTTGTTCTACAGTTAAAGAAAGAATGAAGAATCAAACATGCTCAATACTTGGATGGATATAGCCAAACTCTAAATATGTCAAACTGTTTTTATCCAAAAACCTTTAAGTTTGTTTAAAGTTACTTCCATGGAGAATACCACTATTCTGTATCAATGCAGGACATTAGGGACACTAACAGAAGCATGTCCAATAGTAAGGTTGCCGAGTAATGGCCAATTAAGACAGGAATCTATTACAGGTTTCTTGTATACCAGTAAATTACTCCAACTCATTCAAAATGATCTTCAGTGGACAGATAGCCTACTTTGTTAACCTTTTCCAAAAGACAAATTTTACGAACCTCAGACTTCTGACGCCAGCATATTGAATTTGGCAAAAAAATATGCTGAAATCCTCTGATAGGTAAGAAAACCTTGTGCAAAAGGAAGACACATTCTGGAAAACTCCCCTTCAATGTTTTCCTTGGGTTTTTGAAATGCAGGGTTGTTGAGTAAATGCTTAATCCTTGGGGCTCCAAACCCTTTTAACCCATTACCACACAATCCCTACTTTTGACGCCCCCGAGAAAGAAGCCTTTTGAAAACACTGTAGGAAAAGGAGAAAATGCTGGTAACCAGCATTTTCTCCTTTTCCCACAGTGTTTTCTACCCTTCCCAGAACAAATTTCCATTTTTCAGTCACCTTTATTTTGTCGTCTGCAAATGCTTTCAATTTGAACCAGTCTAAAATTTTGTTGTGTGGTAAAGGGTTAATGCTGGAGGCATAATGAAAATGATTTCATGAACCTAAAAAAAACCTTATTATCCAATTTCAGGGAAGCTTTTTGCGTAAATGTTATTGAGGCAGCAAAAAACTATGTCCATGTTTTGGTATGGATGATGTTTTTCTGCTGTCAGTATTTCAACTGTTTCATGGTGATAGCTTGGTAATATGTGATCTTCATATAACCTGTTGGGTAAAAAGTATCTTGTACAAGGGGTCTCTAAAATCACCAGTGCTACTAGCAGGGATTGTACCCAGAGTATCTGGGTCACAAATCCAACTCACTAGCCATTCAGCCACAAAGGACCTCTGCAAATGATGATAATTCAAGATCAACGGAGCACATTCTGTGAAGCTTGATCTTTAGAGAGCATCTGACATTCTTGCAAAAGCAGGCTTGAAATTGCAACATTTGTATCTGTTGCACAAACTGAAAATGTCCATCTTATCTCTTGGTAGCACTACCAGGGTATTTGTTTACCCTCCGTTTTAAAGACCCTGCAGAAGGAAACTTTTAAAAACCTAGTAGTAACTTGGATTTCCTCCTTTTCCCAGGTTGTTTTCTTCTTTTCAAGTCAAGTTTCAATTTTAGAGTCATGTTTATTTTGTTGAATGCAAATGCTTTCAATTTAGACATGCCTAAATTTTGTTATTTGTTAAGGACATAAAATATACTTTCAAGGCGATAGTAAAAAGCCCTAACAATGCCACTTCAATCTTATTTTTTGAAGAAACATAACTGCTTATTGGACAGTGTAGCCCATCATAAGGCTGCACCTTGTGTGCAGTCTGATCTTGATCTACACTGTCCACAAAAGGTCAGTGAGTCATGCTTATCAGCCTAATTATTAACTCTTTACCAAACAATAAAAAGTTTGGACTGGACCAAATTCAAAACATTTGCAGACAACGAATTACATCTTGGTGATATGATCATTTCTAATTTCGATAGGATAGAAAGTATTGTGGGAAAAGGAGAAAATGCTGGTTACCAGCATTTTCTCCTTTTCCCACAATGTTTTCTACAGGTCTCAAGAATTAATATGTTGACAAATGGACAATGACCTTCAGGATGGAAAGTACAATAATGAACATGAAATATGATAGTGAACCTTAAGTACATTACATGCAATAACTCCATACATTTTCTGGAGGAAAATTTATGAAGACAAGCATTAATAATCACCATTATTTTCATAATCCTTTAACCCTTGTTCTGCTCAGTTTGAATTATTGATTTCTATACATGAAATATGGCATGCAACATGCAAAAAGGGGATTTTGGATGTTTGCTTAACTCTTTACCTAACAACAACATTTTGGATTGATCTAAATTGAAAGCATTTGCAGATGCCAAAATAAACGTGACTAAAGAATTGAAATTTGTTTCAGAAAGGGAAGAAAACATTGTGCGAAAAGGAGAAAATGCTGGTTACCAGCATTTTCTCCTTTTCCAACAATGTTTTAAACTGGCTTCTTTCACAGAGGTGGTAAAAGTGTCATCTGGGATCAGCCATTTTGGTTTAGCCAATCAGAAATTGTGTTACTTTCAAATTTTAGAATAAGGGAATATTCTTAAAAGTAGTTGGGGAATATGGGCCAGATCTTTCTCATGTAAAAGTCTTAAATCCAGTAGGGCAAAAATTGGTGAACTAAAATTTTTCATCAATGAAAATGGACATAGGTACTCTGATTTTAAATGTTATCTTCTTCCAAGAATATCTAAGAATAAAACTGGACTCAAAATACAACTGAACAATGTGTGCAGCCTCACGCTGAATCTTACATTTTGCTAAATAAAATTAATATGGTCTCCACCACCTTTTGCATCCCTTACCTTTAGTACTGTTCAGATTGAATGATCATGTACATTCTTAATAAGTATATCAATGGTTAACACTTTACCGAACAATCCCGAGTTTTCACAACCCTGAGGAAGAAGCCTTTTGAAAACATTGTGGGAAAAGAAAAAAATGCTGGTAACCAGCATTTTTTTCCTTTTCCTGAAATGTTTTCTACCCTTCCAAACCCAAATTTCACCTTTTCAGTAACATTAATTTTGTCATCAGAACAGGATATTAATTCTGACCTGTCTCAAATTTCCTTGTTTGGTAAAGGGTTAATAAGTGTATTCATGGTTAAGAAAAACCACTAAATAATAGATCTTAACCCCTAGAGTACCAAATAAACCTTTGTAACATTTTCATCCTAGACATGCTACCCAAATAAATCCAAAGTCATGGTTGATTTTGTCTATAGTGGTTCAGGAAAGTGGACAGTGTAGATCAAAGATATGGCTGTACATTTTGTGCAGCCTGGTCTTGATCTACACTGACCAGAAAGGTAACAACTATCCCAAAAAGAGCTTCAAGGGTTAGCTATGAATAATTGATTTTAAGTGCACTTTACAGCTTGGGTTGATCTGACTCAGGTAGTGTAGAACAAGATCAGACCACGTAGAATTGGAAGTTTAACCTTTGGGACCATGCTGTCTGCTACATTATTACCTTTTGGCCAAAGAATCCTGACAAATATTGATAATTGAGTATTTTTCACCTGTCAATATTTATGTCCGCTTTTTAGGCACTCTAAGGGTTAAAATGTTTGATTGAAGAACAAGTGAAGATAATGACATCTGCAACATCAGTTCTTGTTGCCTGTCAAATTATCTTGTAGAAACTGACTTCTGATAATTCAAGCAATTCCTTATCTGACGAAGGTTAAAGGTGAAAAGTTTATTGTTCTAAAGGTAATTATGATGATTATCTTTACAGGACAATTTACCTGATCAATCCATGACCATACAAGTTTACAATTAAGACTATCTCTGCAATGACAGCATCAGGTAAACAATCAACATGAAGCTTACTGAAAAAATTCACTATTGAACACTTCAATATCTTCTCTACTGATACACTTTTTACCATACCAAACAGTTGATTGATTGGATTGATTGATTGATTGATTGATTGATTGATTGAATGGTGTTTTACCCTGCTTTCATCATTAATTCAGTCATGTCACAGAGGTAGTTCACATATTCATGTTTTCCTGGGTTTTGCCAGTACAAGGGTGGGGCTCTGAAGTTTCTGCCCATGTACACTCCCATAAAAAAGCCCAGTGGATCCAGTGTGGCTAGAACCCAGTAACTCCAGGTTGAGATTCTCACACAGGCTTGCAAAATATGAGACAAGTGGCCTTGGTAAAGGACAATATTTGGTTGGTCCACACAAGATTGAAGAAAATGGTCTAAGATAAGTACATGTATGTTCTGGTTTGATCTATTTCATTCTGCTTATTAACCCTTTACCACACAATGACTTTTAACGCCCCTGAAAGAAAAGGCGTTTTAAAACATTGTGGGAAAAGGAGAAAATGCTGGTTACCAGCATTTTCTCCTTTTCCCACAATGTTTTTCACCCTATCAAAGGAAAACCAGTTAATATGAGCCACACTGAAACTGTCATTTGAAAATGCTTTCAATTCGGACAGGTCTGAAATTTTGTTGTGCTGTAAAGGTTAAGTCCAATCAGCCTTGGTTCAGTCCAAACCATTAAATAAGGCCCAAGTTCACTTTAAGATGACCTTTCCATATATTTTTCCACTTTTTTATTGGCTGGATGAACTTGTACCTTGACCAGACCTACAAGACATGCCAAAAACACAAGGATGAAGAGGTTGTAATGAGCCTGATAAGCATCGACTCACTTTACTTTCAAAATAAATGCTTTGTAAATCATCAATGAAATCTTGTTCAGTCAGTGACTATGTTAGTGGGAGATCCTTTAAATCTGGAATGGTACTCTAAACATTTTGTAGTTCGTGTAAAAATGTCACATTTAACATAGTTATGATACCTAATACAAAAAAATATTTCTCTTGTGGCATTATTTGGAAACTGTGGAGTTTTATTTTTACATCTGAATCATGGTTAATAATCCCAATAGCAGTAGCCTAGAAATTGCTTATCTGACAAGCACACTGCATGGCAGCACAAAATTATGCTCTGTGGCAGCTATTTTTAAATTGGGCATAATAATTGTATCATGAACATTTTGATGATTTCTTGCCCCTTTTGGTACAGTAGATTCCACTTATTTGCAAGTCTTATTTGTTAGAGAAAATATTGCGAATAAGGGGTTGGCCCGATAACCCGATGGCTCTTTTCAGACTGGAAGTCAAACCAGAGATGCGAACGATCGTTTCGTTCTAATGACAGACGTTCAGCTCTTGCATCCCGATCATTTGATTATTCATATTTTTCTAAATAGGTGTATTTCAAACTAAACAAGTTTTTAAAAAGTCATTTGTTTGTTTACTTTATTTACCTATCAAGTGCACAAAGCACCAGAAACGATCCTGGCTGTTGGCCATGGTGATGCTTCGTTTAAAATAAAATTCAACACAAACTTTTTGCATACACAGGTTTCGATGCATATATAGTATCTCCAGTTTCAGGTTATCTAACAATTACTCCTTGTGTATGTGTACATTCTTACACAACATGATCGTGTACTGTGCACCTGTATAAACTCCCAAACAGTCCAAACCCAACACCTTGCGATGATTGCAAAATTAATGGAAGGATAAGGTTGAAAGTGCAAACTGGTAAGCCTTATCTTGCTTACAAGTTTTTTCTGATAAATGAGCATGTTGACATTAATAGGTTCATTGATGGCAATAATTGGATTTTGTGATGATTACTGAGATAAATAAAATCTTTGAAAGGCAGGTGAGAGGCCTCAACTCTATCACTAAAAATTATCAATATGTGCTACCTGGAATTGTTTATTGTGACTGATATTTGTTATGTTGATATGTTGCATTCTAGGCTGTTTTGAAACATACTTTTGTTTGAGCTTCACAAAATATTTCTCTGCTACTGATATATATACTTTGAAAGACTAATGTGCTTTTAACATAAAATTGTTGATGATATGGCTTGCAATATGTGATAATGGGCATTTGGATGGTTGCATGATGTCATCTCGGATTAGCCTGCGCAAGCTGATCCGAGACAACACTTTACACAAATGTCCGAATGCCCTTTTTTGTCTTGCTGCTAGCTATATCTGTTCTCTACATTCAATTCTGTGATCAGCATTCCTCATGTATCCTTTCACTTCACATTCAGACCTACAAACTATTGAAGAGATATCTCTCAAATTGTTACTTTGTTGAGAATCTGTTCATTTACTGGTACTCAGTTGGTAACAAGTTGTGAATCATTCATGAAGTTTCAGAAATTGTTTATCAATGTCCATCAGCATGCTCATGAAGATAGTTAATTTACAGTTTATGAACTTAAATTTATTCATCTTTCATCGACTCTGTTGATGAACCTCTTCTAATTTAACGGCAAAAAGTACAGATCAAAAGTCAAGAGTTTTCTTTGCTAAAAATAATCTTGTCTTGGGTAAAACAAAGAGTTAAAACGAGAGACAATAACAGCTAAAAAGTGCAAAGGTCTAAGGTTTCTAATAAGTTTCTAAAGGTTGTCTGGTATTTTCATTCAATCAGTATACTAGGCAATAATTCCCATGATTTTTTGGAGAAACCAAATAGTAACTCTTATTCTCTTTTTGTATGATACAGACATAAGCACTGGACAAAACGGAGAGTATTTTATGTTTAATTTGAGACTAGTCATAGAGATCTGATTGGTTGAAAAAGAAAACCTTGGCCAATCAGTTAGCCAAGTCTTGAAGTCCTGAATTAGAGGAACAAGATTTTGCTATTGAATACTGCCTCTGATTTTGAATCCTCACTCTTAGAAAAAGTTCCTCATCAGCTTTTGTGAAGCTCAAATTCAGTCTGTTTGACAACAGCACATAATACAGGGACTCTTGCAAACAGTGCATATCAAGATCAGGGTCCGTATTCGTCAACCATTCTTTAGAACATTCTTGCTGTTATTCTTCATGATTTCCTGACTATGAAAGTAACAGAACTTATGATTGGCTGAACCATTTAGTTCAGCCAATCAGAAGTTCTGTTACTTTCACGTTGACAAAATTCTGAGGAATAAGACTAAGAATGTTTTTAAAAATGGTTGGTGAGTATGGACCAAGATTGCATGGAATCTCACAGTAGTGACAGCAGCAGCTTTGTCTTGATTTCAGTTGTACACCATTTGTGAAAAGTATTCTGGCCAAAACATACGGACTGGTCTATTCTGCCCATCAAGTTTAAAGAGCAATCTAGAAATTGAGCTTATTGTTTTGTTGACATTATCTTATACCAATTATGCCTTGTTTTCTTACTTATATTGTATTTGCAGACAGACCCCACTGTTCTGCAGACTTGTTTCTCATAACAATCATGTTTGCTGTGCTTCCAGTTCTTTAACCCTTTCCTAAATGTTAAAGTTTGGACTCTTCCAAACTGAAAGAGTTTGCAGACGAAAATTTTAGATTGTCAGAAAATGGCAGAAAATTCTCAAGAAGGGTAAAACACTCTGTGGGAAAAGGAGAAATTGCTCGTTACGAGTAATTTCTCCTTTTCCCACAGTGTTTAAAAAGACATTTACTGCGGACAAGTAAAACCAAGGGCTTGTTTGGGAAAAGTTTTAGGCCCCTGAATGGCAATAAGTCATCTTACCAGGAGACAAATCTTTAGACTCGTCCATATTAACCCTTTACCACACAATCCCTGGTCCTCATGAGAAAGAATCCTTCAGAAAACATTGTGGAAAAAGGAGAAAATGCTGGTAACCAGCATTTTCTCCTTTTCCAACAATGTTTTCTACCCTTCCCACAGCATATTTCCATTTTTAAGCAACTTTTTCCAACAAAGTTTTCTACCCTTCCCAAAAACAAATTTCCATTTTTGAGCCCAAAAAAATGAGTCATCTGCAAATGCTTTCATTTTGGACTACTCTTAAGTTATGTCATTTGTTAATGAGTTAAATGCTTGTCACGGCGGGGAATCACGTGACAGTCAACAACAACAACAATGACCGGCATTTGAAGAAATTCCTCGACTTCAGGTAAGAAAATCTTTAATAATTCTGTTAATACATGACTGATTTAAATTTGGTTTGAAGCAGAGAAGGCGGAAGGACTCCAGGGATTTGCTTGATGTGTTAGATTTTTTAAACAACACCTGATAAAAAAGTTATTGACGAGCAAACAAATGTTTTACCCTGAATAATTTGTTTGCTCGTCAATAACTTTTTTATCAGGTGTTGTTTAAAAAATCTAACACATCAAGCAAATCCCTGGAGTCCTTCCGCCTTCTTTGCTTCAAACCAAATTCCAATCGGTCACGTATTAACGGAATTATTGAAGATTTTCTTACCTGAAGTCTGGGAATTTCTTCAAATGTCGGTTATTGTTGTTGTTGTTGTGTCATGTGATTCCCCGCCGTGTTGTGCCAAAAACAAATTACATGTGTCTCAACTGATGGAATTTTTACTTGAAGAGTGGAAATAAGAGAAAGGAATCATTTTATTCCTCTTGTCCAACATCTCTAAAAGCCACTGATGATTTCCTTGAAGCTGTTATAATACTAGATTAATTGGTGAAGAGTTCAGAAAATTGATATCTAAAAGATGAAAATATTACACTTGCTCCTCCATAAAATGACAAAAATGCACAAAATTCCTGATTTCCAATTTACAAGATTAGCATTTGAATGCTATAGCAAAATTTCTATTTCACTTTTCAAATAGAGGTACTACATGTACCTGAAGAGCTGATCAGCAGGGGCATACTTCTCATATATCCTTATAGTATCTAAGTAACTCTAGCTGCTTTTTCTACTAAACTGAGGATCAAGATCTTCAAGACAGGACAGTCTCATCTTGGATTCACATCACCTGCTATACTGAGCCATTCAGGACAGTGGCAACTGTCAAATAGCACTGATTTCAATGCTTCTACCTGAATGAAAATATCAATTTTGTAAAAAAATTGGCCCTTAAAAGATTAAAATTGTCTGGGTTTTTTTTTTCATTTTTTCAAATACATAATTATCTTCCATCACTTTTGCTTCCTTCTAATTTCTTTCTTATCCTTTCTTAAAATTAATTTTGTCAAAAATAGGCCCTTTAAGGATTAAAATTGTCCCTTTTTTCATTTTTTTGTTATTTTTTCATTTTCTGTTATTAAATGCCTATATTCTATCACTTTTGCTTCCTTCCAATTGCTTTCTTATCCTTTCTTAATTTAGCCTTGTACCATATTCTGGAAAACAGTGGTCCAAAATCCTAACATTTACTTCAAAACCTCAAGAAACAGATTGTCCAACGGATGTACTGGATGTATCCAGTAGCGTTTCACATCTGGACAAAAAATAAAGGCAGGAACTAATCAGGGGTCAATTAAGGCCATCCAAGGTCATGGCTTGGTACTCAAAACTCACCTGCAAAGACTGTATATATGAAACACATGTTTGTAATTACCTTTCTATTTCTATATCTATCATTCTATATCACCTGAAAGCTGATCAGGCTTATTGACAACTTCCTCTGTTTTCCTTTACAATACTTACACTTTGGACTTGTCCATATTGAGGACATTTAGCTGCCAATAAAGATTAAGCAGTATGACTCATTTACAAGGATTTGTCATTCTGAAAGAGTAGAAAACATAACAGAAAATGGAGAAGATCCTGTAAACTGGTTATTTCTCCTTTTCTCCACTGTTTTCAAATGCCTTCTCCTCCAGATTCATAAACCATTAGATCAATTGGTAAAGGGGTTGGCTATACATAAAACATGGCCATCAGTAAATAAATAATACTTCAGTATCAATTAATGTCAAACAAATATAGCTTCCCTCTCACCTCACCTACTCAGTCTGATTTTCGATATCATCAATACAGAATGTGAACAAAGTTACTTTAGCAGGTAAATTGTTGTCATAGAAATTATTATACAACACCTCTCCTACAACTATCCTGGTGTGATGAACTTTATTTTTTATTGCAAATTTTGCCTTTGGGGCAAAAAGAAGTAAATATTTATTTCCAAAACTATTGGAAACACAGATTTTTTTAAGTTTAGAGATAATTACTTCAAATTATGAGTTTACCAGGAAAGGCAAGTACAACATATGGAAAAATCAAATTTGTCAGGAAATTAGGAAAGTAATTTATTTCTTATCTATCAATTATCTCGGATTACCGAATTTTTCATACAAATACCACCTTTAGTGACCATCCTTATTGATGGTAGCATAGGAGAAATAGCTGTTCGTTGCTTTTTCTCCCGCAATGTTTTCACTACTATCAAAGATGTTTATTTCATGCTTTCCGGTAGGATATCGAGAAACAGCAGTGAAAATATTTTTCGATCTTACACTGATACCACCAGTGAAAATACCGATTTTCACGTTCTTGTTGCCTAGGTAAATTGGGCGCGCCTAACAACCAGATGGGAAATATGACGTCATATACCTTACATTTCTCGTGCTTGACGTAACGTTGCTATGCGGGAGGGGTACGCCATGGGGAATAACGGAAAAGAACTGTATTGAATTTTGATAAAGCTCCTCCCAGATAGGGTTAAAACAGTGTTGTGCCTAGGCCGCGGGATTGCGGGATTCCCGCAATTTTTTTAACAATGTCCCTTAGAATTTAAGCCATTGCGGGATGTCGGGTGTGCTCACGAAAATCCGACGAATTTTCCTTATCTGGAGTCCATTTCGGTATTTACATACATTGCGTTAATTACAATGGGCACCTGCACAACGTAGACTGTGACCGCGGAATTTACTGAGTTAAAGTCGCTTGGGGAAATCCGATATTTAAACCAGTCTTACTGTTGTCAATAAAACAATATGGCGAAACGCCGGATGCGGTTGACCGACTTTATGTCGGGAAAGGTTAAAAATAGAAAAGTTGCAGACGAAATTGAATGAAAGAGTACTGTGAAAACCCCGAATCGATCGCAGCTTCTTCGACCTCCGGAGCAAGTAAGAAAAAGGACAGAACATTTCAGAAGAAATCGGCTCATAAAATTTCCGTGGTTAGAAGAGTCGGATGGAAGTATGAAATGTGTCCCCTAGATTTTTCTAGTGTCCCCTTGAAATTAAGGTAGGGGGACACCTGTGTCCCCCAAAAATTTTGGCCTAGGCACAACACTGGTTAAAAGCATAAAATAGATAGAATATTTGTTTTTTTTGGTGAAAGATCGAAATTTATTTCATCTCGTGAACACCATCGATAATATTTTCACTCATGGCTATGCCACTCATGAAAATATTACCGATGGTGTCCACTCGATGAAATAAATTTCGATCTTTCACTGAAAAAAACAAATATCCTCTATATCTTCCCATTTACCAGTGTTTTTTTTTTTCATTTGTGTCACTGGCACAAAGGTTTCTAATTGGTATAATGAATGTCTTAAGTTTGCCTGGTAAATTCTAGCCTACTAGTTTACCAGAAACAATATTTTTGACTTTTCTAAATTCAAAGCAATCACAAACTACAAAATAAATGTAGCTTGAATTTTTTGTGTAACATTATACATGTCTAAGTCATCATCATATTTAATTAATGAGTATCATGAATATTGATACAGCGGCAGATAATGGGCGGTTAGGATGTTCCTATAACCAACAATAATGTCTTGGTGGGATGTCCTCAGAGAATTTGGCTTTTTAAAAAGCAGACGCTCTGCCGGAGACGGGGAGAGGAGGAGATACATTGGTTATTGAGTTGTAGACCCGCGTCAGCGGTCTCTGTTTAGCAGGGATGACTTTCCCCGCCATGGATATTTTCTCTCGTATATTGTG
Organism: Tridacna crocea; assembly: GCA_943736015.1. Classification (NCBI taxonomy): domain Eukaryota; kingdom Metazoa; phylum Mollusca; class Bivalvia; order Cardiida; family Cardiidae; genus Tridacna; species Tridacna crocea. The sequence goes on from OX031064.1 coordinate 47,947,484, forward strand.
GGTAGTTGCATTTACCCCTTAGAATTATAGAGAATGGATTTATGTTGTTAATAAATGTTGTTCGTCACATTCAAACTCCGTTTCTTTCCTCCAAATTATAATATTCCACTATACGATCACATTGATTTGTTCCGAGGTAGTAAAGACTGCCACTATGTTACATTTGTTTGAAAGGGTAAAAAACATTGTGGAAAAAGGGGTCATTAGGACACAGGATTGGATGATAAAGAGTTAACCTTTTTCACACAAAATGCAGTTTTGATGACCCTTATGAAGAAGGCTTTTGTAAACATTGTGGGAAAAGAAGAAAATGTTGGTTACCTACATTTTCTCCCTTACCCACAATTTTTTCTTTCCAATCAAAGGGGCCATCCCTTCCTATAAGCCATATTTTTTAGGTCATGCAAAATTAATGCTTTCAATCTGGATAAGTCTAAAAGTTTTTTCATGTGACTGTGAGTTAGCATTTAACCCTTTACCTTACAATCCCTGGTTTTCACAACTCTGAGATAGAAGCCTTTTGAAAACATTGTGGAAAAAGGAGAAGATGCTGGTAACCAGCATTTTCTCCTTTCCCCACAACATTTTCTACCCTGCTGTAAACACATTTCCATTTTTTTGCTACATTTATTTTGATTTCTGCAAGTTCTTTCAATTCTGGACCAGTCTAAAGTTTTATCGTACGGTAAAGGCTTAAATTAATTTTGGTTCTTGTCACTAAACTATTTTCTGGCAATGTCATACGAAGTCATCAAACCTCTGACAGATGTGCTGAATTTAGATACATCAATGGATTATAACAAAATACACTTTACTGTCCATGCAGTCAGAGCAAAAACGTTGCAAGAGTGAGAGAAATTGCTCATGACTTCTCCCAAAGTGTTTTTTTGCATCAACAGAAAGAGTTTTCTCCCTTTCAGAGGCTTCACGTATACTTCTTCGACCAGTTTGTAATATGTCGTCTAACGGGCCTGAGTGACAATGAGTAAGTGCAGCCATAATAAAATGATTAAAAGCAATATGGAAAGAGTACATTGATAGAAAAGGAGCTAAAAAAACCCTTTCCTTTTAACTCTTTACTACACAACAGAAACATAGACTTGTCCAATTCAATTGAAAGCATTTGCAGACGAAAAATTCATATTTGTCTCAAATAATTGAATTTGTTTATGATGGGGTTAAAAACATAATGGGAACAGGATAAAATGCTCATTACCACTATTTCTTCTTTTCCTACAATGTTTTCAAAATGTCTTTTCCTAGGGATTGCTAAAACTTGGGACTGTGAGGTAAAGGGTTAATCATCCAGGTCATTCTTTGATCCATACAAATAACTTACTTCTCAAACCTCATCAGTCACCTTTGTCAGAAAATATTCTGAAGGAAAAAGCTCGACGAAAACATTGGTAATCAGCATTTACTCCTTTTTCCATTAAGTTTCCTCCCCTTTCTACGGCAAATCGAATCACTTGAACCATATATAATTTGTCTTCTGCATTGTGCTTTTGGTACAGAGAAGTCTTAAATATTGTTGTCTGGTAAAGACTTAAGACAATTTTCCCTGTCAAATAATCTCTAGATAGAATTATTGGCTGTAATGAAGATGGTGCAGCCACACGCAAATACACAATTACTTGCATTTCCCCTTCATCAAAGTTTGTTTTCACCAACAGTCCAAACTAACTGGTCTTGTGCTAAATTTTGTGACTGTATCTTCTCATAAGCTGAGAAGTTTTGTCCATCATATCAGATGGCTCATCTGAGAAATTAGAATTAGAATTGAAGTCAGAACGGTTTTGATTATTACCTCTTTTTGTGTATAAATGTCAAGCAAGACCTGTTTCTCTCATCTCTGTTCCATTACTCTTTTCTGCATCCTTTTATAATATTCTCTATATAAACTTGTAAAGAATTGTAAAAAAAAAGCTGTTTTACAAAGTGCAACACTGAATTTGCTAATTACCAAAATTTGGCTACTGTCTTTTTAAGAGTTTTCTTTTTTATCATATTAATGCTGAAAAACACAACGCACAAGGTGTGCTTATTTTTTTCTTAGCATTAGGGTTTTGTGTATTCACAAACCAGTTCTAAGAAAATTCCTGGTCTAATTCTCCTAGAATTTTCTAAATCTAAAAGCAACACGACTTCTGATTGGCTAAACCATTGGGTCAAGTTGTGTTGCTTTCTAAATCTAAATTAAGACCAAGATGCTTCTTCAGAATGGTTGGTGAATATGAGGCAAGATTATGTTCTACAGGAAAGTAAATTGTCTCTGATTTCATTTCCTCTAATTACGTTCTGCAGATGTGAAATTCACAGATTTCAAAGTCAAGGACACAAATGTCTGTCACAAACTGAATTAATTTACAAACCTCTTTCCTTGCATGCAAGACCAATTTTTAGTTAAATTCCTTGACATTTATCCTAAGAAATATTTTCTCTTACGATGCTACAGGCAACTGAATTCTTAACTTATTCTTTAGCATGTAATCCTGTGTTTCAATGACTGCTAATGAAAAAGGCTGTTGAAAACAATGTTGGGATAAGGACAATAAGAAACTACTGATAGCCAAATTTTCTCCTTTTCCGACTAGTGACATCATTTTCTTCCCTATTTTCTTTCCTGTAGCAGGCAAATCGCATGATTTTAGCCACATTTATTTCGTCACCTGCAAATGCTGATTGGTTGTATTGGGCTTTAACGCCATTTTAACAGCTAAGGTCAGAAAATAGTTGATGCTATGATATGTCTGAAATACTACTGAAGCAGCACAAAGCACAATACTGTATTATGTATTTCTTTTATTTGCACTCATAAGGTAAATTGCCTCAGACACACATGAACTGCAGTTCCCTCAGTAAGAAATCACAGTTGTCCTGCAGCTTTAAATTAACCCTTTACCAAACAATCCTGAGTTTTAACCATTATAAGAAAGAAACCTTTTGGAAAAGAATTGTGGAATAAAGCAGAGACTGATGCAGGTAATCAGCATTTTCTCCTTTTTTCAAATTTCTTTTTACTCTTCCCCATATTTTTTTTTTTTAATTTTTGAGCCACATTTACTTTGTTTTCTGCAAATGCTTTCAATCTGGACTGGTCTAACAGTCTGCTGAATGGTAGAGTTAAAAATCAACTGAGCCAGGCTCTGGCAAAATGGGACTTAATGCATCTACATGAGCATTATAGCATGTCAGTCATAGCATAATTTAACCCATTACCACGCAATCCCTACTTTTGACGACCCTGAGGAGGAGGCCTATAGAAAACATTGTGGGAAAAGGAGAAAATGCTGGTAACCAGCATTTTCTCCTTTTGCCACAATGTTTTCTTCCCTTCACAAAACATATTTCAAATTTTCGGTCCCTTTTATTTTGTTGTCTGCAAATACTTTTAAATTGGACAAGCCGAAAATATTGCCGTTTGGTAATGAGTTAAGGGATCCATAGAATTGATTCTGTCTAACAACTGGATAAATCCCAGGGTAGAAAGCCCCTTAGACATTCAGAAAATTAACAAAAATCAGAAATGTTTGGCCAATATTAGCATACTTGAACTGAGCAGGCTTGCATGCGTCTATACATTTTGCAGATGCATTAACCCTTTACCACACAATCCCTATTTTTGACGACCCCGAGAAAGAAGCCTTTAGAAAACATTGTGGAAAAGGAGAAAATGCTGGTAACCAGCATTTTCTCCTTTTCCCACCATGTTTTCTACCCTTCAAAAAACAAATTTCAAATTTTCAGTCACTTTTATTTTGTCCTCTGCAAATGCTTTCGATTTAGATAAACCTAAAATTTTCTTGTTTGATAATGAGTTATAGTGCCATATAAATCAAATGGATATTTTCAGCAAGAATAAAAATACCGAAATGGCGTGATTCCAATGCTGGTTTGGACTTTGGATGTATCACTGTAGTGCATTGCATAGAATCAAGATCAGACTACATGTTCTCTGCAGTCTGATCTTAATCTATGTTATCCTCAAAAGCACCAATACATGTATATGCAAATGGAACATTAAGCCCCCCCTTCTCACAGAGCACTGCTCAATTTTAACATTAGGAACTGATTCTATTACAAACAAAATTTGCCGAGCCCTGGTAGCTCAGTCAGTAGTGTGCAGGACTTGAGAACACGGGGTCAAGGGTTCAATCCTTGGCTATGATCTCCGGCTCGGCCAATTTTTTTCCGAATATTGATGATAGTCACTTTGACAGGATTCATTCCTCTCCCACCACTGACCATTGTTTTGATGATAATCATGTTAGAAAGCAGCCAGTGGCTTGGAAAGAAAATTGTTCAAAGTACTGGTAAAAGAGACTCAAGGAATACATGGATAGTTGTACTGGCTACCATGATATAACTGAAACTATGTTGAAAATGGCATTAAACCCCTATACAATCAATGCATTCACAAGGGCATTTCATTACAACCATGTATGTATGTATATATTACAAACAATAATGAATATTTTCAAGAGCATTTGTCACAAATGTGTAAAAAAAAAATCATTAATGGTTTGAAAATGCATCAGTTACCTCAAATCTATAAGACAAGGATAATCAGACTAAAACAATGTGGAAGTAGAATTACCGTTTTCCGTTCAATTTCCTGACATTATTGCCTGAAATGGGAGACACTAAATCACACTTTGACATTACTGTTTCGATAAACTCTTTACTGCAAGATGCAAACTTTTAACAACCCTGGGAAAGAAGCTTAGAAACCACTGTGGTAAAAGGAGAAAATGGCAGTCATCAGCATTTTCTTTTTTTTCCACGATAGTTTCCGTCCTATCAAAGAAAACTTGCAACATTTGAAATATACTGAAGTTGTCAATCTGCCATTGCTTTCTCTTTGGACAAGCATAAAATTTTGGTGTCTGGTAAAGAGTTAACCCTTTAAGGCATGAAAACAATTTTATTTGCATTTGAATTCAATGACAATCAAGATCAGAAGATCAGAACTAAGTCTGATCTTCAATCTATACTGGCTAATTTGTTTTTTATTTAATTATTCTGGACAAAAGTCTTGAAATTGCAATATCAGAGGAGACTTTCATAGACAAGTATTTCATTTACTCAGCATAACAAGGGCTAGAATGGTTTCGAGACTCAATATCTTTTATCCGAAATTGCCAAGACATAACACTAAGAATGGTAACTCCTTATTATCATTGCCCGCTATACCAATCTGTTTAGGTTGAAACTTGCAGATCTGCCAATGTTTAATCAATTCTTAAACAAACAGTTATGGGAATGAAGCCTTTTGAGACTATTGAGGGAAAAGGAGAAAATGCTAGTAACCAGCATTTTCTCTTTTTCCCACAATGTTTTCTGTAAAGGACAATTTCTAAAATTAAAACAACCTTTATATTATTGTCTGCAACTGCTTCCAATTTTGGCAAATTTGGTAAAGAGTTAATCTAGAGACCTTAAAATGTTCCGTAAGACTTACAGATAGAAACCAAGAGTACAGCTAAAGAATAAAAGGACTTAAGGTCCTGGACAGCAGATTTGTGAAGAACCATAAAGCTACAATGGGTTTTAATAAACAAAATAATGCAACACATTGTGTTTATAAATATAACCATTAAATGGAGCTAGCGTGGGCAAGGAAAACCTAAGTTGTTCTGCTATGTTGGCCGTGCAGTAATTCTCTTATTCTATCTGTTGTTAAGAAGTGGTAATTTGATCTGTCGATCCGTCAGTTTTTTGCTGGTACATGTATTAGATTTTGGACTGTATGTATACATGTGTGGGACTGTATATGCGGTATTAACTAGAGACAAAAAGCGAGGCTGAGGTGGGTTTAAATTAAGCTAAATTAGAGCTCAAGTACGTATGACAGTACATATTTGGTTAAGGTCAAACTGATGACAACAACGCGCTGCGTAACCGTGCATGCATCGTTATGCTTGATGTATTTGGTTCCGGTAAAAATGTTCATGCACTCGAAGTAAGTGAATACAAATCCACGAAAAAGTACAAAAATATGGATAACCAGTCCGGCTTTGAGAGAAGTTGTCTGCATTTTTCATCACTCTGTCCCACCTAGCCAGAAATTTTACCAAGTATGTACTGAAGTAAACTTGGCATATTTGTTAAATGTTCGTTTGGATTGTGTGATACTAGGTTAACCCTTTACCAAAAGACAACATTTTAGACCAGTCCAAATTGAAAGCAATTGCAGACAACAAAATAAATGTGGTTGAAAAAATGAAATTTGTTTTAAGAAGGGTAGAAAACATTGTGGGAAATGGAGAAAATACTGGTTACCAGCATGTTTTCCTTTTCCAACAATATTTTCAAAAAGCTTGTTGCATATGGTTGTTAAAAGCTGGGATTGTGTGGTTAAAGGGTTTATCCAGCGACACTGGAATGTTTCAGATGGCTTCTGTACAGAAACAGAGAGTACAGAAGAAGGTAAAGTAACATGTTCAAAGTCCATGAGCATAGACCTTCAATGACACATCCTTGTAGAATATGGATAACCAGTCCGGCTAATATAGAATTTGTCTGTATTTTTTACAAAACAGTTCTACATAGCCAAAAAATTCTACCGAAAGTGTACGGAATTGAATTTTAAATATTTGTTAAATTTTTGTTCAACCAACAGTGCATATTTGCTGTTTTGTGTTTAGGGTCGAGAACATTATGGGAAAGGAGTAAATGCTGGTTCTCAGCATTTACAGTATAGTCCTTTTTTCCAAAATGTTTTCAAAAGCTTTTCTTTCTCAGTCATTAAAAGCAGAGATTGTGTGGCAAAGGGATAAAGTGGCAAATTTGTAAAGCACTGTAATAATTTAAGTTTGCATAGCAAACTTGACCTCTAATTCAGATTAGACAAAACATAAAGGCCTCTTTCTTGTGCTCAGAAAAGAAATTATATTTAGAATTTTTCGAACAACAACATGACTGTAATAATGAATTTAGCCTTTACAAAACAATGAACTGTTTTATTGAGCTTCAGGAAGAAAGCTTTTGAAAACATGGTGAAAAAGGCACAAAGTGCAAGTAATCAGCCTTTGATCACTTTTTCCGTAATATTTTCTACCCTTTTAGATAACTATAGTTCATAAATATACAAATTCAAAAAAATGCTCTCTTCGTCCACTAGCAATTTGGAAAAGTCAACAATTTCTTGTTGGGAAAAGATCATTTTAACCCTAAACTCTTCACCACACAAGAAGAATTGAGACCTGTCAAAACTGAAAGCATTTGCAGAGGACAATATAAAAGTGAAAAGTTTGAATGATGAAATTTGTCTTTGAAAGAGAAGAAACATTGTTGGAAAAAGGAGAAAATGCTGGTTACCAGCATTTTCTCCTTTTCCCACAATGTTTTCAAAAGGCTTTTCCTGAAGCGTCGTTAAAATTCATGATTGTGTGGTAAAGAGTTATGAAGAGGACCATGATGGTTGTATATCGCTCACCTGAGTACTAAGCAGCAAAGGTCTACAACAAAGATTATAATTACAAAATATTGAGGTTCAAGGGCTAATGATGATGAAACAAGAGCGGCAAATTGCCGCAAGATATGCAATCCCGCCACCAGTTGTAAAGGAGGTATAATAGTTGCAAAGGGCAGGCAATGCAACAAACAATTTGACTTGAGACTTTAAAATTCCACTCTGGACAAGCAAACAATCCTATTTAAATAAAGATCAAAGTGGAATTACTCAAAATCAATGCTAGGTAGAGTTATATTTCTTGAACACAGTACTCAGTAATATTACAACAAACATGCATACCAATTTTGAAGCCGTTCTGATTTGAGATGACAAAGTTATATTCCAAACAAGCATTAAATGCAGACTGATGTGAGATTTTATTGAGACAGACATAATTCTTACCAATTTTCAATTCAGCTTAGCAAGAAATGTGGTCTCAAGAGTGCTCACAAGAAGACTTTTAAAGATTTCCCACTTTATCTCTATGTGAAATCTGAGACCAACAACATGGGGCCAACTTTCACACCAGGACTATAATTTGAAGTGTTTTGGTAGAGGGCCACTAGATGATGCTACATTCCAAATATGAAAGCTCTAGCCCTTATGGTTCGGGAGAAGATTTTCTAAGATTTCCTTCTTTATCGCTATGTGAAATTCAAGAACCCACAACATAGGGCCATTTTCAACACTAGGACCATAATTTGAGGTATGTTGGTACAGGGCCACTAGATGATGCTACATGCCAAATATGAAAACTGGCCATTACCGTTTGGGACAAAGAGATTTTTAAAGATTTCCCTCTTTATCGCTATGCGAAATATGAAACCCACAACATAGGGCCAATTCTTTACATCAGGGACATAATTTGAAGTAATTTGGTAGAGGGCCACTAGATGATGCTACATGCCAAATATGAAAGCTTTGGCCATTACCATTTGGACAAGAAGGTTTTCACAGATTTCCTTCCTTGTCTCTGTGAAATCCAAGACAAACAAAATAGGTTTAATTTTCACACCAGGGCCATAATTTGAAGTATTTTGGTAGAGGGCCACTAGATGATGCTGAATGCCAAATATGAAAGCTCTAGCCCTTAGAGTTTGGGAGAAGAAAATTTTCTAAGATTTCCTTCTTTATCTCTATGTGAAATCTGAGACCCCACAACATAGGGCCAATTTCCGCACTAGGGCCATAATTTGAAGTATTTTGGTAGAGGACCACTAGATGATGCTGAATGCCAAATATGAAAGCTCTAGCCCTTATGGTTTGGGACAAGAAAATTTTCTAAGATTTCCTTCTTTATCTCTTTGTGAAATCTGAGACCAACAACATAATTATGGCCAATTTTAGTAGAGGGCCACAAGATGATGCTACATGCCAAATATGAAGGCTCTAGCCCTTACAGTTTTGGACGAGAAGATTTTTAAAGTTTTTTCACTTGGTTGCCATCACTTGGTTGCCATGGCAACCAGAGTTCTTCATGGAATTCAAATCTTTGAAGTGTTTTGAAAGTGCATCACCTAGGGATCATTTCTGTGAAGTTTAATTTAAAGGTGGCCCTTCAGATTTTGGGACGAAAATTTTACAAAAAATGCAAAAAAGTCATCCTTATACTCCAAAAGCCTTTAATTTCTGTTCATAAAACCCCAGTCACAGTCAAAAACCATCCGATAACACTAGAAATTAGAGATTTATTACGGACCAGGTTGACATCAACGGGAGACACGTTCTATTTTTAGATTATCAATTTTCTTATTTAAATACAGGAAAACACAAAGTTTCAAACATCCATACGAAGACGACATTACGGAAATAATTATTACATGTTTGTTATGTAATGGAATTTAAGCGTTATTAGTCATGTGCCAGTCACTTGAAATTCCCACAATGCTTTATTGATTTTTGGCACAAAATCTAAAAATAGCTTAAGAGGCTACGTAGCCTTTTAAGGGAATACCATCAAAAAAAATTTTTTTTTGTAATTTTATGATTCTTAATTATCGATAATTTGTGTTGCTTTTTCATATAAATTTCAATGATAAATATATTTTTTAATTTGGCGTGATGTGCAAATTCTAAATACCCACCTTTAAATCTGATTGTTAGTTTAGGAGGAGAAGATTTTTTTGTAATTGTGAAAGGATGGATGGACGGACGACGGACAATGATCGATCACAATAGCTCACCTTGAGCACTTCGTGCTCGGGTGAGGTAAAAAGCCAAATAAACCCAAAAGGCATCCTCAGTCTAAATATTGGACCCAGATAAATTTCATAATTACATTTCCCTAGTGCTATATCAGCAAAGTGGCTGGAATTATTGTGCAGTCTGATCTTGATCTACACTGACCACAAAAGGCAACTATAGCTGTGGGTTAATATATACTTACTGAATCCAGTCTGACTGTTTACATGAACTGGCATTTACTGATCTAGCATCGATGTCTGACAAAGGTCGATCTCCATTGTGCAAATTCATTCTGGTCATGCACACATAGACACAAATTGACCGGAAGCAGACAAGAATAGGAAAGGAAGTCAACATTTCCAACAATTTGTGTGTGGCCAAAAAGGGTCTGCTTCCAAAATCATCACTATTTTGATCAGTGATCCGGTCAGTGTTCCTTGTCTAGAGGATTGTAATTTTCTTTAACTCATTACCATGATACAGCAACATTTCAGACCTATCCAAATTGAAAGCATTTGCAGACAACTGAATTTCAAAGTGGCTCAAATGGTGAATTTTGCTTTGATTGGGTAGAAAACTTTGTAGGAAAAGGAGAAAATGCTGGTTACCAGCATTTTCTCCTTTTCCAACAATGTTTTCAAAAGGCTTCTTCGTCGTCATTGTGTGGTAAAGAGTTAATGACTGATAATGTCCGTCATTCCTTTTCTCCCTTAAAACCTTATCCTGCTATATGACAAAAATTTAATTTTCCATTCGATATTAAAAACCCAAATATAGCTATCTCAGAGTTATATTTTGGGGATCAATATCTCCTTATCTGACAATTTAGATCATAGATCAGGCTGCACTTTCTGTGCAGCCCAATCTTGATCTACAATATTTGCAAAAGGTCCATGAGGCGTGCTTACCAACCTAAGGGTTAAATTAGTCTCTATTCACCCAGTATTCTAGACTACAATCTTAGCCTACTTCCAAATTTAGGAAATCATTGCTTAAAGGTGGGTATTTAGAATTTTTACATTTCACCAATTTAGAAAATATATATATATCTCTGAAATTCATATGAAAGAATAATACAAATCATCAATAATTAAGATTCATAAAATTACAGAAAAAAATTTTTTTAATGGTATTCCCTTAAAAAGCTACGTAGCCTCTTGAGGCATTTTTAGATTTCGTGCCAAAAATCAATAAGCATTGTGGGAATGTCAAGTGACTGGCACGTGACTCATTACGCTTAAATTCCATTTCATAAGAAACATGTAATAATTTTTTTCCATAATGTCTTCTTGTTTGAAACTTCGTCTGCGTATTCCTGTATGTAAATGAGCGAATTGATCATCTAAAAATAGAATGTGTCTCCCGTTGGTGTCAACCTGGGCCATAGTAAATCTCTAATTTCTCGTGCTGTCGGATGGTTTTCGACTACTGAGGTTTTATGAATGAAAATTAAAAGGCTTTGGGAGTATAAGGATGATTTTTTTGCATTTTTGTAAAATTTTCGTCCCAAAATCTGAAGGGCCACCTTTAATTCATTACCAAAAGACAAATATTTTAGACTTGTCCAAATCGAAAGCATTTGCAGACGACAAAATAAAAGTGACGAAAAATTGAAATTTTTTTTGCAAAGAATACAAAACATTGTGGGAAAAGGAGATAATGCTGGTTACCAGCATTTTCAGCATTTTCTCCTTTTCCCAAAATGTTTTCTAGAGGCTTCTTTCACAGCTTCGTCAAAAGTAGGGATTGTGTGGTAAAGGGTTAGGCGAATCAGAAATTGTGTTGTTTTAAAATGTAGAAATTTCTTGAGAATTAGATTGCAATTAACATTTTACCAAAAGACAAAACTTTTTACTTATCCAAATTGGAAGCAATAAGTTGCTGGTGACAATTTCAGCTTGGCTCAAGTAATAGGGTTTGTCTTGGAAAGGATCAAAAACATTGTGGAAAAAAAAGAAAATCAGCTGGTTACTAGCTTATTCTCCTTTTCCCAGATTGTTTTCAAAAAAGGAACTTTAAAACTCATGATTTATGTGGTTAAGATTTAGGAGTGATTGAAAAATACTGCTCTGGACAATTTTGCAGAGTGTAGATTAAGATCAGACAACATGACTGTAATGTTCAGTTTGATCATGGAATTACAGAATTCAATATTTTCTGAAATATTCTAGCCAAAGAAGCTGTATAGTTTAACCCTTTCCCAAACAAGCCCTTGTTTTTACATGTCTGCGGTACAAGTCTTTTGAAAACACTTTGGGAAAAGGAGAAATCGCTTGTAACGAGCAATTTCTCTTTTTCCAACAGTGTTTTCTAACCATTTGGAGAACTTTCTGCCATTTTTATCAAATCTGAAATTGTCGTCTGCAAACTCTTTGAGTTTGGAAGAGTCTAAAATTTGTCGTTTGGGAAAGGGTTAAAAACTAAATATTCTTTTCATGTGACTGAACCTGCTATGATTGTAAATGTTATAAAGCAATATGAGGGTAATTTGTATGCAATCTCGGAGGTTAACCTTTAGGATGCTATTTTAGGGCAACTCCCTGACTTCTTGCAGACAATGCAGATCAATATCAGACTGCACAGAACATGCTGTCTGGTCTTTGATCTACACTGTCCAATAAAGCAACATTTTTCCTTAAACCTTTATAACAAAATATCGACTTTTAACGACCTTTGGAAAGAAGCCACACAATTACGACTTTTTACTCATTACCAAACGTCAAAATTTTAGGTTTGCCCGAATTGAAAGCATTTACAGACGACAAAGTAAAAGTGACTGAAAATTTGAAATTTAATTTGAAGGGTAGAAAACATTGTGGAAAAAGGAGAAAATGCTGGTTTCTTTGAGTTTAGAAGAGTCTAAAATTTGTCGTTTGGGAAAGGGTTAAAAACTAAATATTCTTTTCATGTGACTAAACCTGCTATGATTGTAAATTTTATAAAGCAATATGAGGGTAATTTGTATGCAATCTCTGAGGTTAACCTTTAGGATGCTATTTTAGGGCAACTCCCTGACTTCTTGCAGACAATGCAGATCAATATCAGACTGCATAGAACATGCTATCTGATCTTTGATCTACACTGTCCAATAAAGCAACATTTTTCCTTAAACCTTTATAACAAAATATCGACTTTTAACGACCTTTGGAAAGAAGCCACACAATTACGACTTTTAACTCGTTACCAAACGTCAAAATTTTACATTTGCCCGAATTGAAAGCATTTACTGATGACAAAGTAAAAGTGACTGAAAATTTGAAATTTGATTTCAAGGGTAGAAAACATTGTGGAAAAAGGAGAAAATGCTGGTTACCAGCATTTTCTCCTTTTCCCACAATGTTTTCTAAAGGCATCTTTCTCAACCAGGTGTCAAAAGTAGTTATTGTGTGGTAATGGGTTAAGGACTCTTAGAAGGAAGCCTTTCGAAAACATTTTGGGAAAAGGAGAAAATGCTGGTAACCAGCATTTTTCCTTTACCCAAAATGCTTTCTATTCCATCAAAAAATTATCAAACCTTTTTGCGCCACATTGGAATTGTCATCTGCAAGTGCTTTAACCCTTTACTCCATAGATACTCATTTCTACGTACTGCTTGTTGGAGCCTTTGGAAAACATTGTGGCAAAAGGTGAAAGTGCTTGTGACAAGCAATTTCACCTTTTGCCACAATGTTTTCCATACTATCAAAAGGTGTCATATACACATAAGAAACTGCCTCATCCTTGCTGTTATTTAGGGTTAGTAAGAGATACCATAGAAATGCCTAATGGGGTAAAGGGTTAAATTTGGACCAAGCTTAAATTTTGTCGGCTGGTAAAGGTTGAAAAAATACCATTGGATTAGGAACACATGAGGTTTTGCTATCAGATTCCAAGGCTCATGTTAGATTTTTAGCAAGCGAAGGGTTAAATTGTCTGCTACATGGTCTCTCTGTCACCTGTTTGTCCAGTCTTTATAGCATAGTCTCTATTGATCACATTTTGTAAATGACAGGCCGCAGGAAATAAAATTGTGACGACCATGTCATCAAGAGGACACGCAGGATATGAAAAAAAAAGTAATCAAATCACTTGTTGGTCGCTAGGCACATCATTTGCAAATAAATTCATAGAAACACAGAAAGCCGTGAATTCTTACCGTCAAATAATGAAATAATTATATGAAATTGTAGAGAATCACGCTTTGGATTGATTTTCCTTTTCTAGGCAATCAAAGTGCAACCCTACACCAAGTTTCACCCTAACCGTGGCAATTGCTACGAAGGCTATGATTTGCATTCTAGTTTTGCATGTTCATTTTGAAATTCCATCCAGAAAATTTGCATAGAAACCTAAATGACAAAAAAAATCTCTTCTTGTCACAGCATAAAACAGACCTTTTCTTTTTTTATGTTACCATTATTCTAGGAATGTTGTTGATATTCTGTGCAAGCTTGCAGAGAACATTATGTTTCAAAAGACCCATGATGAGGTCTTTTGATATAACCCAAGTCAAATAACACCTAAATTACCACACAGACAATATAGGATAGGGTCAATTAGAGGACACATTTACATATCTAGTCCCATTTTATTGAGCACAGTCTTAATTCTATGGCCTTTCTGTAAGCCATAATTCACAGAACTTCATTGTGCAATTTTTGGCAGCCCTGGGCCCCATTTTCACCAACAGACATTCTTAGTCTTATTCTTCAGAATTTTCTACATTTGTAAGTAACTGAACTTCTGACTGGCTGAACAATTCGGTTTAGCCAATCAAAGTTGAATTACTTACAAATTTAATAAACCTTAGAGAATAATACTAAGAATATTCTCAAGAATGGTTGGTGAATACAGGCCCTGAACACCTTTTGATAATGAGAAACTGCCTACCTAGGCTGTTGCTAATTTTGAAATTTGGCCCAGAGTGTCTTTACTCATTTGTAACCTTGAAAGTATCCTTGCAAAATACCAATAATTTACTTTGCAATCATTGTGAAAAATGGAGAAAAGCAATTTTTTCAAGAGTTGTCTCAGCTACAAGATGAAAAAGTTTGTAGAGGGCAATTCATGGTGGTCAGTATAATCCAAAACCAAAATGTAAGTGGCATGCAGTTAGGCTTAATTTCCACTGTCCAGACAACCACTTTATTTTGCACATAGGATGCCAAAAAATGTAGACAAGAAAACAATAAATGGAAAATAACATGACATGGTAGTACAGTGAATGTTAGAAAACATTTTTTGCATCCAAAATTATGATTGAAAGACTTAACCCTTTCCCAAATGGCAAATTTTGGACCAGACCAAATTCAAAGCATTTTGCAGATGACAAATTAACAGTTGCTAAAAAGATGATTTTTCTATATGATAGGGTAGAAAACATTGTGGGAAAAGGAGAAAATCCTTGTTACCAGCATTTTCTCCTTTTCCCACAATCTTTTCAAAAGGCTTCTATTCCAGACCTGTAAAAACCAGGGATTGTTTGGGAAAGGGTTAATTAAGCCATTGGCAAATGCAGCATAGTTATAAAGTTTTCATGGTGATAATTTGTAACTACATAAAGAGAAAGAAGACAAAGTCTATATTTGCCTTGACTGAAAGCATATTAACAACAAATTAAATGTGTACCAAACCTGGAAATATGTCTTTGACAATGTAGAAATATGGTGGGAAAAGGAGAATATGCTGATTACCAACACATTCCCCTCTCTGAACTATGTTTAAGAAAAACTTCAGGATTGCTGAACCCCGACTATTTGGTAAAGGTGCAATGTACAATTCAGCTACTTGAGCCATCTAAAAACTAGGGCTTGAATACATCCAGTTTAGTATTGTGTTCTTCTGTATCAGCTTTCTGTTTTTCCCAACAGTATGGAATTGAATTAGCTCCTATTCTTAATTAATGATTGATTATATTACATAGACTAAATGTTCATTAGACGCGATTCTCTTTCTGAGAGCCAAATTTATGCTAAAAGGAAAAATTGAATTTGGATGTCGGGAATCTGGAATGTATGCATTATTCAGACAATGGAAAAGTTTATCAAAGCTCATTCACATAACAAAATAAACATAGAGCTAAATATGTTGATAAATTCATCGCCACAGAAATGAGCCAAAAACTGACGGGCAGCACAGTTGACAGCAAAAAGTGTTCTAGTGTGCCAATTTGTGCCGGTAGTGCTGGACACTATAGAAGCAAGATCAGGGTCCGAATTCACCAACCATTCTTAAGGACATTCCTAGTTTTATTTTTCAGAATTTTGTCAATGTGAAAGTAACAGAACTTCTGATTGACTTAAACTGAATGGTTTAGCCAATCAGAAGTTCTCTACTTTCCAGTTGGAAAATCTTGAAGAGTAAGACAAAGAATGTTCTTTAGAATGGCTGGTGAATACAAACCAAGATTGCATACTCTGTGCAGGCTGATGTTTATCTACAGTAATTCCAATGGCTGTTTGGCCTTGCAGGCTCTTTAGAGTTGATAAGTTCTTGGATTGCTCTTACATAGCAGATTCTCATGAAGAGATCGTTGACTGGTACATAATTATATGGAGAAAAACTGGGTAACATTCATGGAAAATGGAGCAAAAAGTTGTTTTAAGCAATTTCTCTATTTTCTAAAAAACATCCTTTTCATAACCTCACACAGCATCAAAGGCCATCTAAATTTTGAACAGGTTCAAGGTACAGTAAGTCTTTTCTGACAAATAAAATACATGTATTGATAAAAATAAATTACAGATCAAATCAATGAAGTTTAATTTAAGGTTATTGAACTCTACCATTGCAAACATCAGACATAATTTTTCTCTTTTGAAAAGCTTATGCCTAAAAAATGTTTTGTCTTTTATCTAAATTGGTAAAAAACATTGATTATTCCAAACTGATGAACTCCTTATCTTGATACCTTCTGAACTTAATGTCATAAATCATATGCAAATTATACAAAAAGCACTACATCAAAGTCACAATTACAAATACTGCTGACCTCTTGATGAACTTTAAAAAAAAGTTCCTGCTGAGCCATCACAGTGTAACCAATAACTGTATTTTTATTGTAGCATGCTCATTCAAGAGTACATTAGATGGCCATAAAACATATTCTGTCTCCTGTAAGGCTGCCATAAATTGCTATCCAAAAACACATCCCAGGAAAGGAGGTGTCATGGTACTGCCTCTGTAAACACAACCACATGGGATATTTTTCTTGGACAATATAAGAGATACAAAAAAGAGTAAACATCTAGAGTTTACCATACATTGTCGAACAGTGATAAAGTTATTGATGATTTTTGGTCAACTGACATTATCAGAATACAACAATATTATTCTAGAGAGAATAACCTGAAATTCAGAAGGTAAAGGGGTAATCCAATAATAATAAAGCAGAAAGAACTTTTGCATTTTTTATTTGGTAGGTGTTTTGTATCCAGTACCAGAAGGCAGGAATGCAATAGCTAAGAAACATGCTACCAAAGACTACTGTATCAAGCCATACTTTGTCCCTTAACTCATTACCAAACGACAATATTTTAGGCATGTCCAAATCGAAACCATTTGCAGACGATACTATGAAAGTGACTGAAAATTTGAAATTTGTTTTGTGACGAGCAGGAAACATTGTGGGAAAAGGAGAAAATGCTGGTTACCAGCATTTTCTCCTTTTCCCACAATGTTTTCTAAAAGCTTCTTTTTCAGGGTCGTCAAAAGTAGGGATTGTGTGGTAATGGGTTAATGATACAAGTATAGATGTCTTTGACATAGAAATAGAAATTCATCAGTGGTCAGTTTATGTTTTATGCCTTTCTCAGAATTTATAATATCTCTTTTACAGTGTCAGTTTATGTAGTTTGTTCACCTACAAGGATAAGAGTATACTACACTGCTTAAAAATAACAGAATGATGTTTAACTGTATATCAAGACCAGGTGAAAAAAAAAACAACAACAACAAAGTTAAAAGTTTTTCATTTAAAGGACTTAACATAATGAATGGCACTGAATGACATTTATAAAATGCTGAACTGTACAAAAAAGTCTCTTACAGGATAGTATTCAGTCAAAGAAAACCAAATGGTCATCAAGATTAGATTATTGAGAATGTGCAATTTCAGTGGATTTGCAGTTTCCAGTTTTCCACCACATGTACTAAGCTTATACTACCATTAAATTTTACACATTAGATTCTGGCTTTCCTAGAGATTAGGAAAATAAGCAAGAAGGGAATTAACACAGAGGATATAAAATAAAACAAACAAATGGAGTCAAGCTTTAAAGTGTAAATTTGTGGTAATGTTTGAACTATTATCTGAAATTGAGGGTACAATATTCATCAACCATTCTTAAGTATATTTTTAGTCTTTTTTTTCTAATTTTTCTAATTCATAAAACATGTTCAAGTTGGCTAAACCATTTGGAATAGCCAGTCATAAGTTGTGTATTATAAGCCAGTCATAAGTCTTGGAGAATATTCTTAAGAATGGTAGCTCAATATGGACCCTATGTCAATTACCCAATTTTTCTGAGTCAAGGGCACAAGAAGCCGTCTTCTATATATGTGTATTTATAATGCAAATTCCAACATTGATCCTATCTTTTGTAATCTTGCTGGAATATCAGACACTACAAATCATCTCATGCCAATTATGCCAATAAGCTGCCATGCTCTGGTGTATGAAATTTTTGAAAGTAGATAAAAGATGAAAAATTTACAGAGACAGTCTTATTTCCCTTGTGATTTGTTGCATATTATGACCTAACATCTGATATGGTCTGTTTGAGATATCAAAGAAGATAAAGAGGATTTGTCCCTTTTTTGCCCATTGGACAACTATAACAGACTGTAACAGACAAACTATCATTAATCAACAAAGAACTTCTTTTTTCTAGATTTTGAAAACATCACCGCTGATATGAAAGGTAGAATTGTAGGAGGCAACTGTATAGCAAAGAATGATGCCTCTGGTAGTTTATAGTGGAAGCAGATTTGCAGATAGTCCTTGGTAAGACAAAGATGGATGTTATGTAGACAGCATAGCTGAAAACAATTTTCAAGTCTTAAACTCTTTACCAAATGACAAAATTTTAGACTGGTCCAAATTAAGGGCACAAAAAAAATGCAGCTCAAAAATTTAAATTTGTTCCTGACATGGTAGAAAAAATTGAGGGAAAAGAAGAAAATGCTGGCTACCAGCATTTTCTCCTTTTCCCACAATATTAGGCCTTTCAATTCAGGGATTGTTTGGTAAAGGGCAAAAACAAACCTTGCAGTCCTTCAAACCACATTCTAATGTTTTGTTTGCTATGTGCAAACAAAATGTGGACTTTGCTGGCATTTTGAGAAACTATTACATTTTCATGAGTCAAAATATTCCAGTACAAAACTCAAAAATGCTTTGAGTACCGGTAACAAGCTTTCCTCCTTTTCCTACATCTTTTCTGTATGTTAACACTTTATCACACAATGACAACTTTTAAAAAGACCCTGAGGACTGAGGAAGAGGCCTCTTGAAAACTTTGTGGGAAAAGGAGAAAATGCTGGTAACCAGCATTTTCTCCTTTTCCCACAATGTTTTCTACTCTATCATAGAAAAATTGCATCATTTGAGCCACTGTGAAATTATTGCCCACAAATGCTTTCAATTTGAATAGGTCTGAAATTCTACTGTGTGGTAAAGGGTTAAAAGACGAAACTCAGCAATTCCAGCCTCATTTCATATGTTGTTGGCATGTATTCTTTCATCAGGGCAAGTCAAAAATTTTCTCATATGAATGGTCAGAAATTAAAATACCAATCCTCTGAAATTTATTTCCAGTTTTCAGTTTGCTGCAGAAATACCAAGAGATAACTTTTAGTGAAAGGGATACAAAGATTCTTTCTAAAGGAATTAATCTGAAGGAGACTTCCGTCTTAACACTTCACCAAACAGTTATAATGGAGTTTTAATGACCCTGAAGAACAAAGCATTTAAAAACATTGTTGGAAGAGGAGAAAATGCTGGTAACCAGCATTTTCTCCTTTTCCCACTATGTGTTCTAACTCGATAGAAGACAAATCCAAGCATACTGGGCACACATAATATCTGGTCTGCAATTCATGATGAGTCTAAAATTTTGTCACTAGGTAAAGAGTTAAACCTTTCAGGAGGAAATCTCAGGCTCTTCATCAATGGAATACTGAGTATCATACAGCTATTATCTATGGAATTAAAATTGATTAGTTAGCATTATAACTCTTTAGATCCTTCATGCTGTAGGCAATAATTATGAGGCCTGCTTAAATGGACAGCATCTATTTACATCTAACTTAGTTACTTCACATGCACAAACCGTGTGTTCTGATGCTGAATCTACACTATCTGAAGTATGATTCATAACTTTTAACAAAGAGTCTGGTAATGGCGGTCGGTGATGCACATAATGTTTCCTGGCTTTCTCACACCAGTACTAACACAACTTTCCTTCCAAAGCCACCAACTATTTTTCTCATATACTTGAGCAAAAGTGAGAGGCAAAAATATGCAGGAAAGAAAGTTCCCCTCAACTGGGTATCAAACTCCCAACCACCATGTCATGAGTCCGACATGCTCACTACTGAGCCACCCGGGCGGGCGCTTTCAGTTTAAGGTCTTGTCGTTTAGAGAGTTAACCCTTTATCAAACAATTCTGGGTTTTAATGGCCCTGTAGAAAAGGCCTATTAAAAACATTATGGGAAAAGGAGGAAATGCTGATAACGAGCATTTTCTCCTTTTTCCACAATGTTTTCTACCGTATCAAAGCAAGATAGCACCATTTGAACTACATCAAATTTTTTGTCTGCAAATGCCTTGAATATGGACAAGGC
Source organism: Tridacna crocea (assembly GCA_943736015.1). Lineage (NCBI taxonomy): Eukaryota > Metazoa > Mollusca > Bivalvia > Cardiida > Cardiidae > Tridacna > Tridacna crocea. The sequence goes on from OX031064.1 coordinate 47,967,949, forward strand.
TAACACTTTGTCAATTGGTAAAGAGTTAAAGCACAAAAAAAAAGAACATAAAGAACATAACTGGACAAGCCTCGAATAAGGTTACCGGGAAAACAAAAGAACTCTTACTATCAATCTGGGTACTGTAACTGGACGGTGTAGATCAAGATCAAATTGTTTTACATATAATTAAATCATGGATGTATTCTGCGCTTACTTATTGGTGGAATCCCTGTCAAGGCAACTGATAAATAACATTTTGTTCTTTTCTGCTAATTGAAAACATCTATTTTATTTATGTGGCAGTTAAAGAGTTACCACAAGAAAAAAGTTTAGATTGGTAAAAAATTAAGAGTACTTGATGGAATCAAATTTTGTGAACAGTTTTTAAAGACCTCCAAAGGAACATTTCAGCTAAGTTTGGTCCAAATTTGCCTGGTGATTTAGGAGATGTTTAAACAAATTGTTGATGATGCACAACGAACACACTGTGATCCTAACAGCTCCTCTTGAGCATGTTGTGCTCAGGCGAGCTAAAAATTGTGCAAAAGTAGAAAATGCTGGGTTACTTAAAAGGCCTCTCCCTCAGGATTGTTAAAACTCTGGATCAAAAGAGGGTTGACCCATTACAAACAGTTGCAATGTTTCTACTACCAAAATACATTTTTTAAAACCATTGTGTTGGAAAAAGAAGAAATGCTGATTTATACTAGCATTATCTTCTCTCACAATATTTTCTACCCTATCAAAGACAAACCCAATCATTTGAGCCATAGTAAATTTGTTGCCAACACAGAAATGCTATCAGTATGAACCACTTCATTCTACGTCTTCCGTAAAGAGATAAGCTCATTCATTTAAAGAGGATTAATTTTCAAGATGGTAAATTTCTCCTGTAATCATGGCACTGGATGTCAAAATAAAGTCGTTCATCAACCCCCACATGTCCTTTTGCAGTGCTTAGAATACTGTCTCGTAACAACAAGAGGACCGCGCTGGCCTTGAATTGCTCCACTGACTGGTAAGTACAAACATATATACAAAACAATTTAATATTCTAGGCTGTAAGGTTTCAAACTGAAAGATTTATCCCTTTACCATACAAGAAAACTTTGGACTGGTGCAAATTGAAAGCACTTGCAAGCAACAAAATAAATGTAACTGAAAAACTGAAATTTGTTTCTAGCAGGGTAGAAAACGTTGTGGGAAAAGGAGAAAAGGCTGGTTTTCCCACAATGTTTTCATAAGGCTTCAATCTCAGGGTCATTGTCCAGACCTCATGGTTAGAACTGGAAAGGTGGACTTTTTTTTTGTAAATGGCTTACATCCACTGAAATCCGGAAATTAAAGTATCATATAATAAGACAAGTGCGTTTTCGGTGGGACCCGCCCTGAGAAAGATATCTGGATCCACGCATGAAAGACCACCTTGCAAAGTTGTATCAACCTATCTTATAGATTATAGAAGTTATCATGGACTTCATGCTCAGGAGAGCTTTAAAAAAAATCAAAAGGGATTTTAGGGATAGAGTACACTGAAATTTTACTTGATTCGACTTCTCTATCAGGGAAAGATATTGAATTTTTCAGGATTATGACAAAAGGAGTTGGGATTATGATAGGATAATGCAATGCATAGGGAGTTCCTCTTCTAATGTGAAAGCACTGCAAAACAGCCCAGGATAAATGATTTCAGAAAATGTAATTACAGGTATCCATCTACAATCCTTTACCATCCCTACCAGACCTGTCAGAGGGGTGGATTTTGAAAAAGAAGCTGGATATCAGCATTATCTCCTTTTCCTACAACATTTTCTACCCTTTCACAGACAGATGCCATAATTTGAGCCAAATGTAATTTGTTGCATGCAAAATAGTTCACTAAAGGCAAGTCTAAACTTATATTGTGTGGTAAAGAATAAATGCACATGGGAGATTATCACCATTATTCTTCAGTGCTAGTAATAATGGGGTCAGGGCCTGCATTCACCAATCATCCTTGGTTTTATTCTTAGTCTTCTTTAGTCCTAGTTGATTTCTAGATTCAGAAAGCAACACAACTTCTGATTGGCTAAAGCTCCTAAACTAATCTGGTACAGCCAATCAACTGTCATATCACTTGCAAATTTAAGAAAATCGCTTTGCCACACAATCCCGACTCTTAACAACACTGTGAAAGAAGCTCTAAGAAAACATTTCTTCCTTTTCCTAAAACAAATTTCAGTTTTTAAGTCACATTTATTTTGTTGTCTGCAAATGCTCTCAATTTGGGCCAGTCTAAATTTTGTCGTTTGGTAAAATGTTAAGAATAAGACGAATGTTCTGAACAAAGACTTATGAATACAGACCCTGGCTACTAAACGTTTTTTCTGAACTTGATCAACACGGAATACTAGACTTGTCCATGGTGACAGAATTTGCAGATCATAAATAAATTTGGGCGTAAATGATTCAATTTTTTCAAAGAGGGAAAAGACATCATGAAACGTGAGCTTCACAGAGCAGCGCATATATGCCAGAAGGGGCTTGTCAGTGAAATGAGTTGCATTGATAGATGGGCCATGAATGAAGAGTTAAATTTATTCTCCATGCTAATATAAAAATATTAAAGGGCAATAACTAAATAAATAAGGGTGGCAACGTTACAAATTTTGTGAATTACTCTTATCCACAATGTGTTCTATCAGTCTTTGAAGGTCCCAGATCATATCTTTTATATTTTAGAAATTATGGCCCAGACGAGAATTCAAAGTAAAAAAGGGCAATAACTCAGAAGGAATGATGGCAGAGCTATGGTTCTTGTGCAATGCACTTCTTCATGTTTTCTATTAGTCTTTGAAGTTTCAAGATGATGGATTTTGAAGTTTGGAAGTTACAAAAATTCAAACTGAAAATTAACAAATGGCAATAACACAAATAATAAAGGTGGCAGAGTTATGTTTCATGTGCAATGCACTTCTCCATAATGGGTTCTATCAGTGTATGAAGTTCCAAGTTAATAGCTTTTATAGTTTAGAAGTTATGGGCTGGACAAAAATTCAAACTGAAAATTAACAAAGGGCAGTAACTCAACAAAACAACAATGGCAAAGTTATGGATCATGTGCACTGCACTTCTCCATAAGTGTTCTATCAGTGTATGTTGTTTCAAGTTGATACCTTTTGTAGTTTGGAAGTTATGGCCTGGACAAAAATTCAAATTGAAAATAAACAAAGGGCAATAACTCAAAAAATAAAAGTGGCAGAGTTATGGTTCATGTCAAATGCACTTTTCCAATAAAGTGGCAGAGTTATGTTTCATGTGCAATGCACTTCTCCATAATGGGTTCTATCAGTGTATGAAGTTCCAAGTTAATAGCTTTTATAGTTTAGAAGTTATGGCCTGGACAAAAATTCAAACTGAAAATTAACAAAGGGCAGTAACTCAAAAAAATAATGGTGGCAGAGTTATGGTTCATGTGCACTGCACTTTTCCATAATGTGTTCTATCAGTGTATGTAGTTTGAAGTCGATACCTTTCATAGTATGGAAGTTATAGCCTGAACAAAAATTCAAAGTTAAAAGTTGGTTATTTCAGAAATCAGGGGCAGATAATTTTAGAGAGCAAGCAGCGTTCCGAATTCTAAGACCCAGGTGCACAACTAGACATCATGGAGATTCATTGTTGCAAGTATCAAATAATTCCGATAGAAACTGTAGGAGGAGTTGAGCACACAAGAAATTGCTAACGGATGGACGGACGGACAGACAGACAGACAGACAGACAGACAGACAAACGACCGAGGGTATAAAAAGGATGATGAAGGGTTAAGAATATCAGAATTAAATACCCTTCACTACAAAATTCCAGGTGTTAATAACCTTTAGAAAAAAGGCCTTGGAATAAATTCTGGGAAAAGGAGAAAAAGCTGGTAATCAGCTTGTTTTCTTTTTACCACAATGTTGTCCTCCCTTCCACTGATATATTTTAGTTTTTCAGTTACATTTGTTGTCTGCAAAAGCTATCAATTTACACAATTCTAAAATTTTATTGTCTGGTTAAGAGTTCAATGCACTTTAGTCAGAGTAACATTTCTCCAGTTAACCCTTTACTCCATAGATACTCATTTCTACGCATTGCTTGTAGGAGCCTTTGGAAAACACTGTGGCAAAAGGTGAAATTGCTCGTGACGAGCAATTTCACCTTTTGTCACAGTGTTTTCTATGTTATCAAAAGGTGTCATATACCCATGAAAAACGAATTCATCATTGTTGTTATTTAGGGTCAATTAGAGATACCATAGAAATGCCCTATGGGGTAAAGGGTTAACTCTTTACCACACAATCCCGACTTATAACGACCCTGAGACAGAAGCCTTTTGAAAACATTGTAGGAAAAGGAGAAAATACTTCTTGAGTAATTTTTTTTTGTCGTCTGCAAGTGGTTTCAATTTGAACCAGTCTCAAATTTTGTCATCTGGTAAAGAGTTAAAGTGATGTCTCTATGCAAATTCATTCCCATAAGGTTTGACAAATTAGTATGCTGCATGTGTGACATTTTGCAGTCAATTAACATCCCACCTAATAATGTAAATGGTAATTTCATAGCGTCTCCATTTTTGTGTAACTCAGTACCATCTACAGGCAATCTATTGCTTCTTGAAAGCATTTAAACCAAGGCAAGAAATACTAATAACAAGCAATTCTCCTATGGTCCACTTTTTTTTCTAATTTAAATTTTTGTAATAAACCTTAATAAGGGTGTTTTAGATTGCAAACGATGTAAATTATTATTGCATATGCAATAAATGAATAATAATCATTGATCATTTAAAATATGACGGATTCTGACCTACAGATTTTTGTGCTATTAATGTCAAAGACAATACCACTATGAGTTCAATATGAAATTTTGAAGACCATGTATCCTATTTTGTACAAAGCCAAAGGAAATACACCCAATTAAACTCTATTTTTCTCAGACAAATGAATTTTTCGGTAGTACTCTGATATATAATTGGAAATGGCATATTCAAAAACACTAGGTGATGCCATCAATCGAGGAAATAATAATATTTTTTATTGAAAATAGCTCCACTCACTAAGAGCCTTCTGTTGATGCAATGTTACAAAATTTGACTACTGATCGCTCTGTCCTGGGCTTTTCCATTCTTAAACTAGTTTGTTTCAGGGCTTGTTTATCCTATGATTGCGCTTTTCAATTTGACTGGATGAAAATATTTATAGATCAAAATAATTGATTGTAATATTGGGAGTTAAATGTTAATGGCCAAAGATATTTCAAAATCATAGTTTTCCGGTAAACATTTTATTCTATTTGATCTATTAACAACGTTGCTTTCTATCTATCCATCAGTGCATCTGACTGTCATAGGATGTTACTCCTGACTCCTCGTTATGATCAAAGGAAAACCACCAATACAAAAATAATCCTAACTTTGTCATGAGCACTCTCCCTTCAACCAAAAAAAGTATTCATTTTCTTAGTAGGTTGACTTTCAAGCCAGTAATATGAATAATATTTCTCTTTTCCTTTCAAATTATTAATAGTTCCACACTATTGCTTCTGTGACAAATACCACTTCAGTGTTCTCAACACTTTGATTATACTTGAGTGAACAAAGATAAAACAAACCATTATATAGAATTTTTTTTTTGAGAATGTGGGAAGGATTGAGAGCTTAAAAATCAACAAAAGTACCATCCATGCCAACAATCAGTCTTCCCTCATCTATAGTTCTTTTAAAAAAGATTTTTATTCAAAGACTGCACCACAGCTGATATAGAAGGAATAGGCCATACTTGAGCAGACATGGTTGCTTTTGGTCATTTAAGACCCTTGCAGGAAATCTGAAAAAATTCAGAATAGGGAAGAACAATTATCTGTCATATGGTTCACTGTTTCACATCTCTTAACTCTTTACTGTGAAACCCAACTTATAGTGACCCTAAGAAAGAAAGCCTTTGAAAACATTGTGGGAAAAGGAGAAAATGCTGGTAACCAGCATTTTCTCCTTTTCCCACAATGTTTTCTACTCTTCCCAAATTAAGTTTTATGTTTTTTTTCTTCACAGTTATTTTGTCGTCTGCAGATGCTTTCAATTTGGACTAGCCCAAAATTTTATCCATGGGTAAAGAGTAAACTCTCTAACACATGATATCTAACACTAGACCAAAATGGAACTTTGCAGATGAGATAAGAATGCTGTGTTTTAAACAAGGTTTGTTTTCAAATGAGTGGAAAACAAAGTGGGAAAAGGAGATAGTGTTGATACCAGGGTTGCAGAAACTGGATACTGCAACAGGATCTGAATCTACGTTATTGACAATAACACCTAGTTTTTGCTCAGGCATCTAAGGGTATAAACAGGGTATAAATGATCACATTCTGGTTCTTGCATCAGTGAGAGGCCCATTGGATAAATAGACAGTGCCCTGTCAATTTCTATATCAGAGGGAATCTTTTGCATGTAACCAATACTTATTATGGAGTTATTATGATTGATATTTTGGTTTGAACTGCCTAAAGAAGTATATTAATAATCCCTCTGCTCTAATCTAGGTGTAAGATTTGTTAACTCTTATCCTGCTAAATAACTGAAATTTTCAGTTTGATATTAAAAACCCAAATATTGCCATTTCAAGGTGATGATTTGGAGAATGATATCTCTTTACCACACAGTGTAGAATGAAGATCAGACTACACATTCTATGCACTCTGATCTTGGTCTATACTATCTGCAAAAGGTCAGCAAGTCGTGCTTAGCAGCCAAAGGGTTAACTAGATGTATACCCAGATATTCATTCAAACTTCAATTTTTTTTAAATGAAACTAAATTCTTTTCCTAAGACACTTCAGAACCCAAGTCCTTAGCCCTGGTGAAAACAAGGATGTTGCTGTGAACTTTCTGAAGTGCTGAAAATGGTGCTTTAAGGATCAAGCAATCAATCAATCAATCAATCAAGGTCACAATTGAAATTTACAAATATTGGATAAAAGTGTTCATGACTAAACAATCACCTAATTTCACATTTACCTATGTGAAGTTGTACTTTATGGCCATGCAGATGTTGTACTCTAGCAAAATGCATCCATGTCTAAATCTTATGGATAAACTACTGGCAATGAGTGTTTGTGAGTTTTCTATTGTGTTCAGTATAAAAGACATCAGTACCTGTTTTTTCTAGGGTAGAAGCAAATATGAAGAGCAAAGCCAGGCATCCATGTCTAAATAATATGGATAAACTACTGGCAATGAGTGTTTTGTTTTTTTGTGAGTGTTCTAATGTATTCAGTATAAAAGACATTGGTACCTGTTTTTTCTCGGGTAGAACCAAATATGAAGAGCAAAGGCAGGCTACTGCTTCACTGTCTTACATTTCGTTTCTTGTTGCAATGAAAAAAGATATTATGTTTTGAATATGGTGATTTGATTTGCAATGTGAATATCTATGCCTACCTAGGAGAACGAATGGTTTTCTTGCATTGTTAGCGAAGAAACTGGGCTTTACTAAAAATTACCCCAAGTAAGAGTGGGCGGGTGTGGTGAAGCATTGAGAAGAGTCATTAAACCCTGCCTTCTGATAAAGACAAATCATCAACATTTGAAAGGTGCTTGTATTTATACAAAAACAAGCAAATCCACTTTGTTTTCCTTTAAAGATTATAATCTAAACAGACCTTTATTTTAACCCATTACCACACAATCCCTACTTTTGACGCCCCTGAGAAAGAAGCCTTTGGAAGACATTGTGGGAAAAGGAGAAAATGCTGGTAACCAGCATTTTCTCCTTTTCCCACAATGTTTTCTACCCTTCACAAAACAAATTTAAAATTTTCAGTCACTTTTACTTTGTCGTCTGCAAATGCTTTCAATTTAGACAAGTCTAAAATATTGTCGTTTGGTAATGGGTTAAACAAGATTCATGAACAAATAACAAAACAAACAATATTTTCCAAAACATTTCAGAATGTCAAAACTAATTTTGCATCACAAATGAGAATTAATGTATTGCTCAATAACGCTCATTACAACAGCTTTGAAAATTCTGCCTTAACCCTTTACCCCAAAAGGCATTTCTACGGTATCTCTAATTGACCCTACTTAACAGCAAGGATGAAGTCGTTTCTTATGTGTTTATGACACCTTTGGATAGCTTAGAAAACATTGTGACAAAAGGTGAAATTGCTCATCATCAGCAATTTCACCTTTTGCCACAATGTTTTCCAAAGGTTTCTACAAGCAGTGTGTAGAAATGAGTATCAATGGAGTAAAGGGTTAACCTATACCCAAAACAATTTAAAACAGGCCACTTCCAGAATTGCTTTTATCATTTCTCTTTAATTGAATCACAAACAAATTTAAATATTCATATCCCAGTGCCTCTTACTCTATCCTTTTTAACTCTTTACCACACAATCCCACACAGAACAAAAATATATTCCCAAACATTGCAGAATGTCAAAACTCATTTTACCTTAAATATGAGAATTAATTTATGTAATGCTCAATAAACACTCATTACAAGAGCTTTGAAACTCTGCCTTAACCTATATTCAAAACAATTTAAAACAGGCCACTTTCAGAACTGCTTTCATCATTTCTATAAATTAAATCAAAAACAAATTTAATGACATTTATCCTTTTTGAAAGATATTTCTTGTTTCGATTTGGAGTAAAAATAATAAGAGAAAAGGAGTGAATTTTTATGAACAAGAATTTTCCCAAACAATACTAATAAAAGAGGATATTATTCCCTTTCCCCACAAATACATGTACTTCCCTTAGATGTAACTTAATTGTGCCAAACTACTCTGAACAGTTATGAGTTACATGACATAGAACAGAACTGGCACTAGACACCTTATATGACAGGGCCGATACCATTTCTTGTAGGCAAATATCCCTACACACTATGGTGGAGTTCTAAAGAAAAAGAAGGTTGACTGTTTTACCAAACAATCCTATTCAGTTGATCCTGAGGAAGTAAGCTTTTAACAAGAGGGCCATGATGGCCCTGTATCGCTCCACTGGCTAATAGGTAAAAACATTACAAGCCAAACATTACAAAATTTGGCCAATTGGTTCAAACTTGGACATACATTTTTTTTTTTATTTTATATAAAATCCTACAAGAAAGTTATGACCCCCGGGTAAAGCCTATTTTTACCTGCAAACTGCGCAAAGCTATAATTACTTGAATCCTGGTGGAGGTCCACAAGATAAAGCCCCATACAAATAATACAGGTCTACAATGTTTGGTTATAAACAAGAAGATTTTCAAAGATTTCTGAATAAAAGGCCCTGTAAAATATGAGACCTGTGAGAAGGGGCTAAATTTAGTAGCCCTAGTCTTTATTTGACCTCAAGGCTATGATTTGACCTCAAGGCTATGATTTGGATGCTCCTGACAGAGGCCCACTAGATAAAGCTACATGCAAAATTTGGTAGTCCTAGGCTGTATGGCTAGGTACAAGTGGATTTTTAAAACATTCCCCAAATTAGCCATATAAAACTTGTGACCCCCGGGGCCAAGCCAAATTTGACCCCAGGGCTATAATTTGGGCACTCTTAGTAGACAACCACTTGATAATAAAGATATATGCCAAATTTGGGAGCTTGAGGCCCTATAGCTAGGTACCAGAAGGATTTAAAAGTTTTCCCTATATAAGCCCATATAAAACTTGTGACCCCCTGGGCAGGGCCAATTTTGACCCCAGAGCTATTATTCGAAGGACCTCGGTAGAGGTTCACTAGATAAAGCTACACACCAATTTTGGAAGCCCTAGGCCTAATGGTTTCAGAGAAGAAGATATTTAAAAAAAAATCAATATTTTTCAGTTTTGTTGCCATGGCAACCAGAGTTTTAGAAGGAATAAAATTCTTTCAAGGAATTCTGAAAAGGACCATGGCAGGATCATTTCTGTGAAGTTTCATCAAAATTGGATGCGCAGTTTCAGAGAAGAATAAGAAGAATATGTTTGAAATAAAAGTTAATGCACGGACGGACGGACGCACTATGGACACCGGGCCATGACGTAAGCCCTCTGGCCTTTGGCCAGTGGAGCTAAAAAGCATGGTGGAAAAAGAAAAAAATAATGGTACATGCAAAATTTTCTCCCTTTTTGCAGTTTGTTTTGTACCTTTGAACATTTTACCGAAAAACATAATTTTAGACCAGTCCAAATTAAGAGCATTTGCAGGGCTAAATGGCAGTTTACATCATTTTAACCCCATTTTATTTGTGATCTACCATTACATTTAGTTAAGATAAATCATAACTGTTTGGTAATGTTTATTCTTCAGATGCTAAGTGTGACTCACTGATCTTTTATAGTGTAGATCAAAATCAGGCCACACAGAATGTGTAGTCTGATCTTGGACCTACACTGTCAAGTAAAAAACATATTTTTCTCAAATAAAAAAGTTTGAAATAGCAATTTTTCAGGTATTAGGTATGGGCTTGAAAGCTTTATTTAACTTAATTAGCAGCCAAAGGGTTAACTCTTTACCGCACAAGAAAATTTTAGACTGGTCCATATTGAAAGTATTTGCAGATGACAACTTAATAAAGGTGACTGAAAAATTGAAATTTGTTCTGGGAAGGGTAAATAAAAAACACTGTGGGAAAAGGAGATGTTGCTTACCAGCATTTTCTCCTTTTCCCACAGTGTTTTCAAAAGGCTGCTTTCTCAGAGTCATCAAAAGTCGGGATTGTGTGGTAAAGAGTTAAAAGATAAAGAACAGAACTGGCACTGGACATATTGTATGATAGGGCTACTATCACTGCTTTTCCTGAGACATGTCCATAGTAACATAGAGGTTCATAGGAAAATGGAGTAACTCTTTTCAAAATGAAAACATTTGAAGGTGGTCCAAATAAAATTTAGCACTTATTTTGCAGACCACATAGTTAAAGATGATCCAAATAATTATTCTGTCTTTGATATGGTACAAAACATTGTGGGAAAAGGACACAATACTGGTTATGTAACCAGCATTTTCACCTTTTCCCGCAATGTTTTCAAAATCCTTCCACAGTATGTTTTCCTGTTCCCACTACACCTCCTACCCTTGAGAAGGCAAATCTTATGGTTCTAGTCAAATTCTATCTGTCATTTGCAAGTGCTTTGTGATAATGGTGTCAGTTGATCTTGAACAAAAACGGCTGATAAGGCAACTTTAGTCATGAGAAGTGCTGAAAGGTAAAACAAACGTCGATCAGAATCCTTAATATATACATGTCATATAATTGAAAATTTTAATGACAAATAGTGGCAAAAAAAATCAAAGCAGGTGTTAAAATGCATTTAAATTCATATCATACTATTTAAAAGTATGGAATATTGTGAAGAAGACAACAGGTTATTGTGTGATTGGTCCAAGTGTGAGTTGCTGGCCGTTGTGCATGTCATATTCTTTGAAGATTCGACCAGATGTCTGCTACGGCGCATCACCAACCCTATAATTATGCTACGGAAAAGTAGGGCTTACCCTGAAGCTATTACCCAAGGCTGTAGGGGGGCTGTTTTAATAAATGGCCGGTGCATAGGTTACATGCTAGATGATCATCGCTGAATGAATCAGGTAGCTTTTCATTGAGTAATTGTGTATTTTGGTTTGAAATTCAAAGTACCCTAATGGAAGAGTAGTCTGATTTCTGTACCCAGAATGCCCATACATTGTATATGTATTTATTATGTGTATTTGTAGAATGATTTTTAGCTGGAGATAATGATTTGCTGGCAGAAAAAAGAATCTTAAAATAAAGCAAACAGCATACAAAGGATAGGACGACCTGGGTCCTTACTCATCAACTATTCTCAAACTCATTCAGTCTTATTCATCAAAATTTTCCAATTATCAAACTAACACATCTTCTAATTGGCTAAACCATTTGGTTTAGCCAATCAGTAGTTGTGTTTTTTCTAAACTTTGAAAGTCTTGCAGAGTAAGACAACGAATGTTCTTAAGAATAGTTGGTAAATACAGACCCTGGAAGATTTTACCAAGTTTTGACATGAATATCTCTGTGGACAGAATGTTCAATGATAGATTGTCATCTTCATAATAATTTCCATAACTTGAAATAGTATGACTTAACCCATTACCACACAGTCCCTACTTTTGACGACCCTGAGAAAGAAGCCTTTAGAAAACATTGTGGGAAAAGGAGAAAATGCTAGTAACCAGCATTTTCTCCTTTTCCCACAATGTTTTCTACCCTTCACAAAACAAATTTCAAAATTTCAGTCACTTTTATTCTTTTGTCTGCAAATGCTTTCAATTTGGACAAGTCTAAAACATTGTTGTTTGGTAATGGGTTAAATTGAAATGTTATTTAATAGCTGCTATGTTTACTTTTGGCAGATATTGTTACATTTAAATAGCTTGTAACGAAAAACAATTTATCAAACATTCAGATGTTTAAAAAAACATATAAATGAGGCTAATAGCTCCACTTTGACAGGGATATTTCTTTCTCTAGTACCAAGTCGACATAAACTGATTTGAGTTATGATATATAGACTTTTATATGGTAATCAAGAACGACTTGATGTAATGTCAAAATGCCATGGTGAATCAGATTGACCATCCGCTTCTCTTGGCAGAAGATAAATTGTTTTTATGGCTGAAAAATCTTAGATGTAAGTATTTCACCCCTTGGGCTAATAACTAGGTACAAAGTTAACATAATGCATCTCCTTTATCCCTTTACTACACAATGCTGACTTTTAACGACCCTAGAGCATGAACCTTTGGAAAAAATTGTGGGAAAAGGAGAAAATGCTGGTAACCAACATTTTCTCCTTTTTCCACAATGTTTCCTACCCTATCCCAGAAAAATTGTACCATTGGAGTCACATTTAAATTGCCATCTGCAACAGCTTTCAAATTGGACAATGCTAAAATTTTTGTTATCTGGTAAAAGGTTACATAAAATTGTAAAAAGTGTTTTTGGATTAGACAAATTCTTCATAAAAGGACAATTTATTTTCTTAAACGCATCCACTTAACCCTTTACCAAACAACAAAATTTTAGACTGGTTGAAATTGAAAGCACTTGCAAATGATTTTTGCAATGATATCTACGAAATATATCTACTGATCGCTTAGTCCTGGGCTTTGTTGTTCCAAAACCAGTTCGTACCTTGGCTTGTTTGTCCCATGAATGCACCCTCACACTCCATTTCACTGCATGAAAATTTATAGATCTAAATAACTGATTGTAAGTAATATTGGGAAAAAATCTTTACGTAATAAGGTGCTCAAAATTATAGTTTTGGGGTAAATACTTATTTCTATTCAACACATTTACATGGTTTCTCTCTATCCATCATGCATTCTACTGTCACGGGACATTACTTTCGACTCCGAATAATCAAAGGGAGACCACCAATACACAAACAATTTCAACATTGTCATGAGTACTCTCCCTCCAACCAAAATGGTACTCATTTGGCTAATAGGTTGTCTTTCAAGCAATTATTTGAATGATATTTCTCTTTTTTTTTTCACATCATTAATTCCGCACAATGGCTTCCTTGACAAATACCACTCCAGTGTTTTGAACGCTTTGATTCTGTTCTCTAGAATGTTTCTGGATCCTCAGTCACAACAAAAATTGACAGCTCTTGGTAGATTGATGCAGAAACCAATCTAAAGCAGCCAAATGGTTCTGAATATATATCCTGGAATACTCTTGGACCCATCCATTTTCTGCCTTTTCACCACTATTTATAATCCAGAGTTTTAATGACACTGACAGTGAAAGATTTTGAGAACTATGTGGAAAAAGGAGAAAATACTATTTAACAGTGGCAACCAGCACATAAACCAAAATATATTTTTTCTGCAAATATTATATAGTAGGAAACATAAAGAGTTGTATCATTCATTAGCGGATAAATAGACTTCTGGTCTTGAACTGGCATGCCTTAACAAGCTTGGGGTTGACAGGTTTAAAACTGAATTGGCACTGAAATTTATAAATGTGGAACTTTAATATGGTACTGAAATAGTATACATGTATAGACCATCATCATGCATCACATCAAAACTGTTGGTCAAACACTCGGCTGTTAAGCACAAAGTTGTTCTAAAAATCATTACAATTTTTCATATTTCTACAAATATGGCCTTCTGACCAGCTTAGATGCCTTGTCAGTAGAAGCATGATCAAGTCAAACCAGACAAAATTCAGGATTAATGAAAACATTTTTTAAAGGAGGACTGACTGATTTTAAATTCATAAACAACTTTGTGGTATATGAACTGTTCTGAAAATTTACTTTGTATATATTAAAAGACAAAATTAAAAAAAAAAGATTACTGTAAATAATCCTGTCAGGAATGCTACATTGTTAAGTCACAGTTTTGTTTGTTTTCAATTATATCAATAGACAAATTTCCTGTTTACAACAGAGATATCCTTTATTGTTCTGGAAAACAAAAACCTTTCAGTTAATTATTTGTCAACAAAATTTATTTATCTAGGAATCATTGGTTGTTTACTTTCTTGTCTAAAGCTGTCAAATAGCAATTTGTGCAGAATTTCATGACATCTGAAACAAGTGCTGTACATCTCAAAATAAGACCATGTGCGTCGTAAATTTATTTCACTAGAATCACCAAATATTGTGTGCAATTTCAAAATTTTTGGCTTGCCTTAATTCAAAGCTTTTGTAGATGACCTAACAAACTGACAAAAAAATGAAACTTTCCATGAAAGAGTAGAATGCAGTTTACCAGCATTTTCCACATTAAATCTCTCATTTATATTTTCAAAAGCATTTTTCTCTAGGGTCATAGAAACTACAGATTGTTCTTCAAAGGGATAGAATATATTCAGAGCAAACTCTCTGTTTCTTTTTTCCAATTACTCAATTTTAAGTCATAGACCTTTCTGCACCTATAACACACATTTTTTATATACAACAAAACTTTAAAAAAGTGTTTTGCCTGTTGTCAAAGGTTACTCCTCACCAAATAATCCAGACTTTTAAAGACCCTGAGGTATATGGCTTTTGAAAACAATTTGGGGAAAAGAGAAAAATTTTCCATAATGTTTTCTACTTTTTCCCTGACAGGAATCTGATATCATTCGAGCTACATTCCACACATCATCTTTAAATGCTCTTAGTTTTGTCAAGTTGGATAATATTTTGTCATCTGGTACTTTCAGAGAGAAAAACCATAAAAAAACACTTTCTACCTCAAATTAGAAAATTTTTCACAGTAAATACCTAGCTATTCAGACTTCATATTTATCTTATGCAAAGGGTTATCATTTATATGTCAAGTAAATCCCTTGGTATTCGAAATTCTCTTTACAGCACATAATGGCTATGATCTATTTGGAAAGAACCTGAAAGACATTACTTAACTGTCAAATAAAAAATAAAACTCTGCTCCAGTTTCAAAAATCATAACATCAAAGCTCTGTGGGAACTATGTTATATCAATTTGAAACCTTAAAGTATTACAAAGGTTTGCAGTCACCTTGAGAAAAATCAAATAAAAACGTGTAAGAACCATTACTCCGTGCAAAAAGGGCTCAACTCTTAAGCAAGCAACAAAATTTTGGACTTGTCCAAATTGAAAGCATTTGCAGACAAATGTGAATCAAAAATGGAATTTCGACTTTGGAAGGGTTGAAAACATTGGGGGAAAAAGGAGAAAATGCTGGTTACCAGCATTTTCTCCTTTTCCCTCAATGTTTTCAAAAGCTTTCCTTCTCAGGGTTATTAAAAGTCAGGATTGTGTGGTAAAGAGTTAATGCATCTGCAAAAAGTATTGACCCATGTCAGTTAGCGCAGACTCCATAGGCACAGCTGGCTAAAACATTTTGTATTTGGTAAATTTTCTACTTGTCAAAGGACCAGCTTACCTCATCATTCAGTCAATTGTTACTCACATATGTGGGAGCAAAAGCTCACTTGTCCATGTATTTCCTGAGGATCTTGCCCATCCGGGTGGCTCAGTGGTGAGCGTGTGGTGGTTATGAGCTCGATACCCGGTTGAGGCGAACTTTCTTTCCGGCGTATTTTCGCCTCTCATCTCTGCTGAAGCATGTGAGAAAAGTAGTCGGTGGCTTTGGAAAGAAGGTTGTGTTAGTACCAGTGTGAGAAAGCCAGGAAGCACACGTGCGTCACTGACCGCCATGATATGACCTTTGCTGTTAAAGTGGCGTAAAACCCCAATATAACCAACCAATCCTGAGGATCTTGCCAGTACCAAGGTATGGCTCCTTAGAAAGAATGCTCTTCACAAGTGCAATTCAATATGGCCAACCAGCTGACAGAAAGACACACTCAGATCAGCAGATTTCAGAGAAAAACTTTACTCTTTAGCAAACAACAAAATTTTTGGCTGATCCAAATTGAAAGCATTGGTAGATGACAAAACAAAAGTGACTAAAAATTTGAGATCTGTTTTGGTAAGGGGTAGAAAACATTGTGGGAAAAGGAGAAAATGCTGGTTGCCAGCATTTTTTCCCTTTTCCACAATGTTTTCAAAAGGCTTCTTTCTCAGGGTCGTTAAAAGTCAGGATTGTGTGGTAAAGAGTTAAAGGGTTTGTAAGACAATACCAAGACTTCTGTTCAAAAAGAGATTATCTGTTTTGGGGGAAAAAAGCTATTTCAGAGTGCTATTTATTTGTCTGTGTGTTAATGATGTATTGCAGCTTGATTTCGTGTCTGCAGACTGGATTAATCCCTTACAAATGTCGAGGACTATTTCAGTTGCCTATGTTGATAGTGCAGATCTAAGATCAGACAGCAAAGACCATTCAGCCTGATCATAGATGTACTTGCTCCTATATATTATCCAAAATTTCAGCCGAGACCCTATGAATCAGCATAGGTCGGGCTTGCTGTCAACTCCAAACATCCATTTCATTTTTGTGACAGTATTGGGATTCACCATGTCAAGCACAGCTTAGGTTGCTTTTAACTCTTTACCAAACAATCCTGACTTTTATCGACCATGAGAAAGAAGCCTAAATCTGAAAACATTGTGGGAAAAGGAGAAAATGCTGGTAACCAGCATTTTCTCCTTTTCCTTCAATGTTTTATACTCTATCAAAGAAAAATTACACTATTTGAGCCACACTGATATTGTCATCTGCAAATGCTTTCAATTTGGACAAGGCTAAAATATTGTCGTCTAGTAAAGGATTAAGTGAAAAGTATAGGTCAAGTTCTTACTTGCAGTCTGCTTTCAAACTGACACTGTCCACTATTCTAGCTTAAAATTGTCACACCGAGGTCTGTCTGCTGTATCTTTTGTGGCAATACAATAGTGTTAATTCACGTTTTTGAGGTCGTTAACATTCGCAGAGGCCCTAAAAATGCTTTAACGCCCGAGTGCAAAGCACAAGGGTGTATAAGTATTTTGAGGGCCTCTACGAATGTTAACGACCGAAAAAAAAAGTGAATTAACACTAATATTGCATGAAGTAAAGGTATTTCAACAATAATTTGCAAAGATTGCAAAAATATTTCCATAGAAATGGATATAAGCAAACTTCAAATGTACTGTACATAAATGGGTCAAAACCGGAAGTCGGCAAAGAAGTTTTTGTTACGATAAGTAAAGGGCTGTTAGTCCTGTATGCCAGTTTTGATTCTCTGGTGTAAATACACTTCTATTGATTTTTAATACACACTTGATTTATGTTGAATAAACTTGCACATGTTAGGACGATTACACCTAGGATGAATGAGTGGATACGGATCTCTGTAACTGGAAGACGATAGTGGGTTCGATTGACATCAAGCAAGGCGGACCGGACCGATCATGTCAAAAAGTTGGTGGGATATAGCTGGTTTAGAGTACATTTCACAGGTGAAGTTTTGTTCAGATCTTGATTACACTGACATCCTGTGCAAAATTTTGTTCGTGGTGTACTAAAATCATCAAAGACATGCCGTGAAAAGGATCTAATATGGTACAAATTTCTACAGTTTGATGTCGGAGTCTAGGGAAAATCTGACAAGGACAGACGTTGTTTACAAGGTAAGCCCGAATCGAGGATATTGATAGTACAAAGCCGGTCGTTAACAGCATGTGAATTTACTGATTAATACACGTTTTATCCCGTTAACCACCCGATTTTTACCCATTAATACATGCTTATAACGGCCCAAAAAGGCACATTTTATGCAATAATAAGGGTTAAATATTACCATATAATCAAGAATTTTAACAGCCAAGAGTAAGAACATTTTTGAAGTTTTGAAAACATTGTGTGAAAAGCAGAGAATGTTGTTGTTTTTTTCTGTTCCATCAAAGACAAATCCCATCCTTTCAACAATATTTCAGTAAATGTCTGCAACAGTTATCAATCTGGGCATGTCTAAGATTTTGTTGTTTGGCAAAGAGTTAAATACAGCTCCCTTATGAGCCATCTCTCATGAGCTTTTTGATTGTCTTTAATGCCTTTCAATGAACAGTGGAATAAACTAATCCAGCTTTCATAGCTTCTAGGGCTCATGATTTTTCTCCTCTGTTTTTTTCTTAAGGTGTGTGAAATACGTTTGAAGCCTGAGGTGATACAAAAGTAAACAAGAACACTTCATTGTGGGTACCACTGCTAGACTGCAAGTACTTGATTTTTAGGGAAAATTCAGTCGAAAAAGGAGCTTGACTGATGTGTCAAAAATACTTTGACAGTTACCTGCACTTGTTGTATATGTTCCTGTTTTGGTAGTAAAAAACTTATCAAAGTTTGAAGAGAATATCTTTAGTAGTAACAGAGATATTACAAAAGGACATAGTTTTTGTATGACCATACTGACTATGTTGACACCTGGGCTACAACAAGCACTAATGTAACTGATTTTTCTTTGAAAACAGACAGGATAAAAAATTCTGATCATTTCCAAGTTGCTGCCATAGGTAATATACAAATATACCTTTTGTTGGCAACCAGGAGAAAGGTTAGGACCCATATTCACCAACTGTTCTTCATAACGTTGTCTTACTCTCCAGAATTTTCTACATTTGTAACACAACTTCTGACTGGCTAAACCATTCAGTTTAGCCAATCAGAAGTTTTGTTACTTACAAATTTAGAAAACCCTGGAGAATAAGACTAAGAATATTCTGAAGAATGGTTGGTGAATACAGGCCCAGATCTTGGTTCTACACCTGACTATGTGCTAAATCAAATGTCTCCATTTGCTGTGTAACAGATTTTTTGTTAAAAAGACGATGAATCTATCAGTTTGGCTGGAAAAGTTAAAACATGATGTACGACAACTTAAATTAAGTGTATATTCTTTCTTTCTGATTTTTATAGCTGATTAGTCCCCATGTCTGAATACTGTCTGGAAAATAATTTATCAGTATTGAAGACATTCCATCTTGGAGTGCAAAAGAGAAGGAAATAGATTTATTCAGTCAACAGGAAGTATTCAACTGTTGCAAGTTCAAGGTGATTCTGGGTAGTGAAACCATCATCATTTTTACTTCAAACTGGTCATTTACAAAGTACCAGTATCTGCTACAAGAATGAAAATCCCAAAACTCTCCAGACTGTCAAACATGAATAGTAAAATCATTGCTTGATTAATTTCATGTGTTTAATGACATTTTCAACATTACTTCAGTTGTATTGATGCAGCCAGTGCACTTACCCATGCTTTCCTGGAGTTTCTGTTACAGCACCTTCTTTTTCAGCACTTGTGTTTTTCTATATCGTGCACCATTCACATTGGTAATTTACGTGCTTGCAAAGCTACGTCCTTCTACACACTTTCAAGTTTTGATGGTTTTTTTTAACAGTCCAGCTCTAATTTAGATGTATCTCTAAAAAATTTAACCCATTACCACACAATCCCAACTTTTAACGACCCTGGGAAAGCAGCCTTTTGAAAACATTGAGGGAAAAGGAGAAAATGCTGGTAACCAGCATTTTTTCCTTTTCCCACAATGTTTTCTATGATCCTTCCAAAATCAAAATTCATTTTTTTAATTCACATTTATTTTGCTGTCTGCAAATGCTTTCAATCTGGACTACTCCAACATTTTGTTGTTTGGTAAAGAGTTAAACCAAATTACTTGATGTCAAAATGTGGTGGTGGGGGGGGGGGGGGGGGTTAGTTCTTGAAATAGTTTCTCACTTAATTACATCTTTTCCCAGGTTGTCTCTAATAAGGAACTTAAATAACCTGGAAAAAACCCATCCAGATAATTTTGCAATAGTGTATATTTCAAACAAATTAACTTAGCATACATCCTCCTTCAGGAAATCTCTCCAATTATACCAATCAGTGACATGGAAATAGCTTTGACACATAAAAAACATGTCATCCAGGCTAGAATTCCCATCTCCTCTTTATTTTTGTCATATTCTTGTTGAACTTTTTTTCCCTTTGGCATAATACCAGTTGAAATAAGTGTTTTGCAGACAATATAGGTCAAAAGATCTTTTGCTACTTTCTTAGTATGAAAGGTTCAAAATAATTCTTTATGACTCTCATTTTAAACAAGGGGGGGAATGTGGGCCTGTGTTGTGGGTATCATATTTCACATAGTGATAAAGAAGGAAATCTTTATAAATCTCTTTTCCCAAACGGTAATGGCCAGCATTTTCTCCTTTCCCCAAAAGTGTTTTCAAATGCCTTCTTCCTAAAAGGAAAGAAAAACAGGAATAATCCTCTATAATGTCGCAGATTCAATCTGGGCCAGAAAAACTAGCAGTAACCAAGAGAAGATATTATTTCTTGGGATTTCCATTGTCATGTACAGTCATGACAAGCATGCCAAAAAAGATTGTGCCTTTTCCCACTGGAACAAAATTTCAGAGATTGATTCAACAGAACCAATAAAAACAAGTTATTTTTTTTTCTTTACAACAAACTTTCCTGTTGGACTATATCTGAATTTTCTGGTCAGTAATCCAAAAAGTTGCTCCTTTGCCCCTCCCCCACCAAGTTTTGAAGACCCAGAAAAAGAAACTATTAGAGCTAATGGAGAAAATGCTGGTAACAAGCATTTCCTCCATTTTCTCCAAGTCTTAATTTCCTCAAAGTCTTTCACAATATTATCTACTCTATAAAATAAAAATCCCATAACCTTAACCATAATTATTCAATTTCTCTTCTGAAATTGCACAACTTTCTTACAAAGACACTACAGTCGAACGTCCTTAGCTCGAACGTCCCTTAGTCGAACTTATCCCTACGTCGAAGTTTTTTCCAGGTCCCGATCTCATTGCTCTTTATTTCAATATAATTCAACCTCCATACGTCGTTATCTGTACCTCGAAATTTATCCATACGTCGAATGAATTTCAAGGTCCAATCACCATTGTTTGAACGTATTCACACATCTTTACCTCGACGTTAATTTGTAAAGGACGATGTTTGCTGTCAATCAGGTTTTTCACACCTTTCGACTTGTCAACTCCGGTAATTAACAAGTATTGATTATTGATTGTTTGTTTGATTTTGGATTGACTGTTTGACTGTGAGATTAAAACTTCAAAGTTTGAGTGATTTGAATGAAAGGGTCGGAAAAGTGGTTTTAGTGTTACATTTGTCATTTACATTGACGAGCGAAGAACCCAACGCTAATTCCATACAGAACTTGTTTGGTGAAGGACCCGGTCAATATGCAATTTTTATGTTTATTGTTCATATTAGTTGTAGTATTTGTATAAAAACAATGTTTCTTAATTAATAAATATATAATGATAATAAAACTTATTTTATCATATTTTGTATTCGATTTTATCTTATTTTGTATTCGATTAGTCAAATGAAGACAAATATAATGATGCCTCTATTTACTTCCGGTATTTCGCCACCTATCTAATTCGTACCCAGTTTCGAGAACTCTGATGATCTACACGTCGAACTTTCTATAAGTCGAAGTTTTTTCGAATGTCCCCCGAACTTCGAGGTAAAGAGATTCGACTGTAATTACCTTTCAAAAACAATGTTCTGCACTGAGAGACTTATGGATCATTTTGCAGTGACTAACATCAGTCTTTAGACAATGAATTTAGGCCAACTCTAAATCAAACCAGCATCCCAAGGTTATTAGCTGTGTAAATGACCAGCTCAGTGACCTGTCTCTGATTCATCACAGATCTAGATGGCAATTTTGCTTAACCTATGATGCCTGAACCATTTTGTTTGATAGTTTACTTGTTTTCAAAATGTCAAATTCAATTAAAATCAACGAATCATTGTGGCTGGTATCTTGACAAAAATTAACAGTTTCCCACTTGTCATTATTTCAAGCCTTTTTTTGTTTCTAAATGACAGAAAAAAAATGGGCTCCTTTTACAATAACACATTACTCTAAAATAATTGGCAATTTAAACAGTGCAAATATGTCATTTCCCGTGAAATAGCTCCAGATTTCATTGAAGCCAAATTAATTCAAAATGAGTATCACATTCTCTGGTCCTGTAGTCAAGAACAGGTTCAAATTTAGCATGATAAATTCTTATCATCTAGGACAATGTCTGGTTTCTTTGAAGAAAGTCTAAGGTTTTCTATTGTTTCAACTCTTTACCAAACAATCCCAATTTTTCACGACCTGATAAAGAAGCCTATGGAAAACATTGTTGCAAAAGGAGAAAATGCTGGGAAAAGGAGAAAATGCTGGTAACCAGCATTTTCTCCTTTTCCCACAATGTTTTTTTTACCCTTCTTAGATCAAATTTCATTTTATCTGTCACATTTATTTTGTCACCTGCAAATGCTTTCAATTTGGACCGGTCTATAATTTTGTCCTTTGGTAAAGAGTTAAACACATTTGCTGACAAAAAATTAAACAATTCTAAATCGACTGGTTTTTCTTTGCCAGGGTAGGAAACATTGTCAGAATAAGGAGTAATTTTGACTATCAGTATTTTCTCCTTTTCCCACTATGTTTTTAGGAGCCTTCTACTACAACATCTTTAACCTTTTACCACACAATCCCGACTTTAAATGACCCTGTGAAAGAAACCTTTTGAAAACACTGTAGGAAAAGGAGAAAATGCTCGTAACCAGCATTTTCTCCTTTTTCCACAATGTTTTCTTCCCTTCCTTATACCCCGGTCACATATTCACGGAAGGCCGCCACGGAAGAGCTACGGATTCGTTCCGGCATTGTCCGTGGCAACTCGTACTAGTCTGTAGCTCTCCGTATTGTAACCGTAGGCATTCGTGGTAGTCCTTGTATATCCGTAGCGGTCCTTGACAATTTTTGAACATGCACAAAAATTCGCTACGGATCAAACGACCGTAGCGTATCCTTACTAGTCCGTATTAGACCGTACTGATACGTTCTGGTCCGTATTAAAACCGTATCAGTCCGTACTTATCCGTAGGCCCAAATTTTTTTTCAGGATTTGATACGGAGAACTACGTATTAGCATGGTTACACTACGTTTTAGTTACGTTATGATACGGATTTGTCACGGAAAGTCACGACCTTAATACGTTGTACTACGGAGAGGCAGGGATTCGCACGGTCTTTTACGGTTTACTACGTTGCAACACGACTCAATACGGAATTGTAAGGACCACTATTATTTGGTAGGATAAATTCAAAATCATGTACTTCAACAAGGGTATTTTTACTTTGTCTTTGTAGAATACAACGCAATTGCGCTTTGTTGTTGAGTTCACAATCATGGACCGTCAACAATGACGTTTGCGATAAATTGGCGGTAACTGGATATTGGTATGGCACAAAATGTCAAGGCACTGGTCCAGCAGCTTGATGACATACATAGATGTAATAACTATATTTTTATCGTACTACTAATAATACCTTTAATTTAAGGTTACATATTTTGCAAAATATTGTACGAAAATGAATAAACATCAGTATTATAATGTGACATTTTATCCAAACAACGATGCTAAACATGCAAGTAAAACGATCAACTAGTACGACTACATAAAACTGTCACCGTTTCTGGTGGTTCTGACAACCGCCAACGAAACAAGAGGTCACAGGTCCGAGCCCCGCCAGGAGCTTATTCTGATATGGCTGGTTGGTGAACCGCCAGCTGGTTAAATGTATGGTTACTGGGTGCCTGCCTGGTGCCAGGCTGGTCCTTTCGAAATGGGTGATACTAACCACTGTATAATAGACAAGCACTTTACTTTTAAAACATAAACATTCACGACAATCAGTGTAATTGTGAAATAAACAGCAGATTTTATGAACATAAGAGAAACGTTATTGAGCAATATTTTCATTGAACCCTTTGCCATTAAATCCCTTCTTTTTATGGGTCTGCAACAGACAAGTCAAGAAAACATTCTGATTCTAGGAAATCGAAAAAGATGCTCAAAGTGGGCAATTTCTCCATTTCCCACAATGCTTTCTACTGAAGCTCACTTGTACCAAATTTATAGTTGTTGTTTGCAGATACATGTACTTTCAATTTCGTGAAGGCCAAATTTTGTCAACTTGTGATGGGTTATTGATTATAATAATCAGGTAATAAAAGACAGAGAATATGTGGACTAGAGACTGGCTTTTATGAAGACCCGTCCATGGCCAGTATGAGGCTCTCATGGCCGAACTTGTTGCATTTTGAAAGTGAGCGGGCTAGAGCATTTGGACGGAATGCTAAATCGTGGTAGGTCCGTATCGATCTGTGACGATTCGTACTACTACGTATCGGATCGTTCTTATTCGTACTAATCCGTATCTGTACCGTAGCAAATCGTAGTGTAACCGTACTACAATCGTCCTGATTCGTGTCGCTCCGTATTAAACCGTGTCCAACCGTAACAGTCCGTATCACTCCTGGAACTCTGACCTACATTTTGGCTGTAGATCCGTCGAACTCCGTACTCACACCGTTGTGTATCCGTATTGGAACCGTAGCGGACTACGGAATTTGTCATTTCCGTAGTCATCCGTGAGCGATTAGATCGTAGCTCTTCCGTGGCGGTCTTCCGTGAATATGTGACCGGGGCTTTAAATTAATTCAATTTTTGAGTCATATTTATCTTGTCCTCAGCAAATGCTCTCAGTTTAGGCTAGTCTAAAATTTTGTCATTTGGTAAATTGAGTTAACCCTTTCCCAAAGTTAACAATCCCTGGTTCTCAAGATGCTGAGAAAGAAGGCTTTTGAAAACTCTATATGAAAAGGAGAAAATGCTGGTAACCAGCATATTCTCCATTTTCCACAGTGTTTCCTACCCTTGAATAGACAAAAATCATCATCTGCATTACATTTGATTATTTTTCTGCAAATGCTTTCAATTTAGTCTAGACCAAAATATTGTTGTTTGGTAAAGAGTTAAAACACTGGTTTGTGTGGCAAAGGGGTAACCACATGAAAAACAACTATCTCACCAAAGGATCTGCCTTCTACATGCCAAATTGGATTGTTCATCATTATCCACAGACCCAAAATCAACTTGACAGCTCATGGGAATTTAATTAATTCCGTAAAGCTCAAAACAATTTTTTTTGAAACAAGTGATTGTCGTTTTCCAGTGAAATTTTAAGCTGCTTTCCTGTATTAGACTGTTACAGTGAAAACCTAGGACACAGCTATCTGTCAACCAACAGGTTCATTTACAGCTAATCAACTGTACTCTTGCAGAGATACATGTACATATGCCATCTTTTAACTCATTACCAAACGGCAAAATTTTAGATTTGTCCAAATTGAAAGCATTTGCAGATGACAAAATAAAAGTGACTGAAAATTTGAATTTTGTTCTATGAAGGGTAGAAAACATTGTGGGCAAAGGAGAAAATGCTGGTTACCTGCATTTTCCCCATTGTCCACAATGTTTTCTAAAGGTTTCTTTCTCAGGGTTGTCACAAGAAGGGATTGTGTTGTAAGGAATTAACCTTTAAAATGATAGGCATGATTTATGTTCTTTTGCAGACAATATGAACC
This sequence comes from Tridacna crocea, assembly GCA_943736015.1. Lineage (NCBI taxonomy): Eukaryota > Metazoa > Mollusca > Bivalvia > Cardiida > Cardiidae > Tridacna > Tridacna crocea. Next base: position 47,993,808 of record OX031064.1, read on the forward strand.
AAAATCAGACTGCACAGAATATGAAGTCTGATCCAAGCTCTAACCTGTCAGTAAGGGAGAGATTTCTTGATGCAAAAGCCAACAAGAGGGCCAAGATGGCCCTGGATCGCTCACCTGAGTTTTTGAGAGGATTGTAGCCAATTTTTCAAAATCTTAATCAGCCATTTCAGAGAAGAATTTCTAAGAATTACTTCATGTCAGTATGGTGTAAATAGCCCCCAGCTATCACAGCCATGTCTCTTGATGGATCAAAATTTCTCAAGCAATTTTTGAAAGGGTCAGCCAAGAAACATTTCTGTGAAATTATTTCAAAATCTGATCAGTCGTTTCAGAGAAAAAGACTTTTACAGAATTTCTTCATGGCCAAATAGTGCAAGTAGCCCCCATTCACCAGAGCCATGTTTCTTGATAAATCAGCATTTTGCAAACAATTTTTGAAAAAGGTTACCATCGGATCATTTCTGTGAAATTGTTTCAAAATCTAATCAGCCGTTTCAGAGAAGAAGAATTTTTAAGAATTTCTTCATGGCCATAAATTATAGTGCAAGTAGCCAGAGCCATGTTCCGTAATGGCTAAAAATTTAGCAAACAGTTTTTGAAAAGGGACATTTCTGTGAAATTATTTCAAAATCTGACCAGCAGTTTTTGAGAAGAAGAATTTTTTAGGAAAAAAAAATCTTCATTGTTGTATCAAAATTTCACATACGTGTTTGAAAAGGGTCACCCAAGGAACATCTCTGTGAAATAATTTCAAAATCTGACCAGCGGTTTCAGAGGAGAAGATTTTTAAAAAATTTCCTAGAAAATTCCATTTGGTTGTCATGGCAACCAGAGTTTTTGATGGAATCAAATTCTGTGAACAGTATTTAAAGAGGACCTCCCAAGGAACATTCAAGTCAAGTTTGGTCCAAACTGGCCCAGCGGTTTAGGAGGAGTTGATGTTTTAAGAATTGTTGAAGACGCATGACACACTGACGCACCATGCATGACACCCAGTGATCCTAAAAGCCCCCTTTGAGCATGTTGTGCTCTGGTGAGCTAAAAACTAAATTTTAATACGGTCCTGAAGAAAGTCCTTCAATAAATAACCAAGCATCCAAAGACAGGTATACTCAAAGAGTACAAGACTGGTACTTGCTGTGTTAAAGTTCATTTCCACATCCTTGCCAATGCCTTCTAAGGAACCTAAAAGCTTGCTTAACAGTTTTCCATACAACCCTCAGAATGAGGACTTTTGTAAACACTGTAGGTGCTGGTAACCAGCATTTACTCCTTTAACCACAATGTTTTCTACCATGTCCAAATCAACTATTAATTTTTGAGTCACATTTACTGTTTTTGTCAGCAAATATTTACAACTTGTACTAGTCTAGAGTCTTGCTGTCTGGCAAAGAGTAAAGATACATGTATTTTGCTTGTTTTATAGGGGAGGACACTAAAGACACGATTTGTTACTATTGGCAAGATGTATCAATTTAACTCTTTACCACAATTGAAAGCATTTGAAGACGACAAAATAAAGGTGACCAAAAAATTAAAATTTTGTTTGGGAAGGGTAGAAAACATTGTGGGTAAAGGAGAAATGCTGGTTACCAGCATTTTCTCCTTTTCCCACAATGTTTTCAAAAGGCTTCTTTCTCAGGGTTGTTTAAAGTCAGGATTGTATGGTAAAGACTTAATCTGTTGTAAATAGGTGTATCAGTATTGTCAGATGTGCATCAAAATCCAACTCTTAGTTTAGTCACCCCTCACAATGTACGTCAGTGTGACGTCACAGGTAGTGATATCGGACCCTTGTTATAAAGCCAATGTGCGTGTTTGGTAAGACTTGAATTTTTTGTTATCGTTCCTTTAACTCTTTACCACACGAGAAAATTTTAGACTGGTCCAAATTGAAAGCATTTGCAGACGACAAAATAAAGGTGACTGAAAAATTGAAATTTGTTCTGGGAAGAGTAGAAAACACTGTTGGAAAAGGAGAAAATGCTGGTTACCAGCATTTTCTCCTTTTCCCACAGTGTTTTCAAAAGGCTTCTTTCTCAGGGGCGTCAAAAGTAGGGATTGTGTGGTAATGAGTTAAATGATCTAAAAAAGTCTTTAGACCTCCATAGCGTACAATGCTTAGGGACTTTGTTTTTTGTCAAAGCTTTTGTTAACTACTTATAATAATGGAATAGACTTCAACCAAGTATTAAAACCCAATCACTTTTTGATATCTAGTCAAAGTGTTTGTGCATATAGACATGTACTTCCAGTCTAAAACATCAGAATATTAAATGTATTCATCTAATGTCTTTGATAAATACATGATATGTCTTTGTAGTCTGTTTGTATCCACCCAAGCAAGCCTCATTCTATCTTCATATCGTACTTACTTTTCAATATGGTGGACATAAGTTATGAAAATGCCCAGGTCCGATATCACTTTCTGTGACGTAGGTTGTTACCCTTGTAAGTTTAAACATATTTATTTTTACATTGCTTGAGAAATAAGTTCTCATAACTTATACTACTCTCGATTCTGCTTCCTGGGAACTTTAACAAGTACTTCCGCTTAACCCCCTCCCAAACAATCCCTGGTTTTCAGGACCCTGAGAGAGACGCCTTCTAAAAACATTGTAGGAAAAGGAGAAAATGCTGGTTACCAGCATTTTCTCCTTTTTCCTACATTGTTTTCTTCTCTTCCCAAAATCGAATTTCAATTTTTGAGTCACATGAATTTTGTCGCCTGCAAATGCTTCCAATTTGGACTAGATTAAAATAATGTCATCCGGTAAAGATTTAATACGTGGGCAAATGAAAAAACAACATCCGCTCACGGGTATCGATTCGGGATCTACCTTATGGTTATAAAGCCATTAGATTGTTCTATTTAAGAATTTTCAAATTATTTAGGGATCACAGATGACATTCTTTTGCATTCTGGCAAAGCACAATGACCAACTCAACAAGTGCAGTCCAACAGTTGTTACTGATTAACCCTTTACCAAACAATCGCTGGTTTTTACGACCCTGATTATCAGGAATTTCTCCTTTTCCCGTATGTTTTCTACCCTACTGGAAACAAATTTCAATTTTTGAGTTATGTTTAATTTGGCATCAGCAAGTGCTTTCAATTTGGACCTGCCTAAAATTGTGGCTTTGGTAAAGAGTTAATCCTGTACTAAACAATTCATTGTTTTAACAACCCTAAAGAAGAAACCTTTCATGAAATATATTGCTGGAAAAGTAGAAAATGCTGGTAACTAGTATTTTCTCCTTTCTCATAATCTGTTCTAACCTTTCAAGGACAAATCTGTGATTTGAGCCTTACTTAATTTCTCGCCTGCTAAAGATTTTTTAATTTGGATAGGTCGATAAAGTTGTTGTAGGTAAAGAATTAATTGCGATGTTCTAAATATTTCTTGAAACAGACATGGCATGGTTCCTGCCATCCTATGCACTGTTCAAAATGATGGAAATACCCCTAAGCCATATAACCTTCTTACACACAATTCTGACTTTTAACAACCCTGATAGGGAAAGTTTTTCCAAACATTATGGGGGAAAAAAATGGGTAACTATGTTTTCTACTCTTCCAATAACAGATTTTAATTTTTTTTTGTCACCTTTTTTTGTTGTTGTTGTTGTTGTCTGAAAATGCTTTATATTTGGACAAGTCCAAAATTTTGTTGTTTGAGTTTGAATGGGATAAAATATTTTTTTTTAAAAGAAAATAATACCTCCTTTTCCAACAATGTTTTTTAATCTTTAACCCTTTACCAAATGACAAAATTTAGACTGGTCCGAATTGAAAGCGTTTGCAGATCACAAAATGAATGTGACTAAAGAATTAAGATTTGATTTAGAAAGGGAAGAAAACATTGTGGGAAAAGGTGAAAATGCTGGTTACCAGCATTTTCTCCTTTTCCAACTATGTTTTCAAAAGGCTTCTTTCACACTGGGTCGTAAAAATTAGGGACTGTTTGGTAATGGGTGAAAGTGAATATGAGCCCTATTTAACAGACTGCCTACAAATCCTTATAACCCTTTCCCAAACAAGCCCTGGTTTTTACATGTCTGCAGTAAAAATCTTTTGTAAACACTGTAGGAAAAGGAGAAATGGTTCGTAGCGAGCAATTTCTCCTTTTCCCACAGTGTTTTCTACCCTTTTTGAGAACTTTGTGCCATTTTTTTTTTCAAATCTAAACTTGTCGTCTGCAAACTCTTTTGGTTTGGAAGAGTCCAAAATTTGTCGTTTGGGAAAGGGTTTACATGGACAGGTCTAAAATTTTGTCTGGTAAAGAGTTTTGGAGGATTAGGTACATGTATTAGCAAACCTTGCTTAACCCTTTCCCAAACGACAAATTTTAGACTCTTCCAAACTGAAAGAGTTTGCAGACGACAATTTTAACTTTCATAACAATGGCAGAAAATTATCTGAACGGGCAGAAAACACTGTGGGAAAAGGAGAAATTGCTCGTTACGAGCAATTTGTCCTTTTCCCACATTGTTTGCAAAAGACTTGTACTGCAGACGCGTAAAAACAAGGGCTTGTTTGGGAAAAGGTTAACTCATTACCAGACCACAGACATTCAGACTGGTCCAAATTGAAAAAAATTGCTGATGACAAAATAAAATTTGCTCAGATACTGGGATTTATTAGAAATAAGACAGAAAAAATTTTGTTGGAAAAGAAGAACATGTTGGTTATCCACATTTTCTCCTTTTCCCACAATTTTTGCAAAAAGCCCTTTTTTTCCAAGGATCATTAAAAGTTAGTGATTATCTGGTAAAGTTTACCTCTTTAATTTAAACACAAAATCTTGACCTTTAATGACCCTGAGAAAGAAAGAAAGCCGGCTTGAAAACATTGTGGGAAAAGGAGAAAATGATGGTAACCAGCATTTTGTCCCTTACCCACAATGTTTCCTACCCTTTTCAAATCAAATTTCAATTTTTAATTCACATTTATCATGTCCTCTGCAAATGTTTTCAATCTGGAGTCTTCAAAAATTTTGTCGTTTGGTAAAGAGTTAAGAAAGTTGCTATTGAAAATCATATAATAAAACTGTCTAAAAGAAAGATAACATCAAAAACATTTTCCAATTCAATTCACAATTTCTTTTTGGATTTTTTGGATTTCTTTTAGTCTTTTGACCTTTCATCTGTACTTTAACATTTCTTGTCCTGGTGATCACTTCGTCAAAGGCTTAGCCCTTTATCATACAGTCCTGACTTTTAACAACCCTAAGAAAGAGGCCTTTTTGAAAAAATTGAGGGAAAAGGAGAAAATGCTGGTAACCAGCATTTTCTCCTTTTCCCACAATGTTTTCTACAGTATCAAGGACAAAGTTCCATGTTTGAGCCACAATGAATTTTTCGTCTGCAAATACTTTTAATTTGGACAAGTCTAAAGATTTGGTGTTTGGCACAGAGTTAACTCTTTAGCAGATGACAAAATTTTAGACTTGTCCAAATTGAAAACACTTGAAGATAAACATAACTCTAAAATTGAAATTTCTTTCCAGCAGGGTAGAAAACATTGTAGGAAAAGGAGAAAATGCTGGTTGCCAGCATTTTCCCCTTTTCCTACAATGTTTTCTAAAAGGCTTTCTCAGGGTCATTAACTCATTACCAGACGACAATATTTTAGACTTGTCCAAATTGAAAGCATTTAAAAATAAAAGTGACTGAAAATTTGAAATTTGTTTTGTGAAGGGTAGAAAACATTGTGGGAAATGGAGAAAATGCTGGTTACCAGCATTTTCTCCTTTTCCCACAATGTTTTCTAAAGGCTTCTTTCTCAGGGGCGTCAAAAGTAGGGATTGTGTGGTAATGGGTTAAAAGTTGGGATAGTGTGGTAAAGGGTTTAACATCCGCAAGAACATTTCTTAGAACACTTTGCCTAAATTAATTAAACAAAAAACTTTAAGATCTGACAACACATTAACACCTACACAGAAACCTTGAAATTCAAAATCTGCAAAACCATCTAAGGTTTCAGTGCAGTAGGCGTCTATTCTGAGGAAATATTTATCATTTGTCAATACTGCTTGCATTACATGAATCTATCAGAGAGAAAAATTTATATTCCTAATCCCAAGCCATTTTCCAAATAGTGGCATTAGCCCCTTAGTGTGCCTTTCGTTTCTAAAGTTGTTTTGGTGAACGATGTAGATCAAAGATCAGACTGCAAAAATCTGTGCAAAAAGGGTAGTCTGAATTTGAATCTACACTATTCATCTATGCTGACATAATTTTGCAAGACAAAGTCTTATAATGGTGATTTTCGGCCAAGTTTTCTGTTCTTCAACTTCCCAGTTTATTCGTCAAACAGTACAAGGATTAAATGTTTTCCAATCTTAGCAAGGAGATTGGTAAAATACATAAAGTGAACATTTTTCTGTTAGCAGAAAAAGTTTGTAAACCTCATACAAGAAAGTCCAGAGTTTTATAGATCTTGGCAAACAGTACTAGAATTAAACTCTTTACCACACAATCCTGACTTTTAATGATCCTGAGATAGAGGCCTTTTGAAAACATTGTGGGAAAAGGAGAAAATGCTGTTAACCAGCATTTTCTCCTTTTCCCACAAAGTTTTCTAGCTTTCCTGATACAAAAAACATCATTTGTGTCATATTTTAAATGTTGTATGCAAAAAGCTTCAACTTGGACCTGTCTAAAATGTTGTTAAGTAATAAAAAGTTTGGACACTGGTGAACATATCTGAAACTGGAACTCAAATAAGTAAAAGCCTTGCAACTTAACTCTTTAACAAATGACAAAATTTTAGACTGGTCCAAATTGAAGGCATTTGCAGACGACAATTTGGACAAGACTCAAAAATTAAAATTTGTTTTGGGTAGGGTAGAAAATATTGTAGGAAAAGGAAGAATGCTGGTTTCCAGCATTTTCTCCTTTTCCTACAATGTTTTTAAAAGGCTTCTTTCTCAGGGTTGTTAAAAGTCAGGATTGTGTGGTAACGAGTTAACTCTTTACCAAATGAAAAATTTTAGACTGGTCCAAATTGAAAGCATTTGCAGATGACAAAATAAGTGACTGAAAATTTGAAATTTATATCGAAGAGGAAAGAAAAAATGTGGGAAAAGGAGAAAATACTGGTTACCAGCATTTTCTTCTTTTCCCACAATGTTTTCAAAAGGCTTCTTTCTCAGGGTCATCAAAATTCTGGATTGTGTGGTAAAGGGTTAAATTTAGATGAGTAAAAATGGGGATAAATAAAAATTTCAAATAAATTGAACATAGATTACTCTTTTCTATGGAAGCCAGCCCCTTTTTGAAAACTGTTGACTACTGCAAGAGAAAAAATTGTCTGTAATAAGCATTTTCTTTTTTTTTCCCAATGATTCCTTTTACAGATTGATTAACCCACTAATCACAATCCGAAATTTTATCACACAGAACAGGAAGCCTTTCCAAAACATGGAATAGGAGAAAATGTTGGTTATCTTTTTTTTTAACAATTTCATCTTTTCCCCAAATGTTTTCTACCCTATCAAACAAAAAATCTGTTATTTGTGCCACACATTTCAGATGTCATCTCCAAACTGAGTTCAATTTGGACAAGTCTACATTTTTGGTGTGTAGTAAGGTGTCGACTCATTACCACACAATCCCTACTTTTGATGCCCCTGAGAAAGAAGCCTTTGGAAAACATTGTGGGAAAAAGGAGAAAATGCTGGTAACCAGCATTTTCTCCTTTTCCCTAGATGTTTTCTCCCCTTTTCAATACAATTTTGAATAATCACTTTTATTTTGACATCTGCAAATGCTTTCAATCTGGACCGGTCCAAAATTTTGTTCTTTGGTAAAGAATTAACTCATTACCAAACGACAAAATTTTAGGTTTGTCCAAATCTAAACCATTTTTCAGATGACAAAATAAAATTGACTGAAAATTTGGAACTTTTGGAATTGTTTTGTGAAGGGTAGAAAGCATTGTTGGAAAAGGAGAAAATGCTGGTTACCAGCATTGCTGGTTACCAGCATTTTCTCCTTTTCCCATAATATTTTCTAAAGGCTTCTTTCTCAGGGTCATCAAAAGTAGGGATTGTGTGGTAACAGGTTAACTTAAGGCCACTTCCATACTTTACAAAGGTTATTTCAAAGTTACAGACAGCAAATCATTATTGAAGCTGTTTGGTAAATCCATTACTTAGTTCAAATGGGACTTGTTATACTCTGTAGAAGATAGCTACTGGAATATTTGCCAAAGAAGTACAAATATTGTTGGCTCCAATCAACAGATGCTGACAAAGTGCTCTCCCCTGTTAGCACAAAATTGTACCATTGTTTACAGCCATTAACCTTTCACCACACAATGATGACTTTTAACAGCCCTGGGAAAGAGGCCTTTTGAAAACTTTGTGGGAAAAGGAGAAATGCTGGTAACAAATATTTCCTCTTTTCCCACAAAGTTCTCTCCTCTATCAAAGAAAAAAATTGCATCTTTTGGGCAACTATGAAATTATCGCCTGGAAATGCTTTCAATTTGGATAGGCCTAAAATTCTGCCATGTGGTAAAAGGTTGACCAGACTGATTTCAAAGTCCACTCTTTCAAGCATAAAGAAATAAACAGTGATAATAAACCTTCTTCATGGCACTGATTTTATACATGTACAGTATCAATTCCACAAACCCAATGTAAATGAAACATGATGATAATAATCTTTAACACCCCAAAGGTAAAAGCTTTTGAAAACATTGTGGGAAAAGGAGAAAATGCTGGTAACCAGCATTTTCTCCTTTTCCCACAATGATTTCTACCTTGTTGGAAACGTATATCATTTTTTTAGTTACATTTATTTTGTAGTTTGCAGGTGAAAAGATTTTGCCATTTGGTAAAGGGCTAAAGACCCTTCTGACCCACTCAGTCCTGAGTTGAAACATACCTGAAGGAGGCTTTTGAAATCATTGTGAAAAAAGAACAAAATGCTGGTTATGCTCCTTTTCCCAAAATGTTTTCTACCTGATTATAGACAAGTTGTATCATTTGAGCCACATCTAAATTGTGTTGTCTGAAAATGCTTTCAATTTGGGCAAGTCCACATTTCTGTGTTGTTAACCAGCATGTTTTGTATATTGAATAATACAGTGTAGATCAGTTTAATCTTTACCAGATGACAAAACTTTATACCTGTTCAAATTAAAAGCATTTGTGAAGGACAAAATAAATGTAACTCAAAAATTGAAATTTGTTTTTAGGCATGGGTGAAAACATTGTGGGAATAGGAGAAAATGCTGGTTACCAGCATTTTCTCCATTTCCCACAATGTTTTCAAAAAACTTTTCTGCTTCAAAGGCATAAAAAGCAGTCTGACCTTGGCCTTAAGCTCCCCCTTTACCAGACCATTGTCTACATACATGCTTTTACCCTAAGACTTCAAAAATCTAATATAAAACAGGCTTTTTTGAAGACATAGTTACTATTAAATACTATGCATGTTGGGTTTTTTTCCTCAAAAATATGAGACCACAGGACAAAAGGACAAACTCCTAAGGGTTCAAAAAATCCACTTATCCCCTTGTCGTAACTAGTCTTAATGTAGGACAAGCGCAAAATGGCAGGAGGCTAAGTAAGAACTTTGAAATGTTTTTGATGCTCTCCTTGTAACAAGCAAACACTCCTTTTTCACCATGTTTTAAACGCCATCCACTGCCATATATAGAACATCTGGATTACTCTAGAAGATGTAGTACTTACCTTGCATACACTCTAAAGCTTAACTCTTTACCACACGAGAAAATTTTAGGCTGGTCCAAATTGAAAGTATTGCAGTTGTCAAGATAAAAGTGACTGAACAATTGAAGTTTGGGTTGAGAAGGGTAGAAAACATTGTGGGAAAAGGAGAAAATGCTGGTTACCAGCATTTTCTCCTTTTCCCACAATGTTTTCAAAAGGCTTCTTACTTAGGGGTCGTTAAAAGTCGGGATTATGTGGTAAAGGGTTAAGACAACAGTTACACCAACAATGAAGCACTTGACAACAATCACATCAATACTTGAGCCATGCTCTGTGAAAAGGGGACTATCATTGTAAAAAGTACTGACCTTGGTCAGCCTAAGCAGTCAGCGCAGCCTGACCTGGGCCAAAACCTTTTGCTCTTGGTCAATTTTCTGCATGTCAAAGGACCATTGTGCTTAATGACTCAGTGGGTTGTAAATACAAAATGGAATTTAGGGATATGTAATGATGTGATGACTTCCTTGATATCATGCATCACAGAGATAAATTAACCCATTACCACACAATCCCTACTTTTGACGCCCCTGAGAAAGAAGCCTTTTAAAAACACTGTGGGAAAAGGAGAAAATGCTGGTAACCAGCATTTTCTCCTTTTCCCACAGTGTTTTCTACCTTTCCCAGAACAAATTTCAATTTTTCAGTCACCTTTATTTTGTCATCTGCAAATGCTTTCAATTTGGGCCAGTCTAAAATTTTCTCGTGTGGTAGAGTTAACTCTTTACCAGACGACAAAATTTCATCATTTTTCAAATGGAAAGCATTTGCAGACCACAATTTCAATGAGGCTCAAATGGTGCCATTTTTCTTTGATAGGAATGAGAACATTGTGGGAAAAGGAGAAAATGCTGGTAACCAGCATTTTCTCCTTTTCACACAATATTTTCAAAAAGATTCTTTTCCATGGTCGTAAAGTCAGGAGTTTTTGGTAAAGATTTAAGCCCCTCTTTGCCGGACCACTGCTTTATAACTTTTATTTCTTAAAGCAAAGGGACTTTAGGGCTTATCGATGACATGATATGGAGTAGTTTGTTAATGTTTTCATAAACCCTTTACCAAACAATCCCTATTTTTACCACCCCTAAGACAGAAGCTTTTTAAAAACTTTGTGGGAAAAGGAGAACCAGCATTTTTTTTTCCTTTTCCTACAATATTTTCTACCCTGCTGGAAACAAATTTCAATTTTTGAGTTATGTTTATTTTGTCTTCTGCAAGTGCTTTAAATCTGGACCAGTCTAAAATTTTGTCGTTTGGTAAAGGGTTAACTTATTACAATACAGAATTTGACTTTTCATATCCCTACAGCAGACTGCTGTTAAAAACAGAGAGGGCAAAAAGAGAATCTGTATGCTGCAAGAAAACTTTGTATTCTTCTTGCCACAATGTTTCCCACATAATTCAAGACAACCTTTTGTCCTTTCCTCCAAATTTTCTTCTTGCAAAAAATACCCCCTTTTAATGACAGGCCTAAAAAAAATTCATTGCATACAGCAATGTATGATAAGCCAAGTGTAAAATTTTCATCAAAACTCAACAGGGAAGATAATTTCACTTACCTTTATCTAGTTTTGGTGGTGGCCTGTACTTGACACCTGTCTGGCTCCAAAATACCGGAATTGAACCTCGTACTTGTACGAAAGACACCCTGTGATGGCTGAACTCTATAATCTGCAAAAGGCACCATTTCAACTGATAGAATCTACTCACTAAACTGGACAATGAAACTACTACTTGAAATATAACAAGATATCAAAGAAATTTTTCAGTCATACCCAAGACATCTTTTAACCCTTTACCAAACTACAAAATTTTGGACCAGACCAAATTAAAAGCATTTGCAGATGAGACAAATTGATGTGAATCAGAAATTGAAATTTGATTTGGAAAAGGGTAGAAAACAATTGTTACCAGCATTTTCTCCTTTTCCCACAATGTTTTCAAAAGCTTTCTTTCTCTGGGTATGGATTGTATGGTAAAGAGTTAACCCTTTACCGTACTATTTTGAGTTTTAATAATCACGAAAGGCTTCTGATTACATTTTTGGAAAAGGAGAAATGCTGGTAACCAGCATTTTGTCCTTTTCCTACAAGGTTTTCTATCCTTTCAATGACAGAAATCTTCATTTTAGCTCATTTAGCTGCATTTATTTAGTCTTCTGCATTCTTTTTTTAATTTAGTCCAGTCAAAATTTTATTGTTTGGTAAATAAATAACCGCTCCATTACTGCTTTTTTATATAAAGCTATAAATCAAGGTATACAACTTGTACTTTAAAAGTTTGGATATTCATGAATTGTATCCCATGAAAACCTCTCACCATCCGCAACTGTCTTTAGTACTGTGCTTAATGCCATTATCAACATTACTTCTGTTATATTGCTGCAAAAAGTGCACAATCTTATTTCATGCTTTCTGGTAGGTTATCAAGAAATACCAGTGAAATATTTTTTGATATTTCATGGTTGCAACCAGTGAAAATATGCATGTTTATATTCTAGTTACCTAGGTAAAATGCATGAGACTCACAACCAGATGGAAATATGACGTCATCTACCTTACGTTTCTCGCATTTGACACATTGTAATGCATTGCTATGTGGAGGGGGTACATGACATGGAATGACTGAAAAGAACTGTACTGGATTTTGATAAAGTTCCTCCCTGAAAGGGATGTCTGCTTAGCCATTTTCTCCATTGCTAATTTATAGTGTGTATATATTATTACTCCCCCAAAAATGCGGGGAGTAATACGTCATAGCAAACAGGTCAAATCTTTGAAGAATATGACATGCATAGAAAGAGTCAATTTCTGAACCACATTTACTTTGTCCTCTGCAAATACTTTAAGTTTTGACAAGTCTAAAATTTTGTCATGTGGTAAAAAGTTAAGACAGCAAATCAAGTGTTGCTCAGCTGAGATTTTGTCTGTGAAAGGTAGAAAAAAAATTTAGGAAAAGGAGAAAATGCTGGTTACCAGCAATTTCTCCTTTTCCCACAATGTTTTATAACTCTTGATTGCTTGGCAACGGGCTAAAACACAATTTAATATCATTAATGACCCTACTGGAGAAGGCTTTTGAAAACATTATGGGAAGGGAGAAAATACTGGTGACCAGTATTTTCTCCTTTTCTCAAGCAGTTTTCTTCCTTTTCACAAACATATCCCGTAAATTCATCAACTGTACATGCATTCAATACAGGTGATTGTAAAGTTTTGTGGTTTGGTAAAGTGTTAAATGGTTATGCAAAAACAGTGTTGATCAAGAGGGATTCACATTCTGATCTTGAATCTACATCGACTGATATTTTTAGAAATATTCTGACCAAACAGCTATGAACAGCTATGAAATTGCAAAATCTAGATTTTAAATAGAAACTGAAACTGAATGTTCTAAGGCCTTTTCAACTCTGGTCCAAACAACATTTTCTACTCTACCAAACTGTAAGCATTTTCATACAACAGAGTGTAGCTCAAATGATGATTTCTGCCTTTGAAAGAGTGGGAAGCATTGTGCAAAAAGTAGAAAAGACCGGTAACTGACAATTTCTCCTTTTCTGATTATGTTTTTAAAAGCCATCTTCTCTAGGTCATTATCAATCAGATATGATTAGGATAGGATTAATATCCAGTTTACCTGTTCAGTTTCCACATAATTTGAGCAAGCTCCAGTCTCATCCAATCCTCTCCTTTTTGATCTTGTACCTGCAAAAAAATGCAACAGAATTTTGAAAAGTCAAAAAAAAAAAGACTTAACACTTTACCCCACAATTTCCCGACTTTAACTCATTACCAAACGACAAAATTTTAACTTTGTCCAAATCGAAAGCAATTGCAGATGACAAAATAAAAGTGACTGAAAATTGGAAATCTTTTTTGGGAAGGGCAAAAAACATTGTGGAAAAAGGAGAAAATGCTGGTTACCAGCATTTTCTCCTTTTCCCACAATGTTTTCTAAAGGCTTCTTTCTCTGGGGCATCAAAAGTAGAGTAAGAAGCCTTGCTTCATCCCGGTTTAAATACAATACCTAACAACTGTGTTTAAGAGAATTCTCTTTAGCTCAGTGGTTATGGAGTTGGCCCTTTGTCCTGGTGTCCTAGGTTTGAATCCTACCCGGTCCCTGCATTTCTGCAATGCATTTGTTCATTTGTTTTTTTTTCATTACAGATTTTCTTTGTACGACATTATGCAAAACATGTCATCATAAACTTATGCATCCATAATTTTTTTTTTTTTACCCGACCTACTGCATTATGAGGCAGCCTGGTCCTTTCACATGCAGAAAATTGACCAATAATTAAAACTTAGACTCTTTACCAAACAACAATATTTTAGGGCTTGTCCAAATTGAAAACATCTGCAGAGGATGAAATTAAAGTGACTGAAAATTTGAAATATGTTTTGTGAAAGGTAGAAAACATGGTTACCAGCATTTTCTCCTTTTCCCACAATGTTTTCTCAAGGCTTCTATCTCAGGGTCTTCAAAAGTAGAGACTGTGTGGTAATGGGTTAAAAATTTTTAGACTTGTCTAATTTAAAAGCATTTGCAAACAATAAGTGGAATGTGGCTCAAATGGTGGGAATTGTCTTTGTGGGGATAGAAAACATTGTGCCAAAGGAAGAAAATGCTAAATTCAAAGATTTTCTGCACCCACAAGGTTTCCATAGTCCTTTTCAATTAACCATTTACCATACGATCCCTACTTTTGACAACCCTGAAAAAGAAGCCTTTAGAAAACACTGTGGGAAAAGGAGAAAATGCTGGTCTCCTTTTCCCACAATGTTTTCTACCCTTCACAAAACAAAGTTCAAAATTTTCAGTCACTTTTGTTTGCAAATGCTTTTGATTTGGACAAGCAAAATAATTTGTCATTTGGTAATGAGCTAAGGTCTTTAAAGCTTGGGATTGTGAGGTAAAAAGTTGACCCTTTACCAACAATCCATAAGTCTAACAAAGGAAGGCTTTTGAAAACGTGGTGGGAAAAGGAGAAAATCTGGTAACCAGCATTTTCTCCTTTTTCTCACACCGTTTTCTACCCTATCAAAGACAAACTGGACCATTTTTTCGACCCTATCTCAGACAAATCTGACCAAGTGGTGCTTTAACCCGTTACTTCATAGATACTCATTTCTACGCATTACTTGTAGGAGCCTTTGGAAAATATTGTGGCATAAGGTGAAATTGCTTGTGACGAGCAATTTCACCTTATGCCACAATGTTTTCTATACTATCAAAAGGTGTCATATACACATAAGAAACGGCTTCATCCTTGCTGTTATTTAGGGTCAATTAGAAATACCATAGAAATGCCTTATGGGGTAAAGGGTTAAAACTACTTTGAATTTGGACTAGCCTTAAATTTTGTCATTTGGCAGAGAAAAGTAACTATTTACAACCCAATACCTGCTCTATGCCTACTGCGCCTAGAGATAAGTATAAAATTGTATGTGATGGGATCTTTGGTCATGGTAGTACTCTTAGGTGGCATCATTGGACTGAGATCTAGGGAGCTCTCGGTAAAATCTAAACGACAGCGCTGAATATCAACTGATCCCTGCATCACAGGCAAAATCCAGTGGCTTGCCAGCTCAGTCTGAAAGTACAATGTAACAAACTATCAGAAATACTTGAAAAACAAGACAACAATGAGGAATTCTAAATAATGCAATTACAATACCTTCAGACACTATCTTTTTATCAAGAAATTTTACTATTGCCTAATAAGAAGTAAGAAATAAGATGACAAAACCAACATTTATTCTACCCTTCATGGTTGGTTGGTTTGTATGTTTCAGAGTTTAACGCCGTTTTAACAGCTTAAGTAATTTCAAGGCACCCAGTGCACAATTCATGTTTCCAGTGCTGAGATAATGTTTTTTCCAAGCCGCTGATCACTTTCAAACATACATCAGAGGGAGAGATAAAAAATTGCCAGAGAGTCTGCCACAATCTGGTATCAACCTTGCAACCACCAGGTGACAAGTCTGATACACTAACCACTGAGCTACCCACCGAGGCGCACACTTCATAGTAAGTATATGTATTACTAGTATGTTTGATGACCCTAGGTTATCAAACTTGTGTCAAGCCAAAGTTTCCATCAACTGATCTAAGGAATATAACCTCTTCTCATGCAATTTTTGTCTGTTTCTTTTTCTAAAACAATGGAAATTATGAAACAAAACGTTCCTCCTGTCCTTTTTCAACCCTTACCAGATGACAAAATTTTAACCTTGTCCAACCTGAAAGCATTTGCAGACCATAATTTTAATGTGGCTCAAATGGTGCAAATTTTCTTTCATAGTGAAAGAAAACATTGTGGAAAAACGAGAAAATGCTGGAAACCAGCATTTTCTCGTTTTTCCATAATGTTTTCGAAAGTCTTCATTCTTGAGGTCATCAAAAGTCAGCACTGTGTGGAGTAGAGTTCAGTTTATCAAACAGTGTCAAAGAAAAAGTTTATCAGTAAAGATACAGTATACTGTTTGAGTTATAACTCAAATAGGAAAAATGAATGAATACAAATTGACTGCACTGTAAGAAAAAGCATACATACTTTCATTTCTGTAAGTTCTTCCACCATAAAGAGATTCCAAAAGAATCGTTCATCACAGACTTGCCACGGTGGTAAAGTTTTGTCGTAAGATTCACAATACTGGCGCTGAACAGAGTTTGTCAAGTCATGTGACTTGCAATAATAAAAACTATTGGTTTCGTTGTACATCTTTATCAGTTCCTGAATGTAGAAAAAAAGTACTGTTTATGGTACATCTGTGAATGTATGATTGATTATATCTTTAACCAATTACCAGACAATTGCAAGTCTAAATCTTTACTAAACTAGAAAATTTTACACTGGTCCAAATTCAAAGGGTATACAGACAACAGATTGAATGTGACTCAAATGATGGAATGTGTCATCTAAAAAGTACAAACAATGTTGGAAAAGGAGAAAATACTGGTTACCAGCATTTTTTCCTTTTCCCATGATGTTTTCAAAAGGCTTTCTCCTAAGGATCATTAAAGTCAGAGTTATCAGGGGTAACCCTTTACCACACAACAAGATTTTAGACCTGTCAGAATTGAAAGCATTTGCTAATGAAGGTTTCAATGTGGCTCATATGACATGACTTTTCTTTGAAAGGGTAGAAAACATTGTGGGAAAAGGAGAAAATCCTGGTAACCAGCATTTTCTCCTTTTCCCACAATGTTTTCAAAACCTTCTATTTCAGGGTAGTTAAAAATCGTCATTGTGTGGCAACTGGTTAAAAAAATGCTGAGAAAGAAGCCCTTTTAACAATATGAGCAAAGGAGTAAATAATTGAAACCAGAATTTTCTCTTTTTCTCCACAATGTTATCTGCATTTTATAAGCAAACAGAATCATTGCAATCTGCTTCCTGAAGATGCTTTCGAAATTAAGAAATGAAAACTTGTATCATTCGGTGTAATCAATTAACCCTTTACCAAAAGAGAAAAAATACTAGATTTGTTAATATCCTAAGGATAAGACAAATAATAGGTGGCTAAAATGACATAATCTATCATTGATAAAGCTGAAAACTTTGTAGGAATAAGATAAAATGCTTTCAAATGCTTATATCTTTTATTTACAGTCAGGATAGTATAGTAAGGGATCTAAAGAGCTCAGTTCATTTTCACAGAAAGCAAATCTGTTCCAGACTAAGTTGAAACATTCTTGTGAAATATAAATACTAACATCGACTAGGGCTTGATATACGAATATAACAGAGAATATCGTTAGAAACAATATGAAGTACAAAAAGTCCATGTGTGATTTTTCACTTTTACAAAAGTTGAAAACATTCATCTGTATATAAATCTTTCAATCTTTACCATGCAACATAATTGCAGACCAGTCCAAATTGGAAGCATTTGCAAACAACATAATTAATGAGACTCATAAATTAAAATTTGTGTTGGGAAGGGAAGAAAACATTGTGGGAAAAGGAGCATTTTCTCCTTTTCCAACTATGCTTTCAGAAGGCTTTTTCCTCATGGTCGTGAAAACCAGGGAAAGTTTCATAATTACCTCCAATATTCTCTTTTCAAATTTTTCTTTATCTTTCACCTCCCTCTGCAACAAATAGAAAATAGACACAATATCAGAAATTTTGAAAAAAAGTATCATAACTTCACTTCTCACTTTACCAGGCAAGTAAACTTTAGACTGGTTCATTTTGACAGCATTTCAGACTCCTTTTCCAACATATTCAAAAGCCTTCTACGATAAGGTCGTTAAATTTATTATTGTGTGATACTAGGTCTGTGTTGTTGACTTGAGGCACGAAAAAAAAAATGCAAAGAAGAATACTGGAAATCAAAATAATATGATACAAATTAATGAAAATATCTTTAATAACAGTATCATTTGGATGCTGGTAAATGAAACTAAGCCTTTCAAAAAATTCACTATATGAAGTAGCAAAGAATGTATGATAATGTCTGTAACTCACTACCAAACAACAATATTTTAGGCTTGTCTAAATCTAAAGCCTTTGCAGATGGCAAAATAAAAGTGACTGAAAATCTGAAATTTGTAATTGGAAGGGTAGAAAACATTGTGGGAAAAGGAGAAAATTCTGGTTACCAGCATTTTCTCCTTTTCCCACAATGTTTTCAAAAGCCTTCTTTTCCAAGGTTGATAAAAGTCAGGATTGTGTGGTAAGGAGTTAAATTACTTTTGTATTGCAACTGAGGGAATAGCCGAACCTAAGTTGTTAGAACTTGTGGCCAGACCTATTTGTCTAGTTTTTCTGTGGTTGTACATCATAAATATGTTTATGTACCAACAATGGCAATAAAATATGTTTAAACTAAACTATTGCAACAGAAAAATCTCAAAAAAAAAATAAGGCAAAAATTTTAATATTCTTGCATATTTTCAGATGTAAAATGTTTTAATATTGCGATTATGCATCTGTAATACAGTGTTTTTTCCAGACATCTGTGAATTTGTTTTGCAAGGCAATGACTACATTTTCAGCCCTATGTATGAGAAATATAAAGAAACTTGTGAGTGGTCAAATACTTTGTGTTTTTAACCCTCTACCACATGACAAACTTTTAGACCCGTCAAAATTGAGAGCATTTGCAAACAACACTTTCAATATGGCTAAAATAGCAAAATTTGTTTTTGATAGAGTAGAAAACATTGTGGGAAAAGGAGAAAATGCTGGTTACCAGCATTTTTTCATTTTCCCACAATGTTTTCAAAAGGCTTCTTTCTCAGGGTCGTAAAAACCAGGAATTGTTTGGTAAAGGGTTAAAATCTCCCTGGTTATTCTTTAGAATAAATCACAAAGAGAATTAAGAGAACAAAGTGATTTTTCAGTTGTGATAAATGTCTCTACATAACATATATAGCAAAACTAATCAACCTTCTTTGGTTTAATATTTTCAGCAGCAGACTTGAGTGTATTGAGTGTTTTCTGGAGTGACTTCCCTTGCCCATCATTATTCTGAGTGATTCTTTCTGTCCGTTTGATACCAAAGTGATGTTTTTTGCAGAGCTGTAACAGAGAACACACATGCCTTGTATGACAGATTATGATGCCATTCATACAATAACAATTATCTTTTTCAAAGGTACAAGTTGAAACAAAAGTTATTTTAAAGACAGACGAGAAAGTTGACATATCAGTTTAATTCTTCACCAAACAACAGAATCATAGACTTGTCCAAATTGAAAGCATTTGCAGATGACAAAATAAACGTGACTAAAACTTGAAATTTGACTTTGGAAGAGTAGATAACAGTGGGAAAAGGAGAAAATGCTGGTTACCAGCATTTTCTCCTTTTCCCACAATGTTTTCAGAAGGTTTCGTCCTCTGGGTTGTAAAAACCAGGGCTTGTTTGGTAAAGGGTTAAGCACAAAATTTAACTCTTTAGCACACAATCCCACTTTTAAAGACCCTAAGAGTCCTTTTCGAAACATTGTGGGAAAAGGAGAAAATGCTGGTAACCAGCATTTTCTCCTTTTCCCACAGTATTTTCTACCCTATCAAAGTCAGTAATCACCATATCAACAAGATTTAATTTGTTGTCTGTAGATGCTTTGAATTTGGTCCAGTCCAAAAATTTGTCATTTAGTAATGAGTTAAACCAAAATCAAACCATAACAAAACAATCCCATGTTTCCACAACTCATACAGAAAGGCCTCTTAACCCTTTACCAAGCGACAACATTTTAGACTGGTCCAAATTGAAAGCACTTGCAAAAAACATTGTGGAAAAAGGAGAAAATACTGGTTTCAAGCATTTTCCCCTTTTCCCACAGTATTTTCAAAAGGCTTCTATTTCATGGTCATAAAAACCAGGGATTGTTTGGTAAACAGTGAAAAACCATTTAGGAAAAGGAGGAAAGCTTCTGTCCTATTTCCCACAATCTTTTCTACCCAGTCAAAGAACTTCAGTTAATATGTGCCACTGTGAGATTTGTCATTTTAAAATCCTTTCCATTTGGAAGGGAATAAAATCTGTTGTTTGGGGTTAATAGGAGCTGTAGTTCTGCTATTTCACACGAATTTTGCCAAAACATCTCTAGAGATAGATCTACTGGACAGTGGCAAGATAAGACGGCACAGGTGATGCAATATACATTGAGGTTTAAAAGGTAAGTCTATGGGGGAAAAAAACCAAGTATATATAATTATGTGAAAACAATGTAGCAAAATATAGACAAGAGGACCATGATGGTCCTATAGCTATCACCTGAGTACCAAGCAGTAAAGGTCTAAAATAAAGATAAATACCAAATATTGAGGTTCAAGGACAAATGATAATGAAACAAGAGCAGCAAATAGTCACAATTCGACTTGAGACTTTGAATTTCTGTTCTGAACAAGCAAGAAATACTGAAAAAATTATGATTAAAGTGGAATTACTCAAAATCTGCGCTAGGTAGAGTTATTGTTCTTGTGCACTGTACTTGGTAATATTACAACAAACATGCATACCACATGTGAAGTTGGTCTGACTTGAGATGACAGTTATATTCTGGACAAGCACTTAATGCTGTAAAAATGACAATCAAAGGGAAGTAACTCAAACACAGCACGAGGGAGGTAGAGTTACAATTGTTGTGCACTGCACTTCCTAATATTGCAACAAATAAGCATACCAAATTACAAGTCATTCCTACTTGAGATGAAAATGTTTTGCTGTGGACAACCAAGAAAGGCTATAAAAATAAAGGTCAACGGGTAAACAACTCAAAATTCACGCTCTGAAGAGTTATGTTTCTTGTCCACCGCACTGTGTAATTTTTCAACAATCGAGCATACCAAATTTGAAGATGTTCGGGCTGGAGATGACAAAGTTATATTCCAGATGAGCAGAAAATGCTATAAAAATGATGACCAAAACTGAAATAACTCATAGATTATATGAGGTACAGTTATGGTTCTTTCACACTGCACTTTGTATTATTGCAACAAACACAAATGCCAAGTTTCAAGTCAGTTGGACTGGAGATGACAAAGTCATGCTCCCAATAAAAAACTGTTCTAAAGAACTTTGTAATTCAAGAAATTATCGTCATAATATATATTCTGACAAAGGTTGGTGCTGATTGGTTGATATTTGTAGATGCTAGAGTGTAAACAAAGACAAATATAAATGTTTTCTAGTTCAAGGATAAATAACTCTAGTTGTTTGGGTCAGATTAGACCTATAATCACACTCATCCAAGATTTTATGGTCATATATATTTTGACTTAGTTTGGTGCTGACTGGTTAATAATTGTAGATGCTAGAGTGTAAACAAAGTCAAATATAGCAATTTTTCTAATTCAAGGGCAAATAATTCCAGACTCTCTGGTCCGATTATACCAATAATCAAACTCATACGAAATCTCATGGTCATATATAATTTGACCAAGTTTGGTGCTGATTGATTGAAAATTGTAGATCTATGCTAGAGTGTAAACAAGCAATTTCGTTGAAATGACATCCCCCGCCGAAAAAGACCTTTTTTGATACTAACATATAAGAGGTATTGTGTTTTGCATGTACATGTGGCCTTCTTGTTATTAGTCCATAATGAAATTATACATTAAGCTCCCTTGTTCCATGGCACAGGATTTCATTACATAAAAAAAATATAAAAGAGGTCCATTACAGGATTATACATTAAGTACCCTTTTTGCAGAACTTGGCATTTCATAAAATGAAAACAAACAAAGGAAACATACATAAAAACCCCTTTTCCTTGACATGTCATATATAATGACATGTCATGGAAAGAGGGGGTTTTATGTATATTTCCTTTATTTGTTTTCATTTCAGGATTTCATAGATGTGGTGGGAAAAAAAAATGTATCAACAGACTATGTAATGGAAAAGAAAACATGCATGAAGTTTCATCAATTTTTGTCAAGGACTTTAGAAGAATCCCTCTCACAATATAAGCTGCCACACTGCTGCCATTTCAAGCAGGTAGCTAGAGACTAAAGTATTGAAATTTGTAGCACCTGCCTGGGTAGCTGAATGGATATATGGTATTACTTGTGATCTAAAAGGTTTATGGACAGACAGATACATGGACAGACGAATGCACAATTGACTCATTGGTCACTGGCTTTGATCAACCAATAAAAATATGAAGTTCTATGAAAATAATGTGCAAAAGTTGGAGATACACTGATAAAAAATTAAATTTGACATGAAGTCCCCTTTTTCCATGATACAGTGATAAATTGCAAAACCCTGACAACATGTGCTAGGTTGCATGATCTGTGAAAATCTCGTCCAAATCTGTTCAGATATGTCCAGTAATTAAAGAGATACAGGTGAAAAATTAAATTATAACATGAAGCCCCCTTATTCCATGATGCTGCTACAAATCCCAAAACCTTGACAATATGCCGTAGGTCACATGATCATGAGAAAATTCCATCCAAATCTGCCAAAAAATGTGGGAGGCATTGTGTTAAGTCACATGATAATGTAAAAATTCCACTTAAATCTGCCAAATGTGGGAGGAGTTGCCTTCACAAGAATTAGAATGAAATAAAACATGAAGCCCCCTTTTTTCATGACACAGAACAAACTGCAAAACGTTGAGAATATGTGATAGGTCAGATGATAAGAAACATTCTGTGAAAATTCTATTTATTTCTGTCAAGAAATATGGGACGAGTTGCATTCACATGATAAAAAATGATATAAAACATGAAGCCCCCTTTTTTCATGACGCAGCTACAAATAGTAAAACCTTGAGAATATGCGATAGGTCAAATGATGAGAAACAATCTGTGAAAATTCATTTCAATTCTGTCAAGAAATATAGGACGAGTTGCATTCACAAGAAATATCATGAAATAAAACATGAAGCCCCCTTTTTTCATGAAGCAGCTACAAATCGCAAAATGTTGACAATATGTAATAGGTCACATGACAAAAAATATTCTGTCAAAATTGCATTCAATTCCTTCAAGAAATGTGGAAGGAGTTGCCTTCACATATAACATGAAACCCCCTTTTTCCATGACACCTTATTACAAAAACAAGGGCAAATAAATGTGGTATTGCACGGTCAACGTAGGTAAACTTCTAGTTCAGTTTAAACATATTTATTTTACATCGATTGAGAAACAAGTTCTTACAACTTATACTAATCTCTCTCGATTCTGCTTCCTGGGAATTACACCAGTACTCACGCCGAATGTGTGGGCCTATAAAAAATCCCGAAGTTGACATCCGCTCCCGGGTATCGAACTCAGGACCTTTAGGTTACGAGGCCGACGCTCTACCTCATGACCACGGACACCACTTCTTTTCCTGCATTTCCTAATGGAGGTTGACAGATGTGACAAATTCAATGTAAAAACTTTGTATAGTTTTGAAGAGAAGACTCCAAACATCAAAAGTGTACTTAAGTGTTACTTAAGTGAAACTTAAAATCGCTCTCAGTCGGCCATTTGCATCGAATCAAAAAACAAAAAAAGTGTCTCAGGGGAATGGATCATTGTACATGCGTGTAGTTTCACAAAATTCCATCCAATGGTATTGGAGATATTTGCTGGGACGGACATACAGACAGACGGAAGGACGGACGGACGGACAACGCTAAAACTATATCCCTCCGCCTACGGCGGGGGATAACAAAAAAAAGTGAACAGACGGATGGATGCCAACAGATAGTGAGTGATCACTGTAGCTCACCCTGAGCACATTTCTCTTTCTGTAACAATGTTTTCAGTGGTGCACTTCAAGAAAATATGAATGTTAAAATTTCGAATTATGCAAAAACTTGAAGAAAACAAATAGACTTATGTTTCAACTGTCTCAGACACAAGTTCAATCATCATCATTCTTGCCCTAAAAACCAGTCCTCATTTTTTTACGACCCAGAGATAGAAGCCTTTTGAAAACATGATGGGAAAAGGAGAAAATGCTGGTTACCAGCATTTTCTATTTTTCCCACAATGTTTTCTAGCCTGATGGAAACAAATTTCAATCTTTAATTCATGTTAATTTTGTTGTCTGCAAGTGCTTTCAATTTGGACCAAGTCTAAAATTTTGTCATTCAGTAAAGGGTTAATCAACTGAAAAATTTCACAGTTGGTAATGTTATCCAAACGCTTTACATCTAGATCCAGGTCTAGTGGCTCAGACTCTGACAGAGAAAGCACTACCACTTTGTTGATCTGGTACACATTGTTGTCTCCACAGATCTGTCCTACACATGTCTGTTTACTGATCAGTAGTAACTTCCAGTCAGATTCTGTGAATAGATTATAAATTTGAATTAGATCAAATCATGCAACCAATCTAAAGTATTACTACCATTACTACAGCCATAAAGATTTTGCAAGCATCATGCATTGGGTTTTAGGAAACTGCTCATTATCTCCCGCTAGATGGCATTCTATAAATACTCATCTATCTGATATGGGCATGCTGGGTATAGACTGGTTACCGCTTCTGATACAACTACGTGTAAAGGTAATACACGGTATACAACGGTGGCCAGTTTATGTTGGGTACAGAGCCGAACCACTTTCCTACGCGACAACCGTTACTTTGAATTTAAAACAAAAAAAAAAAAGGTTTACCCAATAAAACGCCACCTCGTGCAATTCACTCAACTATCATCACCAGTTTGGAGAAATCTGTTGCTAAAGCAAGTCTCATTTCTCCTCAAACGTATTGATATGTAAAAGCTATTTTCAACATTGCTACTTTATAGAGCGTAGTATGACAGTGAGCCCGCTTTTGGGGCTAGTAGTGATGCATCATATAAGACAGTCGAATCTTCGAAGAATATGACATGCACAGACAATGGGAAACTGCCTTCTGTTGGTATTTGTCTTCTTTGCATCTCTTGCACTAGATTTTTTTTTATAAAAAAGTATAGTAACAGGCAGTGCTGAACTATGTACTTGATGGATAAAAAGTATTAAACCCTTTACCAGACAATGACGACTTTTGACGACCCTGAGGAAGAAGCCTTTTGAAAACATTGTAGGAAAAGGAGAAAATGCTGGTACCAGCATTTTCTCACAATGTTTTCTACCCTTCCCAAATCAAATTTCACATTTATTTTGTTGTCTGCAAATGCTTTCAATTTGGACCAGTCTATAAATTCATCATTTGTTAAAAGAATTAAAAGAATACATTTCTGTAGTACAGACACTTTCCTTCTGTTGGTATGGTCCCTCTTTGCATCTCTTGCACTAGAATGGGCCCTTTTTTTTTTTTCAAAAAAAAGTATAGTAACAGGTAGGCCCTGACGGCTAAGCTTTATACTTGATGGATAATAAGCATGAATAAAGACTGAAAAGGAGAGTACTATTCATAACAATAATGCTGTCTGCACATGTCATATTCTTGAAGATTCGACCTGCCTTATATGATGCATCACTCCCCCCAATATGGGGGTATTGTAGTAATACACACCATAAAGTAGCAATGGAGAAAATGGCTTTTGTCAATATTTTCGAGGAGAAATCAGGCCTATTTTATCTCCAGATTTTTCTAAACTGCTGATCATAGCTAAATAAATTGCACCAGGTAGCGTTTTAATGAATAAACATTTATTTTAGATTGGAATTCAAAGAAACGGTTGTCGCATAGAAAAATGGTCCAGTTCTGTGGGGACAAAACCCCCCTAGGACAAAACCCCCCTAGGACAAACCCCCCCTGGACAAACCCCCCCTGGACAAAACCCCCACACCCTTAAGTGAAAAGTGGACAAAACCCCCCTGGTTGTAAAAAAGTTTAAAAAAAATTATTTTTTTTTCTTTATGACCAAAAAATGTGTTTTTAAAAATGTTTTTTTTTTCTTAATACTTATGACCAAAAAATGTGTTGTTCAAAAAAAAAATTTTTTTTTCTTAATACTTATGACCAGAAAATGTGTTGTTCAAAATGTTTTTTTTTTTCTTAATACTTATGACCAAATATATCCTTTCTTGGAAAATGCTTACAATACTATAGATCAAACTCTGTGGTAACAAGTCGTTTAAGTGTTTCTTTTGGATATATAACATTCTGTTTGGACTTAATTTGCTTCATTTTGGATATATAAAACTATTTTGTTAGTACTTCCAATTAAATCTGTGAGATACCTGGATTTTATATGCTGTTTAGTGTGACTTGTATGAACTATGGAGTTTATTCGAAACAATAAAGGTGGACTTAAATTGTGCTATGATGGATATATGTATACCAAAAAGAGCTCCAACAAATCCAAAACACGCTGGGAATGTACTAATAGGGAAGCACTCGCCTGCCGAGGCACTATTTCCACTGACCTAGCCAACACAGAAGTAGTTTCCTAAATTCCACATACTCACGAGAGAGTGACTGGTAGAGTCGAAGCAGTGTCTGCTGTGTCAGCCATGAAAGAGAACATTCCAATGAATCGGGGTTGTCCGGGCCAAATTCTCGCAGATACACTACATGCCTGCTCCACTGAGGCTCGCGCTGCCATGGGCAATACAGACTCCTTGAAGAGAAAGATACGACGCCTTAAGCACAAGAACAGACCAAAAGAGCCTACTTCCCTTAGAGATCTTCAACTGACTGAGGATTGGACAACTACTGGTGAAACAGTTCCTCTCCCTTTCCTTATACATGACAGCGGAAATGACTCTCCCTGTAGAATGCTTGTGTTTGCGACGGAAATCGGACTTCGACACTTATGTAGATCTGATACATGGTACATGGACGGAACATTCTCCTCAGCACCTAGAATCTTCAAACAACTGTACATTATCCGTGCTCCTCTTGGTGAAACAGCTGTTACCTGTGTTTATGCCTTCCTGTCAAGCAAGTCACAAGAAACTTATGAAGAACTGTTTGGTGCAGTAGTTAGAAAGTGTGAAGACCTTGGTTTCTCTCCCGACCCATCTAAAGTTATATGCGACTTCGAGCAGTCTGTTATACGAGCCATAGGGACAACTTTCGGTGACCAGGTCCGCTGCCAAGGATGTTTCTACCACCTCACGCAAAGCACTTGGAGAAGAATCCAGCAATTTGGGCTTACTGATTTATACAGTACTGACGAGAGTGTCAAACTGTTCTGTGGTATGTTGGATGGCTTGGCCTTCCTGCCATTAGATGAGGTCAACAACGGAATGGAATTCTTAAAAGCCAACACCCCAGAAGGACTCGAAGACCTTGTGCAGTACTTTGACAGTACCTATGTGTCCGGTTCGTATAGAAGAATACAACCTCCTCCTGCACAACCTGATGGACCTCTACCAGGTATTCGTGTGCGTCGTGCCCCCCCTCTTTTCCCGCCGACAGTATGGATTGTGCATGAGGCCACAATTACTGACAATGCGAGAACAAAAAACATATGTGAAAGTTGGAACCTTGCTTTCCAGAAACTGATTGGTCATCACAACCCATCCATGTGGACAGCCATAGACAGCATTCGCCGGGACCAAGCTTCAGTTTCAACATACATCGAACAAAACGCAAATGGTGAACCACCAAGAAAACGGGTAAAGAAAGTAACCAAGGATCTACATACAAGACTGCGAAATATCTGCTTGGACTTTGGTTTGGGACGAAAGACTGCAGAAGAGCTTCTCCGTGGTGTGGGATGAACCATTCGATGGAAAACTCGTGACTAACTGAAATAAGTTCAGGTGATTAAAACTGGAGTTTAAATTGCTACAATAGTTATGTGAGTTTTTCTTAGAGCCAATAAAACATGGAGTAAAAAGTGTTAAAATATTACAGTGACAAAACAGATAATGAACAAAATAAGGATTTAAAGGTGCTAATATGTTATAGTCAAACTACTGAGAATGAGAAAGAAGATGGATTAAATGTGATAGTCTAATTAAGGTGATTAAAACTGGAGTTTAAATTGCTACAATAGTTATGTGAGTTTTTCTTAGAGCCAATAAAACATGGAATAGAAAGTGTTATAATATTACAGTGACAAAACAGATAATGAACAAAATAAGGATTTAAACGTGCTAATATGTTATAGTCAAATTACTGAGAATGAAACAAAAGATGGACTAAATGTGATAGTCTAATTATAGTCTAATTACTGAGAATGAAATAAAATGTATTAACCCTTTCCCAAACAATCCCTGGTTTTTATGGGTCTGAAATAGTAGCCTTTTGAAAACATTGTGGGAAAAGGAGAAAATACTAGTAACCAGCATTTTCTCCTTTTCCCACAATGTTTTCTACCCTATCATGGACAGAAATCATCTTTTCAGCAGGAGCTGAATTGTCGTCTGCAAATGCTTTCCATTTGGTCTAGTCCAAAAGTTTGTCGTTTGGTAAAGGGTTAAAGGTGCTACAACAATTATTTAAATACTGAAAAGGAAGAAAATATCGAGTTTAAGGTGCTATTTTTTTTGACGACCCTGAAGAAGAAGCCTTTCGAAAACACTGTTGAAAAAGGAGAAAATGCTGGTATTGAGCATTTTCTCCTTTTCCTACAGTGTTTTCTATCCTTCACAAAACAATTTCAAATTTTCAGTCACTTTTATTTTGTCGTGTGCAAATGATTTCAATTTCCACAAACCCTTAAATTTTGTCGTTCAGTATGAGTTAAGTGTTGTCTGCAAGTTTGTCAATTAAGATGAGGTGTGCGTGAAATTTCCAACAATTTAACATGTGCATGAAGCCAATATGCTGAGCAGACTGGACACCCTACATTGTGCATTTAGAATATTTTGTGATTGTCTCAAAAGTCTTTGAGTCACTACCTATCTACAGAGCGCATAGTGATGACTTTGGTCAGACTGCGGATGCCCAGGCTGATCTGAGTCTTCACTTTTACGCATATGTATAATATTTGGAAACGCCATGCACAGGCTCTAATACATTATATGGTTACATGGTATTTTACTACTGAAATTCATGATGTTGTTTGATGAGCTTCATTTGCGTATTATAAAATTTTTAAATTAGACCAATTTGGTGTGTTTTCTTTTCCACGTCACTAGCCGTGCATATTGTTGACCCCCTTTTGGAAAGTGGTATGAGAAAAGAAAAAAAAATGCTTGTCATAAGCAGCAATTTCTTCTTTTCCCACACTGATTTCTACCCAACACTATGTACTTTTTCAAATCTCATCCACTTTCTAGTTTCTTATGCAACTACTTTCAATATTTGGTGTTACAAAATTTTGTCCTCTGACCACCCAAATACCAAGTTAAAAGTTCAGTTTTCCTATTGCAAGTACAATGAAATTTTATTCCAATTTGTCTAAACCTGTTTAAGAAATAAAGTAAAAAGGCAAAAAATATGGTAAGCATGAAAAAGTATGAGCTATTTATATGCTTTTTATATATGATGGGGGTTTTGTAATAGGGGTGTTTTGTCCTAGGGGTGTTTTGTCCAGGGGGGTTTTGTCCTAGGGGGGGGTTTGTCCGAGGGGGTTTTTGTCCTACACTCAGTTCTGTAGCCAGGACGCCCAAATTAGATAGATATGTATTTGTAGAGTGGCATCTATTGGGAGATAATGATGGCAATAAGACAACTTAAGAAGGATTGATGAAGCTATAGAGTTGAAGCTTTGCCTTCAAGGGAAAAAAAAGACATTTTCTATAGGATATTATACAAATGAAAGGCAAAGTGACAGAGAAAGTATCCAGACAAAGGGCAAGAACACTTGTCGACAAATAAAGAATGCAGATTATAGGCCAGAACTACCTATAATTTGATATCATCAGAAAATCAATTGATAAAGACAACCCTGAAATCTGTAACAGATTCAGTATCAAAATCTATAGGTCTGCAGTGGGAATGGTTACTCGTATAAATAATTATGAGGATGTCAAGGATAGCCTAATTCTTACAGGCTGCTAGGTGTAACTCTCTGACCTTTTGCAGACAGTGTAAATCAAAATCAGACTGCACAGAACATGCAGTCTGATCTTAGATCTAAACTGTCTGATAAGTGTTACGGGAGACCACTCCTTCCTGCATGGCATTCTCCCGATTTAAATACAATACCTGGCTACTGCGTCAGGGAGATATCTCTTTGGCTCAGTGGTTAGGGTATTGGCCTTGCGTCCAGGAGTTCGGGGTTCGAATCCCGCTCGGACCCTTATTTCTGCCATGCATTTATTCATTTGTTTCTTTGTTACGGACATTGTTCGTAAGATGGGGGCTCGTCCGGGATTGGCCATTGAGCCATTAATCCCATTTGTTGTCCAAAATCGGACTTCCTGCCTAATAAGGCTTTGAGTCATCAATAAATGATGACTTTAAGAGGGGGTGTGTTACGGGAGACCACTCGTTCCTGCATGGCATTCTCCCGATTTAAATACAATACCTGGCCACTGCGTCAGGGAGATATCTCTTTGGCTCAGTGGTTAGGGTATTGGCCTTGCGTCCGGGAGTTCCGGGGTTCGAATCCCGCTCGGACCCTTATTTCTGCCATGCATTTATTCATATGTTTCTTTGTTACGGACTTTGTTCGTAAGATAAGGATAAATTTATTTCCTGTAAATAACTTTGTAGCAACATTTGGATTTCAACTATCAACTTTAAAGTGTAGTATACATGGATCCGTGGTGATAAGATAAACCGACTACCTTAGTTACTGTTGCCAAGGTCTCACAAACAAACGTAGTCAATACATATACAGTATAGCAGATAGGCTACTTAAATCGTGCTGTCCTGACTGTTTCTCTCAATAAAATTCCGGAAAAAGTATTTTAATCATATATTTCTATCGATGATAAATTCTCAGTAAGCAATTTAAAGATGCTTAACTAATTTAAATACGGAGATGTATTAAAAGGGCGAATTACTGGGGCGACGTACAATGTAACAGATTTACATGTTTAAACAAAAATTTGAACATATAAAAGACATCAACAAATCTCCGTTTTGCCACAGAATAATAGAATTAACGATACTTTTTATTGCTTTCGTTGGGCTAGTAAAGTCATCTCAGCATCATACCAAATTAAATAACACTGAATTACAAACCTTTCGAAAAGTTTATAGAATGTCTGATTCTACAGAGAGGTTTAAGTTAATGAAAAATTTTAATGTCAGGTTAAGGGGAAAAGGGTTGTCTGGTGGATTATAAAATGCGTTAAGTATGTTGTCAATTAGGAAATTTGTTAATATCATTGACGGTAGTATATGATATACTGATGACAACGGGTGGTCAAGTTGATTAGAGCGGTAATTTGCTTTGCAATCAAACACACTTCCTATCAAATTAACAGTTTACCAACACACCCTTTGTGCAGATGTGCTAATCCATTTAAACTCGTCACCAAATGACAAAATTTTTAGAGCAATCCAAACTCAAATATTTGCAGACAACAAAATAAATGATTCAAAAATTGAAATTTGTTTTTGTAAGAGCTCAAAACACAGTGAGAAAAGGGATAAAATGAATGTTACAAGCATTTTCTCCTTTCTCCGCAATGCTTTTAAAAGCTTTCTACAGGTCGTTAAAACCTGTTATGTGGTAAACGGTTAAAACAGATAAGTCAAGAGAAAAATTTCCAAGTTCCACCAGATCAGAAGTTAGACTTTTTTAAAAATTGTAATATACTCCTAATAGAAAAACACGGAAAAGTGCTTATTGTAATCAGCAGGTTCTTTAAATCCAAGACAAATCATCATGTAATTTGCAGTCTGATCTATATCTACACATGAGAGATCGTATATACGATCCCAGTACACATTAAGCATATTCTTCATGCACCATGGGTTAAGATTAATGTCAAATTGAAACATTGGTGACAAGTTACGCCGCCACTTTTTGAATATACATAGGTTATTGAACAAGGTTAGATATTCAAGTAAAAGTATTTTCTTTTCATTAATACTTCATATAGGTCTATTTTTACCTTTCCAGTTTTCTCTTTCAGAACTAATCCATTATACACCGCTGATCAGCTCTTTGCATAAGTTCAAATTTTCAGTAATCATCACAATTTAAACTTGTCTATAGCTTCTGCGTGATCTCACGTCATCGGTACACGTTCGAAAAGCATATTTTTAACCTTTTTTTTTTTTTAAATTCAAACGTTAAAAAAACAACATAAATAAAGAGAATTGCATTCTCCCAACGTTAACAGTCTTTTATTTGTGAGCCGAAATAGCAGAAACCGAGGTAGGACATCGGGTAGAATAAATGCGATGTTCTGCTTGGTCAAATATCGATTTCCACGGATCCATGTATTAGTTATCTTGCAGGATACGGGATTATTTTTCCTGGTGTACAATGAGTGTTGATATAAGACTGCATGAGGAAGAAAAAGCTGAAACTTAGACCTAGACTTTCCATCATTTAATGGAACTATTGCTTTACTGATTGAGAAGAATAAGAAATTGAATGGTAAAGACAAAATGTTCACTTCTAACTCATTACCAAACAACAAAATTTTAGATATGTCCAAATCGAAAGTACATGTACTTGCAGGTGACAAAATAAAAGTGACTGACACTTTAAAGTCTGTTTCATGAAGGGTTGAAACAAAGTGGGAATATAGGAGAAAATGCATGTTTTGGAAAGGCTTCTTCCACAGGTTATTCAAAAGTAGGGATTATGTGGTAATGGGTTAAATCAATACAATCAAGGTCCATAATCATCAAACATTTTAAACTTTGTGTTAAATCTAAATGAGAAGAACATCCATCTGCTTGGACTAGACAGAAGGTCTTTGGCAATCAGGCGGCTAATTATGCATTTAGCTTTCTCGACAACTACCACTTCAGCGGTCTCAACGCTTTGATTTTTATTTGTCTTACCCAGGGTCACTGAAACTCAGGATTGTCTGGTACAGGTTTAACTCTTTACCAAACAACAAATTTTAGACTTACTCAAATTGAAAGCATTTGCAGATGACAAAATGAATATAACAGAGGACCATGATGGTCCTATATCGTTCACCTGAGTACTATGCAGTAAAGGTCTACAATGAATGCAGGGCCAATTTTAACCCCAGGGGCATCATATGAACAATCTTGGTAGAAGTCCACTAGGAGATGCATTATACTAAATATCAAAACTCTGCACCTTCTAGTTTCAGAGAAGAAGATTTTTAAAGTTTTCCTTCTTTGTTCCGATGTTTCAAACTTGAGATCCCCAGGGAGGGGTCAGTTTTTACCCCGGGGGCATCATATGAACAATCTGGGTAGAGGTCCAGTAGGAGATGCTACATACCAAATACCAAAGCCCTGCACCTTCTATTTTCAGAGAAGAAGATTTTTAAAGTTTTCCTTCTTTGTTTCAATGTTTCAAACTTGTGACCCTCAGGGCGGGGCCAGTTTTAACCCCAGGGGCATCATATGAACAATCTTGGTAGAGGTCCACTAGGAGATACTACATACCAAATATCAAAGCTCTGCGCCTTCTTGTTTCAGAGAAGAACATTTTCAAAGTTTTCCTTCTTTGTTCCTATGTTTCAAACTTGTGACCCTCACGGCAGGGCCAGTTTTGACCCCAGGGGCATCTGGGTAGAATTCCACTAGGAGATGCTAAATGCTAGCTATCAAAGCTCTACGCCTTCTCATTTCAGCGAAGAAGATTTTCAAAGATTTTGCTATTTTTTTTCCTTTTGGTTACCATAGCAACCAGACTTATGGCTGGAATTCAATCTTTTGAACAACTTTGGTAGAGCTTCAACCAAGGAACATCCCTGCCAAGTTTCATCAAGATTGGCCTATTGGTTTAGGAGGAGAAGATGTTTAAAGAAATTGTGGACGACGCAAGACAGACGACAGATCGTTCTCAGGTGAGCTAAAAATTGAAATATGTCTTGGGAAGGGTAGAAAACATTGTGGGAAAAGGAGAAAATGCTGGTTACAAGCATTTTCTCCTTTTTCCATATTGTTTTCAAAAGACCTCTTCTTCAGGATCATTAAAAGTTGGTAAAGAGTTAATTCATATGGCCAGCAACATTTTCAGGTTTTACCGCAGTTTTCTTTTGTAACCTATGTCATAATATAAAGGTTGCAATTACTCAAATGTTAATTATATATACCGGATGATATGTCACATACTCTTGGGCTGTTGTTTGGATCAATCCTATTTTTTGTCCTTAACCCATTACCACACAATCCCTACTTTTGACGCCCCTGAGAAGAAGCTTTTTGAAAACACTATGGGAAAAGGAGAAAATGCTGGTAACCAGCATTTTCTCCTTTTCCCACAGTGTTTTCTACCCTTCCCAGAACAAGTTTCTATTTTTCAGTCACCTTTATTTTGTAGTCTGCAAATGCTTTGAATTTGGACCAGTCCAAAATTTTCTCGTGTGGTAATGGGTTAAAAATCAGTCGAACAGAATGGAAAAGAACAACTAATCACAAGCTAGTTTTTGTAACAGAACTAACTAGTGCAAGATAAACATGGACAAAATCTTCTAGGGAGAAAAAATTAATAATAGTCTTTGAACAGCACAGGAAACAATTGGAGAAAATAAAGCCATAAACTGTAATAATTAACTCTTTACCAAACAACAAAACTTTAAACTCTATCAAAATTAAAGCATTTGCAGACTTCAAAATGAAAGCAGTTCTGGTGATGGCTTCTGTCTGTGTTGGGGTAGAAAACATTGTGGAAAAGAAAATGCTAGTTATTTTCCTACAGCCTTCAAAAGTATTCAAAAGTCTTCTCCTTAAGGGTCATTTAACTCTTTACCAAACAACAAAATTTTAGACTTGTTCAAATTAAAAGCATTTGCAGAGGACAAAATAAAGGTGACTGAAAATTTTAAACTTGTTCTGGGAAGGGTAGAAAACACTGTTGGAAAAGGAGAAAATGCTGGTCACCAGCATTTTCTCCTTTTCCCGCAGTGTTTTCAAAATGCTTCTTTCTCAGGGGCGTCAAAAGTAGGGATTGTGTGGTAATGGGTTAAACCCCGAGATTGTAGGTAAAGGCTAACTCTTTACCAACCACAAAATCCTAAGTTTTAATGCTCCTGTGGTAGAAGCTTAATTCAAAAGATTGTGGGAAAAGAGAAAATGGTGGTAATCAGTGTTTTCTCCTTTTCCCACATTTTTTTCTGCCCTTTCACTTTCAAATCCCATCATTTGCATTGCTTTTAATTTGGCATCTAAAAATCCTCTCAATTTTGAATTCGTCAAAGAAATTTGTCATTTGGTAAAGATTAATCCTGTACCAGACAACAAAATTTTAGCCTTGTCCAAACTTAAAAAATTTGCAGACAACAATTTTGATGTGGCTAAAATGGTGCATCTTTTCTCTGACAGGGTAGAAAACATTATGGGAAAAGGAGAAAATGATGGTTACTAGCCTTTTCTCCTTTTCCCACAATGTTTTCAAAAGGCTTTTTTTCCAGGGTCATCAAAAAGTTGGCATTGTGCAGTAGAGGGTTAACTCTTTACCACATGAAAAAATTTTAGACTGGTCCAAATCACAAAATAAAGGTGACTAAAAAATAGAAATTTGTTCTAGGAAGGGTAGAAAACACTGTGGGAAAAGGAGAAAATGCTGGTTACCAGCATTTTCTCCTTTTCCCATAGTGTTTTCAAAAGGCTTCTTTCTCAGGGGCGTCAAAAGTAGGGATTGTGTGGTAATGGGTTAAATAAAAAATCATCACATGATAAAATTTAATTCTTCATTTGCTGTGGGCTTTAAAAATCTGTCTTCAGCAAGATTATGAAAAAGAAACTAAAACATAAAATGTAGAAACTTATTACAGATTCGAGACACTTCCTAAATCCTTCAAAGTGCCAAAGACTAATGAAGATAAGGTATTTCCTTGACATTTCTTCAATATACTAAGACATACGATCTAAAAGTAGATTGCTACTATTGACTGGGAAAGGAAAATAGGTTTCTTACAATCTATGAGCCTGTTTTTCCACATTTAGTGGTAATTGACTTCATTTACATTCGTCTGACATTTGAAAAGAGAGGAGAATATCCTGTGCTTTCTTTTTACATCTGTAACTTTATCTTCTACCAATGAATATATGGATCTATTAATTATTAAGAGTAGGGATTTTTTACTAGATCTATTTACCAAGCAATCTTGTGTTAAACCCTTTACCAAAAAATACCTGGTTTTTACAATCCCGGGAATGTATCCTTTGGAAAACATTGTTGGAAAGGGAGAAATTGTTGGCTAGCAGCATTTTCTTCTTTTCCCACAATGTTTTTTATCTTTATCAATAAAAAAAATCATCATTTTAGCAACATTTGTTGTCTGCAATTACTTTGAATTTGGACCAGTCTAAAAATGTTTCATTTGGTAAAGAGTTCTCTTTAACAGAAATGAAAACAAGGTGGAAAATGGATGTCAATGCAGTAACTATTATGTTCTCCTCTCTCCATATTTTTTTCTTAACCTTTCTGGAGGCCAGCCCAGGTGGCTCAGTGGTGAGCATGATACCCAGTTAAGGCGAACTTTCTTTTCGGCGTATTTTCACCTCTCACCTCTGCTGAAGCATGTGAAACAAGAGGGCCAAGATGGCCCTGGATCGCTCACCTGAATTTTTGAGATGACCATAGCCTATATTTTTTTTTGAGGTATTGAAACATTGGAACCAAATTTATAAATTTGCTAAGCAATTTTCAAAAGGTCACCTGTAAAATTAATTTCAAAATCTGACCATCAGTTTCAAAAAGCATTTTTAAGAATTCTTCATTTCTGTATAAGAGCAAGTATCCCCCATCCACGAGAGCCATGTTTGATGGATCAAAATTTACGAACAAGTTTTGAAAAGGGTCACCCAAGGAACATTTTGGAAAATTTCTTTTAAAATCTGACCAGGGGTTTCAGAGAAAGAGAATTTTCAAGAATTTCATCATGTCCATATAGCGCAAGTAGCCCCCATTCACAAGAGCAAGGATCACCCAGGGAACATCTCTGTCAAATTATTTTAAAATCTGACTTGGGGTTTCAGAGAAGAAGAATTTTCAAGAATTTCTTCATTTCCATATAGTGCAAGTAGTCCCCATTCATCAGAGCCATGTTTCTTGACCAATCAAAATTTCGCACACACTTATTGAAGAGGGTCACCAAAGGAACATCCCTGAGAAATTCTTTCAAAATCTGACCAGCGGTTTCAGAGAAGAAAAATTTTTAAGAATTTCTTCATTTCCCTATAGTGCAAGTAGCCCCCATTCACCAGAGCCATGTTTCTTGACCAGTCAAAATTTCCCGAACAATTTTTGAAAAGGGTCACCCAAGGAACATCTCTGTGAAATTATTTCAAAATCTGACCAGCGGTTTCAGAGGAGAAAATTTTTTAAAAATTTCCTCATTTCCCTATAGTGCAAGTAGCCCCCATTCCCTAGAGCCATGTTTCTTGACCAATCAAAATTTTGCGAACACTTTTTTTTAAGGGTCACCCAAGGAACAACTCTGTGAAATTATTTCAAAATCTGACCAGCGGTTTCAGAGAAGAAGATTTTTTAAGAATTCCTTCATTTCTGTATAGTGCAAGTAGCCCCCATTCACCAGAACCACATTTTTTGACGGATCAAAATTTCACAAACAATTTTTGAAAAGGGTCACCCAAGGAACATCTCTGTGAAATTATTTCAAAATCCGACCAGCGGTTTCAGAGGAGAAGATTTTTAAAGAATTCCTTGATTTCTGTATAGTGCAAGAAGCCCCCATTCACCAGAGCCACAATTTTTGACGGATCAAAATTTCACGAACAATTTTGAAAAGGGTCACCCAAGGAACATATCTGCGAAATAATTGCAAAATCCGGCCAGCGGTTTCAGAGGAGATTTTTAAAGAATTTGCTAAAAAATTCCATTTGGTTGCCATGGCAACCAGAGTTTTTGACGGAATCAAATTCTGTGAACAATTTTTAAAGAGGACCTCCCAAGGAACATTCCTGCCAAGTTTCGTCCAAATTGGCCCAGCGGTTTAGGAGGAGTTGATGTTTAAAGAATTGTTGACGACGCACGACGCACAACGGACACCCTGTGACCCTAAAAGCTCCCCTTGAGCACGTTGTGCTCAGGTGAGCTAAAAAGTATTCATTGGCTTTGGAA
The DNA here is from genome assembly GCA_943736015.1 of Tridacna crocea. Lineage (NCBI taxonomy): Eukaryota > Metazoa > Mollusca > Bivalvia > Cardiida > Cardiidae > Tridacna > Tridacna crocea. Next base: position 48,032,003 of record OX031064.1, read on the forward strand.
AGAAAGTTGTGTTAGTACTAGTGTCAGAAAGCAAGGAAACACATATGCGTCACTGGCTGCCATGATATGATCTAAGCTGCATGTTAAAGTGGTGTTAAACCCCAATACAACCAACAACCAATCAATAACCTCTCAGAAACAGATTTCATCATTTCAGTCATATTTTATTGACCATCCACACTTTCTAATTTGACAATTCTTACATCTTGTCATCTACGAGAGTTAACTCTTTACCACACAATCCCGACTTTTAACTCATTACCACACGAGGAAAATTTAGACTGATCCAAATTGAAAGCATTTGCAGACGACAAAATAAAGATGACTTAAAAATTGAAATTTGTTTTGTGAAGGGTAGAAAACACTGTGAGAAAAGGAGAAAATGCTGGTTACCAGCATTTTCTCCTTTTCCCACAGTGTTTCCAAAAGGCTTCTTTCTCAGGGGCGTCAAAAGTAGGGATTGTGTGGTAATGGGTTAATGACCCTGAGAAAGAAGCCTTTTGAAAACACTGTGAAAAAAGGAGAAAATGCTGGTAACCAGCATTTTCTCCTTTTCCCAGAGTGTTTTCTACCCTTTCCAAACCAAATCTGAATTTTTCAGTCACAGTTATTTTGTCGTCTGCAAATGCTTTCAATTTAGACCAGTCTAAAATTTGCTTGTGTGGTAAAGAGTTAAATATAAAATTTAGAGACCAGTAACTGTTGTTAATAAATGTTATGACAGTTACCCGGTAAGCCTTTCTCAAACAATCCCGGGTTTTTGACCCTTAGAAGGAGAAATTCTGAAAACATTGTGGGAAAAGGAGAAAATGCTGGGAATCAGCATTTTCTCCTTTTTCTAACAATGTTTTCTACCCTTTCCAAGACAAACTTCAACTTTTGTGTCACAATAATTTTTTTGTCTGCAAATACTTCCAAGTTGGACTGGTTTAAAATCATGTCATTCAGTACAGAGTTCATAAATGTTATGACTGCTAAATCGATCATGTTACAAGATATATTCAGACATAACTTAGTAATTTGATACAAATCACATTCATGTATTTTGCCATTTTTCATACAAATTTTAGACTTGCCCAAATTTAAAGCAGCTGCAGATGACAAACGAAATATACCTGTAGGTCAAATCTTGTTAGTTGTCTCTGAAAAGGTACAAGGCATTGTACAAAAAGGACAAACTACCATCTATCAGCAATTTTGCCTTTACATATACACGTATGATTTTTTCAAACATCGTCTTCCCTGGTATTATTACATAAAGAATTACTCAGTGAAGGGTTGCGGGGGATATTAATTGAAGGGAACGCAAAACCTTATAGGTTTTTGCATGTATATAGGCTTTTTGTATTGGAGAAACCATTCATACACACACTCAGCTTACAAAATTTGTGACACAATAGGAGGTAAATTTAAATCATGAAGGTGTTTTCTATCAACTTTGATCTTAAATTTCTGTGTCAAACTATCATTTCTACGAAAGGAATATGTAATAGATTTACAGCAAATGTCATACAAAGATCATGAAAACAAATCTATATGAAAATTCAGAAATACCATCACTTTAACTCCTTTCTGCACAACAAAACTTTGGACTCAATCAAAGTTATAGCAATAACAGAAGACAATTCAAATACATGTAAGGCTAAAATTGTTAAATCTGCCTTTGATAGGGAAAAAAACATTGGTAAGAAAAGATATGGAAGAAAACATTGTGGGAAAAGGAGAAAATGCTGGTAACCAGCATTTTCTCCTTTTCACACAATGTTTTCAAAAGTCTGGTAACCAGCATTTTCTCCTTTTCACACAATGTTTTCAAGTCTTCTGTCTTAGGGTCGTTAGAAGTCAGGATCATGCGGTAAAGGGTTATGAACTTATGAGATCCCCCTTATATAAAGGAAAATTGTTTCAAGTTTTTAGGAAAAATGACATTCATAATGATGGACTATTTTTTTCTGTGCCTAACAAAAAGAACTAAAACTGTTACAGCCTGACAAATGCAGGGAAAAAATTCACAGGCAAAAAAGTCACAGATAGAAAGTCAGTGTTTTGTATAGATAAAAAGTCACAGAAAAAAAAAATCACACAAAAAATAAAAATTTATATCTTGATGTTTTTGAAGATACATGGGATAGATTAATAATAAAAACAATCAAGGTAAAAAGTTATTATTCAGATACTAGTATGAATAAAGGATTGGCAATAAAATTCTTAAAATAATGATTGCAGAATTATGGCTCTTGTGCACTGCACTGTCTCTTATTGAGGTCTACCTGATCATAAAATGACAAATTTATAGCTGATATCCTTTAGAATTAATATTATGGTACCCACAAGTTTGGACGGACGATAGGAAGGACGGACAGATGAAGCAGCAGCAATGTGCCCCAACTCAACTTAAATCAGCGGAATTACTTAATGTATCAATGCTTTAGATTTTCTGATAAAAGTGGAAATTTATTAGATCTATACTATCATATCTTTATCTAAACTCACTCTTGACCAATACAGCAATTCTGATAAAAAAATTAAGGAATGAGAACAGCTGCTACACTGTTTTCAAAGAGTATTTCCAGCCTAAAACACAAATTAATTGACATAATAATGACATTTTTCTATCATCAAGATTAACCCTTTACAACACAATCCTATTTTTTAATGACGCTGTTTCAAGGGAAGCTTTTTGAAAACCTTGTGGAAATAGGAGAAAATGCTGATAACCACCAAGTCATCCTTTCCAAACCAAATTTCAGTCTTGAGTCACATTTATTTTGTCATCTGCATATGCTTTCAATTTGGAAAAGTCCAAAAGTTATCGTTTGGTAAAAGAGTTTTAACAGAAGCTATTCAATTTTTCATAATCTTGTCAAACTTAAGAGATGATTTATTACTGAATTTTAAGTATGGCGATTGCCAATAAATCAACAGTAATGTGGAAAGACAACAGGAAGACAAAACATTTGTTAGGAGTATTTCCTTAACAGTTTACCACTAAACTCCCAACTTTTTACAACCTGGGAAAGAAGCCTTTTGAAAACATTGTGCAAAAAGGAAGAATTAATCAATGACATATTGTGTCATTTGTGCTGCCTTCAATTTGTTATCTGCAAATGTTTGCAAATGCTAGCTAATTCAACCAATGTAAAATTTTGTCATTTGGTAAAGAGTTAAGGGTTATACTTTGTATTCTAGGTTCTACAATGAGTGAATATTGTACATACAAACAGTTCCTTAACCCTTTACCCCATGTGGCATTTCTATGGTATCTCTAACTGACCCTAAATAACAGCAAGGATGAAGCAATTTCTTATGTGTATATGACACCTTTTGATAGCATAGAAAACATTGTTACAAAAGGTGAAATTGCTCGTCACAAGCAATTTCACATTTTGCGACAATGTTTTCCATAGGCTCTTTCAAGCAATGTGTAGAAATGAGTATCTATGGAGTTAAGGTTAATGTCCTGATATCATGGAGATATCATAGAGATACTGTATCATGGAGATAATTCATCAGAGGAATTGCACCATAAATGGAAATAATTTACAAGTCAATACATTTTCTCTAGATTTTATACAGAGATAGTTGATGCATGTTATCCACGCGCCGATCCAGATATCTTTCTCAGGAGGGGGTCCCACCAAAAATGCACTCGTCTTATTATATGATACTTTGATTTCCGGAATTTAGTGGATGTAAGTTCTAAACATGAGGAGGTCTCTACATTTAGAACCTTTTATTTTTCATTTTTCAAATTTATGACTGTATTTTACATAAATGCTGTGCAATATCAAACCAGTACCATTTCACGAATCTGATAACCACATTTTTGCCAAAATTCCAGGGGGGGGGTCCGGACCCCCAGTCCCCCCCTTTGGATCCGCCCATGTCATCTTATTACTTTTTTCATAAAAAATAATTGATGCACTGCTCTATTTACACTGCTATCATGAAAACATGGTGCAGGCCTCCACTACCTTTCTTCATTCACCAATTTCAACTGAAAAGCTGCTGCTGCAGATCCAATGGAAAGTTCAATCCTTTATTTCTCAGAAAACATGTAAACACTTTACCAAACAATCCAAAGTTTTACTGTCCCTGATGAGGAAGTCTTTTGGAAATATAGAAGGAAAAAGAGAAAATGCTCAGAAAAATGCTTTTTGTCAGGGTTTTTCAAATTCAGGATGTCTGATGGAGGGATAAACCAGTGCAGAGAGAAAAGAGCAAAGGTTGAGACACAGAAGGCATTTGCATTTTGCCTGTTTTATAAGCTATAGCTGAAGCCGTGTAGTCGTATTTGGCAGGCAGGGCCCATATTCACCAACCATTCTTAAGAACATTCTTTTTCTTATTCTCCAGAATTTTCTACATTTGTAAGTAATACATCTTCTGATTGGCTAAACCAAATGGTTTCAGCCAATCAGAAGCTGTGTTTCTTACAAATGTAGAAAATCTTGGAGAATAAAGACCAAGGATATTCTCAAGAATTGTTGGTGAATACAGGCCTTCATTTCTTCTTTGGCTTCTTCAGTTCTATGTTTGCTACTGTTTTTGACTTTCATATAAATGGCCTGCAATACACGAAAAGGGGCATTCGGACATTTGCGTAAAGTGTCTTTCCTCAGATCAGCTGGCGCAGTCCAAGCAGGCTAATACAAGACATCACTTTCCGTTTTTATGTAATTTTCTGTTTTGCGCAAGTCTACCAAAGAACAGAATCTAATTCCACTGTAATGTGCTGTCTCCAATTGATTTGAGATGACACTTTACGCAAATGCTGAAATGCCCCTTTTCGCATGTTGCAGGCCAAATATATCATAATATATACTACGAATTAGACAGACTTAGTGTAATGAATTATGAAGTTTATGCAGAAGAGAACTGCATCATTTTGTACAACTACAGTATTAACAAAATAAATGAGTTACGCTACATACTGATTACCAGTATTTGTTATGAATGTACCATAAAGAGATAAACTCTAGGAAAACCTTGGTATTAGCATTTATCATACCTCTCTGCCATATGAAAAAAACTTTGTACTGCATCAAATTGGAAGTTTTTGCAAATGTCAAAATAAAAGTGACCAAAATGGCAGGATCTGTTTTTCATATGGTAGGAAAAATTGCGGTAACAGGAGAAAATGTTTTGTCTTCTTTAGTTATATGGCTGTTGGGTTGTTTGGTAAGGGGTTAAGCATGAGCCCCACTTCACTCTTTACAAGTAAATATCAAAAGAATGAAAATTATCAAATGATTAATATAGAATTTATGGGGTAAAAATAAATGGAAGAATAATGTGTTTTGCTCAAATTCTAACCTTTTTCAACCTTTGTATGGGAGCTTTCAATCAATAATGTTGAAGACTTGACAGCAAGATTACTATCTATTTCTTTCTTTTAGGGCAATTTCTATAGCTTCACTAACAGACATTTTAATTGCACATCCCTTAAATCTTCTTACAAAGGGGGAAAAAACGGTAGATTTTAAAGGCATGCAAATTAAGAGCAAACTAGAATGTGTTGATTTCCTTAAAATCATGCAGATATACTATACAAAACAGTTTTGAACTTGTCATTTAGGGTTCATCGAGTGAATTGAAATGTACATTTCAAAAGCTGATTAATCTATGGAATAACTCATCATGTTTAATATGCAATATTATTGCAACTCTTAGTGTACATAAAATTTAATGTGAATCTTTTTCACCAGTTATCCCAATCTTAATCCTTGGGGTGCACCATTGACAACCTTTCAGCTCTGACACTACTCCAGTGTAAACCTGTCAGCTCTTGAGATCCCCAAGTAAGAGCCTTTCAGCTCTTAAACTACTCCAGTAAGACCCCCTCAGCTCTTGGCATCCCCCAATCAGAGCCTTTTAACTCTTGGGATCCCCCAATGAGAGCCTTTCAACTCTAGTACACTACTCCAAATCTGTGCATCTTAAAGGTGGCCCTTCAGATCTTGGGACGAAAATTTTACAAAAATGCAAAAAAATCATCCTTATACACCCAAAGCCTTTTAATTTTCATTCATAAAACCCCAGTAGTCGAAAACCATCCGACAACACGAGAAAATAGAGATTTACTACGGCCCAGGTTGACACCAGCGGGAGACACATTCTATTTTTAGATGATCTATTCACTCATTTACATACAGGAATACACAGAAGAAGTTTCAAACATAGCATCCGAAGAAGTCATTATGGAAAATAATTATTACATGTTTGTTACGTAATGGAATTTAAGCGTTGTGAGTCACGTGCCAGTCACTTGACATTCCCACAATGCTTTATTGATTTTGGCGCAAAATCTAAAAATAGCTACGTAGCCTTTTAGGGGAACACCATCAAAAAATTTTTTTTTGGTAATTTTACGAATCTTAATTATTGATGATTTGTATTATTTTTTCATATGAATTTCAGTGATACATATATTTTTTAATTTGGTGAGATGTAAAAACTCTAAATACCCACCTTTAAAGCTTGGGGTGCATTATTGGAAACATTTCAGCTCTTTCACTACTCAAATGAGAGTCTTAATCAACTCTTAGAAGTATACTACTCCAATTCGTGCCTCTTAACCCATGGGGTGCACCACTGGGAGCCTTTCAGCTCTCATATTACTCCAGTGTGATCCTCTCAACTCAATGGGAGCCTTTCAACTATTGATCTAGTCCAGTGTGAGCGTTTCAATTGTAGGCTATTCTAATGTGAGCCTCTCAACTCTTGAGGGCCCCAATGGAAGCCTTTCTGCTCTGGGACTACTCCAATAATGTCAGCCTCTCAGCTCTTTGGCTGCTCCCATGAGAGTCACAATTATTCAGAAACTCAAGTGTGAGCTTTTCACCTCTTGGGCTACTCCAATGTGTGTCAACTCTGTGAAAATGTGAGCCTCTCTACTTTTGGGCTGTCCCTAAGGCAGGCTTTGATCTACTGAGCTATTCCAATGTGACTCTCTCAAATTTTGGGTTACTCATATAATACCATCCCAACAACTGGGCAACTCTGAGCTACATTTTAGCTACTCTAATGTGAACCTCTCAACTTTTGGGCTACTCCAATGTGAGCCTGTCAACTTTTGGGCTACTTGTATGTGAGCCTCTCAACTTTTGGGCTACTCCAATGTGAGCCTGTCAACTTTTGGTCTACTCCAAAGTGAGCCTCTCAACTTTTGGGCTACTTGTATGTGAGCCTCTGTATTCTTTGTACTCTTTGCTCTTTGGTTGCCCCAGTGGGAGCTTGAAAGCTTTTGGACAGTTTTTTGGGATACTTCAATATGATCCTCTTAGCTCTTGGGCTATTCCAATGTAAACCTCTCACCTCCTTGGCTACTCTAATATGGCCTGGAACATGCAAAAAGGGGCATTAATACATTTGTGTACAGTGTTGTTTCAGATTGGCCTGCACACTCCATGCAGGATAATCCGAAACTAAACTTTCCCTTTTTATGCAACTTTCTGTTTTGCATCAGAATGTGCAGGCTGATCCAAGACGACACTTTACGCAAATGCCCACATGCCCCTTTTTGTGTGTTGCAGGCCATATGAGCCTCTCGGCTCTTGGGCTATGCAAATGTGAGCCTCTCATCTCCTGGGGCACTCCAATACAAGTCTTTTAACTCTTGGGAAACTCCAGTGGGCTGTAAAGGGGGAGGAAAAGTCAAGTTAATCATCTTCTAAATAAAGGACAAACCACCACAACACTGGCACACTCCCTAGTATTTACCATATCAATAATATTTATTTCACCAATAAATAACCACAGCATAGACAGTAGAATGAGTCTGTTTACCAGTTATCTTTTACATGGTCTTATAGTCCTGGAGCAATTTTACTAAGGAGAACTGGTTTTGAAAGATCTTTAGAAAATAATAATACTGACATTGTCATCAACATGAATTTCATCTTTACCAAGTGACAAAATTTTGTCCAAATTGAAAGGCTTTGTTTACAACATAGAGATTGATGTCTGAAATACTGAAATTTGGTTGTGGGATGGAAGAAAAACTTTTAGAAAAAGGAAAAATGCTTTTTATAAGTACATTGTATTTTCTCCTTTTTCCACAATGTTTCAATTGCCTTTTTTGTTTAATCCTTTCCCAAACAATCCCTGGTTTTTACAGGTCTCGAATAGTAGCCTTCTGAAAACATTGTGGGAAAAGGAGAAAATGCTGGTAACCAGCATTTTCTCCTTTTCCCACAATGTTTTCTACCCTATCATAGACAGAAAACATCTTTTCAGCAAGAGTTGAATTGTCGTCTGCAAATGCTTTCAATTTTGTCTAGTCCAAAAGTTAGGCGTTTGGGAAAGGGTTAAAGAGAGGACTGTGTCTGTTAAGGCATTACATGGCACAAATATTTCCTCATATATGGAGAAATTGATCATTCCAAAAGTTTCAAAGTTGAATGCATGGCGTTAACAGAGCCACCTAATGATGAAATTGTTTTCTGTCAGTCAAAAGGACCCAGACCAGACAGAACTGTCAGAGACTAGATTATTTTATGGTTTAGAGTAAAGATTAGATTGCATGATTTATGTATGGTGTAATCTTGCACTTCCTTGTCTGTAAAAACATGAAGTAGGCTAAGAGTGAATCAATTAAAGTAACATCTGTGTACACAGATATACAGACAAATAAAGTACTAAATTGGGAATTTCCTGAGGAATAATAATACAGTGGGAATAATAAAATGTATGCTTGACTCTTTACTCTATGACAAAAATCTAAGACATGTCCAAGCTTCCTTGCTTCTATTTATGTCAAGTTATAATGGGGCAGCCAGTACACAAGTCCAAATAGAGAGCAAGGGCGGATCCAGAGGGGGGGACCGGGGGTCTGGACCCCCCCTGGAATTTGGCCAAAAAGTGGTTATCGGATTCGTGTTTGGGACTGGTTTCATATTCCACAGCATTTATGTAAAATACAGTCATAAATTTAAAAAGGGTTCAAAATGTGAAGACCTCCTCATGGTTAGAACTAGAAACGTTGACTTTTCTTTTAAATGGCTTACATCCACTGAAATCCGGAAATCAAAGTATCATATAATAAGACAAGTGCATTTTCGGTGGGACCCCCCCTGAGAAAGATATCTGGATCCACGCATAGAGAGCATTTGCATATGACAAATATGAATCAAAAATTGAAAATCAATTTCGGAAGGGTGAAAAACATAATGTCCTAGGTATAATGACTTTGAAAAAGAAGGTTTTTGAAAACATTACAGGAGAGGAGAAAATGCTTTCTTTTCAAACAATGTTTTCAATTTTACATATACAGGAATCATTACTAGAGCTATAATTCATTCAACTGTCATCTGCAAATGCTTCCTTTCAGGTTGAGTCCAAAATTTCATAGTTTGTAAAGAGTTAACTCTTTACCATACAATCCCGACTTTTAACGACCCTGAGAAAGAAGCCTTTTGAAAACACTGTGGAAAAAGGAGAAAATGCTGGTAACCAGCATTTTCTCCTTTTCCCAGTGTTTTCTACCCTTCCCAAACCAAATTTTAATTTTTCAGTCACCTCTATTTTGTCATCTGCATATGCTTTCAATTTGGACCAGTCTACAATTTTCTTGTGTGGTAAAGAGTTAAAATGCTCCTAAGGTAGATAGTTGACCATTAGACCACTACAGCAATCCTGATTTTATGTCCAGCCCAGGAATGAAGAACCAAGTGACTTTTCGGACAGCTTTTGTAATAATGTCTCATCAAAGCAGACACAGTAGATCAAAGATCAGACATCACATTTTCAGCACTTTGATTTTGATCTTAACTAGATGCAAAGGCAATAGTAGTTCTGGAGAGCGCTTTGACGGTTTATATCAGAAAGAAATATAAATATTTATCCAAAAAATTACTTTTTTGATATTAAAGGGCGTAGCTCGTCCATTAAATTGAAGTTTCATAGATGAATATAAGTTTACGCTTAAGTACTACCAAAGGTATTAATTCAGGCAGACCCATGCAGCGCCAAGAGGGGCAAGATGTGGGTGGGAGTTTTCCTGAAGGGCGAGAGGGTTTTTTTTTTTTTTATTTAAGTTTCATTGCATTTAAAAATAAAAAAAAAATCTCAAATAAAACAAGGAAAAATGTTGTCAACAATGAAATCTCTAGCTGAGGAAACTAATGGTGCTATCTCAGATAATGTGTTTGTTTACATACCTCTTGAATCAGACTTATAATAATAAAATTCTAGGGAAAAAAAGGTAGGAGAATGAAAATAAAATAAAGAAATAATCTACTGTGAATGGCAGGAAGTTATGTTTACAAATAATATTGAGGTATTAAGAGACAAAGTTGGATGGCATGTGCATATTCGGTTATCTCCATACATACATGTATTATCATCATAGCCAATAACCATTACTAAAATAAATGGGAGGCAAGTTGAATTTTGATGACGAACACATGTATATAGTAAAAGGTTATTGGATTTGTATGGAAATATTATTGTGGCTGAGTGTTCTTTTGGTGCAGGCAACTAAATATTTCGATAGTACAAATCATTTCTGCACACAACATTTTTTTCTCTTTAATAGAATTTCTTAATTTTCAATATTTTTTCTTTTTTTTCCCCTTTCGTTTTTTTTTTCTAAAATGTAAAAGCTTCATTTCTGCGACCAGTAGCTATGCCCTGATGTTGTTTCAACTGTGGCTCTATGACAGCACAAGTCTGTATCCATTCTGACATTTGTCAATTGTTCTGTATTGTGAAATCCTGTGGGAAATTTAGAGGTTGTATAGTTGCCAATGAATCGTCTACAATTATTGGATCAGATTCATGTTGTGATAACAATTTTTATTTGCTATACTGACATCATTACATACAAAATATAAAATCATTGGTAAAAACATTTTTCAACCCTTCACTAGACAATCCCTTGCTTTTACATCCATAAAGCAGAAATTCTACATAATTATTACTGTGACAACTGACCCTTAGATAATAGTCTAGGATCAACTCACATCAGCTATAGAGACTCACAAGAACAACTGTATGTAAAACTTTACTCTTAATTCCCTGTTACAATATACTGCATTGGCATGGCATTGTTTAATATTCTTGAGGACATTAAGGTACCAGTAAAAACTATATTTTTGGAGAGTTTGGATATGTCATGGCATTCTCATTGCAACCAAGGAGTTACTACAAAGCTCCCATGGCATTTTATCACATTCCTAGAGAATTCTTCTTGGCCGTTTTCTGTACTTTCAAGGTGCCACCACTGCGTGCACTGTGCTTTCACATTGCTCATACTGTGCACTCCGCATTCAACTAATGCTATGCTGATAGTGTGTTCATGACAATCCTCTGCACTGCTTATTAAAATAAACTGTATGTACATACATTAGTTATTTTTTTGCTGTACTCTTAAAAAGTCAATTGGCTAAGCCCATGTAGAATAAAGGACTTGAGAACAGGAGGTTGCTGGTTCTATCCCTGGCTCAGCCAATTTCTTAACAAGGGCTGATGATAGTCATGGTAACAGGAATTATTCCTCTCTCACCAGCGGCTTGGAAAGAAAATTGTTCAGAGTACTGGAAAATGAAAGAATGCATGGATATGTGCACTGCCCACTGCAACACAACTGAAATCATGTTGAAAATGGTGTTTAAGATCATGCAATCAATCAATCGAAAAGCCCATGGAGATTAAGACTTTGTCCATGAGAAGAAAGGATAAAAAAAATGGAACAAAAACCCAAATCCCCTCAAACAGTAGCAAGCACTAGCCCAGCTTGCACGTGTACATCGGCCCTGGTGAAATAATTATCAAATTCCATATTACCTCTACTACTATGTATTCATTTTTGTCATGCAAAGACCAATGGATGCAGTAGAACTGCTTCAGCAGTGCAATGATTGCAGTTGCAGTTCCAGAAGTCATTGTTGGGGCTGAGTAAACTAAGTGACACTTTGTATAAGCATCCTATAAATGCCACTGATGCTCTCTATAAGTGGAGATGTAGAAATATTTCAGAGAACACAGTAAGAGCTTCCTGCAAACGCTACTGACAAACATAGTATTCATGGTGCGACCTCTGTGCCCGAAGGCAGAGAGATTCAGTGGCATTGTGGGAGATCTTACCGCCACTGCTCTCTCATCAGAAGAATCAGTAACCACATTAAATTTTGTTTTGTGTATGTTTAAAGTGTGCCATAGGCTATCATTCTAGACAATCTCAAAGTTCTCCTTGTGATGCCACCGAGTTGCTATTTCAATGTTTTTGATTAATTACTCCTCGCCAAAGGGATATAGTTTTAGCGCTGTCTATCCGTCCTGCCGTCTGTCCATCCCAGCAGATATCTCCAATTCCATTAAACGGAATTTCATGAAACTTTATACATGTGTACAATATACCATTCAGCCGGTACACTTAAATTGGTTTTTTTTTATTCGATACAAAATGGCCGACTGGGAGCGATTTTAAGTTACACGGTTCAGTACACTTTTGAAGTATTTAGTCTTATCTTGGAACTTATACTGAGTTTTTACCTTCAACTTGTCACATCTATCTACCACCATTAGGTAATGAAGGTAAAAAAGTTTAACCCAGATTGGCCTTGCAACTCTGTCAATGTTTTTGTGATTACTAGCTGCATCGTGGAAAAGGTGGGCTTCATGTTATATTTCATTCCATTTCTTGTGAACACAGTTCCTCCCACATTTCTTTACAGATTTGAATAAAATTTTCACAGAATGACCTATCGCATAATTGTCGATGTTTTGTGGTTTGTAGCAGCATCATGGAAAAAGGGGGTTTCCTTTTTTTTTCAATTCCATTTCTTGTGATCGCAACTCCTCCCACATTTCTTTGACAGTTTTGAATAGAATTTTCACAGAATGTTTCGCATCATGTTACCTGGTATTATCATTTGCATCATCGCTGTATCATGGAAAAAGGGGGCTTCATGTCATATTTAATTTTTTTATCAATGTATCTCAAACTTATGCACATACTTTCATGAAACTTCGTATTTCTATTGGTTGATCAAAGCCAATGACCAATGAGTCCATCATGCATCTGTCTGTACATCCATCTGTCCATTAATTAGTCTATAGATCAGTCTATTTGTAATCCTTTTAGATCACACAAGTAACACAATATATCCATTGAGCTACCCAGGCAGGTGCTATAGAAATTCCAACACTTCAGTCTCTATCTAGCTGCTTGAAATGGCAGCAGTGTTGCAGCGTATATTGTTACAGGGATGTCTTCTAAAGTCTTTCACAAAAGTTGATGAAACTTCATGCATGTTTTCCATTGGATGGTCCGTTGATACTATTTTTTCCTCTATATATAACGATGTGTCATGGAAAAAGGGGGCTTAATGTATATTTTCTTTATTTATTTTCATTTCATGAAATGCCAATTTCTGGAAAAAGGATACCTTAATGTATAATCCTGCTATGGACCTCTTATGTTTTGTTCTTTTTTTATGTAATGAAATGCTGTGCCATGGAAAAAGGGAGCTTAATGTATAATTTCTTCATGGACCAATAATAAAAAGACCATGTGTACATAAATGAATGAATGAATGAATAGTGTTTTAAGGCCCATCGACGACTTAGTTCATATTGGGTGCACTTACTTAGTAAACAATAATGCAAGGTGAAAATAAGATACATGTGCAACAACATAAGACAAACATGATAAATGAAGAATGGACAAAACACAAAATGATGCCCCTTTTGTTGCCTTTTACGACATGCATGCTGTCATGTTTGTTCCGCCAGATGAAATGGCAGATGTGACGATTGCGGGACTGCAGTGGTTTATTCTTATACACCCAATCAAACCACACAGGGTCCCACAGCCCAATTAATTCCCATTCCAAACCCTATTTACATCGAGAAAAAAATACAGGATTTGGAACAAGAACTACCCAGCCTGCTGCAATCCTACCAATTACGAGGAAAGCAGCCGTTCCTCTTTAATTTTAGTCGCCTTCTATGACATGCCATAGAGAAAGGCCAAGGTCCTATTCTATACAGTAAAAAAAAAATGGGACCCCACGGGAAGCCATGTGTACATGCAAAACACAATACCTCTAATATGTTTGTCTCAAAACAAGGTCTTTTTTGGCAGGGGATATCATTTCAACAAAATTGCTTGTTTCCTTTAATCTGTCCTATTGCTAACATAATTCCATTATGTGTATAATATTCTGTTCTCTGTTAGGGTTCAATAACTGATCATGATAATATTTCAATTTTCACCAAATTTTTGCAGACAAAAATTTGAATTTTGCACAAATGATGTGACTTGTCTCAGAAAGGGTAGTAAACCTTAGAGGAAAAAGAGAAACTGATGGTTACCAGCTTTTTTTTCGTTTTCTTAAATGTTTCAAAAGGCCTTCATCAATGTTTTCAAAAACTTTCATGCTCGGGGCTGTTAAACGGCATGAGTGAATACTACAGGAGTTTAATACTCATGATGTTCAACAAAAAAAAAAACTTACATTCTCAATACTGGAATCATGTACAAGTTTTAGCTACCATTGTCTATTGGTATATAAGTAGCAGATCAATGAGAGGGGTGAGTGGGCTATTTGCCTCATAAAATATTAATAAAGCCTTGTAAACCAAGTATGGTACTTGTTGGCTTCACAAATTAATAACATACAAGAGCCGTCAGAGACGGGTTATGCTCCCCGAACAAGTGCTTGTCATAAAATATGAAACTGATATAAATTCACTTCTTTTATCCTAGAAGAACCTGTTCATGCCACCCAAAATTTGAAGTGAAAAGGCAATTACTATCTTAGAGAAAGCCAACATAAACTTGTAAAGGACAATAAGCCCAATAAGCCCCTTTTAAGCCCCCTTTCCCCATAAGACAATATTGGATCATTGAAATAAATACAACGGGTGTGTGGTTTGTGGCATTTTTGAATAATAATTCAAAATTCGAAATTTCATAAAATTTTGAGCAGTCATGTATTAAATATTACATAAAACATTTTTTTACATAAAGCCCCCTTTTTCTGAGATGCAGCCTGATAGAAACAGGAAGAGAGGTACCTGGGCAACACTCCAACAAGTTCAGATTTGAAATTTCACAAAGTTTTGAGCACTGATAAAGGAGAACCTAGTGAAAAACAATTTTTTCCATGAAGTCCCCTTTTTCCGTGATGCAGCCTTAGTTTGAGAAACTAGGAAAGACCCATTTGCGCATTAATAATTCATAGATTGCAAAAACAAAGGGTACATGTTGAAACTTGAAAAACAAGATATAACCATGAAATTTTGACAAGACTGAACAAGATATTAGTAAAAATTGCAATTTTGCATTAGGGTCCTTTTTTCATTTTACAAGAAACCCCCTTTTTCCATGACAGAGGGTCAAATTGAAAAACACATAGATAAAGAAACAAGAGCACATGGTGAAACTTTGAAAAAAAACAAAAACAATATAACCATGAAGTTTAATGAAATTTTGACCAAAACTGAATGAAATATTAGTAAAAATTGGAATTTTTCAAGAACCCCCCTTTTTCCATGACAGAACGTCAACTTAAAAAGCGCCCAGATTAAAAATAGAAAGGGCACATGCTAAAACTTTCCATAAACAATATAACCATGAAGTTTCATGATATTCTGACAAAAACTGAATGAGATATTGGTAAAAATTGCAATTTTGCATTAAGCCCCTTTTTTCCATGACGAGGGGTCAAATTGAAAATCCGGGAATACCATTTCGGCGCCTTACCCTAAGGAGTTTATATATGAAGTTTTATCCAATTTGGTCCAAGGGTTGTGGAGAAATCGCTTCGGACGGACGGACGGTCTTACAGGACGGACCTTGTGAGGTCGAATTGCTCTTTATTCAATACACCCAAATAACCCCACAAAGTTAACCCCACAAGCTAACCCAACCCCACAAACCCTAACCCTACAAACCTAACCCTAACCCTAACCCCTAACCTACCAGATGGACAGAAGGAACCCCATAGAGACTAAATGGACAAATGACCCCTAACCCCACAATGTCCGGCTCGTAAGGCCGGAAGGACAGACGGTAGTGTTGGGCAATCGGTTTAAAATCTAAATTGATTATCGCTTTGTAATCGGAAGAGCAAACCAACTAGCTATCGATAATACAATCGGTTTAGACTCCATTTAACTGAGAATGTCTTTTTGATTAAAATACTGTGACAATATAAATATTATTGTAAATATGATAGTCTTCATGTACATGTATTAAGTTTATAAAGATGTTGTATTCTGCACTTTAATCAGTTGAAATACATTACAATTAAGTTTTCCAAGAGCTAATTAAAGAATCAGACATATACCAAATAGTTCAAACATTTGCGACATATACCTAATAGTTCAAACATTTGCAGACGACCCTTCTTCCCTCCCCCCACCCCCCCACTTTATTTTCATTTCATAATACAACATTATTTCCACTCATGAACAGAATTTTAGCTTCCATTTATTGCTTTATTCAGAAATTTGTGTGAATTCACTTTTAAAATTCATTATTAAAGATAAGAAGATAGTTTGAAGTCCTTCTGATCGGACGACGCAACGCTGCTCATTGTAGTGTCATGGGTTTTCGCGCTGTTTTGGCGATCTATTTTTTCTTGACAGTTTGTTTCTGGAGAAGTATTACTACATGATTTGACATCAGTTAGTCAGTTTAAACAGCAAGTAACATAAAAACTCTCACTTTACACTAGATAAGAGGAATAACACCTTCGTTACTCTGTCATAAATGACTCGCCAGCTTCATTATCATCCGGGTGTCCTTCACATTTTATACTGATTTTGTTTAACCCATATCTATGCCAGATACATGCAAGCTAGGTTATATGAAGTTCTAGACAATAATTTCATGCCTCAGATTGACATTTAGGCAGATATCTTTCACTGTCAATGACGGGTCATTTTAAAATTTCAAATGCCAAAACTTGGGCCCAGGGAAGCTTGCCGAGATTTGTTTCTCATTTTTCAACCAATTTTCATGTTTGTTATCCTCTATGTTTAATCCAAGATTGTGATTAATAATAATCACGAAACCAAGCACTAAAAACCAGAATTCAAATTTTGGCACCAAGCCAGCTTAGCAACCGACTACAATCGATTCCTGGATTTCTCAACCGATTATCGGAATCGGAAGCCAAAACCAACTGACTTTCGACTATAGTCGATCATCGGCCCACCACTAACAGACGGACAGATGGAGCGGCGACTATATGCTCGCTCTTCTGGGAGCATAATAATGAATAAATTCTGTCTCAAAAGGCTATGTACATGTTTCACAACAACATAACCTGAATGAAACTGACATATCCGGTGGCTAAAAAAAAACGTTACTAATTTCAAAGTTCAATAACTTCAATAGTTCACCAGCTTTTGAACTGAAATTTTGCACAGATTTTTGGTCAACCCTGAAAATTTCAAGTGTTACTAAGAAATAGGTTGATATTATCACCAAATCAAAAATACATGTTGAAAAATGCCATGACAGAGAAAAGGACTTTTGAGTCTACCTGAAATTACTTAAACAAATGATCAATGTGGCCCCCTTTTTGCTGACAGACTGTCCGTAGCCTCTTCTTCCACAATGAAATGCACTTCCTTATCTCCTCTAGTGTTCCATGCATCTGTGATTTTGTTCTTCAGTTCATCTTCAGAAAACTTTTCTCTCCGCCCAGAGTAAACCTTTCCTTTAACGGGATCCCATATCGAGTAATCTATAGGATTGCAGTCTGGTGACTGTGTTGGCCAGTCTTCTTTTTTAATGAACTCTGGTGTTGCCTCCTCCAAATAACTTTGAGTGGCCTTACTGGTATGTGATGGTGCCCAATCTTGCTGAAAAATGTAGTTCCCATTGGGGTACAATGTTGCACAATCAGGAAGTAATCCCTTTTCCAATAGTTCAATGCAGCTCTCAGGATTAACTTTCTTTGTCTTTGTGTCAATGAAATGGATTCTTGTTTTTCCATTCCATGAGACTCCAGCTGAAACCATGACTTTCTTCGAAAAGCATAAACTTTTATGGTAGAGTCTGGCAGGAATTCCATGAACCCATTCATTTTGGCTATTTTTTGCCACTTCCTCCTTAAAGTCGTTCTCATCCATGAACACAATTCTTTTAACAGAATACCGATCATTTAAATTTCTACAGCGGATCCTTCTTTTCTGTTTCACATTTTGGTCACGCCGAGAAACATGAATTCTCTTGTGAGACTTTAGTCTCAGGTCCTTTGTAATTCGACGACCCATGTATCCCAAGTTCATCTGTAATTCGCTGAACAGACGACCCATGTATCCCAAGTTCATCTGCAACTTCTGGCTGGGACCGGTGAGTTCCAGGTTGATCCTCCTGTGAAAGAATCGTGTCTTCTACAGCAGCCTTATTTTCCTGTGTGGATGTGCTTTTAGGTCTGCTACTGCCTGGTTTTCTAGCAGTTGAGTCATTATCTTTTATCTTTTTTACAGCCAATAAACAGATTGCCAAGTTCTATTCTTTCCAGGAAATTCTTTGACAATCCTGTTGCCATTCCATCCTTTTTCCATGACATGGGCCTCAATAATGCCTTGTCGCTATCATTAAAAACCATTGTAGTATTGATCTCTCACTTAAAAAATATCCAACTGCCTTCCATAAGTACCCCAAAATCATCACTCTCTTGCACTCCGGATCATTACATTCACCTCTGTAGTGGGCTCAGAAAGTAGTCCGTCATTACATCATATTTTTGTCACATGACCATAACTCAAAATGGCTACACAAACGCCAGTGAAAGAAAGACCAATATCCATTGTTTTGTGTG
Source organism: Tridacna crocea (assembly GCA_943736015.1). NCBI lineage: Eukaryota > Metazoa > Mollusca > Bivalvia > Cardiida > Cardiidae > Tridacna > Tridacna crocea. The sequence goes on from OX031064.1 coordinate 48,050,791, forward strand.
TTGTTCAAACAGCATATTGGACCAATCAGACTTAGTGATAGGAAATGAACAAAAGAGGGATTTTCTGAAAAGCCTAAATATCTTTGAAGGATGATAACTTGGATTTTTAATCTTACAAACTTAGATCCAGCGGTGTGTCAAATCAGTTGTCATCATTCCTGGGCGTAGCCATTTTTGTTAAAATCGGCGTAAGATTCTGAAAAGTGAAGAGGCTCAAAAAAAAATAGTTCCATTTTATACAGGTAAATTGATCAGTTTGAACGCACCTATAATGTATCCAGAATCATATTTCCTTTGCCTAACTTACAATTTTACACACGACACAGTTAAACAGTAACAAAACATCTTTTCCTCGGTTTGACAAGATTCTTGTCATTTAGCCCATCGCAGAGATGTATGTGAGGTAACGAACAACAACTCTGCCCGGAGATTGCAAAATCATGTCTGAACACCTCCACAGCAGACATCTGCACCTGGCTTGGCTGACACTTGATTGACAGGCGTTAAAACTGCCAGACACATAGGCTGGCATGGCATTTTTTTACTTAAGATTTCAATTTTTTCCTTGTGCCAAAATTAAGAAAGGTAGAGTTATGAAATTTTCATCATTTATTAAAAACATCATTTTAATTCAATAATGCAAATTTCATTGCAATATCTTTAAAGGTGGCCCTTCAGATTTTGGGATGAAAATTTTACAAAAATACAAAAAAAAAAATCATCCTTATACTCCCAAAGCCTTATAATTTTCATTCATTAAACCCAGTTGTCGAAAACCATCCAACAACTAGATAAATTAGAGATTTACTACCACCTAGGTCGACACTGACGGGAAATACGGTCTATTTTTACATGAGCAACTCGGTTATTTACATACCGGAAATATACAGACGAAGCTTCAAACATTGCATCCGAAGTTCTAGACATCATGGAAAATAATTACATGTTTGTTATGTAATGGAATTTAATAGACATTAGTCACATACAAGCCACTTAACATTCCCAAAATGCTTTTTTGATTTTGGCAGGAAATCTAAAAATAGCTTAAGAGGCTATGTAGCCTTTTAAGGGAATAACACCGAAAAAAATTCATTTTGTAATTTTATGATTCTTAATTACAGATGATTTGTATTGTTTTTTCATATAAATTTCGGTGAGATATATATTTTTTAGTTTGGTGTGATATGAAAATTCTAAATACCCACCTTTAAAATTGTTGAAGTTATTGAACTTTAAAATTAGTAACTTTTTTTTTTGCCATCCGATATATTTTGACTGAAAATGTCAGATCTGAGAATTCTACAATTACATGTCCCATGAATGTCCCTCATTCATTCAGGAAATACCAAGAAAGTTAACATATCAAATTACCTGCCTCCTACAGATGACTTTTTCTTGTCTTGTGGCAGACCATTTTTGAAATAATTGAGGCAAAATTAAAGTTTGTAGCAAACAAAATACTTCTTTTGCAACGTTGCCTTCACTTTTATTGTTTTTTTTCAAGTTTCTTTATCCTTAGTATTAACTAGCTTTAATATGGCTAAATATACAAATGCACCAGGGAATGTGCTAAAGATGAAGACCTCTGGTTAAAGCCTGAGCAAAGTTTTCATGTCTTTGGCTTCTTTGTTGGCCTTTTTTCCTCAAAAAAGAGTTTTTGTAAAAATTGATGCCAAAACAAGGACTTCAATGCTTCAGCTTAATTAACCATTACCACACAATCCCTGAGAAAGAAGCCTTTTGAAAATACTGTAGGAAAAGGAAAAATGCTGGTAACCAGCATTTTCTCCTTTTCCCACAGTGTTTTCTTCCCTTCCCAGAACAATTTTCAATTTTTCATTCACCTTTATTTTGTCGTCTGCAAATGCTTTCAATTTGAACCAGTCTCAAACGTTGTCGTGTGGTAAAGAGTTAAAGGCCTGCAAGAGAAAATTACAGACAGAAGATTATGTAGTCAGCAATTATGATTAAAATATTAAAAAGTCTTGAAGTTTGTTATCAATTACAGATTGAAGCAGATTATTCTTTTTAATTTTGTGTTATAAATGTATACATGCTCATCTATATAACAAGCCTTGACCCTGCAGTATAATAATCCCGAAAAGTCTGGCCATTTTTTTTTGGATCTATTCATTTTAGAATTTTGGGGATAGAAATAAGACCAGCACATCCTTTTCAATTTCATTCCTTTTTTATTTAATTGGAAATATGAGCCATCTATTGTGATTGCCAATCTATATACACTTATTGGCCATAAATATTTCATCACATTCCATGTTCCAATTAACTTACAGTATTTTTCAGTGAGTGAGAAAATAAATTAAGCAGGTTCTGATCATACTATGATATTAAAAACTATACGAACAGAAAATGAGGTTACTGGAGCCATTTGCAGTAATTTGCTAATATTGTTAAGTGCATCACATCACAATTGTAGCTCTCTAAAACCTACTGGTTCTTATTCTATCAAATTTTGCTGACATTCTCATTGAAGTTAATATTACATAGGTTTCATCTAAAATATTAATTGCTTTTAAATAGCTACATTTTTACCACATTATATCAAATTATAGAGAACTAGTTATATTTTAATTTCAAATTTGTTTTGCTTCATTTTAACAAATGTCTCACAATGATTACCTTGAACTGAAAGTTAACTTGGGAGATACATGTAAGTCAATGGGGATTCAGAATTTGATGAAATACATGTATTTATGGCCAACAAATATTGGTAAAATGAATTGTTCTTTGAATTGATATACCCCAAGAACTGACATTGACAAAGTGTTTACACTGTGTACATCATTTTGGAAAATTCAGTGATTTCTAAGCCTCCACATCAAAATATTGCTTCCTGTTTTAGTATAAGCTTCAGTTATCACATGTAAAAAGTTTCCATCAGAATTGTAAAACAAATTTTTGATAAGATATCATTTTATAGGTCCTAGTTTTACAAAACATGATAACATGTTCTTGAGAAATGTAAATTTTAATCATAATAATCTACACAAGCTTTTGGCAGTACAACTGCCTTTCTCAAGTCTCAATGTCAGTGTTTATGGGTCCTAGTTTTGGTAAATCTGAAGTTACGAATACACTGTATTATAAATTATAAATATTATGTCTGAGGTACCAAACACTCATGGCCAATATTCCCATGACATCATTTCTATGTCAAATTTATTAATGAAGTTCTGGATTGTGTTCAATTCTTTCAAAACTATTAATTTCTGACATGATTAATTTTAATCAAATTTACACACCTGGATTAGTGCATGCTACCAGGAAAAATGCACTTGTGTATATACATTTCCATAAAAAATATAACCTTTTACATTAATTCATTAATATACCACTCAAACTTTGATAGGGATCACTTACATATTTCTGTATGGGTTTATATGTTACAACAGTTTTGCATAAACTCATTACCATACTATAAAATTCTTAATTTGTCCAAGTTGAAAGCATTTGCTGACCAAAAACTATATGCAGTGTGCAATATGCTGTCTGTCATTCGGTAGAAAACATCGATGGAAAAGGAGAAAGTGCTGGTACCCAGCATTTTCTCCTTTTCCAACAATGATTTCCGTAGGCTTCTTTCTCAGTGTCTTTAACAGTCGGCATTGTGAGGTAAAAGCTTAAAGATCCATTTCCCTGGATCATTTTATTGATCAGTGTGGCAATGTAACATACTCTAAAACCATACATGTTGCATGCCACATATATATTTAGGGTGAACCTTTTATCACAGTGGGTACACGTACACCGGATATAGCCGTCAAATTGAGTAAAAATAACTGTGTGTTGTATGACTGCAGGTAAGAGATTTCCAAATATTTCTTAACAACAGCTTTTAATATACTATTGCATTGTCAACCCAGATTCTACGATGTTTAGAGTTTGTAAGGTCTACAACGAATGCTGCTTTTAGCCATGGAAAGTCTGAAAAAATTGTCAGAAAAGTCAACTGCTCACGACGGATTTCGGAGATTTCTAGAAACAATTCAACTGCAAAGCTGGTTCTTTTCACAATACAAAAATCTGAGTCGAAAAATTTCTTGATTTTTTAGTCAAATTTCTTTGTATGATTGCAATTTTGCTGTATCGGGTGAAAATTGCCAGAAAACACAAGTTATTTGTCGACAATGGTGTACCGAGGATAGCTACTGTTTTGAAAGAACTGTACTGAGGATAGTATTTTACTGTACCGGGGATAGTAGATAGTGTACCGGGGATAGTAATGTTCCATTCTATAGTGTCATGTGAACTCTTTATTGATAAACCACTGAATGTATTTATGTATGCAACACTCAGATTGGTGCCTAAATTTCCTATCGTCATGTTGCAGGTTTTAGGAGGACATTACAAAAAAATTGTCTTTTCGAAGACACACATCTATTTGTTCTTCTAATCCAGATGCATTTAAAGAGACTAGCCAAGAGCTAACCTGCTTGCGTAAATTGCAGACTAACATTATCAAGTAAAGATGCGCTAGCATATTGTACAAAGGGAATGCACGAGGCTGCTCCTTGCATATGTGACAGTTGCAGGAAAGCATATTCATGGCGGTAACTTAATAAAGGCCATAAATCCTATTGTAAAGAGATAAGCTAAGTAATACTAGCTGTACTTATACAATCCAATTCAAAGGTTTTCTGTAGGTCAATTTATGGTTACTTTTGAAGACAGTCTCCTTGTTGCTTAGACCAAGTTACCGGTATTCACTCGATTCGACCTGTTTGCTATGACGCCGCACTAGATCGTGTACAGGATAAATATTAATAACCCGATTTAAAAAAAAAAAAAGTAGCACGGGAGAAAATGGCTATCAAAAATAAATCTATGGAAAATATGTAGCCTGTTTTTCGCTCGAAATATCTTAAAGATCAAACTATTTCAAAAAGGAAGAAATGGTTTCCCCAAATACTGTTGTTTTATTAGCACATCCTTGAATACAAGCTCTAAATAAAGACTTCAGGGAAATCAGGATTCGTGCAGGCTTTTTCAACAAACTAATCAAAAAGTGTCTCATCTTATACCGAAGCTATTACTAAAGCCTGTAGGGGCTGGTTTTATAAATGGTCGGTGCATAGGTTACATGCCAGCTTACCATAGCTGAATGAATCGTACCAAGTAGCGTTTTATTGAGTAAACGTTTAATTTGAAACTCAAACTAACTGTCGTCGTTTTGAAAAGTAATCCGGTTCTGTACCCAGAATGCCCAAATCAGATAGGTGTGCATTTGATGGATGCCCCCCAGCGGAAGATAGCGCCTGTGAATACATGTACTTTGAAGTATGTACTTTGAGACCGTTTGTTGCTTCGCCGGTATGAAAGTACTGTCGGCGGCCGCTCCTCGTTAAAGCTTAACTGAAAGATTTTTCGCATTGTCTTCTATAACTTTGGCATAACTGTACCATATTTTGTATGTGCTGCAGGAACCTAAAGATATGTACTTGTACTTAGTCTGGAGTGTATGTACATGTAGTCTCCGCTGTGGTTTTTATGCCTCAAGAATAAACATACTCTTTGGACATTTTCTGGAGATGAACAAAATTTACGCGCAAATCTACTTTCCCATGGTGTTTTAAGCAAGCTTCTCTCACAATGTTTGAACCATTGTTTAATTATGTGTGGTAAAGAGTTACATACATAGGTGCTTTAACCCTTATGTTTATGCAAATGGCCTTAAACCCGTCTACAACTGATGACTCGGAAAACGTTGCAAAAAATGAGGAATCCACGTAACGATCAATTTTTTCAATTTACATTTTTTTCTGCTCTGTCTTAATATTATGCTTTAATTACTCGTCTGTAGACGTCTATTATTCCCTTATATAAACGCTTTTAGTTGGGATAACCCAAAATTAACAAAGCAGGGTCAGGATTAAGGTTCGGAGAGTCCGCAGTATGCCAATCATGGAAATACTACAGATTTTATTGAAATACCTGTAAAGGCTTTATGACAAATGTTGAAAGTGTGACGTTTGAAGTCTGAAGTTATTCCTTTATTATAAGTTTCTAGTTTGAAATTCAGAATTCACACGTCGTACTGTTTGAACGGCTCGGACGCCACACTATAGTTTTCGGACAAATCATCCACGAAGTGTGAAGTCTAGAAGTCACGACGGATCTTTAATGATAACATTTCATTTAGCACAGTGAGTTTAATAGAGCTGTTTTACAAGATACACTATTTTCAGTTACCGCTAGGACCTATGTTTATCTTTATTTTTGTTCACGTCTCTAATCCAATACAAAAGGCACTCATTATATCACTGTATTTTTTAAGTTTCGGGAAAACATGAATAAATCTGTGATATTAATCTTATTTTAGATTTTACCAAGATAGTTTTTTTCTGTATAATTGATATTATCAGAGAAACAAAGCTTTATGTGTGTTTGTTTTAACTATTCTTTAGCCCTGACCTACTCTTGGGGGCTCATTCATGCTATGGGATCTCGTTCTACATGTTTACAAAGTTAAAGTGAATTGCTGGTGGTCTAAGTACCTTGCCTACATTCATTACAAGCGACAATGAGTCGACATAAACATAGTTTACAGGTATTCCAATATCGTTCAAGTATGGCTGTTAAGGCACGTTTGTACATGAACTCAATAATACGTTACATGAAAAATATGGGGTAAGGTCCGAATAAGCAATTGTAACATCTTGACACAGTCCATAACACTCATTACCCAAAACTACGTTAAAGCATATTTACACACATAAATGATAAACTCATATCTATAGCATGTTCGATGAAGTAATAAAATCAGATCAAAAGACACATATTATTGTCTGATCACAACAATATCTTTCAACACAAAGTGGTGCATATCTATAAATCAGTTAAATAACAAAGAATATAAAGGTTAGGTTGTCTTCTACTTATAAGCCACTATCTTAATAAACTTCAAAACGATGAAAAATATTACTTTGAATCTGATCTGGATGAATTATGAGGACTGGGATCGGAACACATACACATATGTATCTTTTGATTGCAGCCTATATTGTCAAGAACAGAAAAATCATGTCAGCTATGAACATCCAATAGTAGAATTTCCATATTTCTTAATTCACATTTATAGTTATTTCGGAATACCTGACATATTTGGCTTTCTGGGCGGCATACATCATCAAATAACTAATAGTGAGCAAGAAATTACAATTCGCTCTATAGCATCTTATACTACTATCCTCAGTACACAAATTTCTAAAATACAGCTATCCTCGGTACAGCAAGGAACTATCCTTGGTACACCAATGGTAATCTTCTGTGACGTATAACTACATGATAAGTAATTCTTGGAACTAAATTTTTGATGTACATAATACTTAATGTATTACACAAAAATGGCATGCTTCAGAATTTCAATCAAATTCCCTGTTCTGATAATATTCTATTATTTTGGCCAGTCAGGTCAAAAATATGCATGAGCATGACTTTCGGACGACAAATTTACGTCGTAACAAAACTAGTTTTGGTAATTCATCAATAGTACAGGACTGATTAACCATTTAGCTTATCAAATCATTACTATATGACACACGAATGTTACAAACACTGGTATAATATATGAATTCTTACCTGTGGTGCGAGCAATATTTCTTCCATTTGTAAACGTTTACTCAATTACTCTACTATATCCGGTGTACGTGTACCCACCGTGTTTATGGTGATCCCTAGCAAATTTTGCGTACTATAGCATTTTGAACTTGATTTCTGGATGATAAAACATAGTTTCATGAAAGATCAATAATCATATGAGCCAAATAAAGAAATTAAGAGAATATGTAAGGAAGAAAGTCTATGATTAACAATTACTAGTATTTGCTTTCAACTGGTTACCTGGATGTATCTTTATTTTTCCAATTACACCATACACAAGACCAATACAGACCGGGTTCCAAGCAGAACACAAATCATTTCCTGAAAAAAAAAAGAAAATATAATTATCATAAATACCATGCTATTATGTAACACAAAGTAAAAGCTTCTTATTTATCTGTAACTGTTAGTTCACTTACTTACAAAACAATCACAATTTCTAATGACCCTGGAGTAGAAGCCCTTTGAAAACATTCTTGGAAAAGAAGAAAATGCTGATAACCAGCATTTTCTCCTTTTCCAACAATGTTTTCTATCCTATCAATGACAATTTTTATTCAATTCTTTACCAAGCAACAAAATTTTTGACTGGTCCGGATTGAAAGAATTAGCAGACAGCAAAAAAAATTGTGACTCAAAACTTGAAACTTGACTGTAGAAGAGTAGAAAACATTGCAGGAAAAGGAGAAAGTGCTGGCTACCATTTCACAAGGCTTCTTCTAAGGGTTCTCAAAAGTCGGGACAGAAGTTTAACCGTCGGGACAGAAGTTTAACCGTTATGTTGTCCAAAATTGACTGCTGGACCAGACCTAATACTTTATCCTCTAAATTCTGAGTCCATAAAAAGTATTATTACTATTGTTTAACATAGAGTATTGACAAGCCATAGGATGAAGGCTTTTGAAAAGTTTGTGGGAAAAGGAGAAAATGCTAACCTTTTCCCCAAAATGTTTTCTGTTCTTCCATAACAAATCTTAATTTTTGCATCGCATTTAATTGGTCATTGCAAATGCTTTCAGTTTGGACAAGTCATTTGGTATGGGGTTTAATCTAAAAAAACATACCATATTTGAAAAAAAAAAAACTAAGGAAGCAGTCTTTTCGAAAATATTTTTGGGTAAAAAAGAGAAAATGCAGGTTACCAGCATTTTCTCCATCTTTCACATAATTTTCTACCCTTACCAAGACCAGGATGATGCCAGTTCATCATATTAAAATTTTACCCTATAAACAATTGATAATAATTAAGTTATACAACAACATAATTATAGGATATCACTGATTAGAGACAAAACCGAAGACCTCTCCTCTCTAAGTTAGACAATAGGCTAGCACTACCTCACTACCACTGAATTGCCAAGTCAATAGTATGCCCCTCCCTTCACAAGACTACATCTTTCTTATTCATCTATCTTAAATTTTCATGTTCCAGTTAATACCCCCTTCACACTTACGGATTTTTCTTACAAGTCTTGACGGATGTCGCATATCCGTAAAAGTACACAAATTGTTACGATCTGGCCGCTTTTACGAGCAGTTTACAAGTAATTAATGTCCATTTAAGATTTTAACAGGTTGTAACAATGTATTTACGGCAAATATCTGCGATTTATTCTGAGTTATTATGGACAAATACGAGCATGTTACGACATTTTAAGAGCTGTTTACGGATTGTTAGTATATTACGGATGGTTATGATTAATCTAGCCCTTTACATGTAAGTTACGAGAAGTTAACGTGTGAACATTACAAATAGTTGCGAGTATTCATGAGGAGTATTTATAATATGAGTTCTGTATTTTTTGTGCAAAAAACACTAAATTCCTGTGTATCATTATTCAACAACTGACATACAGCGAGAACATCATGTTCCACGTCTTCTGTATCAGAAGGATGCAGCTGTGGTGGTTCAGTGGAAGGCGGGCGCAGTCTTCAATCTCAGTCTGCTCTAGCTATGGTGGTTGTGGTTCTAAGAAGGGTGAATGTGTCTGCTTTTTTCTGATGGCTACCCTTTTGGCTTTCTTTGGAGCCATGCTGGTAGATAGTGTATATCAATACAGTAGGCCTATATTGAAGAGATCAGGCCTCTATGATGTCTTGATAACAACTGAAAGGAATCAGTTCAAGTTTGCACACGTTTCTTCCATTTCTAAATCGTAAGGTATAATGTATGTGTTCGTAAAGTAGTCGTACATACCCATAACTTGCTCATACTTTAGTCTTATCAATCCATAAAGCAATCGTACCTAAACACAATTGAAATCACTAATGTACTTAAGCACTTGTAATATTCCCTAAAAGAATCGGAAACTGACAAATCGTAAAACAATCTGTTTACAGATCCTTGCGAGTCGTTTACGGAGGTTTACAACCTGTTTACGATACTTACGGATTCTTACAAGTTACTTATGGGTTAATTACGGAAAATTTTATCCGTGGACACTCGTAAGAAAATTTTTCACAAGTCAAAAATTTTGTCTCTACTTTCTCGGATCCTCATGATTGTCCACAAGTTATGACAAGTTATTAACGGATGCGAACAAGTCATTTACGGATGCTTGCGATTGACTACAAGTTGGCAATCTATAAGGACTTGTAAGAAAAATCTCTAAGCGTGAAGGTAGTATAAGCTAAACAGTAAACACTGATGTTGATGCTGACAGGAAATTTGAATATTCAGCAGCCAGCTGGATCCTGTTAGAATTGATAGCAGAAATAATGCAGAAAGATACAAGACTGCCATCACTGTGAATGCAAGTTTACCATACCCTTATGACCATATGATGAATGAATGGTGTCTAATGACAATTTTGTCCTTTGTTTACCAAATACAAGCAGAAGGCTCTTTTCTTAAGGTCGTTAAAACTAGGTATTGTGTGGTATAGGGTTAAACATTTTAAATGATGTTGATAAAGCTTAAACAGAAGAAAAATAAAATCATCACATTCTTGACCTGAGCTATTCACAGTGAACTTTCACCTTTTTCAGGATGTAAACTGGTACTTCTCTCCATGAACCGTAATTACTGTAATTATTTCTTCTCAATCCTAGAATATCATTATGGCATTTCCTTAGTTTTCCTCCAAATATCGCAAGATACAGAGCCTAATATGGTTAGTATTTCCTGAAGGTACTACCGATGTGAAAGCACAGTTACTGTACTCATTTCAAATAACATTAGTTTTCCTTTGACCCAGATGAAAAAGGCTCTTGAAACGAATTTGAGGTTTAGATACTGGTTTCTGTCATTTTGATCTTCATTTACAATGGTTTCTACCACTTCTCGGATACAAATTCTGTTATTGAAGCCAGATTATTTTGTTGGCTGCAATTGCTCTAAATAGTGACAAGTCTGAAATTTTGTTATTTCACAATAGTTAGATTTTTAGCATGTGCAATTTGACAAAGTAGTCTTTTGATCAAGATCAGGTTGACTTTCATAATGCATCTGATCTTATATCTTTTTCATTTTTTTCTGGCCAAAGTATTCTTTATACTGCAAAAACATAAATATTTTTATTTTGTATTTTTTTAGCAAATTATTTCCACCATACATATGTTTTGTGCATCTTCTACTTCTGAATTTGAAGTGTGTTAACCCTTTAGCACACAGCAGAATTTTAGACCTATCCAGATTGAAAGCATTTGCAGATGAGAATTTCGTAGTGGCTAAAACGATGCAATTTTTCTTTGATAGAGTAGAAAATTTTGTGGGAAAAGGAGAAAATGCTGGTTACCAGCATTTTCTCTGTTTCCCACGAAGTGTTTGGAAGGCCTCTTCTTCAGGGTCGTTAAAAAGTCGTCATTGTGTGGTAAAGGGTTAAAAAGTGGAGTTATTTCTTATCATCAGATATTTTTTCATTTATCCCAGTGGTCCTTGGCATTGTGCAATGTATGCATGTACAGTGTATCTGAATAATTAACCCTTTACTCCATAAGGCATTTCTATGGTATCTCTAATTGACCTTAAGTAACAGCAAGGATGAAGCCATTTCTTTTGTGAATATGACACCTTTTGATGGTCTAGAAAACATTGTGGCAAAAGGTGAAATTGCTCGTCACGAGCAATTTCACCTTTTGTCACAATGTTTTCCAAAGGCTCCGATAAGCAGTGCGTATAAATGAGTACCTATGGAGTAAAGGGTTATATGAAACAAAATGCCATTTGGTATCATCTTACTACAATCTTTCCCATATTCTATATTGCTTCATTTCATGAAACAAAGTTTATTATTATGTTTCTTCTTTCTGGGGCAATGTCAAAATTTTTTTATGCATTGTCTTTTTCTTTGTGTAATCCCTCTGCTGATCTGGACTTGTATGCTCCAACCATTCTCAAGAATATTCTTCGTCTTAATATGGATTTTGAAAGTAACACAACTTTTGATTGGATAAACCATTTGGCATACTATTAACCCATTACCACACAAGAAAAATTTAGACTGGTCCAAATTGAAAGCATTTGCAGACGACAAAATATAGGTGACTGAAAAATTGAAATTTGTTCTGGGAAGGGTAGAAAACACTGTGGGAAAAGGAGAAAATGCTGGTTACCAGCATTTTCTCCTTTTCCCACAGTGTTTTCAAAAGGCTTTTTTCTCATGGGGCGTCAAAAGTAGGGATTGTGTGGTAATGGGTTAAGAAAGGTCAGTGAATACGGGCCCAAATTACCCATTGCCCAAAAATCAATTTTTTATGCCCACTCCACCTTTGGGTGTTGTTCAGAGTCTAATACTTATTCTAACATGTCACGTGAAACACAGTGCAAAGGAAGCATAGTAAAATATGTGACAATCCATGTAGAGTGACGTCATCCTATATCGAGTGACCTCATTCAATGAGTGATTTATTCAATGGAATATAATCTTCATCCACATTTTTACTCACAGTTTGAACTTGTTTTCCTTTCATTAAGAATTAGCCATGTTAGAATCAAAATAATCTTTCTATTGTGGTTTATCGTTCAATAAACCACCTTGTGAGTTATGAGGTGCAATGAATAAACTACTAGGGCTATTGCTCTCATGGATTATTTATTGTGCTTCATAACTCACGACTGTGGTTTATTGAAAGATAAACCACGATAGATATAAGATTATTTCTTAAACATAGACATGAAGTGCCAACATTAGCATATAAATACACATCAATGTAGCTTTAACTTTTTGCTGAAAGTCCAAAGATTTAATGAATCAGGGGGAGAAAGTTTTTGAAAACATAGTAGGAAAAGGAGGAAATGTAGGTAACCAACATTCCCTCGTATTCCCACAATTCTGCCTGTTAAATCTGAGAGAGCTTGAGCTCATTTGTCTTCTGCTGATAAATTGAAATTTGAAAAAGGCTGCATTTGCTGTTTGAAAAAGTTTAGCAGATCAATATCCAATTTAAAATTTCCCTAATATTGGAAATCTTCCTGTAAAAACCTGTTTCTGCAAATGCTTGCATGCATCCCTCAGGCCTTACCAATTTATGGAATAATTTGAAATGAAGTACCAGAGAATCCAAATTAGTCTTGGCCAATTCAGTTATTGGTAAAGTTACAAATGAAAAAATATTTCTTTTACTCTTTACCACACAATCCTAAGTTTTAACGACCCTAACTAAAGAAGGCTTTTGAAAACATTGTGGGAAAAGGAGAAAATGCTGGTAAACAGCATTTTCTCCTTTTCCCATAATGTTTTCTGCCTATTCAAAGACATGTAATATCTTTTGATTAATATTTTAATTGTGGCCTATTATATTCTTTTAAAATGGATGATCATGCTGTGTGGTAAAGGGTTAAACCTTTGACTGAGAAATGCTGTTAATTTGATGACCTCTGTAGGATCCATATCAATGACATATGAATATGATGTTAGAATGTTGTCTGAAAAGTGGACTTAACCCTTTACCAAACCACAAAATTTTAGACTGGTCCAAATTGAGAGCACTTGCAGATGTAATGCACAGAAATGACCCTCCCCTACAAAATGACCAGCGTCTTTATTCTACATAGAGAAATGACCCCAGAAGTCATGGACCATTTCTCTACGTAGATGAATGACCCGAGTCATTTTTCTGTGTAGAAAAATTACCCTCTGGATCATTTCTCTTCGTAGAATAATGACCCAGGTCATTCCTCTTCGTAGTGAAATACTTCTGGGGTCATTTCTGTAGAAATAAAGACCCAGGTCATCTTGTAGGGGAGGGTCATTTCTCTGCATTACACAGGCAACAAAATAAATGTTAGATATTGAATTTTTTTCCAGCAGGGTAGAAAACATTGTGCAAACATTAGCAGCATTTTCTCCTTTTCCCACAATGTTTTCCTAAGGCTTCTATCTAAGGGTCGTAAAAACCAGGGGTTGTTTGGTGAAGTATTTGCATAGATCTGCAAAAAGTACATGTATCAACCCATATGTGCCTGCACACTCTGAGCAAGCCAACATGATCTGATATTTTTTGGCTATTAATAGTAAGTTTTCTACATGTACCAAGTACCACTGTACTGTATGAGTTAGCCAGCTATCAGACACACTGGGTTTTTATGGATCCATAATTCTGTGATGACTTGCTAAGAATGATACGTTTCTGTAAAAAGAGCCATAGAAAAGCTGAAATACTGAGCATTATATCACCACAGCAAGTGGCATGTATCAAGAAACTTTTAGGTAATTCATTTAAGAATAAAGTTCATGAAATATGTCCATAGATCTGGATTAAATATCCAAGATCATAAATTTTTGTACATTCTTAATCTGTGCAGTTTGATCGTAATCTTTTAATGACTGTTCAATCACAAATTAACTGTATATTTGAAACAATTTCCCTCAAGTATACATAAGTTCCGCCAATTTTATTGTTTGAGCTTCAGCTCTAATCAGTATGATTGATCTAAATTACCCTTAAGTTTGTTTCTGCCTAATTCCTGGTAATACCAAACCCACCACTATTTTGTCCCAATTTCCAAAGGTCATCTGTTGATGGCCATGCAAAATTAGGCAGGCCTGTAGGAACAGAGGAGAAGGGGGGGGGGGAGTCATAGTAACTAAAATATGAGTTTTTAGCGCAATGAAACCACGCAAAAAATCTCAGTATTTCGAAGTTAGTCCCCCTAATCTTGACATGCTTCCTATGTCGCTGTAAATAGGTGACTGCTTTTGAAAGCATTTAGAGAAAAGGAGCCATTACTCATAAGAAGCTGTTGCTTTTTCCTTGATATCTTTTCAATATTCAAATGAAACTCCTTTTCATCGACTGTACTATCTTGGGGCTGAGTTTTTCAAAACAATACATCCAAGGATCCACCTCAGTACAAAGAGACCTTGTTATACCCAAGAAATAAACAGATTTTATCAGAACGCTGTTGAATAAGGAGCCATGCTTGTCATATGTATAATGCTTCCCCCACTCCCCCTCATAGATCTCTAGTTGGTTGCATATTGGTGAAGAAACAGTTTGCATAGTAATGATTCAGCAATTACCATAATACATTTGTTTTAGCCATGCTTAGTACTACCTATAGCATAGTTGTCACATAAAAAAGAACCTGTTGAAAGAAAGGAAAATATCTCTTGGCAAAGTTTATAGATGAGAACACTGTAGCAATTTTTAAAGGCCCAATATCGAACATCTACATTTGTTACATGCAATTTGCCTTTTTGCATTTCTCTGTTACTGGTGAACTTACTGGCATACCAGTATGTTTCCTGCTTTGAAGAATTGTAGAAAAGTGCTGACTTGCTTTTATTTGAAGACTGCTACACAAAATAAAGAATACATTTAAATCGTTACCAAATGACAACATTTTAAGTTTGTTCAAACCAAAAGCATTTGCAGGCGACAAAATAAAAGTGACTCAAAATTTGGAAGCTGTTTTGTGAAGGGTAGAAAACATTGTGGGAAAAGGAGAAAATGTTGGCTACCAGCATTTTCTCCTTTTCCCACAATGTTTTATAAAGGCTTCTTTCTCAGGGTCATCAAAAGTAGGGATTGTGTGGTAATGGGTTAGCCATGCTCTCTGAAAAGGGAGTTTAATGCATCTTCAGAAACTATTGAATCATGTCAGCTTGTGCCGTCAGTAGAGGCTGACCCGAGTTGAAACTTGCTATATAAATTTCAATTTTTCTGAATGTAAAAGGACCTCTTTACCTCAGGATTTAGTTGGATGCTAACTCTTTACCAAACGGCAAAATTTTATTCTGGTCCAAATTGAAAGCACTTGCAGACAACAAAACAAATGTGAATCAAAAATTGAAATTTGATTTGGAAAGGGTAGATAACATTGTGGGAAAAGGAGAAAATGCTGGTTACGAGCATTTTTTTCTTTTCCCACAATGTTTTCAAAAGGCTTTTTTTCTCAAAATCATTTAAACTCTGGATTGTGTGGTAAAGAGTTTTAACAAAATTGGTTTCATAGATTTCCATGGATCCATAATTATGTGATGAATTGCTAAGTATGACACATTTCTGTGTAAACCCTCTTTTCCTAGAGCCTGAGAGAAGCTAAGCACTAAGTATTACATTAACACAGCAAGTACTTGCATGTTACAAGGTTACCAGCATTTTCTCCTTTTCCCTCAATGTTTTCAGAAACCTTCCTTAGAGTTGATATACATGAGTTTGTTTAGTAAAGGGTTAATTGAACCTTGCTTTCACAGGCATGGTGCTTGTCTCTCATGTGAGAGTTAACCCTGATCCTGCTAAATAAGTAAAATGAAACTCGGCATTGTGTGGTGAAGGGTTAAGAAACAAATTCTCCTACAGATGGCATAGCGTAAACTACTAACCATGTGGATATGGGTTACTGACGAATAAAGCATAAATCAAACCATAACCATAGACTAATGCACCAAGAACCATTTACCCTTAACCCTTTACAACACAATTCTGATTTTTAACAACCCTGAGGAAGGAGCCTTTCTAACACATTCTAGGAAAAGGAGAAAAAGCTGGTAACCAGCATTTTCTCATTTTCCCACAATGTTCTCTTTCCTCTTCCATACAAATTTCAAATTTACAGTCACTATTATTTTGACGTCTGCAAATGCTTTCAGTTTGGACCAGTCTAAAATTTTGTCATTGGGTAAAGAGGTAAAAACTCCTCTTGGATAACATTGTGACAGAAGTGTAACATGTAACTTATCACAACCATATCAAGCATCCCTCCAAACAAACATGCTCTAAAACAAAACCGGTCAGTTTATTTTCAAAAATAAATTACACTACACTCCTGTCCAGCTCCACTCATCCTTGTATAATCCCTCTCTTAAAAATTTGGGTAGCTAATACCCCTTTCACAACATGCTGAACACTGTTCAGTAGATGTACATTTTTTTACCCTTTCCCAAACGGCAAATTTTGGACAAGACCAAATTGAAAGCATTTTGAAGATGACAAATTAATAGTTGCTAAAAAGATGATTTTTCTATATGATAGGGTAGAAAACATTGTGGGAAAAGGAGAAAATGCTGGTTACCAGCATTTTCTCCTTTTCCCACAATGTTTTCAAAAGGCTTCTATTCCAGACCCGTAAAAACCAGGGATTGTTTGGGAAAGGGTTAAAGGCATGGTGGTTTGAACAGGCCACTATTACAACCACATCATTTGAGCAAACCTAGCTTTTCCAATCTTCCATAATTGCTTTCAACATGGTCAGGTCTAAATTTTGTCAACTGGTAAAGGATAAAGTTTGAAGTCCAAGCTAAGCAAAAAATGTGGATCACAGATCAAACTGCATGTTAAGTTTTATATTAATCACCGCTGGCTGTGCAGAGACAACAACATTTGGGATAGGTGTTTCAAGGGGTTATTAATCAGCTCTCTTTACTACATGGCAAAATTTGAGACTGGTCCAAATTGAAAGCATTTGCAGACAACAAATCAACTTAGATCTACAGAAATTTGGAATTTTTTCTTCAAAATGGTAGAAAAAAAAATTGCTGGAAAAGGAGAAAATGCTGGTTTCCAGCATTTCTCCTTTTCCAACAATGTTTTCAAAAGTCCTTTTCCTTAACCAAACAATCCTGACTTTTAACAACCCTGAAAAGGAAATCATTTGAAAACTCTGTGGGAAAAGAAAAAAATGATGGTGACCAGCATTTTTTCCTTTTCCAACAATGTTTTCTACCCTTTCCAAATCATTTTTAATTTCAATTTTTGAGTCAAGTTTATTTTGTCGTCTGCAAATGTTTTAAATTTGGACTAGTCTAAAATTTTTTCGATTGGTAAAGAGTTAGGCGGTCGTCCAAACTTCAGACTATGTGGTAAAGAATTAGCTTGTGCACTTGCATCATACCTAGTCAGGTCAATTGATACTTTTACACAGTGTAAATTTGTAACAGATCTACTGGTGTATGAAGTATCTCAAACCTTAGAAGTCTCAATAAACCTTTGGTTCCTTTTAGTGACGGCAGATATGGATCAAACTGCATCAAATGTATAGTCTGATTGCTCAGAACCCTGCTGTCTCATGTCTGTTGAACATTCTTTAGACAACAAAAACCAATTCTTAAACATACAGCTAGCACAATATTTGCAGTCTTAACCCTTTACCACATAATTCCAAAGACCTAGAGAAAGAATCCTTTTGAAAGCAATGTTGGAAAGGCCTTTTTCTTAGTTCTGTTTTCTACCCTTTTAATTCTAGAGTCTGGTTTAATTTAATCTAGCCACATTTAACTTTGTCTGCAACAGTTGGGTTTTGGACTAGAGTATTTCATTGTCCTTTAGTAAAGAGTTAACCCTTTCCCAAACAATCCCTGGTTTTTATGACCCTGAGAAAGAAGCCTTTAGAAAACATTGTGGGAAAAAGAGAAAATGCTGGTGACCAGCATTTTATCCTTTTCCCACAATGTTTTCTTCTCTTCACAAAACAAATTTCAAATTTTCAGTCACTTTGATTTTGTCGTCTGCAAATGCTTTCGATTTGGACAAGCCTAAAATTTTTTCGTTTGATAATGCCTAAAGTTAGGCATGGCCATTTCATTTACCTGGCGTAATAGAACTTGGTTTAGAAAACCTTACTGAAACTTTACAGCC
The DNA here is from genome assembly GCA_943736015.1 of Tridacna crocea. NCBI lineage: Eukaryota > Metazoa > Mollusca > Bivalvia > Cardiida > Cardiidae > Tridacna > Tridacna crocea. The sequence goes on from OX031064.1 coordinate 48,069,430, forward strand.
AGAACTGGCTTTAACAGTGTATGATTAATACTTTATTATAGATTTGTCTGTACAACACTTAAATAAATAGTTAAACTGTAAATGAACGTTAAGATATAGGCACTGAAAGGGTGGAAAATAATCCTAGCAGCACTGTACAGATTAAAAATACAACAGGTGTGAAATATGATTTATCTCACCTGTTTTGGGTTCAAGGGATCCATGTCGTCTGCTGCACCAGAGGCTATATTCTCCATCCAAAATAATGTAATGATTGTCCGTTTGATAAATTTCCATTCTTTCTCTGATTATTCCAGTTGAAAATAGAATCTTTTACATAGTTCGAAAAAAACCTTTTCATCATTAGAAACACCGTTTTGACATTTTTTGTTTTTCTTTTACAATGAGTTGTTTCCCTTCCTTTCAGTAAAAAACCCTCAGCCTCCGGCGAGGAGAGTATTCAGCGTCAAATGGCTGACGCTGTACCGGTAGCTACACTAGCTGTGGAAGAAATCTAGCCTCATCGTATATCTAATCCAGTGATCAACGACTTAACATATTCAGTTTTAAGCACTGAATCTCAAAGTTTGAATTTGTAAAGATGTATGGACAAGATGAAGGTACATATACCGAAAATTTAACGAAGAATGCGCTAATAAGATTTGACCTACTTATATCCCGATATGTTTACATTTGCTTTTTCATTCTCGGGAAAGATGGATCTAATTTTCTTCATATCGCAGTGAAATACACAGTAGATATTTCTAGTGGACGTATATATTTTTATACATTTAAACTGACCAAATGACATGCTAATTATAAAAAGAAAGAAGGCGCGTAAAGAATTCGCCAAGTGGTGGGATTTTCGGACGACCCATTACCCGAATGTCAGCAGAAAATGTACCTTCAGTCTGAAGGTGTCTACTCCGATGCTATTTTTGTGACTGGTCTTCGTATTTCCCTTCAGGCCAACGTTCTTTAAAAGTATCTGCAACAAATACGATTTTACCCACATCTTTTCAAACGGCTCTATGCGACAAAATTTCTAATGACAGCTTATAAAATGGGCATGGATCGTTAGATAAATAATTAATCTTTACCATCACACAAACTGTGCTGCAAAATACCAATTAAATCAACAGAAATTACCTTTTTATCCAATGTAAATAAATCCAGTATAATTTGTAAACAACTAACACGGCGACTTCCGTTACACAGGCATGCACATTCAACAGAATTTGAATTTTAAACAGTCTGGTTCCCTATTCCTAACAACCATTTTCGCTCAAGTTTCCTCTGTCAACAGCGAAATTCGCAACTAAACCGTCTTAGCGTGTCACAGATACTGTGATTTTTGCCAAAGCATGCGCATTGATGATATCACCATGTTTTGATTTCTGGTGAAGTAGGTCAGCGGTTATTTACATTGAAAAGTACAGACTTGCATGAAGGTAAGATTTAGATATTAACTAACATTAGGTTTTTTTTGTAAAGATTAATCATTTATCTATCGATCCATGCCCAATTTATTAGTTGTCATTGGGAATTCTGTTGCATAGAGCCATTTGAAAAGAAGAGGGTAATATCGAATTTGTTCCAGATACTCTTAATGAACGTTGGCCTGAAGGGGAATGCGAAGACCAGTTACAAAAATAGCATCGGAGCAGAGACCTTCAGACTGAAGGTACAGAAAGTGACATGTTAAAGTTTAATTTACTTGTTCCCCTTACGTTTTGTCTAGATACCATTGTCAGTACCATTTTCAACAATGAAAATAGCTTGGTTTTATGTACTCAATAAAATCTTAAGCAAACTGAAATACTTGTTACATAGACATTGGAGGTTGACGGATGTTTCGGTAACGGTAAATGGGTGCCAAATGTAACAGGTGGTAAAAGATATCGTGGCTCGACCGGGTTTTGAACCCAGGGCCTCAGGAATACCGTTCCTGCAATCTAACCAACTGAGCTACCAAACAAGATGTTGATACCGCTGTACGATATATCACCAAATACCTGTACCCGGCTACATAGCTATGAATACTACTTATTATAAGAAGGAGTGATGGCCTTCTAAATCCATTATTTCTCTGCGACAATTCTAATGAGTACCCACAACATAGGGTTTAGTGGAGAAAAGTTAAAATTTTTGAAATCAAAATCACTTTCTCTATCTGATGCTCTGTTGATATCAACATTTTCTTATTTTCATCCTATGAACCAAGGTGTACTGGTACACTCATTTTCCATTTTTTCCCCCCTTTGTAGAGATGTTTGAGCAAGATGATGATGGTGATGACATCACCACAGATCTGTGGCAGGAAGCCTGCTGGATTGTCATCAGTGCATACTTTGATGAAAAAGGTTTGGTACGTCAACAACTAGACTCATTTGATGAGTTTATACAGATGTCTGTACAGAGAATAGTCGAAGACACACCACAGATAGAACTGATAGCAGAGGCACAACACAAAGCTGGAGTTGTGGAAACACCCGTAAGTGGCTTCAGAGGAGCTTCCTTGCATAATTTTTTTAACCCTTTACTGTATAACCTCAAATGTAAATGACTCTGAGTGGCAACTTCCGTAAACAGTAAACACTATTGCCTAGGTAAATGTTGATACCCTACATTTTCTTCTTACCCATCCCAAATAGCTTTTTTAAGTCCCATATATTTTGTAATCTGCAAATGCTTTCAAATTAGACTAGTCTAAAAGTTTGTCTATTGGTAAGGAGTTTAATCCTTTACCTCACATTTGCTACTCTTGACAACCCTGAAGAAGAAGCCTTTTGAAAACAATGTGGGAAAAGGAGAACATGCTGGTAACCAGATTTTCTCCTTTTCCAACAAGGTTTTCTACCCTGTCAAAAAAAAATTGCATCATAAGAAAGCTGGCATGAGCAGAATTTCATAAAAATTATTAAAAAAAAATCTCACTGGATATTATTATCATATGCTTTTTCAGCCACAATATTTGTTGAAATTTGAACAAATCTACTTGTCAAAACCAACACATTGGGAGAAAGATGGAGCACCAAGTCCTATGATGCCAAATGAAGCCCGATTAAGAAACTTGACGTAAGTTGAATATTTGTCATGTTTTGTCATTTGTGAGTCATTTATTGCACTTTATATGAGATTTGAATACACTATAAATTAATTAATGCTTTACCACACAATCTCAACTTTTAACAATCTTGAGAAAGAAGGCCTTTGAAAACATTGTATGAAAAGGAGAAAATGCTGGTAACCAGCATTTTCTCCTTTCCCAACAATATTTTCTACCCTTTCCAAACCAAATTTCAATAATTGATCAGTCACATTTATTTTGTCATCTGCAAATGCTTTCAGTTTGGACCAGTTTATAATTTTGTCGTTTGGTAAAGTGTATCTCTTGCAGTTTCTTGTTCATTTATCTTCTATCACATTTTTGTTTTTTTTTCAGAATTCTTTGCCACACAAACTTTTGATTTACAAACTTTGATAGAGATGGCTTTTGAAAGCATTATGGGATTAGGAGAAAATGCCAATAGCCAGCATTTTCTCTTTCCCCTACCCTATGTTTTCTACCCTATCAAAGGCAGAAATCATCCATTGAGCTATGTTCAATTTAATTTCTGCAATGCTTTCATTTTGGTCTTGTCCAAAACTTAGTGATTTGGTAAAGAGTTAAAACTGTTTTTGTAAATGTATGGCATGATGTGGACCTCATATTTTTCTCCCTTCTCAGTTAATGCCTTCATGTCTTTTTCAAACAGTGTTTTGTAAGGTATCTAACAGAAAATCATCAATGGAACTACATGTGTCTTTTACAAATGCTTAACATTTTGGTTAGACCAGAATTCTCTTGTTTTGTATAGAGTTAATGTGAACTAAATTAAGAAAAAAGAAAGGGAATACATGTATATTTATCCTACCAACCTGATGTAGACATCACACTATTTATCAAAACAAAAAAAATGAATGTTTTAAACACAGGTAATCATATTCTCTGAACCTGTACAATATAAAGAACTTTTTAACTATGAAACAACATAAGTATTTTTTTTTTCCAGGTACTCAGCCCCTCTTTATGTAGATATAACCAAAACTGTCATCAAACCAGATGAAGATCCAGTTGAGACCCAACACCATAAAACATTTATTGGCAAAATCCCCATCATGTTGAGATCCACCTATTGTCTACTGAGTGGCCTGACAGATCGTGATTTAACTGAGTTAAATGAATGTCCGTTGGATCCAGGTGGTTATTTTATCATCAACGGATCAGAGAAAGTGTTGATCGCACAGGAAAAAATGGCTACTAATACAGGTATAGTTTTGTTTGTTTTTGATTGTAGGCAGCAGGTCACAAACTCAAATTTTTCACCTTTAAGGCCCTCATACCAACTTAAGTTGTTTTTGCTAGCTGTTTACATCAAAATCAGCCTATAAAAATGTGTAGTCTGATCTTTGATCTACACTTTCGGCTGCTATGTTAATGGAAACAACCTTGAAATAACAATAATTATGTCAGGCTGCATTTCCAAATCAAAAAGGTCCAAATCGTTTACACTGCATTTTAAGGGTTAAAATAATTTTTCTGGTGGATAAGAAGTAATGATTTGGCAAGCAGTAAATATATACCAGTAAATATGAATCAAATTCACGTGTTGAATCAGGTGAAATATCACACATGACGGAAAACAATTTTGTATCTACACTTAGTGAAATACGGTCCCAAATATGGTTTGCTGATGTGTCTTGCGCACAGACTAAGAATGTGAATGATTTGTGATTGGATTGATCGAAATGTTACACTGTAATATGAAACCTTTACCCCGTAAGGCATTTCTATGGTATCTGTAATTGACCCTAAATAAAAGCAAGGATGAAGCCGTTTCCTATGTGTATATGACACCTTTTGATAGTGTAGAAAAGATTGTGGTTGCTCGTCACGAGCAATTTCACCTTTTGCCACAATGTTTTCCCAAAGGCTCCTACAAGCAATGCATAAAAATGAGTATCTATGGAGTAAAGGGTTAATCTGCCATTCATGAAAACAGAGTTACTACCATCCACAGTATTAATTGTCTTTTTGTGTTTGCCGTTTTCCAATAAAATGTCAACAATTGCAAAATGTTGTCTTTGAAAGTTAAAAGGTATATGATAAAAGGAATATTATGTTAGAGTAACTTTCCTCCATATTTTTTATGTTGACTTGATCCTTTGCCAGAGGACAAAATTTTAGTCCAGATTGAAAGCATCTGGAAGTGACAAAATAAATGTGACTGAAAAATTGAAAATTGTTTTTGGTAATGGTAGAAAAGAATGTGGGAAAAGGGAAAAATGCTGGTTACCAGCATTTTCTCCTTTCCCAACAATGTTTTCATAAGGCTTCTTCTCAAGGTCATTGAAGTTGGAATTGTGTGGTAAAAGGTAAACTTGATCAATTTTTTTTTCAGTGTATGTATTTCGGCAGAAAGACTCAAAGTATGCTTTTAAAACAGAGATTCGTTCCTGTTTAGAACACTCATCCAGACCTACCAGTACATTGTGGGTAAACATGATGGCAAGAGGTGGCCAGGTAAACTAGTAGAGTTACAGAAAGGGGAATTAGTTTTGGCTGAAAAAAAAAAACACATTTCTATGGTTCTATTCTAAAACATGCAAATACTGATTTGAGATGACTCATATAGACCTTAAGAATAGATACCATAATACAGGTTCTGATGTAATTTTCTGTATTTGATGATTCTTTATTATCTGTAACTTATTTCACTGGCTTGAGTGATCATATTTTCAAATCACTGTTCCTTCTGCAAAACCATTGGTATTGATGATTCTAATGAGTAGCCAAAACATAGGTTTTAACAAATATCTTACAAATTATTGCATTAAAGATCCCAAATGTGTAAATCTGATTTCATTGAGATAACAGTCCTGTGATTTTTTTCTAAGGAAGTAAGGCTCTGCACACATAGCTGGAACAGAATGTTTTGGTAGACAATACATGTATTTTCTTTTCACACAGTCTACCATTTGAGAAACTAGTGTCATCATTTGAACCATATTTATAAATGCTTTCTGTATCTATAGATATGTCAAAAATTCTGTCATCCAGCAAAAAGTCAAAGAATTGTTCATATTTCTGTTACAGTTAGTAAAGGTCAATCAACCCACATGAGTATGATAGGGTTGACCGATTGACCCATATAGCATTAGCCCTTTTCCAAACAGCAAAAATTAGACTGGTCTAAATTAAATATCACTTGCAGACGACCAAATAAACTTAACTCAAAAATTGAAACTTGTTTCCAGCAGAGTGGAAAACATTGTGGGACAAGGAGAAAATGCTGGTTACCAGCATTTTCTCCTTTTCCCACAATATTTTCAAAAGGCCTCTTTCTCAGGGTCGTAAAAACCAGGGATTGTTTAGTAAAGGGTTAAACTGCAAGTTATTTACTCCTGTTTACAGTTTACATAAAGGTATATACAAGATGGCAAAGTAGTTACGGTCAGGTTTTGGATCTACTACAACTAAAGTATATTTCAGAGCTCCAGATAGGGGGAGTGATTTTGATTTCAAAATTGAAAGTATCAATAATTGTACACGAAACCCTATACTGTGGGTACTCCTTAAAATTGTTTCATCGAGACAACTCTAATGAATATGCCTATTGTGCATCATCAAGACAATTCTATAGAGTTCCCACAAAATAAGGTTTTGAAGAGAAATATTGACTTTAGAAAACCAACAGGAGCTTTGATTTTTTTTGATATTTTACTTTTATGTACAATTTTTGTGTGTTGTGTTTTGCTGTAATCTTACTATGAATATTTCCTTTAGCACAAACATATTCATTGTTTTCTAGGGTGCCAAGAAAAGTGCAATAGGTCAAAGAATTATTTCAATTCTACCATATATCAAACAAGAAATTCCTATCATCGTTGTATTCAGAGCCTTGGGTTTTGTATCTGATAGAGACATTCTAGAACATATTATCTACGACTTTGATGATCCTGAAATGATGGAAATGGTAAGATTTTGCAGGTTACATTTCAGAAGGCCAAAATGTGTGGTAGAAATATCAGTATAATGGATCGTAAAACTGTTGAATGAAATTTTCTACCCTTTTTAAGTTTTTGTAAGGTTCTAATATCTGATAAAAAAATACACTTTATTCATTCTGTGTGTCTGTTCTTGATAATATATGCAATTAATAACAAAATTTGGATCTTTCTTATTCTTTAATGACCCCGATTTTATTGTTACAGTTAAACTATCACCATAACTGCTATTGAAGGACTATATATGTTATCATGACAAAAAAAGTAAAAACGGGGAATTTTCCTTTGAAAATGTCATTGATTTTTAGCACACTAGAGCATAATATGCTTTGATGTTGTTAAAATTGATTCTAAGTCTTTATTTGTAAGATCATCTAAATTTGTAACACAACTTCTGATTGAAGGTTTAGCCAATCAGAAGTTGTGTTGCTTTCTAAATCTAGAATAAGGCAAAGAATATTTGAGAGTAGTTAGTGAATACGGGTCTGGGAACACTGCTAGATTGTTCAAGTGATTACCAAAACAAACCTGGCAATCCTACCCAAAGGACAGTAACCAAAATTATTCATGTAATTGTAGGTGAAACCTTCCCTAGATGAAGCTTTTGTGATCCAAGAGCAGAATGTGGCTTTGAACTTTATTGGAGCTCGTGGTGCAAGACCTGGTGTAACTAAGGAGAAAAGAATCAAATATGCTCGAGAAATTCTGCAAAAAGAAATGTTGCCTCATGCAGGAGTGAGTGACTTCTGTGAAACAAAGAAAGCATATTTCTTAGGGTATGTAGGACTGAAAAACTTTACTTGAAACTTTACCATGCACAAGCAGTCATTTTATTTTGAGAGGAATATATAACTAGAGAATGTAAACAGCCTTTCGGTGGCTGAATAAATCTGAAGATTATCAGGAAAGACCTAAAAGTCGAAGATGTTCTTGGCCAGAACATCTGGGTCATAATATTTGAGACAGCTCAGGCTAAAGGGGGCTTAATGCATCTCCTTGATGCTTTATTCCAACCAAATCATCACAGAATTATGCAGAGCTCCAGATAGAGGGAGTGAATTGAAAATATTAATTATTCTCCACTAAATCCTATGTTATGGGTACTCATTAGAATCGTCTCATCGAGACGATTCTATTGAGTACCCACAACATCGGGTTTGGAAGAGAAATAAAAGATTTAGAATACCGTCACTCCCTCTTATGTGGACCTCTGTTATGAATCTATAAAATCATTCTTGTTCAACGAATGAATTTGGGATAGACTGGTCCTTGGGCATGGAGAAAACTTACAAAGGCAAAAAGTTTCGGCCCATTTCAGTCTCTGCATACTTCACAGGCTGATATGGCTTGATACCTTTTGCAGATGCAATTTACCCTTTTAACACAGAGCATAGCTCATGTACAATGAGCCAGTAAATGAGTACAGTGAAAAGCACATGGGTATTGAAATGTTATACTGCTTTTGTCGCAAAATTTAGTTTAGAAGATTGGTTAGTGTAGATTTGAAAAAAAAATTACTAAAGATTTTTAATTTTTAAGAGTTTACAAGAGATTTACAGCAAAATTTTAGACTTGTCCTTATAAAGGATTTTCTGCTGATTAACTAAATGTGGCTGAAATAATGGAATTCCTATTTGAAAGAGAGATAAAATTTTAGAAAAAAGGAGAAAATGGTGGTTAGAAGGTTTTTGTCAGGTCTTGTTTGTCAAGGTCGTTCAAATCGTCTGACTGTTTTGTAAAGGGTTTATATTGAAATCATGTGTATATATAATCCACTGTTAAACATTGTATTGCTACAGCTATATGGTGCACAGACTTTTACTGGCGGCTTTAGGTCGCAGAGAAGAAGATGACAGAGATCACTATGGCAATAAAAGATTAGATCTGGCAGGACCTCTGTTGGCTTTCTTGTTTAGAGGGTAGGGCATGTTTATTTGCTATTGCAAAATACTTACTTCTAGATCAAGTACAACTACATGTATACAAAAAAAAACTTTTAGGGATATACCAGAATTATATGTCAGGTTATATGTGCTAGATATACTAGAACCAGCCTGTCTGTCAGGCATGCATACATGTGTATATTTGTGTCGCAAAGTTGCATCGGAATTCCACTGTCGTTGTATGGAAAGTAAGTGCATTTCTTAACCAGAACTGAATCTGAGTGGCACTATTTTCAGATCATATCTACTTTCAAGATGAATAATCTTGCCATAAAAAGTCTTATTTTGCATAAAGCTTCGTTAGTTTCCAACCTCTAATGATGCACTTGACAGAGGTTAAACTCAATTTTTTCTTACAGATCTAATTGTATAATATTATCAGAGCTTCAGATAGAGGAAGTGATTTTGATTTCAAAATTGAAAATATTAATCATTCTCCACTATACCCTATGTTATAGGTACTCATTAAAGGAAATGAGTACTCACAACATAGGGTTTGGAAGAGAAATAATTGATTTGGAATACCATTACCCCTCTTATCTGGAGCTCTGATTATGTATGCCATGTTGAAGGTCTGCAAGTACTGTTGTCGTACCTAGGTGTATGTATTATCATGTAAGCTTGATTCTTTCCTTCTATCTTTCTGCTATAGATTATTCAGAAATCTCATGAAGGAGGTGAGAATGTATGCCCAAAAGTTCATTGACCGCGGGAAAGACTTTAATCTTGAACTTGCCATAAAGACTAGAATAATTACGGATGGGCTGAAGTATTCTCTTGCTACTGGTAACTGGGGAGACCAGAAAAAAGCTCATCAGGCAAGAGCTGGAGTGTCGCAGGTAATATAATTGTGTACATATTAAGTGAAACTATTTGAAGTTCTGAGTTCACAAAACAAGTTTTTAATTTTGTTTGATTTTAATTTGAATATTTTTATGTGATCTAAATTCCTTCCCAAACAACTCCTGAGCTCTTCTGAATTGAAAGCAAAGGAAGATAAGATATCAAATTGAAATTTTTCTTTGAAGGAAAAACAATATCATTCGAAAAGGGAGTAAATACTGGTTACCAGCATTATCTCCTTTTCCAACTGTGTTTTCAAAATTCCTCAAGCTCATTAAAACAAGGCATTAAACGGAATAAGATTAATTTTGATTTGAGTGCCATGTTCTCAAATAGAAGGAGAAAGATTTTGTTCTCTTTACACGAGGGCAGTTCACTTTTCCTGGGGCGTAGCCTGCATAGGGAATTGCTGCATTTATGCCTACTGACAATACCAAAATTATGAACTCAAACCAGTTTTGCCTGAAACCCTAAACCATAAACAGTAAGTTTGTGTATTTGTAGGTATTGAACAGATTAACATTTGCCTCCACATTGTCCCACCTGAGAAGATTAAACTCTCCCATTGGTAGGGATGGTAAACTAGCCAGACCACGACAGCTACACAACACACAGTGGGGAATGATCTGTCCAGCTGAAACACCAGAGGTAAATTCATAGAGGTTGCATTTTTTTGAATAAAGTCTTTCAGTTGTCTACTTAAAATAACAAACTAGAAGTTGTTCCAATTAACCCTTTACTCCATAGATACTCATTTCTACACATTGCTTGTAGGAGCCTTTGAAAAATATTGTGGCAAAAGGTGAAATTGCTCGTGACGAGCAATTTCACCTTTTGTCACTATATTTTCTAAGCTATCAAAAGGTGTCATATACCCATAAAAAACGGCTTCATCCTTGCTATTATTTAGGGTCAATTAGAGATAGCATAGAAATGCCTTATGGGGTAAAGGGTTAACTCTTTTTCCAAATGGTAAAGTTTTAGAGTTGAAAGTTATTGAATCATATTTCCATGTCTATATCCAGGGTGGAGCTGTTGGGTTAGTAAAGAATCTGGCATTGATGTCATACATATCCGTAGGATCTCAGCCTTCCCCTATCTTAGAGTTTTTGGAGGAATGGAGCATGGAAAACTTGGAGGAGGTAGCTCCTTCATCCATACAAGAGTGAGTATCCATGGAAATTGTCAAGTTGCATGTTTGTTTTTAAAGAAAATGATGAGGTATTGTAATGGTCTTGTCATCATTGCCTGCCTGGCCATTGTTGTGATAAAACTTTGATATTCTATTGTATCTCTGTCCTTAATGAAGATATTTGCACTACTGCAAAATGAATGTTTTCGGAGGTATACAGGAATCAGCCTGTCTGTCCCTGTGTGTGTCTGTCTGTGTGTCAGTCTGTGTACAAAATACTAGCAATTGCCTGTTTCTGTCAGAGCGCTAGTGGGGGTATTAAGTCAGTTTCAGTGACGGCTTTAGTTACTTTGAAGTTGGACTAGATGTTAACACCTCAAATTCCGGACTTGTATTTCCGACTTGTAATTACTCTATTCTAGAAGCTTTTTAAAACATTATGGGAAAAGGAGAAAATGCTGGCAACCAGCATTTCTCCCTTTTCCCCACAATGTTTTCTATCCTTCAAACAACAAATTTCAATTTTTCAACCACATTCGTTACCTGGTCTGCAAATGCTTTCATTTTGGACCAGTCTAAAATTTTGTTGTTTGGTAAAGAATTTTAAAAGTATCCAATGCATTTCTGTAACAATTGGATTCACTTACATTGAAAACCTCATGCTTAGAACTTTTAGGATTAACGATCACTGGAATTTCATCTAGTCCATGACACAAACTTTTATTCTCAAGGTAGACAGAAACTTTGTATCTGCAAGTAATTTCCAATTCAGTGGTGATGATGCCTGATAAAAATTACTTTTGCATTTGAAAATTCAAATTTCAGTGCAACCAAAATATTTGTGAATGGATGTTGGGTTGGAATTCACAGAGATGCTGAACAGTTGATGAGCACCCTTCGAAAATTGAGAAGAGAAATGGACATAATTGTGTCTGAGGTATAGATTTAGGGCTTGTGTTGATAACGCCATTTAGTTTCAAACTGTGCTTATTTAGTTTCAAACTGTGCTTAGTCACTATGTACCATGCAATTACAATTTTTTTATAAACAGTCTCAAGAAAGATGGTTTTTGAAAACTATGTGCAAAAAGGAGAAAATGCAGATAACCAGCTTTTTCTTTGTTTCATACAACGTTTTCTACCCTACTAAAGATGGTCCTATCATTTTACCCATTACCACACAACCCCTAGGACTAATGACTAGGAGAAAGAATCTTTTAGAAAACATTGTAAGAAAAGAAGAAAATGCTGGTAACCAGCATTTTCTCCGTTTCCCACAATGTTTTCTTTTGTTCACAAAAACAAATTTCAAATTTTCAGTCACTTATTTTGTCTTCTGCAAGTGCTCTCAATTTGGACAAACCTAAAATTTTGTCTTGTGGAAAAGAGACAAGCCACATTTTCTTTAGTGCCTGGAAATACTTTCATAAGCAATGGTACCTATGCTAGTAGTATTTTGAAAGGCTGACTTCCCAGTTGTTGCTGCTTTTATATGATAGATCTGGGAAGAAAAGTGTTAGACATTTGAATTAGCTATCAACAGTTACACTGCCCTTCCCTGTTTCACAGAATAGAGTTGAGTACTTCATTAGGTATGTTTATCGATGCTGTTTTCTTCTCTACCAGGTTTCAATGATTCGAGACATTCGAGACAGAGAAATCAGAATTTACACAGATGCTGGTAGAATTTGTCGACCCCTTCTTATAGTAGAGAATCAGAAACTCTTGCTAAAACAGAGTCATATCAAACAGTTAAAACAGAGGGAATACAACAACTATAGGTAGTTTATTAGTTTATTTGATCCTTAGAATTCTATATTTCAACAAACAATAGTTTTGCACACTGTTAACTTTTTACCCCCACAAACCTATTGACATGGTATGGTAAATAAAACTTAAACAAGAGCTTCGCAAAGCGGCGCATATACGCCCGAGGGGGCTTGTCAGTGAAATGAGTTGAAATGACGGAAGGGCCATGAATGAAGAGTAGATTAATTAATCTCCATGATATGTGAAAAATATTAAAGGGCAACAGCTAAAAAAAGAAAGGGTGGCACAGTTACAAATTTTGTAAATTGCTGTTCTCCACAAATTGTTCTATCAGTTTTGAAAGGTTCAAGATCATAGCTTTTACATTTTAGAAATTATGGCCCGGACGAAAATTCAAAGAGAAAACTAACAAAGGGCAATAACTAAAAAAAAAGGATGGCAGAGTTATGGTTCATGTGCAATGCACTTCTCCATAATGTCTTCTATCAGTGTATGAAGTTGCAAGTTATTAGCTTTTATAGTTTGGAAGTTATGGCCTGGACAAAAATTCAAACTGAAAATTAACAAAGGGCAATAACTCAAAAGATAAAAGTGGCAGAGTTATGGTTCATGTGTGATGCACTTCTCCACAATGTGTTCTATCAGTGTATGAAGTTCCAAGTTAATAGCTTTTATAGTTCAGAAGTTATGGCCTGGACAAAAATTCAAACTGAAAATTAACAAAGGGCTGTAATGGCTCAAAAAAACACTGTGGCAGAGTTATGGTTCATGTGCACTGCACTTCTCCGTAATATGTTCTATCAGTGTATGAAGTTGCAAGTTATTAGCTTTTATAGTTTGGAAATTATGGCCTTAACAAAAATTCAAAAGGAAAACCTGGTTATTTCAGAAATCACAGGTAGATAATTTTGGAATGCAAACAGGGATCAAAATTCTAAGACCCAGGTGCACAACTAGACATGATGGAGATTCACTGTGGCAAGTTTCAAATAATTCCGATGAAAACAGTAGGAGGAGTTGCGCACACAAGAAATTGCTAACGGACGGACGACCGGGGGTATAACATAATACTACCCTTTGGGTGTATAAAAAAAGAAAACTTTTTATCAAAGGACAAATTTGTAGACTTGTCCAAATTGAAAGCAGTTGCAGACAACGAAATAAATGTGGCTCAAAAATTAAAATTTGTTGTTGGAAGGGTAGAAAACATTGTGGGAAAAGGAGGAGTTGCACACACAAGAAATTGCTAACGGACGGACGACCGGGGGTATAACATAATACTACCCTTTGGGTGTATATTACTAGCATTTTCTCTTTTTTCCCCAATGTTTTCAAAAGGCTTCTTTTTCAGGGTCATTAAAACTCAGGATTGTGTGGTAAAGAGTTGATCAAGATTGGGCTGCACAGAACTTCAGTTAATCACATGCCAGCATCAATCGTTCTTTTGACAGATAAAAGATAAAAAGTTTTTTATGTGCTTGAACTTCTGCAGACAAAAAGAAATATGTATGTGCTAGAACTTCAGCTCTTGCTTTTCACTGCCCGGCATTCGCATATTGCTCTAAATATTATTTTTATGCTAATGTCATTATTATCACATACTGTATATACTAAAACTTATAAATGATCTGTCTCAGCCAAAATAAACCTGGTCTTAAGAGAGTCACGTCATCTAAAGATAGCAAAATTTTAGAAGGGACATATGACACTTTGTAGAGATCTAGGTGTCTAAAATTGAACAGTGTTGGAATACTTGACCTGAAACATTGTGATTTGCCTTAAGTAGTCCTTGAAATCTGATTTCAAAAGGATGAATTTTGAAGCATGATTATAGCTGTTTGTTTATCCATGTCTTCATGTATCTCACAGAGTATAGTTGAACACTCTTTCTTTTCATTTAGCTCATTAATTTGTTGTATAACTTCATCTTATGAACACTGCTAAGTGGAAATTGTTTGTATTCAATTCCAAATAGATCAAATAATGGACCTTATATTGACCCAATCTTGTAGGTATAGTGTACTTTTGAGTTACTTGTTTTCAGTTGAACTTTTATAGTGTTTGTTTATTCTTTCTTTTTTTTTTGTTACTGATTTACATGTAATTATGTTGGAATATTCCTCCACACATTAAACTTGAATGGCTTGATGATAAATGAATATACATTTTATTTTTCTATGCGCATCAAAACAATACTTTTTTACTCTCTCAAAATGGAGCTCAATTTAAAGAGGATAATCCTGTCAGTTCATGCATATTCATTTAAATCATGAGAAATATTGAATAACTAAGTTTTCATCAAATAAGGAGTTTGTAATGAAATTTTAAGATTACTTAACCCTTTACTCCAAAGATACTCATTTCTACGCATTGCTTGTAGGAGCATTTGGAAAACATTGTGACAAGAGGTGAAATTGCTTGTGACAAGCAATTTCACTTTTTGCCACAATGTTTTCTATGCTATCTAAAGGTGTCATTTACACATAAGAAACGGCTTCATCCTTCCTGTCATTTAGAGATGCCATAGAAATGCCGTATGGGGTAAAGGGTTAACTTGTTACCAGCATTTTCTCCTTTTACTGCAATGTCTTCTACAGAAGAAAAGGTTCTTTTAAACTCTGGGATTGTGTGGTACAGATTTAATAATGTTCTTGGTCATTCTGTATTTCTAAAAGCTCTTTTAATGAGATATTGGTTAACTCTATACTAAACAGCGAATTTTAGACTGGTCCAAATTGAAAGCATTTTCAGGTAATATATTTAATGTAGATGAACTGATGCTACATCTCAGTGAAAGTGTAGAAAACCATGTGGGAAAATGAGAAAGTGCTGGTAAACAGCATTTTTCTCCTATTCCCACAAGGTTTTCAAAAGGCTCCTTCTTCAGGGTCGTTAAAACCAAGGATTGTTTGGTAAAGGGTTAATGAAGTGTTGGACCAGAAAATTTCACTTCAGGGGTTGTAACATAGAAAATGAAAAGTTTTCCTTTGTTTATGGCACAGTTGGCAGGATTTAGTAGCTAGTGGAGTGGTAGAGTATATAGACCCTCTAGAGGAGGAGACAGTTATGTTGGCCATGACCCCTGAAGATCTCCAGGACAAGGAGGTTCAGTACTGTTCTACCTACACACACTGTGAAATCCACCCTGCCATGATATTGGGAGTGTGCGCCTCCATTATACCATTTCCAGATCATAATCAGGTAGGTCAAAGTGGAGTTTTGAAAAATTTTATAGTTCAATCATGCGGTGTGAAAAGGGGGTTTAACCCTTTACCTCACAATGACGAATTTTAACACCCCTAAGAAAGAAGCTTCTTGAAAACATTGTGGGAAAAGGAGAAAATATTAGTCACTAGCATTTTCTCCTTTTCCCACAATGTTTTCTACCATATCAAAGAACAATTACACCATTTAACCAGTATTGAAATATTAATTTTTTGTCTGCAAATGCTTTCAATTTTGATAAGGCTAAAATTTTGTTGTGTGGTAAAGAGTTAATGCATCTGCAAAGTATTGAGCAGTTTCAGCCTGCAGTCTGTACAGACACTGGGTCAAAACTTTTTAAATGTCCAAGGACAGTTCTACCTTATGATTCAGTTGGTTGTTGAACAAAATGGATTGTACACTTACTATTACAAATGCTTGGTTTAATGCATGACAGAGAAACCCCTTTTTGCCACAGCATGGCTTATTGGAAGTTTTTACTTAGGGCCTTTAACCCTTTACTCCATAGATACTCATTTCTACTCATTGCTTGTAGGAGCCTTTGGAAAACACTGTGGCAAAAGGTGAAATTGCTCGTGACGAGCAATTTCACCTTTTGCCACAATGTTTTCTACACTATCAGAGGTGTCAGATACACATATGAAACGGCTTAATCCTTGCTGTTATTTAGGGTCAATAAGAGATACCATAGAAATTCCTTATGGGGTAAAGGGTTAAATTCTATTGCAGACAGGGTACACTTAAGGTAAGATAGTAGTACCTTACATGCTTTCTGATTTTGAATCAACACTGGTGATCACTATCTTGGTGAAGAAATAAATTTATAACATTGTATGATTGAAAATAAGGCAAGCGTTTTATTGCACAAGCTTAAAAAAAACATTTGTTGCAACTCATAATGATTTCATTTAAATCGATGCAGATTTATGCTTTATTTTTCTTCACTTTCTTCAAATCTTTTTCTGTTATTTTTCAGTCACCCCGTAATACATACCAATCTGCTATGGGTAAACAAGCTATGGGTGTGTACATCACAAATTTCCATGTCAGAATGGATACATTGGCCCATGGACTGTTGTATCCACAGAAACCTCTAGTCACAACCAGATCTATGGAATATCTACGCTTCAGAGAATTGCCAGCAGGTATGTATAAATAGAGGATATTTGTTTTTTTCTGTGAAAGATCAAAATTTATTTTATAGAGTGGACACCATCGGTAATCGGTGTTTGCACCACTCGTGAAAATATTACGGATGGTGTTCACAAGATGAAGTAAATTTCAATCTTTCACCGAAAAAACAAAATTTAATGTTCTATTGATTTCATGCTTTTAACCCTTTCTGGGAGGAGCTTTATCAAAATCCACCACAGTTCTTTTCCGTTGTCCCCCATGGCATACCCCTCCCACATAGCAATGCATTACAATATTACGTAAAGCATGAGAAATGTAAGATAAATGACGTCATATTTCCATCTGGTTGTTAGGCACGGGCAATTTACCTGGGCAACAAGAACGTGAAAATCAGTATTTTCACTGGTGGTACCAGTGTAAGATAGAAAAATATTTTCACTGCTATTTCTTGATATCCTACTGGAAAGCATGAAATAACACTCTACAACTTTAACCTTTAACTCATTCCCAAACGACAGAATTTCGGACCAATCCAATTTGAAAGCATTTGCAGACGAGAAAATAAATGTGAATCAAAAATTGAAATTTGATTTGGAAAGGGTAGAAAACATTGTGGTAAAAGGATAAAATGCTGGTTACCAGCATTTTCTCCTTTTCCCATGATGTTTTAATTCAATTGTTTAACATGGCCCACAATGTTTTCAAAGGCTTTCTTTCTAAGGGTCATCAAAAATTGGGATTGTGTGGTAAAGGGTTAATTAAACAATCCCATGGTTCTATAACCAGAAGGAAGAAGGCCACTAAAACATTTTGGAAAAAAAATAAAAAATGCTGGCAACCAGAATTTTCTCCTTTTCCTGCTATGTTTTCTGCCTTTAGAATGATTACAGCTTTGTACATTTATCTTTTGCTTATGCTTTCATTTTGGACAATTATAGAATTTGTAGTTGAAGAGTTCATGACAATTGATGACAATGAGCTCAGTTGTATGGCTAGTAACCGAGATGTAAGTTCAAATCCAAGGCTTTGCCAAAGTTTATTCTGTAAAATGAAAGTTATCCCTAAAAGGTTCCTTTAGGCAAATTTGATATATCTTGAATATTTTTTAAAACAGTGCTAAACACAAATAGATTTTCTTGCAGTCTTTTCATGGTTTCTGTAGACCAGAATTTTCATTTAGCCGCAAAAATGGCCTAGGTCAGATTGTACCAAGATCTTTATAGATGATGAGGTACTTCTACAAAGTGATACATATAATATAGACCTTGTGTTGGCTGTGTAATACTTCCTGATTTGATGCTTGGAATAATGGTTTGGAAACTTAATCTTCCATTGTTATAAAAGTCATACCAAAGGATATCAGTTTAGTCAACTCTTTACATATGGTGAATCTCATGTATGAGAGAATTGAGGCCAACTTTAAAACTGATCAAAATGTCTATTCTTACCTTTTGGTTTCATGTTTTCAAAACCAATTTGTGGCTGAACACTCTACATTTTCAGATAATAAAAGAATTTTTTTCTAGGCAATTTTTAATTGATAATTAAATTTTCTGAAGTAATGAATGCTGGTTTAGGTCAATTCTGCATCAACTGTGAATACTATCTTTTCAGGTATCAACTCTATAGTGGCCATTGCAACCTATACAGGGTACAACCAGGAAGATTCTGTCATTTTGAATCAGTCAGCTGTTGACAGAGGATTTTTCAGGTACAAAAATTACTGAGGCATTAACAAATTTTATTCTGAAGATGACTTTTGTTATCTCAAAGCTGACTCTGCTCGGTTTTGTTTTACAATGCTAATCAGAATTTTTGTAATAATTGATCTGTAGCCAAAGCATGGTTTACACCATATTGAAAGAGGTGTTTTCTGAAAACATTGTGGGATGAGGAGAAAATGCTGGTACTCAGCATTTTCTCCTTTTCGAGCAAAGTTATTAAAACCTGTCAAAGATACATGCCAACAAAGGGGCCATTATATATTTGTCAACTGCAAATGCTTTAATTTTGACTTGTAGTATAGAATTTCAATGTTTGGTAAAGGGTTAGATTGTGAAGCATGGCAAAATGCATGATGTCAATGAACATAATAACATAAATTGATGCCCTTGAATACCTTTTAGGTCTTTTTTCTTCCGTGCATACAAAGACTCAGAATCAAAGAAAGGCTTGGACCAAGAAGAGATCTTTGAGAAACCCACTAGAGAAACTGTAACAGGTAAAATATGTTTGCATTTGCTTTTTGTCGAGTCCACTAACAGTACATGAGAGATACTTGTCACAATGTTGCTTTAGTGCATGCAGATCTGTCTGTGTGTATGTGAGTGTGTGCACTTGTCAGAATTTATCCAGACCAGAATTTCTACATTTGTTGATGGATGTCTTCTGCAACTGCTTTGGATTTATAAAATTCAAAATTTTTTGCTGGTTGGTATAAAATTAACCCTTTACCAAATAACAAGATTTTAGACATGTCCAAATTAAAAGCATTTGCAGATGGCAAAATGAATGCAACTCAAAAATTGAAACTTTACTTTAGAAGAATAGAAAGCATTTTGGGGAAAGGAGAAAATGCTGGTTACCAGCATTTTCTCCTTTTCTCACAATGTTTACAGAAGGCTTCATCCTCTTGCTTGAAAAAAACAAAAAACAAAAATGGTTATTGGCAAAGGGTTAAGGAATGAGCCTTCAGAACAAACTTAACCACCATCTCCAGGCAAGTGTCTGTTTAGTTTAAACATATTGTATTCGAGAATACAGTAGACAATATATACAGTCATGAGACAAATGTACTGAAGAAAAGGATAGCACGAAAGCTTAAGTATATAAAGTTCTTCTCCAAATTTCAGGTAACGGTTAATTAACAATCATATCATTAATAATTATAGAAAACATAAGTGTTTGTTTGAAACAGACTCCTCTACATTGAAAGGTTTAATCAATGTCTGCTAAGTGCAGGTGGCTTTTGAACACAAGTGTTGGCTAATCCAGGTTTAACTGTATTGTTGCAGGAATGCGTCCAGCTATCTATGACAAATTAGATGAAGATGGTATCATTGCCCCAGGTGTGAGGGTATCAGGAGATGATGTACTGATTGGTAAAACTCTCACTCTGCCTGCTAATGAGGATGAGGTATGTCTGCCTTAACCCATTACTACACAATCCCTACTTTTGACGCCCCTGAGAAAGAAGCCTTTTGCAAACACTATGGGAAAAGGAGAAAATGCTGGTAACCAGCATTTTCTCCTTTTCCCACAGTGTTTTCTACCCTTCCCAGAACAAATTTCTATTTTTAGTCACCTTTATTTTGTCGTCTGCAAATGCTTTCAATTTGGACCTGTCTAAAATTTTTTCATGTGGTAAAGAGTTAACTCTTTACCAAACAACAAAATTTCGGACTACTCCAAATCGAAAGCATTTGCAGATGACAAAATAAATGTGAATCAAAACTTGATTTTTGATTTTGGGAGTGTAGAAAACATTGTGGGAAAAGGAGAAAATGCTGGTTACCAGCATTTTCTCCTTTTCCCACAATGTTTTTAAAAGGCTTCTATCTTGGGGTCTTTAAAAGTTGTGATTGTGTGGTAAAGAGTTAAATGCTTAGAAGTAATCCTTTATGTTGAAAAAAGTTAACATTTAACGAGAAGTTTGTTTTCTTGTCTTTGTGACAGTATTTGCAAGTATTGGCCAGTTGGTAAATATGGCTCCTGACTATTGTTATGGTAGACCACTCCTTTATGCATAGCTTCAGTTCGGTTTAAAATTTTTTAATACAATACCTAACAACTGTGTTAACCCTTTACCACACAATCCCGACTTTTAACACCCCTGTGAAAGAAAACTGTTGAAAACACTGTGGGAAAAGGAGAAAATGCTGGTAACCAGCATTTTCTCCTTTTCCCACAATGTTTTCTTCCCTTCCTAAAACAAATTTTAATCTTTTTTTAGTCACATTCATGTTGCTGTCTGCAAATGCTTTGAATTTGGAACAGTCTAAAATTTTGTCCTTTGGTAAAGGGTTAAGGAGAATTCACCTAGCTCAGTGGTTATGGTGTTGGCCCCTCTCCGGGTGTTTTAGGTTTGAATCCCACCTTGTCCTTCTTTAATGCATTTGTTCATTTGTTTCTTTCTTAACCCTTTACCACACAATCCCTACTTTTGACGCCCCTGAGAAAGCAGCCTTTTGAAAACACTATGTAACCAGCATTTTCTCCTTTTCCCACAGTGTTTTCTACCCTTCCCAGAAAAAAATTCAATTTTTCAGTTGCCTTTATTTTGTCGTCTGCAAATGCTTTCAATTTGAACCATTCTAAAATTTTCTCATGTGGTAAAGAGTTAAGGTTTTATTGGGATTGACTTTTGAGCCATGAAATCCATTTGTTGTCCAAAGGCAGACTTTCTGCCTAGTAAGGCTTTGAGTCATCAATAAATGATGAATGTTCGTAAGACTACTACATATAGAGTTTCTATTTGTGGCTTGTGTAGGTGTTGATTTGAAGATCAGAAATTTACTTTGAAAAGGACAGCATCTTGTCTATTTTTGACTTGCTATAGTCATCAAACAAGACTTTAAGGCTGTGTATGATGTTAAATGTTGTATGTATGTGAACAGTTATGTTTTCAATTTTCAGTTGGAGGGATCAGCAAGAAGATTTACAAAGAGGGACTCGAGTGTATTTATGAGGAGAAGTGAGACAGGCATCATTGATCAGGTTTGTGATCAACTCAGAATGTTGGAATAGGACTTCTCTAATACTACAGTTTATTAAAGCTTAGTTGATAACATGTGCAATTCCTGTTTGAGAGAATTATTAGTTATTTTGCCAATTCATGTCTTAACCCTTTCCTAAACAACAAACTTTTGGACTAGACCAAATTGAAAGCATTTGCACACAACAATTCAACTCTTGCTGAAAAGATGATTTCTGTCTATGATAGGATAGAAAACATTGTGGGAAAAGGAGAAAATGCTGGTTACCAGCATTTTCTCCTTTTCCCACAATGTTTTCAAAAGTCTATTATTTCAGACCCTTAAAAACCAGGGATTGTTTGGGAAAGGGTTAACTGACTTTTGGAAACTATCTAGAGCTAGAAGTTTGAGACATTTGTGTAGAACTGTTTCATCGGTAGATTTGAATGAACAGTATTTTATGAAGATTATCTACTCTACACCAGGGTCTGTATTCACCAACCTTTCTTAAGGATATTCTGTCCTATTCTCCTGATTTTTCTATATCTGAAGTGAAAGAAAAACAGCTGATTGGCTAAACCATCTGGTTTAGCCAATCAGAAGTTGTGTTACTTTCAACCAGAGAAAATCTTTGAGAATAAGACAGAAAACGTTCTTAAGTATGGATAGTGACTACAGACCCAGATGACAAAGCTTTAAACTTAAAGACATTAACAGACAAGGAATTAGATTTGGCTCAAGTAAGGGTAGAAATCACTGAAAAGCTGTCCCATTTGTAAAGCAAGAATGTCTTGATTGCAGAGCAAAGATGCTTTTGATTTCTTATTTGGGGTAATTTTAGTTTGTTCCACATAAGTCACAATGGATTAGACACTTACTATCACAAATACATAGAATACATTGAAATTTAATTCTTCTATTCATTCGGTTTCTTTTATCAAGAAAAAATTATAGGGGAAGTGGTTTGAAGAAATAAAAAAGATATTTATGTAAACATTCCATCCATACATATTTTGTCAGTAACCTGTATATATCAGAAATTTCAACCATGCATAGGGTAGAGAGAAAGGAATTTATATGTTTGAAAAATTGAATTACAGGTGATGGTGACTATCAATCAAGAAGGTTACAAATTTTGTAAAATTCGAGTAAGAACAGTGAAAACCCCACAGATTGGTGACAAATTTGCCAGCCGTCATGGACAGAAGGGTACTTGTGGTATAACATACAGGCAAGAGGTAAGTCGTCAACAAATAGGTTACTTATGGGGAGTTTATTTAACTCATTACCAAAAGATGAAATTTTTGGCTCGTCCAAATCGAAAGCATTTGCAGACGACCAAATAAAAGTGACTGAAAATTTGAAATTTGTTTTTTGTAGGGTAGAAAACATTGTGGGAAGAAGGAGAAAATGCTGGTTACCAGCATTTTCTCTTTTTTCCCCACAATGGTTTCAACAGGCTTCTTTCTCAGGGTCGTCAAAAATAGGGATTGTGTGGTAATGGGTTAAGGATTTTGTATCTGTAAACAGGTGTCTTGAGTGGGAATCAAAAGAATATGTTGCATGTTATATTCACAAATATATGAAACATGACTTTTTCAGACTTCACTTTAACTGTAGAAATGATTGCCAATCGTTATAACTGCTATACTAATTATTTTTTTGGTTTAATCTAATGTCACATTTTTTATTGGTCTGTCTGTCTGTTGGACATCATTTTCAACATACATCTGACCAAATACATGTAAATGTTTTGGCAGTTTATTTGTATTGATAGCACAGGGGAATTATGTTTCTGTAAAGATCAAGTTTATCATAGAGAAGATGATTTGCAATGATATGCACACAGTCATATTCAAGATCGTTACAGCTTTTTTTGTGAATGGAATTTTTCCTATCTCTTTCAGGACATGCCATTTACCTGTGAAGGTATTACTCCAGACATAATTATCAATCCTCATGCTATTCCCAGTCGTATGACAATTGGTCACTTGATCGAGTGCCTTCAAGGGAAGGTAGCAGCCAATAAAGGAGAAATCGGTGATGCTACACCATTCAATGATGCTGTAAATGTACAAAAAGTGTCAAATCTACTCTACCAATATGGATATCAACAGAGAGGAAATGAGGTGAGCTAGCCAGATAGCAGTGGTTGTTGTTCTGTTATGTGGTTTCAGCTACTTTGTATGTGCTCAATCCCTTTAACTCTATATGAGTGAAATAGCCTTAATTCTTTTACCAAACGGAAAGCTTTTATACCTATCTAAACTAAAAGCATTTGCAGATGACAAATGTAGTTCATACGAAGATTTTTTTTTTGTGAAAAGATGGAAAACATGGTAGGAAAAGGAGAAAATGCTGGTTTCAAGAGCCTACTTTTTCCTGGTGGTTAGAATTCTGAAATGTGTGATAAAAGTGTTATTTCAAAAGGCTATTTCTGACTAGAATATGTAAGAATGTACAGAGTGGATTCAAGATTAGTGCATGTTCTCATCTAATTTAGTTCTATAAGTTTGTCTGAATATGAGTATATAACCTAATACAATGTACAAAGATTGTTAGGACAAACCCTCTTATGAGGATTTTTACAGGCCACTTCAAACTTACTATCTCCCTGCTTCAGTTGAATGTTTAACCCTTTACCACACAATCCTGAGTTTTAACGACTCTTGGAAAGACAGTTTTTGAAAAACATAATGAAATAAGGAGAAAATGCATGGTTCACAGTATTTTCTCCTTTTCCACAATGTTTCTACCTTCTCAAAAACAATTTATATTTTTGAGTTCCATTTATTTTGTGCTATGAAATGGCTTTAGTTCAGAAATTGCCATTTGGTAACAGGTTAAGTAAGATTATTAATATTCTTATGCAAATTGATCCATATGTACTTTTTAGCTCACCTGAGCACAACGTGCTCAAGGGGAGCTTTTAGGATCACCAGGTGTCCGTCGTCAGTCGTGCGTCGTCAACAATTCTTTAAACATCAACTCCTCCTAAACCGCTGGGCGGATTTGGACCAAACTTGGCAGGAATGTTCCTTGGGAGGTCCTCTTTAAAATTTGTTCACAGAATTTGATTCCATCAAAAATTCTGGTTGCCATGGCAACCAAATGGAATTTTTTAGCAAATTCTTTAAAAATCTTCTCCTCTGAAATCGCTGGTCGGATTTTTAAATAATTTCACAGATATGTTCCTTGGGTGACCCTTTTCAAAAATTGTTCGTGAAATTTTGATTCGTCAAAAAATGTGGCTCTGGTGAATGGGGGCTTCTTGCACTATACAGAAATCAAGGAATTCTTTAAAAATCTTCTTCTCTGAAACCGCTGGTCGGATTTTAAAATAATTTCACAGATATGTTCCTTGGGTGACCCTTTTCAAAAAATGTTCGTGAAATTTTGATCCGTCAAAAAATGTGGCTCTGGTGAATGGGGGCTTCTTGCACTATACAGAAATGAAGGAATTCTTAAAAAATTTCTTCTCTGAAACCGCTGGTCAGATTTTTAAATTATTTCACAGACTTGTTCCTTGGGTTACCCTTTTAAAAAATTGTTCGCGAAATTTTGATTGGTCAAGAAACATGGCTCTGGTGAATGGGGGCTTCTTGCACTATACAGAAATGAAGAAATTCTTGAAAATTCTTCTTCTCTGAAATGGCAGGACAGATTTTGAAATAATTTCACGGAGATGTTCCTTGGTGACCCTTTTCTAAGATTGTTCGCGAAATTTTGATTGGCCAAGAAACATGGCTCTAGTGAATGGGGGCTACTTGCACTATATGGAAATGAAGAAATTCTTGAAAATTCTTCTTCTCTGAAACCTGTGGTCAGATTTTAAAATAATCTGACAGACATGTTCCTTGGGTGACCCTTTCCAAAAGCTGTACATATAATTTTGATCCGTCAAGAAACATGGCTCTTGTGAATGGGGGCTACTTGCACTATACGGACATGATGAAATTCTTTAAAATTCTCTTTCTCTGAAACCCCTTGTCAGATTTTGAAATAATTTCAGAGAGATGTTCCTTGGGTGACCCTTTTCAAAACTTGTTTGTAAATTTTGATCCCTCAAGAAACATGGCTCTCGTGGATGGGGGCTACTTGCTCTTATACAAAAATGAAGAATTCTTAAAAATTCTTCTTTTTGAAACTGATGGTCAGATTTCGAAATGACTTTTACAGGTGACCTTTTGAAAATTGCTTGGCAAAATTATAAATTTGGTTCCAATGTTTCAATACCTCAAAAAGAAAATAGACTATGGTCATCTCAAAAATTCAGGTGAGCGATCCAGGGCCATCTTGGCCCTCTTGTTTATTGTTTTTTAATGAGACTGGATTTCAAACCAAAAGTATTATTATCTTTTACTTCTGTAGGTACTGTTTAATGGATTCACTGGCAGAAAGTTGAACGTCCAAGTGTTCCTTGGCCCCACCTACTATCAACGTCTCAAACACATGGTAGATGACAAAATACACTCAAGAGCCAGAGGTCCTCTACAGATCTTGAATAGACAGCCTATGGAAGGAAGAGCAAGGTAAAGGGAAGGGCAACAGACTAATAGTAAAGTGCTAAGCCAAACTTGTCATTGTTGATGCAGATTGTGCAGCCCTACCTTGGATCTACATTGATGAAGTGTTGCAAAACAGGTCAAAAGGGCTTTGGGGAATAAAAATCCAGTGTATTTTGTTAAGGTTTAAATCAAGTTCAGTTAGTGTTTAAATCAAGTTTAGGCCTCGAGGTCCTTGTATTACTATACTTCTGCTACAAAACGAAGCATATTGACCATTGTTTAACTTTTTACCAAAGGACAAAATTTGAGACTGGTCTAGACTGAAAGCTCTTGCAGACAACAAATTAAACATGATTCAAAAATTAAAATCTGTTTCCAGCTGGGCAGAAACATTGTGGGAAAAGGAGAAGGTGCTGGTTACCAGCAATTTCTCCTGTTCCCACAAATTTTCCAAAAGGCTTCTATCTCAAGGTCATAAACTCAACGGCTTATTTGATAAAGAATTACAAAGGTTTCTGCCTCTATGTGATCAAGTTAGACATGCTTTTAATTATTCTTGCCATGTCCTTATCATTGTTAAACAAGGTGTTTGATAAAGCATTGGCCTTTTGGTTTATCCCAAATAATGGCTTTCCATTCTCCAATAACATATTTGAATTCCATAAATTTTCATGAACATACCAATTACCCTTTGCAGACTCTTTACTTCTTGCAGCCAGACCACTTTTGAAAGTGTTGTGGCACTTAGAGGAAATTTCTTTTTATTGAAGTTTTCACATTGTATTACATGTAAACAATCATTTAATAATATCAGAAAACACCAATATCATTTGTTTTCAGAGATGGTGGTTTACGTTTTGGAGAAATGGAACGTGACTGTCAGATTGCTCATGGTGCAGCCCAGTTTCTACGGGAGAGACTATTTGAAGCCTCTGACCCCTACAGGGTCCATGTCTGCAACCTTTGTGGTCTCATTGCCATAGCCAACTTGCGTAATCAAACATTCGAGTGTCGGGGATGCAAGAATAAAACACAGGTAAACAAGTTTGTAGCATTAATATGGGCCATGCTTTGGTCAAAAGAGGTTTAACTCTTTACCACACAACGATGGCTTTTGACAACCCTGAGGAAGAAGCCTATTGAAAATATTGTGGAAGAAGGAAAAAATGCTGGTACCAGCATTTTCTCCTTTTGCCACAATGTTTTCTAACCTTCCCAAATCAAATTTTGATTTGTCAGTCTAGGTTTAATGCATCTCCGTAATGCTGTATGCTAAGCAAGTTATCATATAAAATGGATTCATTAACTCAACCATTAACTTGATCTGGAGGTAGACTCTTCTTTTGAAAGACAGAAAATTGTTTAGTAGCTTAAAGATTTTACTGGTTAGCCTGCTAGAGCTGACCTGTTTTATCTCCACTAACCTTGTAAAGTTCAGTTTTAACTCAAAAATTGGCCATCTACTCGTTTGCCTTCAAAACTTAGGAGTTAATTACGTGGCTGAATTCAAATTTACAGTTATAACAGCCAAAGAATTGTATCTGAAGAGTAGCACAAAAAGTTGAGTGGTATGCTAAAGAGTTTAGTGTCATTTTCTTCCACATAATTAACTTCTTTCACATAGTTAATTTCTTAACCCATTACCAAACGACAATATTTTAGACTGGTCCAAATTGAAAGGATTTGCAGACGACAAAATAAAAGTGACTGAAAATTTGAAATTTCTTTTGTGAAGGGTAGAAAACATTGTGGGAAAAGGAGAAAATGCTGGTTACCAGCATTTTCTCCTTTTCCCACAATGTTTTCTAAAGGCTTCTTTTTCAGGGGTGTCAAAAGTAGTGATTCTGTGGTAATGGGTTAACAAATGAATCTTTGCAAAATATGATCAAATGATTTCTGCCTTTTTAAAAGGGTAGAACACATCAATAGAAAAGGAGAAGTCACCCACATTGCTTTCGAAAGCATTCTCTATTGGGGCCACAAAGGTCCGATTGTGTGGAATATAATTAATGAATCCACACAATTGTAACCAATTACTTCACTTAAATAGGGGATTTTGAAAGTTCTTGAAATATGAAGAGTCTGCAGACCTCTACAATGAAGACTGTAACCTTAGTATTTCTGCATTTGTGATATTAACTCTTCCATATGACAAAATTTCAGACTGGTCCAAATTGAAAGCATTGCAGACAACAAAAAAAGATGTTACTCAAAAATTGAAATTTCTTTCTAGCAGGGTAGAAAACATAGTGGAAAAAGCATTTTCTCCTTTTCCCACAGTGCTTTCTACAGGCTTCTGTGTCATGGTCATTAAACGTTGGGATTGTAGGGTAAAGAGTTAAAATCATAATCCTTTCTTTTTCAGATTTCCCAAATAAGGATTCCATATGCCTGCAAACTCTTGTTCCAAGAACTGATGTCTATGAGTATTGCCCCCAGAATGATGGTCATATGAAAGGTCACAGTGTTTGAAGTTTGACATTCGTTAAATCTGAAAAGATTTTGGGAGTTAAAGACCAGCATTGTTTACCAAGAGACTAGGTCACAGTGTTTGAAGTTTGACACTCATTAAATCTGAAAAGATTCTGGGAGTGAAAGACCTGTGCTGTTTACTTAGTCCCTATCGTGGAAACAAACATGCAGCATATAAATCTGAAGGCATGAGTAGAAAATGTGGAAAATCCCTTATATTAACAGAATTCCTCGTTTCAAGCCTTGTACCACACTGTTTTTAAAAAATCAGCTGTTGGATGAAAAAATCATTTGCAGGTCATGTTTCAACGCTTGTGTGTGAACTGATTTGTACAAACACAAATCCTACCACTTATTCAGAAGACTGCTTTTGAAGACATTGTGTGGAAAGTCAAAAAATTCGTGTTAAAAGGGATATCTTATTTGGAGTGTTTACTATGGCATTTAACCCATTACCACACAATCCCTACTTTTGACGCCCTTGAGAAAGAAGCCTTTAGAAAACATTGTGGGTAAAGGAGAAAATGCTGGTAACCAGCATTTTCTCCTTTTCCCAAAATGTTTTCTACCCTTCCCAGAACAAATTTCAATTTTTCAGTCACCTTTATTTTGTCGTCTGCAATTGCTTTCAATTTGGACCAGTCCAAAATTTTCTCGTGTGGTAATGAATTAAATAAATACATTTAGATGTCATTGAACTGTTATAAATGAATCAAGAGACCACTTCTATCAATGCTTTGGAAACATCGGTGCCTTCGTGTTTGTGTTGTGACAAGAAGCGCTATAATATAGACAATATCTAATCCTTTACCTAACAATCCCTGGTTTTATCAACTGTGAGGGGCAAGACTTCTAAAAACATTGTGGGAAAAGTAGAAAATGCTGGTAACCTGCATTTTCTCCTTTTCCTAGTGTTTTCTACTCTGTCAAAGTCAAGTTGCAATTTTTGAGCGATGTTTATTTTGACTGCAAATGCTTTCCGTTGGGACAAATCTAAAATTTTGTTGTTTGGTAAAGACTTGAAACAAACATGCATGTTTATGCAATTGTCATGACAATTGATGGGAAAGCTTGAACGTTGTTAATTTTACAAAACTTTATGTTGGAAATGTGAAAAAGGTGTTATTTAGTTGTCTCTAAGCTTGTGAACTGTCATTTACATTGACAAAAAAAAAAAAAATAGAGAAATAAACCGAAAAGTTTTAAAAAGTTTTTACTTTCTTTTGTGAGGAAATGAGACTCATGATTTTTGTTTTCAGTAATGAGGAATTCAGGTGGCTTTTATCAATATTCCAGTATTATCACAGCAACAGCTCACTTATTCATCTATTTAATGTGTACACCAGTTGAAGGCTGGTGCTCTCAAGTGACATACCCAAGGACACTCACATAAACCCAGTGCCTCAGGCTTGGATGGAAACCACAACTCTCGATTTATAACTGTCTATCTTAGCTCTTTCCCAAATGGCAAAATTTTGGACTGTTCCAAATTGAAAGCATTTGGTAGAAAACCTTTTGTGAAAAGGAGACAAGAAGGCCATGATGGCCCCTGAATGCTCACCTGAGTCAATATACGAAATTTCACCCCACACGCATAATTCAATTGTCAGGTCAATTGAGCTTAAAATGTGGCATCTAGAGGGTCCACAAGAAATTTCCCCAAGTTGGCATAGTGACCTACTTTATCACCATAGGTAACCCAAATTAGAACTCATCAAAAATTGATCAAGACAAACATTCTGGACAGTTCTCAAGTTAATTGAGCAATAAATGTGGCCTCTAAAATGCCCACAAGGTATTTCTTTAATTTGACTTGGTGACCTAAATTATGACTCCAACTGATAGAATTTCAAACTCATCAGATATTTTATCAAGACAAACATTTTCGGACTAATTTTCAAGTCAATTGAGCAAGAAAATTGAGTGCCCTTATGGTATTTCTTTAATTTGACTTAGTGACCTAAATTATGACCCCAGGTGACCCAATTTTAAACTAATTTTAGATTTCATCAAGAGAAACATTTTGCCCAATTCTCAAATCAACTGAACAACAAATGTGGCCTCCAGAGTGCCCTACAAATATTTCTTTAAGTTGACCTACTAAATGACCCAATTTATCCCAAATTCACTCTTGTGAAATTTCATCAAGACAAACATTCTGACCAATTTTGAAGTCAATTGAGCTCTAGAATGCCCACAAGGTTATTTCTTTAATTTGACATAGTTTATGACCCTAGTTGAGCCAATCCAATTTCAGCCCAGATTTGATCAAGACGAACATTCTTAACAAATTTAAGGTCATTGGAGCAAAAATTGTGGCATCAAAAGTGCCCACAAGGTATTTATTAGGTCACCTGAGCATGAGTGCTCAAAGGTGAGCCTTTGTGATCATCCAATGTGCGTCGCCCACAATTTCTTTAAACATCTTTTTCTAAACCACTGGGCCAATCGTGATGAAACTTGGCATGGATGTTCCTTGGGTGAAGCTCTACCAAAGTTGTTCAAGAGATTGAATTCCAACCATACCTCTGGTTGCTACGGCAACTTAAAGGAAAAAAAAAATAGCAAAATCTTTGAAAATCTACTCTGAAACTAGAAGGTGTAGAGCTTTGATATTTGGTATGTAGCATCTCCTAGTGGACCTCTACAAAGTTTGTTCATATGATGCCCCTGGGGTCAAAACTGGCCCCGCCACGTGGTCACAAGTTCAAAACACAGGAACAAAGAAGGAAAACTTTAAGACTCTTCTTCTCTGAAACTGGAAGGCGTAGAGCTTTGATATTTGGTATGTAGCATTAACAAGTGGACCTCTACCAAGTTTCTTCCTCTCTGAAACTGGAACTAAAAGATGTAGAGCTTTGATATTTGGTATGTAGCATCTCCTACAGGACTTCTACGAAGTTTGTTCATATGATGCCCCTAGGGTCCAAACTGGCCCTGCCCTGGGTGTCACAAGTTCAATATATAGGAACAAAGAAGGGAAACTTTAAAATTCCTCTTCTTCTAAACTAGAAGGCATAGAGCTTTGATACTTTGTATGTAGCATCTCCTAGTAGACTTCTGCCAAGTGTAGCATCTCCTAGTGGACTTCTGCCAAGTTTCTTCATATGATGCCCCTGGGTTCCAAACTGGCTACGCCCCGCAGGTCGCAAGTTTGAACATTGGAACAAAGGTGGAAAACTTTAAAATTCTTCTTCTCTGAAACTAGAAGGGGTAGAGCCTTGATATTTGGTATGTAGCATCTCTTAAGGACCTCTACCAAGTTTGTTCATATGATGCCCCTGGGATCAAAACTGGCCCCACCCAGGGGGTCACAAGTTCAAACATAGGAACAAAGAAGGAAAACTTTGAATTCTCTAAAACTGAAAGGCGTAGAAATTTGACATTTTGTATGTAGCTTCTCCTAGTGGACCTCTACCAAACATGTTCATATGATACCCCAGGGTCAAAACCGGCCCCTCTCCGGGGGTCACAAGTTCAAACATAGAAACAAAGAAGGCAAACTTTAAAATTATTCTTCTCTGAACCTGAAAAGTGTAGAGCTTTGATATTTGATATAAAGCTATGCTAGTGGACCTTTTTAGCTCCACTGGCCGAAGGCCAGCGAGCTATTGTCATGGCGTTGTGTCCGTCGTGCGTTCGTCCGTCCGTTCGTTCTTCTGTTAATTTCTTCTTTAAAAAAACTTCTCAGAAACTATTGACTGGATTTTTACCAAATTTCACAGGAATGTTCCTTAGGTGGTCCTCTTTCAAATTCCTTCAAATAATTGTGTTCCATGAATAATTCTTGTTGCCATGGCAACCAAATTAAAAAACCTTTAAAAATCTTCTCCTCTCAAACTGCTAATTGGATAGCATTATTATTTTGCAGGAATGTTCCTTAGGTAGAGGTCTACAGAATTCCTTAAAAAAAAAGGATCTGTCAAAAAACATGGCTTTTATGGGAGACTCATTTTCCTTTTATGGTATAAGGTAAAATCTTTGAAAAATTTCTTCTCTCAAACTATTTGTTGGATTTCATTGTTGTATGGCAGATTAGTTCCTATGGTGCTCCTGGGGTCAAAACTATGGTCTTTACTATACTTTCCTTTTAACGTCCCTAAAGAAGAAGACTTTGGAAAACAATCTTGGAAAAGGAGAAAATGCTGGTGATCAGCATTTTCTCCTTTTCTCTCAGTCTTTTCATCAAAGAGAGAAATCATCATTTCATCAATGTTTAATTTGTTGTCTGCAAATTATTTCAGTTTGGTCACATCCCAAATTTTGTCGTTTGGTAAAGAGTTAAAGATGGTTGCTTTACATATCTATAATCCTTTTCATATAAAACAAGAGAACCTCTGCACTTCTATTTGTTCTGGTAAAGGTTTGTTGACCTACTGGTGACCTAGTACAAAGAGGGACAGGGCTTTACTGTTGTGATAAGGCATTTTGTTATCCAATCAAACTGATCCTGCAACTTCAATAAAACAATTACTACAATATATATTTTTTTCTGTATTTTGATGTTTCCCCACCCAAAATTGTTTGTAACAAGACCCTCTTTAACTATAACCAGAAAATCTTCCAATTAGTAAAACTTTTATCAAAAAGGGTAGATATTATTGTGTAAAACTAAGAAAATGTAAGTTACTATTGTTTTCTTCTTTTCTCACAATGTTTTTCATAGCTTTTTTTCTTTAGTGACCTAAAATGCAGGAATGAATGGTAATTGTTAAAAACTTCTCTTCACTGTTACAGAAAAATCAGGCCTGTGGAGCGATACAGGCGCTCAAGCGCCTCCAGTTTAAAGCATCTTCTAGTGGACCTCTACCAAAGTTGTTCATATGATGCCTCTGGGGTCAAAACTGGCCCCACCCAGAATGTTACAAGTTCAAACATAGGAACAAAGAAGGAAAACTTTACAATCCTTCTTCTCTAAAACTGGAAGATATAGAGCTTTGATATTAGTTATGTAGTATCTGCTAGTGAACCTCTACCGTTCATAGGATAGCCCCAAGACCAAAACTAGCCCTGCCTTGGGGGTCACGAGTCCAAAACATAGGAACAAAGAAGAGAAACTTTAAAATTCTTCTTCTCTGAAACTGGAAGTTGTAGAGCTTTGATATTTGGTATGTAGCATCTACTAGTGGACCTCTACCAAGTTTGTTCATATGATGCCCCTGGTGTCTATACATGGGAACAAAGAAGGAAAACTTTAAAAATTCTTCTTCTCTGAACCTAGAATCTGTAGAGCTTTGATATTGGGTATGTAGCATCTCCTAGTAGACCTCTACCAAGTTTGTGACCTCCTAGGCGGGGCAAGTTTTGACCCCAGGGGCACCATATGCTCAAACTTGGTAGAGGGCCACTAGGAGATGCTTCACACCAACTATCAAAGCTCTATGCCATCTAGTTCCAGAGAAGAAGAATTTAAAATTTTTCCTTCTTTTTTCCAATGTTTCAAAATTGTGACCCAAGGGGTGGGGCATGTTTCGACTCCAGGGCCATCATGCAAACAAACTTGGCAGAAGTCCACTGGGAAATGCTACATACCAAATATCAAAGCTCTATGCCTTCTAGTTTCAGAGAGGAGAAATTTTAAAGTTTTCCTTCTCTATTTCTATTTTGGAACCTGCAACTCCCGTAGAAAGGGCCAGTTTTGAACCCAGGGCCACTTATGAACAAATGTGGTAGAAGTCCACTTGGAGATGCTACATACCAAATATCGAAGCTCTGCTTTCCAGTTTCAGAGAAGAATTTTAAAGTTTCCCTCCTCTGTTCCTTGGTCCGAACATGTGACCCCTGGGATGGGGCTAGTTTTGACCTCTTGGGGCCTTCCTATGAACAAACTTGGTAGAGCCTCTACTTTCAGAGAAGATTTTCAAAGATTTTGCTATTTTTTCCATTTGGTTTCCATGGCAACCTGAGTTACGGGTGGAATTCAATCTCTTGAACAACTTTGGTAGAGCTTCACCCAAGAAACATCCCTGCCAAGTTTCTTAAAGATTGACCCAGTGGTTTAGGAGATGTTAAAAGAAATCGCGGACAACAGACGTCGGACATTGGGCAATTGCAGAAATGCTCATCTTGAGCATTTCATGCTCAGGTGAGCTAATAAATACCCAGTGGGTGCTTTAGATGCCACAATTTTTTGCTCCAATGACCTTAAGTTTGTTCCGAATGTTTGTCTTGATCAAATGTGGGCTAAATCTGGGTTGGCTCACCAGCATTTTCTCCTTTTCCCCCAGTGTTTTTTAAAGGCTTCTTGCATAGGGTCATTAATGGTAGGGATTGTGTGGTAAAGAGTCAACCACTGGGTCATTGAGGACCCCTCAGTTTGTAACACAACAAACTTCTAACATTGAATTCAGTGCATGCATTTGAGCTTTAATGATAAGGTCTTATTTTCTCTTATACCCATAGTTTTCAACCACCTCTGCTAGCATAACTCAAGCTACCGGCTAGTTTCCACCATTTGAAGTCAAATCATTTTTACTGAGAATGAATGCTGCCTCCAGAGCTTTCACCCATTCCTTCATCAATAAACTTGGACAAGGCTTGCACTTGAAGTTTTGGACTTAGGATTTACAACTTCCTGATTATAAGCCAAGATTGTGTCATCTCCAGGTAGTCTGTAAATTTGCTGCTTGGCAAGGCAAATCATCCTCGGATACCCCGGGGTCTCCCTATTTGGTACGCTACATCGACCCCTGGGACAATTAATTGAATTTCCCTCACTTTACCGATGGCCGAATGCTGGCTTTTCATTGGTTCCATCATCATTTTGTGATGGGCGAGTCGATGTACGCTACGATGTTTCGTATCGATTTTCGCCGGCTGATTCAAAGTTTTATTAGTCAATTGTCCAAGGGTCGATGTAGCGTAGCAAATAGGGAGACCCCGGGGTATCCGAGGACGAAGGCAAATAGCCATCAATTGCTATCCAAAATGTTGTAGGCCTATAGTAACCCCTTACCACACAATCTAGAGTTTTAACAAGCCTTAACTCATTACCAAACGACAATATTTTAGACAGGTCCAAATTGAAAGCATTTGCAGATGACAAAATAAAAGTGACTGAAAATTTAAATTTTTTTTTTTGTGAAGGGTAGAAAATATTGTGGGAAAAGGAGAAAATGCTGGTTACCAGCATTTTCTCCTTTTCCCACAATGTTTTCTAAAGGCTTCTTTCTCAGGGGTGTCAAAAGTAGGGATTGTGTGGTAATGGGTTAAAGAGAAGGGATTTTTGAAAACATTACACTGGTAACAAACATTTACTCCTTTTTCCCTCACAAAGTTTAACTACCTTTTGAGCAAAGTTTTCCCACTATGTTTTCTATCCTACCCAAGACAACTTCCCCATTCTTCAGCTATATTTAACTGGGTGTCTTCATATGCATTCCATTTCGTTAATTCTAACATTTTGTTGTGTGGTAAAGGGTAAAGGAGAGATATTGAAAACATTTTGTGAAAAGAAGCATATGCCTATTCTGTAGAACTGGTCCTTTTTCCACAGTATTTTTTAAAAGAAGTATTGAGTAGCAATGTCTTAACTCTTTACCACACAATCCCGAATTTTCATGACCCTCAGAAAGAGGCCTTTTGAAAACATTGTGGGAAAAGGAGAAAATGCTGGTTACCAGCATTTTCGCCTTTTCCCACAATGTTTTCTACCCTTCACAAACAAATTTCAAATTTTCAAATGCCAGCATTTTCGCCTTTTCCCATAATGTTTTCTACCCTTCAAAAAACAAATTTCATATTTTCAAATGCTTTCAATCTGGCCCAGTTTTAAGTTTTCTTGTGTGGTAAAGAGTTAATCTGCATCTGACAATTTTTTAGCTTATCTTGATATCATAACAAATGACATCATATGATAGAATAACAACTTGGCTTAGATTTTTTCCATGATTTTAATGAAAGGATGTTTGTGTGGAGAGAACACAAGATGAGTTGTACAAGCCTGTATTTCAACTGATATGCAGCAACAAAAACTGATCCCGACATTCTTTGTCCTATATGCCGACTAAATTAAAATGGAAAGAAAAAATAGCCCCCCAAAAAACTTTTTTTTGAAGCTAAAAGCGTTTATGTACAAAATATGAAATCACATTGTTTTGTAATTATAACAACATAACATATAATGCTTACATTATGAACTGTTTGAGCACAGATTTTCTTATCATGTTATTTTAC
Source organism: Tridacna crocea (assembly GCA_943736015.1). Classification (NCBI taxonomy): domain Eukaryota; kingdom Metazoa; phylum Mollusca; class Bivalvia; order Cardiida; family Cardiidae; genus Tridacna; species Tridacna crocea. The sequence goes on from OX031064.1 coordinate 48,106,354, forward strand.
CCCTATTCAATTTATACGTTGCCTCCCTTTTCTTCTTTCATTCAATCTAAAACAATCTAAAAAATCGGACCTAAGTTCAATGACAACACAAAGATCTACTTGTTACAAAGCCCCCCCCAAAAAAAGCCAGCATTAAAAGTAACAAACATTTCAAATAACCACAGCTGATGACTAAAGAGTGACATGCGTGTGAAAATTTGATAATGCATCAAAAATACAGAGAAAATGCTTTACTTGGACTTTTGAAAAATATTTTGTCTAAGATGCGGATGTAGAAATAGTCGCAAGGTAAGTACATTATGACAAGATTCTGCTGCAAGTAAAATCAATTTTTGATACTAAAAAAGAAATAAAGTAGACAATGATTTAGATCAAAGTGAAGATAGAGTAGATCTGAGATCAAAACATCACTTTCAATGCAATCTGATCTTGGTTTAGGAACTTTCAAGAACAATTTTCTGTCCACTATGGTAGTGAAAGAATTAACCATATACCACACAATCCCTACTTTTCATGACCCCGAGAAAGTAGCCTTTAGAAAACATTGTGGGAAAAGGAGAAAATGCTGGTAACCAGCATTTTCTCCTTTTCCTACAATGTTTCTACCCTTCACAAAACCAATTTCGAATTTTCAGTCACTTTTATTTTGTCATTTGCAAATGCATTCGAATTATTGTTGTTTGGTAGAGTTAACTCTTAGAGCGCCAAATAAACCCAACTGACAATACCATTCCATGAAAATAAGTCAAATAACAGCAATGTCAAGACTGCTTTTGTCCACGATGTCTCTGCAAAGCAGAGACACTTGAGATCAAAGATCAGACTGCATGTTTTGTAGTCTGATCTTGATCTACAATGGCTGCAATGGCAGCAATAGTTTAGAAAGGCCCCCTATAGGTTACATACATGTACTTTTACATCCAGCTATTATGCAAGTATAATTTGCCACAAATTTTGGACTTGGGATCACATCCATGGCAAAAACTGAAAAACTCATGAATAGCTAGTCCCATATTATTCACAGTGAAGATTAAGTTAAAAAAAATTACGGAGACTATCAAACAGCAACATGAAAATTAAACTATACACCAATTTCCATAAACAACAGGAAAATCTAATTTTTGCATCAAGTTTATGAAACCTAAACCTTCAGCACTTCCTTTGGACACAATCCTTGCTCTATTGGACATTATAAAACATTACAATTATTCAGTCACTGATAAGCATTAGACTATGCTACACCACCAGTACAGAACAAAGGTCTATAGCACGTTAAAGTTTGTGATTCACTTTCTCCTTGAAGGTTCTGTGGCTGTGGGTGGGGGTGGAACTCCCTTCTTTTCAAGATCTTCTATATAAGACATTAATATCTTCTTGCGCTCCTCTGCCACTGGTTCAAGGTTGAGGTAACGTTTGTCATTCTGAAGTTAAAGGAAACCACAAAATACATAACCCTATTAAAACAACATGCCCCCCTCCAACACACACACACCAAGTTCTAACCTTTTAAAAAAAATCTTACAGGCAGTATGAAACAACAGGGCCATAATGGCCCTGAAGTCACTCACCATTTTAAACTTCAAGATATTACAACAAACATTCTAACAAGCTTTCATAATTATTATATGGACAATTAGGCCTCTAGTTTACGCAAGCCCTTTTTTTAAAGATCAATCCATGTCATCAAGACAAACATTCTGACCAAGTTTCATTAATATTGAACTCAAATTGTGGCCTCTGGAGTGTAAACAAGGTTTCTCTGAAATTTGACCTGGTAACCCAGTTTTTCATCCAACCAAATCCATTTTCAAACAGGCATAATATGTCATCGGGGCAAACATCCTGACCACATTTCATCAATATTGGACAAAAATTTTGTGGCCTCTTGAGCTTATAGGTTTTTTAAAAGATTTAACCAACTGACCTAGTTATTGACCTGACATGACCCATTTTCAAAATCCTCCAAGATAACATCAAGACAAACATTCAGGCAAATTTTACAGAGTATTACACAGAAAATTTGGCTACTAGAGTGTTCATAAGGTTTTCCAAAGATGTGACCTAGTTTTTGAGCCAGCATGACCAATTTTCAAACTAATCTAAGATATTATGGAGGTAAACATTCTGACAAAGTTTCAAGAGTATTGGCCTCTTGAGTGTACACAAGATTTTTCTAAGTTTTGACCTAGTGACCTAGTTTTTGACCCAAACTGACCCATTTTCAAACTTGTTCCAGATATTATCCAGACAAACATGCTGACCATCTTTCATGAGCTCTGGGCTGAAAATGTTGCCTCCAGAGTGTACACAAGGTTTTTCAAAGATTTGACATAGGTTTTGACCCAACCTGACCCATTTTCAAACTTGCCCATGATATTATCAAGACAAACATTTTGACCACGTTTCATGAGTATTGGACTGACGGCTTCTAGAGCGTACACAAGATAAAAGTGATCGACGAACAACAAAAGCCCGACACAGCACAATCACAAAAGCTCATCATGAGCACTTTGTGCTCAGGTGAGCTAAAAAGGCTTTGTGTTGATTTGAATTACACTTTAACCATCTGAAAATTCTTTAATTTTTTGTCTGTTAATGCTTTCAATTTGGACCAGTCTAAAACCTGATTGTGTGGTAGATTCAAATGCGAGAAAATGATTGGGATTTTCGATAGAATGTGAAGAACAGCTAAATCATTTCTCTTTACCACACTCAAAAATTTTACACTGGTCCAAATTGAAAGCATTTGCAGACGACAAAATAACTGTGACTGAAAAATTGACATTTGTTCTGGGAAGGGTAGAAAACACGGTGGGAAAAGGAGAAAATGCTGGTCACAAGCATTATCTCCTTTTCCCACTGTGTTTTCAAAAGGTTTCTTTCTCAGGGGCATCAAAAGTAAGGATTGTGAGGTAATTGGTTAAACATGTATTTTACGATTTGAATGTTGTTAAGTACATAAGGATTGGCAGCTCTGATAACTTATATGTGCAATGAAGACCGATGAAATGGGATATTCTTCAGACATAAAACAGTCCTTTAACCCTTTACCAAACGACCAATTTTAAACTGGTCCAAATTCAAAGCACTTGCACACAACATTATAAATGCAGCTAAAAAAATGAAGTTTGTTTCCAGCAGGATAGAAAACATTGTGGGTAAAGAAGAAAATGCTGGTTACCAGAATTTTCTTTTTCCCACAATGTTTTCAAAAGGCTTCTATCTCAGGGTCTTGAAAACCAGGGATTGTTTGGTAAAGGGTTAAACACTGAATTATCCAATATCTTTATATAGAATATTTTGAAAAACAACAGTCACAAAAATTCCTATTTTCTTTTTTCATATCGCAATTCAAAATTACACCCATCAGCCATACAAACAGTTAAAAACAACATACCTCAAGAATCTTTATAATGTCATTCCAGTGTGCATCTGATTCCTGCATTTTGGCTTTCGAGATATAGGTGATTAGTTTTGTCTCTTTCAGTAATTCCCTAAAATCACTTTTTGCTTGAACATATTTTTCACGGAGAAAGTCATCAAATTCCTTTTCTCTCCTCTGAAATATACACAGATAATTATACAAAATAATTTGAAAACTGGAATCATTTGTTAGAGATATAGGTAAGTATTAGTAGAACCAAGAAAATATTTAAAACAATGCTTTTGCAATGCTATAACTGAAATCAGTTAGTGGTGACTCAAAGCCTTATTAGGCAGGAAGTCCGTTTTTGGACAAAAAATGGGATTAATCGCTCAATGGCCAATCCCGGACTAGCCCCCATCTTACAAACAAAGTCCAACAAAGATATATGAAAGGCAGAAATACAGGGACCTTGAAGAATTCAAACCAAGAACACCTGTACAAAAGTCCAACACCATAACCACTGAGCCAAAGGGAATTCTCCCTAACACAGTTACACATTGTATTTAAACTGGGATGAAGCCATGCATGAATGAGTGGTCTCCCGTAACAGTAATACATTATTTGTCAAAAAACTGCTCTTACTAAAGAATTTGAACTTGACTATAGGGGTATAAGAGGATTACATTTAAGATGGTGGTGGAAAACTGCATTCACTGAACTATTAACCTTTTACCCCATAAGGCATTTCTATGGTATATCTAATTGACCCTAAATAGCAGCAAGGATGAAGCCGTTTCTTATGTGTAATTGACACCTTTTGATAGTGTAGAAAATATTGTGACAAAAGGTGAAATTGCTCGTCACGAGCAATTTCACCTTTTGCCACAATGTTTTCCAGAGGCTCCTACAAGCAATGTGTAGAAATGAGTATCTATGGAGTAAAGGGTTAAATCACAGATTCAGATAGAAGAGTATTTGCGTTCATAGAGTATTCAGCCTGTAACATAGATAGTTAAAAGACTTGTGAATACATAGGGGATATTTGTTTTTTAACCATGATTGGTACTTTGGTTGGTACCGTGAAAGAATGTAATATTTCACTGATATTTCTCAATATTCCTCTTGGAAAGCATGGAATAAAATCTAATCATCTCATGATATTTCAAATTAGTACCAGTAAGACGGTTTTAGAGATGACAATGAGTTAACCCTTTCCCAAACAATCCCTGGTTTCCACAGGTCAGGAATAGAAGCCTTTTGAAAAAATTGTGGGAAAAGGAGAAAATGCTGGTAACCAGCATTTTCTCCTTTTCCCACAATGTTTTCTACCCTATCATGTAGAAAAATCATCTTTTTAGCAAATGTTAATATGTAATCTGCAAAATGCTTTCAGTTTCGTCTGGTCCAAAATTTGCCATTTGGGAAAGGGTTAAAATCTAGAAGGCCAGCAGATATCCAAGAAACAAGACATTGCTAATGGAGGTGAGGACAGACAAACAGACAGACTGACAGACAGATGACCGGGGTGGGTCATAATATAATACGTGCCTTCGAGCATATAATAAAAAGAGATTTATCTACAAAGATTCTAAATGGATAAAAGAAAAAGGATAAATGTAATCACCCTGTCACTGGAAGAGAACTTGGAATATCTTGGATCTTCTTTGATCATCTTCTTTACTTCTTTCCATGATGTAGATAAAGTTATCTGATTAAAAGAAAAGTGATGATTAAAAATATGTATAATATACATGGATACTATTAAATCCCATTTCAAGACATTCCTATAATGTTTCTCAATGCTTCCAAATAAGTTAGGATTAGATCAACAAATGGAAATAAATATGGACAAGATAAATACAGTAAATTAAGTGGAAAGTCCGTTATTGTTAAGGAAAAAAAATTCAAAAAATTAATCAACATAAATATTTTACAACCAAATGTCATACCGGTATTTAGGATAAAAATTTTGTCGTTTCCAAATATCTTTGGCTGTTTTATCTTCGACAAAACTCTTTTTATTTAATGAAAGCCTAAGAAATCATTAAAAATACAGATTTTCCAAATGCGTGACACACTGGGTCATGACATAAACTCACTGGCCTCCTTCTGTTGTGCATAATAAATATAGCACTGACTAAAAGTACAAGATCAACTTTACCCCTTGTGTTTCATCCAGGAGTTTATGAAACATTTCCCGATTTTTTTTCGCCAGAGCTTCGATGTGTTCCTCAAACAGCTTCTCTTTTTCTTCCCTCTCCAACAAATTGGCAAGATCCCAGCGATGATCTTTACGCAGTTGTTTTCTTGTATCTCTCCAGGAAGCTTCTGCATTACGAACCTACAAAAGCAAGTATACAGTGATCTTTAACCCTTTACTCCACAGATACTAATTTCTACGCATTTCTTGTAGGAGCCTTTGGAAAACATTGTGGCAAAAGGTGAAATTGCTCGTGATGAGCAATTTCACCTTTTGTCACAATGTTTTCTATGCTATCAAAAGGTGTCATATACACAGAAGGAATGGCTTCATCCTTGCTGTTATTCAGGGTCAATTTGAGATAACATAGAAATGCCTTATGGGGTAAAGACACAACACAATCCTGAGTTTTAACAAGCCTGAAACAAAGTGCTTTTGAAAACACTGTTGGACAAGAAAAAATGCTGGAAACCAGAATTTTCTCCTTTACCCATAGTGTTTTCTACTCTAATAAAGGCCACTTCCATCAATTGAACAATTTTTGACTTGGCATCTGAACATGCTTTGAATTTGTACAAGTACCGTATACAATTTTGTACTGTAGTAGTTTTGAAATATGATATTGGATATACACTGTCAAGTTATTCAGAGCCTTAAGTTTGTTGTATCATAAGCATGTCTTACAAATTAAAAGTGACATTTTCATTTCATTTTTCCCCTTTATCATTTGAGCAAGGCATATCTAAAAATAATACAAAAATGCAAATGCAACATGATCCATTTTTCATTTCATTTTTTGAATCCCAAGTCAAACTATTATACCAAAGAACTTTTTCACTGCAAACAGTTCTTTCCCCAAAAGGCCTACATATTCTGTCATAATTATTGATGTCTGATTCTTGTAGAACTGTACCTTGTAATTAGGAACATAAGCATAATGGAGTATTTTCAAAATTTTCTAAAATTCTTACCAAATCAGCCAAGAGTGCATTAAAGAGCTGTATGGCTTCGTCCTTCTTGTGCTGTTCCCTTTCCTTGTCTCTTTCACGCAGTGAATTTGACAGTGAACGTTGAACCTCCTCCTCTCTCTTACGGATGCTTTCCTGAATTCTCTCCTGTTTTTCACGAGTTTTTCTATCCTCATCATCTGACTCCTCCTAGCAGAAATACCATCAGCAGATACGTCACAACAGGTGAAAGATACTCAAGCTATCAACTAACTCTGGCTTATTAAAGACATGTCAAAAATTCAAGACAAATGTTATACAGGTGAGACATTTGAAGCAAAGATCAATATTTCAGTTCTGTTAAAAATGAAACATTGTACTTGAAGCAGTGATTTCATGTAAGAAGTAGCTATTCTTTTTTCCCACTACCGTTTTCATAAGCTGTCCACTACAGAGATGTAAAATAATATTATGTTCATTTGGTTAATCATTCTGAAATTCACTGGGATTCTTGTGTTTCTTTTGCCATGTCTCCAACACTTCAGCCATTACTCCATATATCTGGGCCTGGGAGCTAAGCAATTCTGACCCCCAACCGGTTAACCCCCATTGATACTAATAACTGAACACATAAATACATACATGTAAATCTTATGCTTTTAGACATGATCATTAAACTTTTATGCATTCGAAATTTCACTTAAAATAGCCAAAACTTTTTATCACGATCTCTTTCATTCAGCTCCTATGTCCCCTTTATGCACAAAACCTGAAACAGTTGAAATATTAAAGCTATCACTAAACGTGATAATACACACACCCCACACCCCCCAACCAACTCCTCATCACAAATACAGGTGTTTGTCAAAGAATGCAGTATGGGTTAGTCCAAAATTAAGAGTTAGAAATATTTTAATAGTTACCTACCTTTGTATTGTATCCTCAAATGATAGTCAACAACTTTTCTGAGTTTGAAGTAAATATCTTAAGTGATAACACGAATATTGTAAATGGTTGAAATTACTTTCACAAAGTTTAACTCATTAAATTTGTTTTGTGAAGGGTAGAAAACATAGTGGGAAAAGGAGAAAATGCTGGTTACCAGCATTTTCTCCTTTTCCCGCAACGTTTTTTAAATGCCTCTTTCTCAGGGTCAACAAAAGCAGGGATTATGTGGTAATGGGTTAAATGCAACTGGTCAACTTCTGTGGCAAATGTAGGGAGAAATTGTTGACGCATGGATTAACTAACCTCTTTGTCTTACTCGAGAGAAAGTACCAAAGATAACTTAACCCTTTACTCCATAGATACTCATTTCTACACATTGCTTGTAGAAGCCTTTGGAAAACATAGTGGCAAAAGGTGCCACCTTTAGCCACGATGTTTTCTACACAATCAAAAGGTGTCATATACACATAAACTTCATCCTTGCTGTTATTTAGGGTCAATTAGAGATATCATAGAAATGCCTTATGGGATAAAGGGTTAAAGATGTGTTCTTGCAGACAATTTTAGAACAAGTAAATCTGTGCTGAATGAGCAGCCTGATCCTTGATCTTCACTTTCTGATACTTCACAAGATTTTCTGGCTAAAATAGCCTTGTAAGTGCTGAGATACCTTTCATGTCACTATAAGTTGGCTACATTAGACTCTTATTGACAATTTATGAAACTTGCACATAATGTACAAGACAAAGACTCCCGTTCATACAGTATTTTACTACATACACTACAGATATAGTCTTACCTCTTCAAGAGTTTTAATATAATCCTTGAACCAATCTTCACGCCTGGAGCTACTGTCAACTGCTTTGTATCGAGGATCGGAGTCAATTTTACGTTTAACATCACTCCAGCGTGCATGTTTGTCAATGTCTGTTGTCTCTTTCAGTAAAGCCAAGAAATCAACTTTAGACTGCAAAGGAAACAGTGAATGATAATATTGTGACACAAGTAACAGCCAACAGCTGTTCCAGGAATAGGGTAAAACCAAACACAGAAACTCTTGAGAATATGTATCATGTGCTTATATAGTAAATGCATGTTTTACAACATAATGATTGGGTTTCTATTACGTTTGGGTTTCTTTCCTTTTTTCACCATGCAAGTAGTTAATTTTTCCTTTCTCAAAGCTAGTCAAAAATTCAATTTTTCATTTAAAAACACTTAACAAAAACTTTTCCAATTATATGAAGAGAGAAAGAAGTACAAAATTTTGCAAGCAAAGTTCACAAACAGCATTACTTCAGAAGAGTTTTCACGGCTGAGAATGAATTTTTCTCAATGACAATATAAATAGCATCATAAAATGAAGAAAGTTTGTTCCAATCTCTTTCAAACAACCATTATTGGTCCATCAAAATAGGTAAATTATATTATAACTGCTATGGCAGATGACTAGCATTTCTGACTTTCTATATCATTCTCTTGTCACTCTCTCCTTCCCCTATCAGGGAGACAATATTTGGTCATTAAATGTAAAATTTGATAACTTTTCTACTCCATGATTGCAGTCTACTTCCTTCAATTACAAGATCTTAACATATGCATTCAGTCAGGTCCTTTAACTGGACCTGTATAATATTGATAATGAATAACTACACAACAAAACACATGAATAAGAAGCTGATATGTTCCTTCCGATTCTTTAATAATTCTTTACCAAACGACAAAATTGTAGACACCTCCAAATTGAAAGCATTTACAGACTACAACATTAATGTAATTCAAAAATTAAAATCTGTTTTGGGAAGAACAGAAAACATTGTAGGAAATGGTGAAAATGCTGGTTACCAGCATTTTCTCCTATTCCCACAATGTTTTCAAAAAACCCTTCCTCAGGACTGAGAAAAACAGGGATTGTTTGGTAAAGAATTAACTTGTTACCTTGTCAGTAAATTTCATAACAGACTACTATGAAAACATTCTTGCAAAAAAATGGATAATGAATAAGAAATACATAAAAGTGACTGCAAACATTGTGGCAAAAGGATAACCACTCATCACAAGCAATTTCCCCTGCCACAAATTATGGAACTGACTCAAGATGACAAGTCTGTTGTTTATAGGTGACATGTTAATAGATATATCATCTTGTATGATGACAAGGCTCTAAACAGTGCAAGATGAATACTGAGTAAAAAGTATGTTGTAAAATTAAATTAGTAAATGCATATCATACATTAAATTTCAATTTTTCAATGACTTTCTATCCATAGAGCTTCAAATGTATGAAATGGACAATTACAGTCAATAAAATCCAGCTAGACATTACCATTCTATTTTAACCCCTTACCACACAATCCCTACTTTTGACGACCCTATTAAAGAAGCCTTAAGAAAGCATTTTGGGAAAAGGAGAAAATGCTGGTAACCAGCACTTTCTCTTTATTTCCCACAATGTTTTCTACCCTTCACAAAACAAATTTCTAGTTTTTTTTTGGTCATCTGCAAATGCTTTCGATTTGGACAAGCCTAAAATATTGTAGTTCGGTAATGAGTTCATCAATGCAGCTTTCAGCAGGACTTCCAATATACATGTAATGCCAATCTAAGTAACGTGTTTGTAACTCATTCCTGTATGGACAGCAAAGTACATTATGAGCTACACTCTGTGAAAAGGGGTTTTATGCATCTGGAAAAAAAAGTATTCGCCAGGGTCAGCCTGTGCAGGCTGACCGATGTTAAACACTTTTGCTTTGGCTGAATTTTCTGTAGGTCAAAGGATAATTATACTTTGTAATCCAGTTGGCTATTGGACATAATGGCTTTTATGGCTCCATACTTAAGTCTGACATTACCAAACAGCAAAATTTTAGTCGTGTCTAAATCAAAAGCATCTGCAGACGACAAAATAAAAGTGACTGAAAATGTGAAATTTGTTTTGTGAAGGGTAGAAAACATTGTGAGAAAAGGAGAAAATGCTGGTTACCAGCATTTTCTCCTTTTCCAACAATGTTTTCTAAAGGGTTCTTTCTCAGAGTCGTCAAATGTAAGAATTGTGGGGTAATGGGTTAAATGATAGGCATCGATACATTTAACCCTTCCTTTTCCACAGTGCCACTCAAATGATCGAGTCTCTCATTGTATCATGTAATACAAGTTACTATGTTCCTATAGATTGATGAACTCGTCTGAAAACATAGTGGGAAAAGGAATGAGCTGAATGTGACAGGCAACTGCTCCTTTTCTAACCATGTTTTCCTTACAGTCAACAGACTTTTTTATCTGCCACTTATACCAGTTTTTAACTGGCACTAAATTATGGCTATACAGTAATAGGCATTTTTCATAATTGATTTCTCTGGAAAAATGGACTTCTGAAACAAAGAATTAGTTATACAGTCATAAGGCTCAGTTTATACAGCTATATGGTCACTTTTGTACAATTGTACAATGTACTTTTGATCCTCATTTCAATAAAGTTTTTTAATAAAAGATCTGCCAACAAAGAACAGTAACTTTTGAAAACATGACAAGGTAAACAGTGGCACATAGAGAAATCACTCATATGAGTAACTTTTCTATACATCACTTTTTTCAATTTCTTGTTTCTCTTTAACTCTCTACCACACAATCTGGACTTTTAATGACCCTGCGGAAGAAGACTTTTGAAATTATTCTAGAGAAAATGCTGGTAACCAGCATTTTCTCCTTTTCCCACAATATTTTCTACCCTTTCCAAAAGGAATTTCAATTTTTCAGTCACATTAATTTTGTCGTCTGCAAAGTCTTACAATTTGGACCAGTCTATATTTTGTCATTTGGTAAAGAGTTAAACAGCTGTATAATTGAAGTGATATTTTCTGTCAGCTAGAAAGACTCAAAATGTCAAAGCTAGTTCCACCAATATGTTTCACAAACAAAAGTGCAGCAAGATCTGAGATCATACTGCATACTCCATGCAATCTGATCTGAATCAACATAAGAATCCTGAGTTTTTCAGCATACCAAATTTGTAACATCATTATAAGTCAATGAGAAGAAAACAGCTTCAATTTAAAAATTAATTATTTAGTGGCCGCATATATGGACAGAAATAGTTCTCAAAACACTGACATTTACTGCACAGATCCCATTTGTAAAGCAGTAAGTAATCTACAGCAAAAGATACCAGGAAAATATTTTCAAATGTAACCAAATGAAAGGAATATACAAATTTTAGTAGCACACTTTCATTTTTCATCTTATATTATTAATTAGAAATAGACAGTTTTCTAGTACAACCAGGGCCAACATTTGCCAACAGTTCTATTATCGTTCTAATTCCTATTTTCAAGAATTTTCTGAATTTGAAATTAATGTATTTTTCTAATTGCATCTGCCAATAATTGGTTTAGCCAATCAGAAATTGTTTAACATTCTAAATCAGGAATCAGGCTACGAATTAAATCTAAATAGTTGATGAATACTGCCAAAGGTAATTTGTTGTCAGTTCTAGCCTTTTTCATGTTACTGAGGTCAGAATAACATGAAATCTTGAATAATCCAGTTCGATAACTTAACTCACTACCACACGACAAAATTTTAGACTGGTTCAAATTGAAAGCATTTGCAGACAACAAAATAAAGTTGACTAGAAATAGAAAATTGTTCTGGGAAGGGTAGAAAACACTGTGGGAAAAGGAGAAAATGCTGGTTACCAGCATTTTCCCCTTTTCCCACAATGTTTTCTAAAGGCTTCTTTCTTAGGGTCGTCTAAAGTAGGGATTGTGTGGTAATGGGTTAATCTATTAGAGTATTCTAATACTATTTTCATTTTATGTAAATATCGCTCTTTCATAGTTACATCAACAAAAATCCATTCCTGGAAAATGGTATTGGTACTTCCCATACCTTTTACAGGCCATACCTTTTACAGGCCATACCTTTTACAGGCCATACCTTTTACAGGGTAACTCTCTACCAAACAACATTACTATCAAAAATTGAAAGTATTAGCAGATGACAAAATGAAAGTGACTGAAAATTGTTAGGAAGGGTAGAAAACACTGTGGAAAAAGGAAAAAATGCTGGTTACCTGCATTTTCTCCTTTTCCCACAATATTTGTGAAAGGCTTCTTCTCACGGTCTTAAAGGCTTGATTAAACTTTGAGAAACTAATAATATGCAAAATATTCCTAATTCTCCAGGACAATATATGTATGAGAAATGGAAAATGGATTCGAAACATTTCTCACATAGCATTCATTTGAACTCTTTACAACACGACAAACTTTAATACCTGTCCAAAAGGACAGCCTTTGCAGAAGACAAATTAGCTGTGGGTCAAACTATTGGATCATTTTTTTGATAGGGAGGAAAACATTGTGTGAAAAGGAGAAAATGCTGGTCACATGCATTTTCACCTTTTTCCACAATGTTTTCAAAAGCCTTCTACTACAGGGTAGTTAAAACTCGTGATTGTGTGGCAAAAGTTAAGGAGCCTCCATAATCAGTCTCTAAATGCCACCATGTAAAAGGTATGAGAAGGGATTGAATTAATCTTATTTTTCCTCATCTTTAAATTATGCTGTTATAGCCGGTCTTCTTTTCCTGTTGGACTTAAAGAAGGGTAGAAAACATTGTGGGAAAAGGGGAAAATGCTGGCTACCAGCATTTTCTCCTTTTCCCACAATGTTTTCTAAAGGCTTCTTTGTCAGGGTCGTCAAAAGTAAGGACTGTGTGGTAATGGGTTAACAACATGAACTCTGTATTTATCTAATTCATTGACAAGGAAAAACAAGATATATCTGTTGTAGGCATCAAATCATGCACAATGTATCTACAACCTCATTACATCCAGCAGATGACTGGTAGTGTTTTACAGTGGTATACACCGTCATAAAATACTGTTGCAAACATAGAAATTGCTTTAAATGCACATTTCTCTACTTTCCCATGTTGCTTTCACATGTATTCTTGAATCAAACAGTTCTTTGTGTTGGTTATCCACATTTTGATTAAGTAAAACTTGTTCTAGAAGGCAATGAAAATAAAAACTTCATATAAGACAGTATAAAAGTGCAGCCTTTCTCTCTTACAAACCTTTTCCTGAAATACTTTCCTAGTAAATTTTTCTTTTCTTAAATGAGCTTAAATTTTTCTCTATGACCATTTCAGGTTGATCCTGAACTTAACCTTAATGATATTTGCTGGTTATTTTATAACCAGCCAAAAAATAATTTTTCAATCTGCATTCCCATCCAGTAGTCATGTTTGTCCCAAAAGGCTAGCTTCTTTTACTGAATATATTAATGCATTTAACTTTATTTCAGATCTCTCCATTTGCAGAGAAAAATGTGCATGACAAAACACTTAAATTTACATCTGTTACACTTGTGTTCAAAGAGCCCAATTAAATTTCAACCCATTTCCTTTGAATGACCTGTAACAAAAAAAGTATGATACAGCCTATCAAAGTATCATATAGGTGTTCTTTTCTGACAACTTAATTCTTTTCAGCTATTTATGGGACTGTTTACATATTTTTTTCCCCAAATGCAATACTTCTATCAAAATTTTAACCTTATATTCAATCACTCCTTAAATCTTTCATGGTTTGATTTGGTCTGAAAGATTTGCGTTTGTGTTTCCATTAAAGTGCCTAAAAAATGTACCACATTATATTTCAACTGTTTGTCTTAAACCAAGACATTGTATTCAGTGTTACTTTAATAAATCGATGAAAAATTATTTTCTAGAGCCATGAAAATTCTAAGGAGTGATTAATTCATTAGAGTTTTCAATTACATCATTTTACAGTCATATTAACTAGATCAATATCTCAAACTTAATTAGTACCATTTTACTACCGGCTGCCAACGCCTCTCCCCCATGGTTTATTAGAGGCTTGTATGTGATTGCGGCATATTCTGTTAATCCAGTCATGTGACTGACCAGCGATCAGCGCTTTTCAACCTCCGGTTCTTATTGACTGGGACGCTATCCTCTTTTCAAAAGTGATAAAGCAGTGAATTAATAAGCAATTACTAGAAAAAAATCTTTTCAAAACCTTTTATAATGAGACAAATACAAGTAATTCATCCTGATATTTTTTTCAAATAAATCAATGTGCATTTAACCTATTTAAAGTTACAAATAATATGCTAATAATCATGATTGAATCAAGTCTTTCAACTTAAAAAAAATTAATAAATAAATCAACAATATGTATTTCAGTTCAGAAAATATGATTTATGTATTTGCATGAAACAACCGAGTTACCTCATAATATTAAGAAATATCAATACTGATCAAATTCAGTGTCCAAGTAAAGTATTCAAACTGAAAAAAAAAAAAAGTCTGCTTTATCATAATTGGGAAGAAGTTATGCATATGTTTATTCTGTTTAATATTCTAACAGGCTCTGTCTTATATCAAACCAGATACTGACGGAAAAATGGCAATCATGCTCTGACAAGCTTTGGCTAACCTATCCCTCAAATGACAACAAGTACAAAGACTGATTTCCATGAAATATTGTATGACTAGTTAAACATTTCCTGCTTAACTACAAACAATACTTTGGAAATATTTTTCAGAAAGCAATGCATTTATGGCCTTACCAATGTTTTGTTTTCAAATCATCACAAAAATGCTGAGGTTCAATAAGCACCAAGGGATTAGGTTTTAGGATAAAAGCATTGTAATAGGCTGGTACTCAAGTTAATACAGATCAATAGACAATCAAAATCAAGAATCAAAAACAATGAAATCCTGTAAAGTAAGCGATAAGTAAAGTAATCATGTCCTTAACATGTTATGCATATTAACATTCATAATAAACATTATATTAAAGATGAAACTTAAAGGAGAGATTTTGAATTTAGGCATGCAAATAAGATACTAAAATGCAGTTTTCCTTGTTCATAGCGAATTGGGATCAAGATGAAATGATGATATTTAGGCTTGTCCATTATGAAAAGACTTGAGGGCTTTGATAGGTACCACATTTCTTGCACACTGATATTTTTAGTTGCTTACAATTAATTCCACATAAAATTTATCATCACATCAACTAAACTGAACAAACATATTGCTTATCTCTGAAATGCAATCATTAATAAGACCTGTAGTAAAGCATCATTCACAGGATACCATAAATTCATTTATTTTTTGCAAAATTAAGTTCTCATACATTCCAAATTACAGAGAACTGATGAAATGAACATCTCTCAGAATACAGACACTTCTGATTCTTTGTATCATGTAGGTAAAGAAAACATTTCTGAAAAAAGAGAATTCGCTCTTTTTGAGCAAATTTCTCTATCTGCAATGATGTTTACAAACCCTATCTATGGTAGCTAGGTAACAATGTTATCACAAAATTAAAAGTGAATAATAAGTTCTGCTTTAGTTATCTGTTTCTACCACAAGAATGTAATAAATGCAAGAAAAAACTTATTTTTACTGGATTCAAAATTACTTTAACTTTTTTTTTTCTCTGCAAAAACTTTCGAACAAGTAAGGCATAACAATACAGTATTATAATTATGTGAGTTTGATTCATAATGAACATTGCAACAAGAAATAAACTTTTTGAGTTCATAAAATCAGGGCTACATGAGACTGTGTCTTCTTTACAAAACAATAATGTAAATAAAATATACTTCTTGTGTATATACTTAATAAAACAGCCGTATGTTTTCAAACTGGACTGCAATTAAGTGTCTTTTGTTTTTTTTTAAAGTATAAAATGGAAAGTGAATTAATGGACTATCTCCAATATAGCTCAAGAAATTAAGAAAATTGATTGAAATAAATTATTGAGTATCTAAAATAGCATATGTAACCTGAAAGAAAAGCTCATCAAAAACTGTAAGAGAAAGCAACAGATTCCAGGTTAACATTACAAGATTACGTCTACTAATTAACTCTGACATACTTCTTGAAAGTCGAAGTAATTTTCAATTGGGTTTCAAAACCTTATCCGTTGAACACAACCTCTTTGGGTTCATTTTGAACGAACTATGACCAGCACAGATCACATCCAGGATTAAGCATTTATATAAAAGGAATACTTTATTAATAAATTGTTAATGATTGTAGAAAAAGGAGCACTTACTTGTATAAAGCACTTGCTCCTTTTCAAACAATGTATCAAAAAAGGAAATCATGATGTTGGAAGGGCAGTTGGTTAACAATTTTCCTAAATCTTCATTAAACAGACTGGGCATTGTTTCTTCTTTATGCTCATACATTATCTTCTTTGTTTTTATTTTCTGAATTACACTCACAGATAATGCTTTTCATTTCAACAAAAAGTAATTTTAACATTCATTTGTGTCTTGTTTTTACCTGTCTACATCAAAACAATGAAACTTATGGAAATATTTCAATATTTGAAACTTCAATTTACAAAATAATACTGAAGATAGCAAGATTTTCAATTATTCGAGACATTTGAAGAATATTTTGTAGTTGATTGAATCAGCATGATGGAACATTCAGCTCTTGAATTCACTTGAATTCTTATCAAATGACAAAATTTCACACTAGTCCTACATGAAAGCCTTTGAAATCAAAACAAGTCTAGAAGGTTAAATTTGCTGAAGATAGGAGAAAATGTAACCTGCAGTTTCTTCTTTTCCTGTAACGTTTGCAAATGATGTCGTCATTAAAAAAAAGAAAAAATGGTTTAGGAATTAAAACCTATGAATGAAGAGCATTTTCTGTGGGTTCCATAACTCAACGAGTGAAAAAGACCAAACCTGCTTCCGTTTGATGCATACCTTTTCTTTTTGGTGCGCCTTTTCCTCCTTCTCCTTACGTCTGACATCGGCAACAAAGTCACTAAATATAGCCTCCCTCTCTCTCATCTTTTCAATTGTCTTGAACCTTTCATCTTTTCCATATTTGGCAGCAAAGTCACTAAATGATGATCTGCAATGAAATTTTGGAAAAAAAGTTAACATTTTACTACACTATTCCAACTTTTGACACTCCTGGACAAGAAGCCTTTTGAAAACATTGTGGGAAAAGGAGAAAATGCTGTTAACCAGCATTTTCTCCTTTTCCAACAATGTTTTCTTCACGCTTTCAATTTGGACTAGTCTAAAATTTTGTCTGGTAAAAGGTTAATTCACATCATTTATAAAAACACAGCTGTAAGAAATGGCTATGAGACACAAGTCATCAATTATACCAAACAAACAAAGTGTGATTTCAGAAAGTTACTCAAATATAATAACCTGCAATTCATTCATAAAGAGAGATCCTTATGTATCCTAAAACTATTCAAAAACTAAAATAAATTTCATTCAGGGTCAAAAACAGCCAGAAAAGAAAATTCAGACTTTTCAGAGTGATGTTGAACCAGCTTTTAGCAATATGCAAACCTTGTTCCTATATGACATGTTTCTAAAACTAAGCTATACTTTCCTTTATAAGATATGTTGTTTGTACAAGAGAAATGGATCTTGTTAAAATGACAACAGCTAATCCTATCAAAGACTCAGTTGAGACTGGATTCCAACTCACA
The DNA here is from genome assembly GCA_943736015.1 of Tridacna crocea. NCBI lineage: Eukaryota > Metazoa > Mollusca > Bivalvia > Cardiida > Cardiidae > Tridacna > Tridacna crocea. The sequence continues at coordinate 48,124,329 of OX031064.1, forward strand.
ATCCTAAGCAGAGTAGATCTGTGATACCAGAGACTCTACTTTCACAAGTCACCACTTCTGCCATTTTAACTCTTTCCCACTTGACAAAATCTTAGTTCAAACCGAATACATTTGCAGATGACAATATAAGCATGCCTCAAATGACGAAATTTGTCTGTAACAGGATAAAAAACATAGCAGGAAAAGGATAAAATGCTGGTTACCAGCATTTTCACCTTTTCCCACAATGTTTTCGAAAGGCTTCTTTCTCAGAGGTGTTAAAACTCCAGATTACGTGGTAAAAGGTTAAGTCTTTACCAAACAACATAATTTTAGACTGGTCCAAATTGGAAGCATTTGCAGGCAACAAATTTAAGGTGACTCAAAAATTTTAAAAAATGTTTTTGGAAGGTAAGAAAACATCGTGGGAAAAGGAGAAATGCCTCCTTCTCTGACAATATTTTCAGAAAGCTTCTTTCTCAGGTTCATGAAAACCTGGGATTGTTTGGTACATGGTTAATTGCTACCTGTTACTTTCTTTTTCAATCTGATCATTTCTTTTGTATTTCTCTGGAAACTGACCACAATTAACATCTAAACAATAAACATAATAAAAAAGGCACTTACTTTCCATGCAGTTTAGCTTCTTCTAACAATTGTTTGAACTGGTCCTTCTTCTCCCTCAGTCGTCTATGCTTCTCTCTTCTTTCTTCCTCCGCACGCTCCTTCACATACTGCTCAAACACCTGAAAGACAACAAATAGTCTTCAAGCGAATTAATTCACAGGCCAACTTGAGATCTTAAAAAATGACACCTATTATGAACGACACAAATAGCAGATTTACAGAACAGATGTCTTCTTTCTTGCATCATTTCATATTAAAAAGGAAAAGCATTGTGAAAATGCATAAAACAGACTTTTTTCCCTTGAACAATATCAGACAATGTATATAAAACCATGCTACATATTCTATGCCTGATCTTGAATAAACTTCAGAATTTCAAAATTACAGACCTAACCATATCAAAGAATTAGCAAACAACATGTCAATTTTTAAGTATAAATTATGCAAGGCATCAATTAGTTGATGATCAATTGCTTACAAAATATCCCTTCTAACTAACCTGTTTCCTCTCCTTGGATGTCAACAAAAGGTATCTTGGGTCAAACACAATCTTGTGTAGCTCCTTCTCCCATGTTGAAAACGCAGAAACCTATAGCCAAAAAATGTCATATTTATTGAACATTGTAAAACATGCAAGATACAGTTGACTTTTTTCATAAATGCATAGCAGGTTTTTACCCAAACGTTCTGCGATGTTTCATCATCATAGTTTAGTACAGCATTCATAGCCATCCTATATAGAATGTAATATGCTTTGAAAATAACAAAAATAAAAATTTTCCACACCTTTCAAACAGTAATTCTGTCGTACTAAAAAAAAGAAAAACTTTATTTATTCATTTCTATGGTTTTATCAGAACAAGCTTTGGGCAGTGAAGTGCATTCAAAGTATCAGGACCCTTGGAAAAAAGGCATTGAAAACATTGTTGGAAAGGTCAAAATCTTTTGGTGACTATTGTCAATTTGAAACCGTCTAAAATTTTTCGTGGGTATGGGTTAATGTCTTACATCTTTTTCTGCCAACATGTCCCTGAACTGTTTCATACGGATTTCAAGTGGGACAACAGCTCTCTGTCTTGCAGCCTGCACTTCCGCTTCTATAGCTGCCTCTTTACTATTATCTATTATTTTCTTTTCCTCCTCTTTCTTTTCCTCATTCAATCTGAAACAGAAAAATATCAAAGTATATCTAACATGTATTTTTTTCATACAGGAAAGCAAACTGAATATCAAGACTGGTTGCTGTTATTTTTAGGTCAATTCTTTCACGGACAGTTTTTAAAACTTACATAACCCTTTACCAAACAATCCCTGGTTTTTACTTCACAGGGGAAGAAGCCTTTTGAAAACCTTGGAAAAGGAGAAAATGCTGGTGACCAGCATTTTCTCCTTTCCCCAAAATGTTTTCTTCTCTTCTAAATGTCAAATTTCAAATTTTTGAGTCACATCAGTCTATTTTTTTGTCTTCAAATACTTACAATTTTGATGAGTCTAAAATTTTATCATCTTATATTATACCTCTTTATCCCCTGATCTACAACTTAGTTTCTTATTTTCTTACAATTCCTGCAAAAGAGTGACTTGACACTACAATATTCCAGTTCTAATATAAAAGTTACTTTTGTTTGGATTTTTAAGAGTTACAACTTTAAAAATCATTGCATTCTCATAAGGTTTTTACTTACTAAAACAACAAAATAAGAGCTTTGCAAAGCAGCATATATACACCCAAAGGGGCTTGTCAGTGAAATAGGTTAAAATCTACCACACATACAAAGATCCTGATTTTAAGAGTCATACGCACACTACACATCATTTAGATTCATTGCAGCAAGTTTCAACTGTAGGAGGAATTATGCACACAAAAAAATTGCTGATGGATGACAGACTGATGGATGACCAGGGCCATAACATGACCCAAAAAATGAGTTTGATGGCTGCAGGTATCTCAAACTTTATGCTTCATTAAACAGACTGTGTGTGCACAAACAGTGAACTTACTTTTTCTTTTTAGCTGCAGGTTCTCCCTCGTCTTCTTCCTTCTTTGTGATTGTACTACTGTTGCTAGTGGTAGTAGCTGCAGCTGCTGGAGCTGCTGTGAAAGGAGAACAAAAAAGTGTTTTCTTCCCTCTATTTTTTGCAAACATATTATGTTTAATGTAGTCACAATACCTGCTGAGTGAGATAAATGGACTACTTTACCTCCCCTTTCTTTCAGAGGAATATCAATAAATTAAATAACGTATTTGAGTAACAAAACCTTTATCAATTCAAACTCAAGCATGTAATGAAAGGATAATTGTACACATTTACTTGGTTCTTAACCAGTAACTCCTCCATCTCCCTTTCCCCAAGAGAAAATCTTGCAACAGCTGTCTGATTTTCATACAATCTAATGCCCTATTTTCCGAATTAAGTCTGGAAGCAAAAAAGCAGCACTCAATAGTTCATCAGAAACATTACTATAATTCTACTGTTGAGATATCATTAAATACACAAGTTTAGAATCTGTTTACACTGCACTGTAGGGAATCCCTATTTACATGTAGCCTCATTAGAAAAAGCCATCAAGTAAATGTATGAGTAGCCATATTTCAAATTAACCCTATACCACACAATTCTGACTTTTAACAACCCTGAAAAAGACGCTAAATCCCTGAGAAAGAAGCCTTCTGAAAACATTGAGGGAAAAGGAGAAAATGCTGGTAACCAGCATTTTCTTCTTTTCCTACAATGTTTTCTTCCCTTTCCAATACAAATTTCAAATTTTCAGTCTCTTTTATTTTGTGATCTGCAAATGCTTTCAATTTAGATCAGTCTAATATTTGGTTGTGTGGTAAGGTAGTGATTATTCTAGACCAGGCAAAAGGGCAGGGAGGCAGGAAAAAGGGGCAGGGAGGCAGGAAAAAGGGGCAGGGAGGAACATTGCCTTGTTGAATGACTTCTCATATCAGATAAAAGCAAATCAGTGTCCTTCACTCTTTTCGAAACAAGTTCTAACTAGAACTTTGGATATGAACTGCATATTAAAGAAAAGAATAAGAAAAGATTCTTATCAACTCATAGACTCAAAGCAACACAATCTGACTATACAGGTTTTGATTGCCATGTAATTTATGATCCCATGATGCAGTTACACTTAGCTTTAATGTAGTAGACCCATAACACTTCTGGTGTAGCATGGAATAAAAGTTCTAGATAGTTGATAAATACAGATTTATACAGATAAAATACTTATGCATATTTTTGACCCACTAGAAATGCCTTTGATGTCTCTTTAAAAAAATTGTTGATACTTTTGTTAGTTTTCAGAAAAGGGAGGTAATTATTAATTTGCTTTGTAATGAGAATACAATGGTTTTGGATTAATAAATAATAATTCCAGGAAGGAAAAAAAGGAAAAATTGGCTCGGTTAAAGCAGTACAATAATACTCATTTTAGCAAATTTCGTAGGATAATAATATTGTGGAAATAGCTGTTTTCTATTACAGGTCCACTACCTAACGTCTCGTCAGATAACGAAAAATGTCCAGAGTAATTATTAAAAAAAAACCCTTCTTCTCAGCTGTTTTACGAAATTACATTAATTTTGATTAAAAAAGAAATAAAAAAAAAAACTTAATTATTACATAGAAAGAATTACAAAATGTGTAGGCCTACTGATGGAGTAGTGTACTACTGCATAGCAATTCTATAAATAGACTGCTAAAAATAGAACACTGCAATGCAGATTTTGCTTTAAGAAAATTGCCGATGCTTGAATAGCAAAGATCGAGTACTTTCAAGATAGTTCGCAACTTTGGTTTACCATCCATACTTGTAATTTGTGCATAAAATATATGATATGATAATCTCCACCTGCAATAAGAGTTAATTCAGCTTTATTTTAAGACTACCGGTATTCAAGTATTGATAAATTTCACTGACTGTGTCATGTCATTTAAAGAAATTAGCAGACGTTAAAGTACATGTGGGGCAAAAAAGTCAGGGTTTCGAGGGATAAAGGGATGGTTTAGCAAGTTAATGACAGAGAGAGATTATAACACCCTGCTATCCTGTCTTAACTGACAAAGTTGATAAAAGATAATTAGTGTCACCCTTAGTCTTAGACTGGCTGTATTTCATGAATATAGTCAGGTCGGAAGAAATTTATGGCGACTTTTTGTGACTGTGCAAGCTTGATAAGACAGAGCCGAGACATTGAAGATGAGTTTTTTGCTCATGTAGCCCGGTGGTTTGTTCTGAAACCAGAACAATACACAAACAAGTTTTGTATGCATTTGATAAGGGCAGCAGGGCGGGTTTTTTACAGATTCGAGGGCAGAAGGGCGGACTGAAAAAGGGGCAGGGCGGCGCGCCCTGCTATTCCGCTCTAGAATAAACAGTAGGTAAGGAGTTAAAGGTTGATTAGAAAAGTCATAACTGCAATTTAACGTAAAAGTACCTTTAGCTTTCTCCCCAGGTGGGTTGGATACCATCTTATCAACATCTACCCTACCCTCAAGCTCTTCTGGCCTTTCCCATAAGGATGTTCGAGTACTAGGGTTGTAAAAGAATACCCTATTATCCCCTGTCCAAACTACACACCAAGGAGTCCCTTGAACAGGTGTGCTGGATACAGGTCTTGATTTTTCTGCTTGTTTCTCCTGCTCCGTTTTTTCTTCTTTCTTTTCTTCCTCCTAAAATTTATAAGAAGAATATCCATAGTGCACTGCTCCTGTATTCCGAGGATAACTAACTTATGCAAGATAAACCTTTGAAAACAAATTTTAGACTTGTCCATTCTGAAAGCCTTTGGCATTGGCAGAAACAAGCGATTTAGTTGAATTGATATGCCCCGCTGAAAAATTTACTTGACCGTGTGACTTAAAATCACTACCAGTCAGCCATTTTCCATTGAATCAAAAAGTTAGGGTTATTGTACACATGTATAAAGTTAATTGTTAAAGATAATTGGTTAACTCTTTACCACACAATCCTGACTTTTAACAACCCTAAGAAAGAAAGCTTCCGAATTTGATTGTTTGGTCAAGAGTTAAACACGTTACCTTCTCTTCTTCCTCGTCACTACTACTACTGTCATCAGCAGTAGTCTGTTGTGTAGTAACTACTGGTGCTGTACCATTCACTTTGGTCACTTCTGTCTCCATTGGTGTTTGTAGTGCTGCAATTTTAGCCTCCCATTCCGTTAGCACTTGTGGTTTGTCCCATGTAGACTCCATCGTTTTTGAATTGTAGTAGTAGGACCTACCATCGGCGTTTTTATGTTCAGACCATTCTGCAACCTCTGGTGGTTTTGGAGGCATCTGTGCCGGAGGGGAGAAAACAAAGTTAAGATAGAAAAAACATATAAATGTATATATTTCAAACTTATATTTTTCTTTCTAAAGGATGGAATTGGTATTCTCCCACATTTATCTTTCTTATTTTGGCAAATGAAAAAAGACAATGTTATTGAATTGAATAGCCTTGAGTCTTTTACCAATCCCTACTTTTAACGACCCTGAGAAAAAAGCCTCTAGAAACCATTGTGAGAAAAGGAGAAAATGCTGGTTAACAACATTTTCTCCTTTTCCCACAATGTTTTCTAACCTTCACAAAACAAATTTCAATTTTTTAGTCGTGTTTATTTTGTCGTCTGCAAATGCTTTCAATTTGGACAAGTTTATATAATTTTGAGTTAAGGTAGAAGTCAAGCATTTGGTGAAGCTTGTCTGACAGATTCTGCACAGCAGCCAATACTGCCCTCCTATCAGTTACTTAAGTATTGAAAATAGAACAGTAGAAACATTCCTTGCTAATCTTACCTGACTAGATGGTAACTTGTGTGCAACAACAGATGCATCTCCAGCAGCGGGTGATGGAGTGGCCGGTTGCTGCTGCTGCTGAGCTGGTGTAGCTCCTGCAGGTTCCCCTGTCTGCATAGGTGTCTGACCTGGAAAATTTGCACCTGGTGGAACCATTCCTGGGTTGAACCCGCCCGGCATCCCGGGAAAGTTATTCTGCATAAATGGATTCTGGGGAGTTGGTCCTGGTTGACTCATATTGGGCATTTGGGCTGGCTTCTGATCTGGTTGCTGGGTTGCTGCTGGAGTGGCTGTATGTAAAAATTAAACTGGAGCTACAGTCAACATTTCATTAAAATGTTAGGCCTTATATTACAAGTCTAGATTCAAGATTAGACTGCTTGACCTGTGCATTCAGCCTTTTCTTACCTTTTATTCACTTTTGGCTGATTAACAATCATTCTTGGAAAAAAGAGACAATGCCTGTAACAAGCATTTCCTCCTTTTCCTGCGATGTTTTAAAAAGCCTTCTTTCTCTGGACTGTTAAAAGTTTAAATGGTGTGGTAACAGATTAAAGATTAACTCTTTACCAAATGACAAAATTACAGACTGGTCCAATTTGAAAGCACTTGCAGACGACAAATTAATGGTAACTCAAAAAGTGAAATTTGTTTCAAGCAGGTTTGAAAACATTGTGGGAAAAGGAGAAAATGATGGGTACCAGCATTTTCTCCTTTTCTCACAATGTTTTCAAAAGCTTTCCTTCGTAAGGTCATTAAAAGTCGGGTTTGTGTGATAAAGAATTAAGAGCATAATATGCAAGATACTAACGTTGTGACTGTGTTACTGAAGGTGTTGATGTTGCGACAGAGGACGGTGTGGCTTGTTGCAAACCCCCTGCTTGTGCTGCCATCTGTTCAACTTCCGCTTGAGTGATTATCTTCACATTATCCGGCTTTGTCCATGCCGATTCTCTGGTTTTGGCATTGTAAAAATACACCTGAATAACAAGAAAATGATAAGACTAGAACATAAGATTTCTTGTTAATTACAAACTATCATCATACATTAAGAAAAATTTTGCAGAGATATACATATTAACAAAAATATCAAACAAATAAACAATTAAATTTGGCATTTTAGTAACTATTTTAACTCTTCACCACACAATCCCGACTTTTAAACGAGTAAAAAAGCCTTTAGAAAACATTGTGGGAAAAGGAGAAATGCTGGTAACCAGCATTTTCTCCTTTTCCCACAATATGTTCTACCCTATCAAAGTCAGAAATCATCATATTAACAAGATTTAATTTGTTCTTCCTACAGATGCTTTGAATTTGGTCCAGTCAAAAAAATTGTTGTACGGTAAAGTAAAAATCAATAAGGTTCAAGCTACCGATGACAGGAAGAAACTGCAATTTTCAGGAAAAATCCTATCACAAGTGCAGATTTAATTGTGCAAACAAGACAGACACTTGGATGATAAAAACCACACCATGTCATAAGCTCTTCTGGCTAAAAGAGCCAGCAAGAGCAACACATGTAGGCATCAACGCTAGGCTACAGTTGCTTGATTTTCTCTGAAAGTTATGTCTAAAAAGGGGCATATATCAAAATAAACAAAATGGTAACCTGCCCTTGTTGTATGGGTTCCCTCTTTTTTAGTTGCTGATATGTTAAAGTTTGAGCCAATTATCTTTAGTATTAACAGAGATATTATCAAATGTCAAAGCTTTTGTGTGCCACCGTAAACAACATGTTTCTTCAGAAACAGCAAAATAAAAAGTAATCTGTAGCCAAGTAAAAAGTAAACCATAGCTAAGTAAAAATAGTCTGTAGCCAAGTAAAAATTCAACTAAACAGTAATCTGCAGCCAAGTAAAAAGTAATATGCAGCTAAGTAAAAAATAAACTGCCGGTAGTTATGTTCTGAATAACTTACTTTTCCTTCAGCTGTCTTTGTCTCCACCCAAAGCTCCTGCACACTTTGGTCAACCTGATTTGTGGGTGCCTGACCTTGACCTTGCACTGGAGGGGGCACTGAAAATCCAGGAGGTGGAATATTGAAATTTGGGGGTGGGATATTTGGTGGATGCATCCCTGGGGGTCTCTGAAACAAAAGAAAAATAAAGAAACTTGAAGGATTTTCATACAAAGCCATGCATGTATTAAACCAGTATAGAGCTATGCACAACAGGTGATGCTTTAACTCTTTACCAAACAATCCCTAGTTTTCACACACCTGTAAAAGAAGCCTTTTAAAACATTGTAGGAATAAGACAAAATGCTGGTAACTGACATTTTCTCCTTTCTCCCATTATGTTCTTTATTCTTCCCAAAACACATTTCAATTTTAGGGTCACTTTAATTCTGTCACCTGCAAATTAATGCTTTCAATTTCGATGCATAAAAATGGAAAGAAGCTCACATCAATCACAAAACTTCACAATATTCAGGACAGCACAACATTAATAAGTTCTGAACCTTGACTATCACTTTGCAAAAAAACGTCTTAACAACAGAAACAGCTGGCACTGGTAACATTTTTATGAGAACTTGTTGTTTTTCAATGGTAAGTTATTTGTAAGTCTGACTAAATTAATATTTTGTGACATTAATGATGCATACATTAAAACATAAAGCAAATTTGTAGGATATCAGGCGGTCCGACGAATCACCGAAATACCACCGAAACACCGAAATACCCCTAATTTTTTATTACTGTGTTATGATTACTATTAAAGTTCAACAGATTTATCTTTTTTTGTGGAATTTGACCCAAATAATGTCAATAGAGATGAAGGGCTGTTAGTTAAAATCATAATGACAAAATAGCTACGAATCATTGAGGTCCGACGTAAACAATGCACCGAGATAGACGTATGTAGGTCCACCGAAATACACACTCGACGTTGTAAATATTTGTTGATTTTGGCATTTGACATTTTCTGCTTTTTCAACAATGTTTACGGACCTAAGGGGGTGAACTGCAATTATATCTATATTATTTAGATCGAAATCGATATTTGATTTATCGTCAGTAGACGTGGAATTTAGACAGACAGGTCTACAAATTAAGGCCGGGTAACATGTGTACCCGATTCAAAATGGCGGCCAGTTGTCTTTCTAGATCCATTAATTTTTCATTTCATTGTGCAGATATCACGAAAGAAAACCATTTTTTTCCGAGCATATTTATGGATATAGATCTGACACATCAACCTTGTAAAACAGCTACTGTAGTAGGAACATAAACTCCCTGAATCGACGCATTTTACTACGTCGTGTGGGTATTACGGTGGAGAACGGGCTCGTATTTCGGTGAACATCCATTACGGCGGACGTCAATGGCATGTTGTTATTTTATCATTTTGTTTTAAACTACCTTTCATCAATATGAACATAGGTTTGTGTTAAAAACGATAAAAAAACCCGACAACATTTTCGCACTTATTTTAGTTATATGACTTAATTGTAAAAAAAAAAAAAAAATGGGGTATTTCGGTGTTTCGGTGGTATTTCGGTATTTCGGTGATTCGTCGGACTCGATATCAGGTAAACAATGTTCCCAAAATCTTAAACATCTGGAGCCACAATTGCAATTATCTTTTAACTCTTTACCAAATAAGAAAATTTCAGACAGTTCCAAATTGAAAGCATTAGCAGACAACAAAATTAATGTGACCCAAAAATTAAAATTTGTTTAGAAAAGGATAGTAAACATTGTGGGAAAAGCAGAAAATGCTGGTTTCCAGTGTGACAACAGGGAATGTTTGGTAAAAAGAACCTGAAAAGACAAATTAGCTGTATTCAAACTTACTTTGATGATGAAAATATAATACAATTAGAAATCAGGACAAAGATCAGAGTACCGTGTTAACCCATTACTACATAATCCCTACTTTTGACGACCCTCAGAAAGAAGCCCGTCGGAAACATTCTGGGAAAAGGAGAAAATGCTGGTAACCAGCATTTTCTCCTTTTCCCACAATGTTTTCTACTCATTACAAAACAAATTTCGAATTGTCAGTCACTTTTATTTTGTTGTCTGCAAATGCTTTCAATTTGGACAGACCTAAAATTTTGTTATTTGGTAAAGAGTTAAAACACTATCTTGTCAGTAATACGTACCATCCCTGGTGGAGGACCCATATTGGGTGGTGCCATTGGACCTGGTGGCCCATGATGGTGACCACCTCCCATTGGACCAGACGGAGGAGGCCCCATAGGTCCTGGGGGTCCATGTGGTGGGGGGCCAGAAGGGCCATGTGGTGGGCCCATGCCATGGGGTGGTGGTCCAAAGTTGGGTTCAAATGGAGGTCGGCCATGAAAAGGTGGAGGTGGTGGACCCCTGGGTCCTGGTCCCCTCATACCTGGTGGACCCCTCATTCCTGGAGGACCTCTCATACCAGGAGGTGGAGGAGGTCCTCTAAACCTGGGTGGTGGTCCTCTCCCAAAAGGTGGTGGTCCTCTAAAAACATAAAATACAGAATTATTTCACACAGTAACTGATTATCTACATTTCCAATTTGTAGTAATCTTAGTCTCAATAATGGGACGCTACGGTGATATTTTTCATTTTTTTTTTTAAATTTATTGTGCTTTAACGTCTCAAGTCCATCGTAGATTTTCTAGTAGCAAAGATAAAGCACTATACTGCCTTTCTGTGTAATCAGTTTAACTCATTACCAAACAACAAAATTTTAGGTTTGTCTGAATCAAAAGCATTTGCAGACAACAAAATAAAAGTGACAAAAAATTTGAAATTTGTTTTGTGAAGGGTAGAAAACATTGTGGGAAAAGGAGAAAATGCTGTTAACCAGCATTTTCTCCTTTTCCCACAATGTTTTCTACAGGCTTCTTTCTTGGGGGCGTCAGAAGTAGGAATTATGTGGTAATGGGTTAATCCGTTTTGCAGCGAAATCCTACAAAGTAACTAACATGACCAAAGACAAATTATTAAACCTTCCACTACCTAAAAAGCTTGTAGAAGTCGCTTATAAAACATAAATCTTGGAAAAAAAAAAACACTGACAAAATCTATCCTGTGTGGCAGCCATTTTAAGTCTATTCAGGAAAGTAGACAACTCAAGTAAAAGATGTAATGCACCGTTTTCTCTTATGGTTAGCATTTAAATGAAAAATATTTGAATTTCAAAGGAAGGATTATTATATACACAAGCAACAGGTATGTTTAAATCCTAGTTTCAAGTTTTATTTGTGAATTTTTGAACGTTCAAACTTCACCCAAAAATTTCGGACTAAAAGAAATACATTGCAAGTTCTGTGTATGAAATTAATAAAGAAACTTTACAATCAGTTTTCATTCATGATCAATTAACTATTGTTATGTTATCCATTGCCATGTGTGAAATTTGATGTCACTCTGGGTGGTCGTCGCTAAATACTGGCAATTTTCATTATTCGATTGATTAGCATTGTACGACATGTATGCATGCATGCAATGTAAAAACTCGACAAAACCAAGTCAAGGTCACGCTTACTGAACCTGTTAGCCAACCGGTTAGTTTATTTGTTTGGGACACTGCCAAGATTTTGATTTGTACACCAGTTACTGTCGGGAGGCTGCTAAATTTATCAATCTTATGAAAGGAAAATGTAGGCGTTTTTGAGTATTGTCGCTGCAAACGTGTACGAGGATGTGTTGGTTAAAGTGTTAAGTAACTTTGATCGAAGAAACTTGATGCGTCATAAATTGACAACTAGTAACGTTTTTTTCGTGGTTTGTTTGTTAACCGATGATTACAACAAAACCAAGACCAATCAAGCATAACAACAACCAAGAAAGAAAATTATGTAGTGTTGGAAAATAAAATAATAAATCATCCTTTGTCTTTCTTTAGCATAAAAGGACTGACAGAATTATAGAGTGGAAGAAAATCAACTGGTTGAACCATATTGAAAGATAAGAGTCCTATTTAAAAATGATAAAGAAATAAACTTCGGGGATTTTTCCACGGAAATTGATGTTTCAGACACTTCCTGTAACAGCCTTCGGCAGTTTAAATGAGTACCTGCAGCATGTTTTTAAGAAAACTAAAGCAAGTTATCTTAAAAAAATCTCAAGATACACACTGATTTTCTTTTCCCATTAACACACAGTCACAATTTTTAAGCATTAGAGGAAGAGAGTCTTTGAAAACATTGTGGAAAAATAACAATAAACAATAAGAAAATGACAGTAATCATTTTTTTTTTTACAATGTTTTCTACTCCATGGAAGACAAAGTGCGTTCAATTTGAGCCAGGCTAAAATTTTGTTGTCCGACAAAGAATTTAGGTTAACGAAAAAACTTCTCCCTTGCTCCTCAAAACTTCTCCCTAAATATTCTCAGGAGGGAGAAGTAATTTCTCCCTAAATTTCTGGGCTAGCTTGATCCCTGAACTTGCGCACAAAATCTGTGCAGAACTTTAAACTGGTTTTGTCTTGATCGTCTCTGTATATTTTAATGGCGACCAGTCAAAAAGTAATATCGCCTTTGGGGACAATTATCTGTATGAGTACTTAAAGATGTCCGTCTACAGCCGGAGTGCAGAAATCTTGTCAATTTAAAAAAAACAAAAACTGAATGGTACAGAAATCTGTCCATTGTGTACACAAGGATAAATTGCTGACATATATGGTGTAACTGAAGAAAAGAACTATATGCAATATTTGGCATAAAGATATAAGAATGACCATATTTTGATAAGATAAAAATGGGCCTCTTTAATCAAGTTGATTAAAGACATTGGCTAATATCTGTAGGTTTTCACACTTGAAAAAAAAAAACAATATAAAAAAATAAAAGAATTATCAGTTATTGTTGTTTCTGGTATCCGGCCGAGTTGACTCGGGCCGACTCGACCCGAGGACGACTTGACCCAGATTAAATTCAATCGACCGCAAATTCTCCACATTCCTTTACTGTGTAACATTTAACCGAGGAATACACATAATTAATGCTTTTGGAAAAGAAATCTGCCTGAAGATAACCTTAAACAGGAAAAGTGTTAAGCGCTCTCACTAATCCCTGCGAACGATGGGCTGCAGAAGGAAGAAAAATTTACCTGGGCCCGGGTCCTCTCATAAATCCTCTCGGGCCTACGGGCGGTCCTCTCGGACCACCAGGACCAGGACCTGGAAAACGATTCATTTTGTTTCCATCATAATCTCCAAAGCCTGGACCATCATGGTAATTACTGCCATAGTCGTCTGATCTGTCTTGCGATTGCTGATCGTCAAATTTGTCATGCGCGTTTTCGTCCGCCATCTTGTACGCTCAGCATAGCCTCGTTTGCGCTGTAAGTCAACCACGTGGTACGAAAAAAAAGTGGGAGAATTACCGAAAATAAAAAAAAATATACAGAAAAGTATAGACATACTCTAAGCACTAGAATGAATCTAACCCTTTACCATACAATACCGACTGTAAACGGCACGGGGGAAGACGGCATTTAAATGTCATTGTGAGAAAGGAGAAAATGCAGGTAACCTGCATTTTCTCCTTTCTCACAATGTTTGATACTCTTTTATTGACATATCCTGCAATATTCTTTTATTTGAGCCTTTTTTTTTTTAAAAAGTAGTTGTTAAAGTCCAGTTGATACAGTATAATCACACAGTCAACATGGTGAAATAATTATTTTTTTTTTAATATTTCAACATTTTCACAGAATCAAAGACCCTGACGAAACGTTTCAAAATTGCATTGAACTTTGCTGTAGGGGGCAGCAAAGACAAAGATTAGTCTGCATAAAATGAATTGCAAGTCTGATCTTTGATGGACGATATGGGCTTTGCTGAGGCATTCTGATATGGGTGATAGAGTTTGAAATTAATATATGCAAGAAAGAAAAGGAGAAAGCTACTTCATTGACTCTTGCAAAATTTTAAACAAGTCCAAATTGAAAGCATTTGCAGATAACAAAAAAAAAAACATGGCTCAAAAAATGAAGTTTGTTTTGGGAAGGGGAGAAAACATTGTGAGAAAAGGAGAAAATGCAGGTTACCTGCATTTTCTCCTTTTCCCACAATGTTTTCAAAAGGCTTTATTTTGACCCAGGGTCGTTAAAAGTTACGATTGTGTGGTTAAGGGTTAAGACAGGAAAAGCCATTTTCCTCTGCGCTTTATGATCAAAGTTCTCATGTTGAAGAAGTGTGTTGGCAAAAATGATTTTCAAACTTATAAATGGGTTTCTCCTAGAAGACAAATTAGACTGGAGGCCCTCAAGAGCCTAAAACCACTCTACTGGCAGAAATTTTGCTTTTTTGCAAGCACACATAATGAATTCATGATGAAACAGAAAAAGAAAGTTGTTCTTTGCAACCCAGCTTGAACTCACTTAGACAGCAAAAGTTGGCATGGTGAATTGGAGAAACAGTGAAAAAAAAAAATGAAGCACAATTTCTCAGAACTAATTGATTGGAATCTAGCCAAAAATGATAGGGTTTTCTGACATCTTGATTTGAGCAATCCTAGTAAATTTCAAAGAAATATGACCAATAATGTGGACTTTGTTGAGTAAACAACACTAAGTCATCAAATAGCTGCTTCTTCTGAATGGTTTATTTGATTTTCTTTATTTTTAATAGAGTTCAATTCCTTGATGATTCAAATAACCAAGTTTAAAAAGATTGGATCAACAGGGTGGACTTCGTCACCTAAAGAAGAAATGGAAATTTTCAACTTTGAATGGCTACTTTTCCAACAGTGAATGTCAGATTTTTTTTTAAATCAATAGGCCTCACACTGTTTAAGATGCAAAGCAACTATGCAAGTTTCATGAAAATCCAACCACAAATGCTGATTTCATCTTGTAAACAAGAAATGGAAATTTTCAACATTAAATGGCTTCATACTTTTTTTTTTTTCTAATTCAATAGGGTTGAAGCTACTAATGAGATAAACAAACAGTGAAAGTTTTATGAAAATCTGATTACAAATACAGATCTTATCATGTCAACAAGAAATGGAAAATTTTCAGTTCCAAATAGCTACTTTTCCATTATATGGTTTGTTGGTGTTTTTTTATCAAAATCAATAGTATTGAAGCTATTGATATGCTAAACAAAAAGACCAAGTTTCCCGTAAATCTAACCACAAATGTGGACTTAAGCACAAAAACAAAAAATGGAAGTTTTCAACTTGAAATGGCTACTTTTCCCATACTGTTTTTTTTTTTTTTTTCCAAAATGAGAAGCAGTCAAGTGATAGATCAGATACACAAACTGTGCAAGTTTCATGAAAATTTCACTGCTAATGCAGATTTTATTGCATAAACAAGAAAAAGACTAAGTGACAGACGGATGTACAGATGATAGATACCATGCCAAGACATTATGAGCCCTGACAGCTTTCAGCCAGTAGAGCCAAAAAATGATGCCATTAATTTTTGAATTAACTCTTTCCTTATTGTGTATGACACCAGAAGCTTTCTTGAGGACATATTTAGATCAAGATCAGACTGCACAGAAAAAGTGTAAAATATTTTCTTAGTATTGAAAAGAGTTCAGGGTCTAAATCATTTTCACACTCCTTATTTCTTTCCCTATGTTACCTAACTTTATCTCTTTTTTTTTTTAAAAAAAAAAAGGTATATAAACCGTAATGTCTAAAATCTCTGTTTTTCTTTGTAACTTTTGTGTTGGCAAAAAGCAAGATAAATATCCAATTTACATAAATGTAGAGTAAGTTATCTGCATTTTGAAGAAATTTCCAGCACTATAAAAGAATTTCCAAGTTCTTTTTATTTTCTCAACTTAATTGTGCATTACTATCTGAACAATTTAATCATAAATTTTATGGTCTAAGGGAGAAAACTTGTTCAGACAAAAATAAGTCTTGAAGAGTAATCTCCCTTACCGCCATGATGAAATGGTAACCTACCCTCCCACAGATAGATCGCTGTTCAACTCAAAATGGAAATTGACAATAAATATTTTTTTTATGGAAAAGGTGCTGTATTATACTTTAGACACGAGGATGATTCAGACTGAGGGTTAACTTTAACAAGAATTTTGCAAGGAATCCCGTTTTATTTCAGTGAGATAACGCTACTTTCAGTTTAGCTATAAATTGCAAATTAAATCATGCGCCCAGGCCACTTTCGAATGTACGAATTGCCGAGAAAGATTAAAAATGTGGGGAAAGTTTTTTAAACGTTCTATGTGTCAAACCATTTCTAGTGAATTTCTAATTACAGGGTACCTCGGCACATTTGAAAATTTCAACTTTTAAAAATGAACGAAAACATGATATGTACAACGATGAATCTAAATGTATTTATTTGCTTACACCAGCTAATCTAATTGATCACATTATCGACTTAATGTACTAGAACATTTTACAAGTGATACAAATTTATACAATGGATGAAATCTTACCTTGATAATTAAACCGTTTTTCTTCTTGGAATTTTAAAATTTTGGCGGCAGTTTTTGTTTACAAATTTGACAAATGCAAGGGAGACTACCGTCTTATTTCAACTTATTCTATTTTGTAAATGTTATTTGTTCTGCCAAAAATTACAACATCTCACGAACCATTCACACATTTTAACCATTATAATCAGGAAAAATAAATGTATGAGATTTCATTGTGGCTTAATGACAAAAAGTCGTTTTTCTATCGTCTCCCTTTCCTGTCTGAAAGAAATATTAACCAATTTTATTCGTCTGTGTTTTATCGTGTCCATATAAATAAGGGAGGCGACTCTGTTTTAAAAAATGATAAAGCTGTTAACAAGTTTTCTCCCTTAGACCATAAAATTTTAAACCAGTAAACGATCAAATCCCGATCAATTTTTTGAAGTGAAAACTAGCTAAGAAGACAACGAAAAGTGTTTGTAGAAAAAGGGAGAAGAACTAATGACTTGGTAAATAGTCAAGAGTGCTTCACGACAGGAAGCTCAAACATTTTTCTGTTTACAAGTTTCTACTAAGGTTTCTTTTTTGATAAAATCATCAGGGAAACAAAGAAATTTACTCACCTATTTGTGGATGCACGATGATTCTTTTGTTATGAAGTACATCATTAAGACAAACGTTGATAGGGCCAACAGTTTAAATTACCTGTTTTGATCGTTTCTTTCTTTCTTGCATCAATATTTGGTGTAAAATACCGACTACCTAACTGGACCCATTCATTAATTTTAAAATGGCACAATATTTACTTTAAAAAATCCGGATGATTATTTTGCAGGAGAGTTATTTCAACCATTTTAATATGGCTAACCTTTGCTTGGATAGTAAGCATTGTGGGAAAAAGAGAAAATGCTGGTTCCAGCATTTTCTCTTTTTCCAACAATATTTTCAAAAACCTACTTTTTTCCAGGGACATTAATATTCAGGATTATTTGGGAATGGTTGAAACCTCATTTGGATTGTTTGAGACACAGTAATGGATGAATATAGTGCCAATCTCTTATGATGGAGGCTGTAGGTTTGAACCATATAATAAAGGTGGTCAGCCTGTAGAACTACTGGCATCTTGGTGCCGGCACTGATAGATATACAAAAAGCAATAATTTGGAGTACATAATTAATCCAATACCACACTATCCCTACTTTTGATGACCCTGAGAAAGAAGTCTTTAGAAAACAGTGTGGGAAAAAGAGAAAATGCTGGCTACCAGCATTTTCTCCTTTTCCCACAATGTTTTCTACTCTTCCCAAAACAAATTCCAAATTTTCAGTCACTTTTATTTTATCGTCTGCAAATGTTTTCGATTTGGACAAACCTAAAATTTTGTCATTTGGTAATGAGTTAACATGAGCCATGCTCTATGATAAGAGGGTTTAACTCTTTACCTAACAACAAAACTTTAGACTTGTCCAAATTCAAAGCATTTGCAGACAACAAATTAAACATGACTCAAAAATTAAAACTTGTTTTGGGAAAAGTAGAAAACATTGTAGGAAAAGGAGAAAATGCTGGTTACCAGCATTTTCTCTTTTTCCTACAATGTTTTAAAAAGGTTTCTTTTCTAGAGTCATCAAAAGTGTGTGGTAAAGGGTTAATGTATCTGCTCGAAGTATTGACCAAGGTCAGCCTGCACCATTTAAGCAAGCTGACTAGGGTCAGAACTCTTTGCTGTTGATCAATTTTCTGCATGTCAAAGAACCACTCTACCAGTCAGCTGTCAGACAAAAATGGATTTTATGGGTCCATACTAATGTGATCACTTAGCTTATTATAATGCATTATAGTGAAACTTTAACCCATTACAACACAATCCACCCCTCCCAAATATTTGAGCCATACTTTGGCAAAAGGCGGCTTGATGCATCTCTGTGATTCATGGTACCATGCAAGGTATGACATAGTTATGGATTCGTAGTAGCCACTTTCTTCAACAAACCAACTTAATCATGAGATAGACTGGTCCTTGGATGTACAGAAAATTGACTAATAGCAAAAGGTTTTTGTCCAGGTTAGCATGCAGGGATTGTGCGATCCAAGCAGGCTGACTGGGTTCAATACATTTTGTAAATGCACACTGCTCACGATCACCAGTTTTGTCAATTTCACACAGAAATCTTGATTAGCAAAATTTTAGAAATGAGGCACATAATTACAGCATATTGACCCAATATGGTGTGATTTCCTTATCTCACACTATTTCTTTGTCTCACATGTAAGACAATGAACTATTACGGGCTGTCTGACATTGGAAACAAGAACAGTTATGTGGTAAAGGCTTATAAAGGCAAAATTTGGCTTAGATATCTCAATAATGCAGATAGTGTAAGACAAAGATCAGACTATACTGTTGTGCAGTCTGATCATTATCTATAGTGTTTGCAAAACGTTTACTTCATAGAAGATGCATATAAATTAGCTTACTCTGTGAAGCAGGGGTTTAACCCTTTATCACACAATCCCTGGTTTTTACTACACTGAGATAGAAGCCTTTTGAAAACATTGTGGGAAAAGGAGAAAATGCTGGTAACCAGCATTTTCTCCTTTTCCAACAATGTTTTCAACCCTGCTGGAAATAGATTTCAATTTTTGAGTCAAATTTACTTGACATGAGTCTATATTTTTTGCTATTTGTAAATTTTTTGCATGTCTGAAAACATTCTACCTCATGATTCAGCCTATTGTTAGACAAAAAGGATTTTATGGATCCATAATTGTGTGATGACTTGCTTTGTGTGATGATTAATAGTGATTAACTCTGATTCTTCATAAAATGATGTTATGCGATTAGAAGTCAACAAGTAGGGATTTTAGGGAGCATAATACTCATTTTGGAATATATGTATATTATTAGGCTTTTCAACTAGATGGATTGATGGACGGATTGATGGACATATGGATAGGTGGATGGATGGATAGACCGACAGATGGATAGATCGACAGACAGACAGACAGACAAAATTTGGGTTGGAGAGAGAGAGAGAGAGAGAGAGAGAGAGAGAGAGAGAGTGTCAAAGAATAAATACAGCTATGTTCTGATTTTATGTATTTATTATCACAAATATCACAGCATCTGTACTCCATTTCTGGTCTTATGACTGTTGACCATCCCAGTTATGATGTAAAATTCTAAGTTCAGAATGGTGCAGACTGTGTTACAGGCAACTCTCCATGCTGCAACTTTTGAACTGTAATCATCATAGATACAGTCAGAGTTCATAGCAAACCCTGTCTGATGAAAATTGTCAGCATATTTGAGAAAACTTTGTTCAATTTTTTCATACACAATAGCAAGGTAGTCCTTGTTTGGTATATTACATCTGTCATAGGTTTGTAAGAATAAGTCTGAAAGTAAAACAGAGAATACTTTTACAAAATATACATTTAACTATTCCAATGCTAGTTTTACATGCCTGTCTAGAAAAACTCCTTTTGAAAACATAGTGTAGGAAAAAAAAAAATTTTTTTCAGCACGTTCACATAATACTGTTTATTCTCTTTACAATTACGTCATATTTATAGACTTTTCCATATTTACAGCATTTTCATAGCAAGCATTTAACACTTTACCGAACAATCCCAGGTTTTTATGACCCTGAGACAGAAGCCTTTTGAAAGCACTGTGAGAAAAGGAGAAAATGGTGGTAACCAGCATTTTCTCCTTCTCCCACACTGTTTTCTACCCTACCCTGCGGGAAACAGATTTCAATTTTTGAGTTATGTTT
Source organism: Tridacna crocea (assembly GCA_943736015.1). NCBI lineage: Eukaryota > Metazoa > Mollusca > Bivalvia > Cardiida > Cardiidae > Tridacna > Tridacna crocea. The sequence goes on from OX031064.1 coordinate 48,144,871, forward strand.
ATTTTGTCATCTGCAAGTGCTTTCAATTTGGACCAGTCTAAAATTTTGCCCTTTGGTAAACCTTGTTCAAATGAGAATAAATGAATATCTTTTGTGAAAATGTAACAAATATAGCATAAACAGAAAGAATAGTGGTGGTTTCATATTGTCCTAACCTTCTCCCATAATGCTTTCAAACCCTTCTATCTTATGTTTGCAAATAAGTGCTACACAAAGCAGCACATATACACCAATAGGGGCTTGTCAGTGAAATGGCTTAAGATCTGAAACGTCTACAGAGATCCATATTCTAAGAGTCACAAGCACAATCACACAACATCATGATTCATTGAGGTAGGTTTCAAGTTATTTGATGGAAACTTTAGGAGTTGCATACGCAAGAAATTACTAACAGCAGGACAGATGGACGGACAGCTGGGACCATAACATACTGTAAACCAGAAAAAGTTCACATCAAAAAATGTTTGTGTTTACATAAACACGAACATTTAAGCAGTTTTTGACTTTTGCGGACTTGAGGAGGCAGTGCATCCATGAAACAAAACACACCTTGAAGGAAATGCATACATGCTCAGTAATGTTGAACATTTTTAATCCCACATAATTACACAATTATCATTTGCAAAGTTTCTTAGATTTGTACCAGTAAAGTAGAAGAAAAAACTTTTCACTAGCAACCCCATTAAAAAAAGTTGTTTCCCTTGTACGGTATAAAATAGGTAAATGGATACAGATCTTCTCATAAGTTTCCTTTACACAAACCTCTCCTTACAACTAAAGTTCACATTTTTATGACAAGTAAATTATTATTTTCGCCAAGGAAACTGCTGTGAAAGTCGCTAAATTAAAATGTGTCAAACGATTTCCTGGTTTACAGTTATATGATCCTTAAGGCGTACACAAAGCATGTTTATCTGGTGAAGAATAAATACCTTTGTTTTTCTGTAGGTGCTCAAGACAGAGAATCTCAGTTTCAGCATTTCCAGGTAGAACAGACCCAGATTTGAGACATGAGGTCACTTGGTGCAAACAATCCCAGAATTCCTGCTCTTTAAGGTCAACAAGTGCAGTTGTCATCTCACTGAGGACAACAGTCTGGAAATAATTAAGGACAAGAAAAAAGGTGAACATTTAGCAAACTGAATTTGAAATATATTCTAAGTGATTCGTTATTTAGTAAATAATTTCTTTTTCATTTTCATTTCAGTATCTTACAAATATATTTGTGTATGACAAATTCAAAATAGTAACAAGTTTTCTATCAAAAACTAACTTGGGTCTGCATTAAGCAAGCACTTAAATACACTTACTACTGTGTAAATGTTTTTTCTGCACATATTTAATTTCTGCCATGTCTAAAAACAAAATCAAGGTCACAGAAATTCAACACGCAGATTGTAATACATTTGAATTAGCTGCTGACAATACAGTATATAAAATATGGATGAGCTATGTGTAAAACATCAGTCTGTTAAATCTGGCTAAAAAAATTGGCAATATTCACTGAGCGACAGTAGAATTATACCACAAGGGCCTGTATTCAACAACCATTCTTGAGAATATTCCTTGTCTTAATTTAATCTCCAAGAGTTTCTAAATTTGTTACACAACTTCTGACTGGCTAACTGAATAGTTTAGCCAATCAGAAGTTGTTTTACTTTCAAATATTGAAAATTCTGGAGAATAAAACAAAGAACATTCTTAATAATGGTTGGTGAATATGAGCCCAGGTGGGCATATCTATGCAATATTTATACATAGCCTGAAGTTTCCAGAAACTAAAGTAGATTGTTGTCAGCAGTAATTCTTTTAACTCAATTGCCACAGACTTTGAATAATGAAACGCTCAAAACTGTACATCACAGAAATAAGGTAAACAGAAAATTTACATATTACTCCGGTTGGAAAAAACACAGAACCTGTAATCTATTGTAAACATTGTGGGAAAAATATTTTCTACCCTATGAAAGTCAGAAATCATCATATTAACAAAATTTAATTTGTTGTCTGCAGATGCTTTGAATTTGGTCCAATCCAAAAATTTGTCATTTGGTAAAGAGTTTATTTGAAGGAGGTAAGTCCTTGGATGTTAACTTATTACGAAAACTTTTTCAAAGCACAGTTTTCTACCATGTTAGCCTGCTTGGACTGTGCAGGCTTTAGTAGATGCATGAAACCCCTTTTTTCATAGGTATGGTTCATGTAGATAGATACCTGTGGATTGTTGTTTTCCAAAGTCAGGACAATCTTGCAGCCTGTGTCTGCATTAAAGACATTCTTGTAGGCCAGGTCACTTTCTAGTTGACTTACTTTGATGCCTGTACAGACATTATCCTAAATACAAGAAGAGAAATAACATGTTTTAGCCCCTAAGAGCACAAAACAAATCTACAAACATATCTAGTCAAGAAATATTACCCAATTACCACACAACAAGATTTTAAACCTGTCTGAAATGAAAGTATTTGCTGAAGACAGTTTCAATGTGGCTCATATGAAGTGATTTTTCTTTGATAAGGAAGAAACCATCATGGGAAAAGTAGAAAATGCTGGTTTCCAGCATTTTCTCCTTTTCCCACAATGATTTCAAAGGGCTTCTTTCCAAATGTCGTCAAAAATTGTCATTGTGTGGTAAAGGGTTAACCCTTTTACAGACGACAAAATTTTAGCCTTGCTCAAATTGAATGCATTGGCAGACAACAATGAAAATGTAGCTAAAATGAGACAACTTTTCTTTGATAAGGTAGAAAATGTTGTGGGAAAAGGAGAAAATGCTGGTTATCAGCATTTTCTCCTTTCCTGACAATGTTTTCAAAAAGTTACTTCCAAGAGTCATGAGAAGTCGGCATTGAAAGTTTCATGTTAGCTATTTAGCAGGATATGGGTTAAAAATAATGATCATCAGCATTTTCCCCCTTTTCCAATTTTTTTTTTTTTTCAATCTTGTTAGACAAGTTGTTAAGTGCACTGTCAGCCAATACATAACCCTTTACTACACAATTCCAAATTTCAACAACCCCAGACAAAGGCTGTTGAAAAAGTAGGAAACTGAGAGGAAATTGATAGTAACAAAAATCTGATCCTTTTCCTTCTACATTTTCTATCCTATCAAAAACAAGAAATCACCATTTGAACTGCATTCCATTTGTCATCTGAAAATGTTTTTTTTGTTATTTAGTTATTAACACTTTTCCAAACAGTCCCTTGTTTTCATTACCCTGAAAACCAAGCCTTTTGATAACATTGTGGGAAAAGGAGACAATGCTGGTTAAATGCTGTTTTCCACCCTGGTGGAAACAAATTTCAATTTTTGAATTACGTTTATTTTGTCGTCTGCAGATGTTATCAATTTGGACTAGTCTAAAATATGTCGTTTGGTAGAGTTAAACAGCTTACCTCAGTTGAAAGTTTGACATAAGTGACCATATCAGTCTCTGTTATATCACTCAACAGTTTCAGTTGGGGGTGGGGCACATTTTCTACGGGAACTATATCTAGATATCCGCATACAGACATCATTTCTTCATGTATTCTTCCTCGTGCAAGGATCATGTCCACAGAGAGCTGTTAATGATGGAAAGATCAACCCTTTACCAAACATTCCTGGGTTTTAATGAACCTGAGAAAGAAAGCTTCTGAAACCTTGTGGGAAAAGGAGAAAATGCTGGTAACCAGCATTTTCTTCTTTTACCACAATGTTTTCTTGTCTTTTACAGACAAATTACTTGTGCTATATTTACTATGTTCTTTGGACATGCTTCCAATTAGGATCTGTCTAAAACTTTGTCATTTGGTAACAAAAAAAAAACAGAATCACCTCTTTATCACACAATCCTGACTTTTATTGACTCTTAAGTAAAAAGCTTGTAGAAAACGTGGGAGAAGGAGAAAATGCTGCCAACCAGCATTTTCTCCTTTTCCCATAACACCTTCTACCCTATTAAAGTAAGAATCATCATATTAATAAGATCTGATTGTTGTCTGCAGATGCTTTGAATTTGGTCAAATCAAAAAAATTGTCGTTTGGTAAAGAGTTAAGACATGTTAGTCATCAACATAATGCACCATGCTGACGATCTTTGTCTTGAAATACTCCCCTTTTTCTCAAAAATTGAAGCCAAGGAGAAAATGCAAGCTCATGATAACAAATTTCAAATTTTCCAATGGTACTTTCCTTTTTTTTTTTCTTTCAAGAATTAACTTATTTTGTGTTTATTAGCTTTGTTATAGAATGATGTTAGAAGGCCATTAAAAATCATATTTAAAAATTTGAACATACTGAAGACATCTGAAGACAACAAATTAAAATAGGCTCTGTTTGGCACGACATAGAAATTGTGGTGAAAAGAGGAGAAATGCTTGTACCCAGCACCCACTATGTTTTCAAAGAAAAAAAATTCTCCAGGATTACCATATTAAAGATAAAATGATTGTTGGTTGTACAGTTTTTAATGCCGTCTTCAATAGTTTTTCAGTTCTTTCGTTATTTCATCACAGCTGCCAGTGCACCTATCCCTGTGTTCCTGGAGTTTCTTTTACCAGTACTTCCCACAATTTTCTCTCCAAGCCACTGGCTGCTTTCCCCCATGATCATCATCCAAGCAATGGTCAGCAGTAAAAGATAAAATGAATAATTTCTTGATTGTATGTCTTTTAATGCTATTTTCAATGTTATTTCAGTTATATATTGTGGTGTCAGAGCACGTAACCATACTTTTCTGGATTTCTTTTGACCTGTGATCAGCACAATATTCTTTCTAAGTCTCCAGCTGCTTTCCCACATAATCATTGTCAAAAACATTGATCAGAGGTGAGAGAGTAATGCATCCTCTCGCAATGTACCCTCTGAAAGAAATTTGCCTAGCAAGGGATTGAACCAACAAGCTCCTGTTGTCAAGTCCTGTCAGCTAAGGGACTTCTGTGAACAGTTTCTTGAATCCGTATTTAACCCTTTACCAGATGACAAAATTTTAGCCTTGTCCAAATTGTAAGCATTTGCAGATGAAAATTTCAATGTGGCTCAAATGGTGAAATCTTTCTTAGACAGGTTAGGAAACATTGTGGGAAAAGGAGAAAATGCTGGATACCAGCATTTTCTCCTTTTCCCACTATGTTTTCAAAAGCCTTCTTTCACAGGAGTGTTAAAAGTCGGAATTGTGTGGTAAAAGCTTAGATCATACAAACCTGTTGAAGAACTCTGGTAACTTGCTGGGTCCATTTGTCAGATTTGGAGCTGTAGTTATAAAAACTTTCCACTGTATAGCTTGTTGATGTTTTGGCAGACTTGTAACCTTTATGTCTGTACCTGGCAGAAATATCTCCATTCACTAACTGTAACATATACATGTAGGTCTATTAGATAATCTGTTTCTATTCTTTTTAGAAATGAATGTTCAACAATTTTTTCAATTGTATTTCAATTTATTACTTTGACAGTGTAAAGATCCATCAAACTTTGCTGTTTTGAATTCTCTTACAAACAAAGTCCGTAAGAAAGAAACAAATGAACAAATGCATAGCAGAAATACAGGGACTAGCAGGATTCAAACCTAGAATGCCTGGACGAAAGGCCAACACCATAACCACTGAGCTTAATGTAAATCTCCCTAATGTTAGGTATTGTATTTAAACCAGGATGAAGCCATGCATGAAGGAGTGGTCTCCGGTAACATTTCCAAAAGATCTTTATAAGTACAACAAAGAACTCTCTTTTCAAAGAAATGGCATTTTGCCACAAAAAATAAAATCTATAAACTAAAAATAAAAGGAAATTGACTATGTTGCAATGACTCTATAAGGAATAAGGAAACGAATTTGGCCGAGCCAGGGTCTCAACTCTCAACCCTTGAATTACAAGCTATGTGAATTAACTCCTGACTAGATGATAAAATTTCAACACTTTATCACAGAATCCTAAGTATTTTAATGATCCTGAGGTATTATCTTTTTGAAAACAATGTAGGAAAAGGAGAAAATGCTGGTAACCAGCATTTTCTCCTTTTCCCACAATGTTTTCTACACTTTCACATACAATTACCATCATTTCAGCTGAATCTAATATGTTGTCTACAAGTTCTTTCAATTCGGATGGGTGTAAAATTTTGCCTTATTTTGAAAAATATTTACCAATAAAAGTTAAATTCTTTTACAAAATTTAAGATCGGTCCAGATGGGGAACAATTGCAGGAAACAAATCAAGTTGGAATAAAATGATTTGGATTTGTTTCTAAAACATAAGGAACATTTCTTATTATACTGCAAAGAAATTTCTTGTGATCTGATTGGTTAGCATGGCTGGAACAAAATTATATGTCATGTACCCTTGCAAAAACCATGTAAAGCCAGTTTCCCCTTTGAGTGCCCTGTAAACATCACTACATGTGCACCACAACATCCAAAATGGTCAGGTGGCGTCGATCGATCACCAGTCTGCGTGTTTATTTGCCAAACTGCACATTTAAGTGAAGTCAGTTTCCAGTGACATCAGTTTTCATTGAATTGGGACACTCAGAAGGGAATTTCTATTTCTTCAGCATACTCGATTCGTCAGATTATAAAACATGAAAATTTCGCTGAATGCGCTTTGAAAGGGTAAAACTTTGCCTTATAATAAATTTGATGTACGGTCAGGTGGCTGAAGACTTGGAAACTTGGTAACCAGCATTTTCTCCTTTTCCCACAATCTTTTCTACCCTTCACAAAAAACAAATTTAAAAATTTCAGTCACTTTTATTTGGTCGTCTGCAAATGCGTTCAATTTGGACAAGCCAAAATTTTTGTCATTTGGTAATAATTCAAAATAATTATGCAAAGAAATTAAAAGTAAAAGAGATAGCCTACCAAGACTCTGCAGGGCTTTTCATTTAGTTTTTGTAAAGAAGTAACACAGTCTATAGAAGTCTTTATAATCAATCCATGCACCAGTCTAGGATCCGCTTTTAGTCCACAGACGGGATATGAATAAACCAATTTGTCCAATAAGCTGAAAAACAAAAAAAATCTTTTCTGTTTTTTTTAAAAATACTTTTCCTGTATTATCATTTTTTTTCCAGTGGATAGCAAATATTTACTCTTATCAAGTAACAAAAATTCTGGATGGACCAACTTCAAAGCATATGCAGACAAAACAGAGAGTGTAACTAAAATGATGATTTCTTCTCTTATTTATAGAGCAGAAAACATTGTGGAAAAAGGAGAAAATTTTGGTAACCATCATCTTCTAATTTTCTTACACTGCTTTCAACAGCTTTCTTCTTCAAGATTGCTTAAAGTTGGGATTGTGTGGTAAAGGGTTCATATGCTTTTCGCAAACTGCTCTTCTTCAACTACTTTTAGAAAAGCTGGTTACCAGCATGTAACCAGCATTTTCTCCTTTTCCAACAATGTTTTCAAAAGCTCTCTTCCTAAAGATTGTTAAATGTTGCGAATGTTTGGTAAGGGGTTAAGATAAATAAGCTAGCAATCTGACAATACAACAAAAAACAAAATTCCCATACCTTAAAGTTCCCTGACATTTCAATCTTGACACGAGATCACAGATAACTTTTACAATACATTCATCATTTCTATTCAGTAAACCTTCCAAAATATGCTGAACACTCAATGATTCTGGCCTTTTCTCTCTGAGATTCTGAACGGTGGCCCGAGGAAAACTTTTTACACCAGTAATGTTCATGTCTCTATCACTACCTGCTCTGTCATGTTGGGCATTATCAAAGTGATCTTCACAAGCTATGTTCGATACATAATTCACCAGCTCACCTGTCATAGAAGGATTCACTGTTTCAAATATTGTAATAGAAGAGTTTTTCGACACATGTCCATGGCAGTCTGAGCATCTAAAAGTTAATGATGGATTTTCAGAAGATTCTATATTCATAGACTCATAACTCTTAACACTGCCATCTTTGGAAATGAAACCTTCATTGTCAATTTCATATGCAGTTCCTTCCTCTTCTTTAGGGTCTTTATTTAAATGCCTGCTCCTTATCGAAATTGCTGAATTGACACTTTTACCAACAGACAGACTGTCTATACTCTGTTTATAGTCAGTTTCTAGATCCTCTTTAGTCATACCTGCTGTAAAGAGTGGAGAATGTGTTCCACTGAATGTTAAGTTGCTTAGTAATTTATTCAGACCTGACACAGATATGTTTGACATTCCATCATTGGAAGCTGTAGATTTAAGAGATTTTATCTGGGTTGCTTTCACAGCCTTAGTGTCAGATGAAGCTGGCTGGTCTTCAGATCTTTTCTTTTGATAATGCTGAGACCGTAAGCTTTGGTTTACACTTTTATTATTATCTGTTGATGTATTTTGAATTGTCTGATCAGCACTTTGTACAGATAACCCATCATGCAATACTGGCACTGTTTTATTCAGTATTGTTCTATTTTGACTGCACCCTGTGGATATACTGGCTTCAGGTTGTTCCAGTACAGACTTAATTGTTCTAAAATGCCTGGAGCTATTCAAGATCTGTTTTGAAAGTGATACTGGCTTTGGTTCACCACCAACAGATTTCAGTAGATTGTCAATTGTTTTGAGATCACTGGTTTTTGCACTACCTGTTTGCATGACTGGTTTCACTTGTCCTGTTCCAAGCTGAGTAGCTTTGACATAACTAGATTTCATGTCTTCAGTAAATTTATCTGAAGTCTTTTGGCTTTTATGTTCATTGCTATCTTTATCAAAGGTAAACTCTATGTTTATAAATTTACTGTCGTCTTCTAAAAGAATTGATTCACTGTCATCAAGATTGTCTTTGTCTCTGAACCTTTCAATGACATCCCAACTGTTTTCAAACTCATCCCTTTCAACACTCTCTAAAATTTTGGTTTCATGCATTACTTCAATTTTCCTCGTGGTCCCATTCCGTCTTAGACTCTTCTTCAAGATCTCAAGATCTGTTTCAATGTTTTTTTTAAGGTCATTAATATCCCTTATCAAGTCACTATCTTGGTCTTGTGTAACTTTTAAAGCATTAGTATTTATTTGGTGTTCATCCACAGTATGATGTATAATACCACAGTTTTTCAGAACTTTTTCAATGCTATTAGTGTGAGTATATGCAGTATCACTATCATAAATATCACAAAATTCAGTTTTAGGCACAGAAAGAATTTCTAACTTTTCTCCATCCTGGTTTGTTGTAGTAGATTCAGATTGTTTTAGTACTTTATCATCTGTAAAGAACCAGGAGAAGTCATCATCTTCATCACCATTTGTATCTTGTACATTGTTCATTTTCAAATTGATCACAGGTACATTATCTACAACAGTTTCTATGACATTTCTCCTCACACCCGCAGATAGAGTAAGCTTAAAATCTGTTTCTGAATTACCACAAGCAGCTGGGTCTGGTACACTGATGTTTTCAGTTTTCTTACTGCTAATGTCAATACTGTTCTTTGTATGTTTCATCCTCTTATCTTGAGTTAGAACAACTTCAGTGAACTCATCATCAAAAGATTCTTCAGTCTTCATTTTAGATGATTCCTGTACCAATTTAGAATTATCATAACCAATGTGATCATCATTTTTATTGTCATTAGACAGTGTATGTATATCTTGGACTTTGTGCTTCTGTATTCTATCGACCAAATCTTCTGATAAATCTAGCCTCTTTTTATCTAAGTTAGAACTAATATCTTCAAAATGACTTTGTTCACTTGTCAGTTGACTTATGTCTATTTTGTGAAGTTTAGCACAATCAACACAATCATCCACAACTTTCCTCAGTAATTCAATAATGACTGTCCTTGGTACACCCATTTCACACAATAGAGAGGCTGCTTTTGTCCACTGACACAGGAAGAAAAGTAGAGTGTCTCCACCAGTTTTGTACTGCTTCAGAAATCCATTGCAAACACTTACAACATATTGGCCGACTGGATGCTGAAAAAGTTTCAACATTAAGATAAATCTCTCTTCTTAACTCTTTACCAAACGACAAAATTTTAGACTGGTCCAAATTGAAAGCACTTGCAGACGACAAAATAAAGTTAACTGGATAATTGAAATTTGTTTTCAGTTGGGTAGAAAACATTGTGGGAAAAGGAGAAAATGCTGGTTACCAGCATTTTCTCCTTTTCCCACAATGTTTTCAAAAGGCTTCTACCTCAGGGTCGTTAAAGGTCGGGATTGTGTGGTAAAGAGTTAATCCATTAATACACAATCCTTTTTGAAGTGGTAATGGGTTGAAGGAAACACAAGTTTTGCTTGTTACAGCCTATTCTTCCTTTTTCTAATACATTTTCAACACAAAAAGCATGAAAACAAATTAATCCGAAACAGGCAACTACTTTTGTGGCGTCTGTGGCTATGACGTAGAGTGTTAGCCTCGTAACCATAAGTCCATGACGTCACAAGTTCAATACCGAAAGAGCGGATGTCCACTTGGGATTGTTCATTAGCCAACACATTGCCTGCAAGTACTGGTGTAGTTACCAAGATGCAGTATTGAAAGAGATTGGTATATATTGTAACAACTTGGTTCTCAATTGATGTGAATAAATACAGTCAACACTTTATAACACAATCCCCACTTTTAACAACCCTGACAAAGAAGCCTTTTGGAAAACATCGTAAGAAAAGGAGAAAATGCTGCAAACCAGCATTTTCTTCTTTTCCCACAATGTTTTCTACCCTTACCAAGTCAAATTTCTTTTTTTCATGTACCCTGATTTTGTCGCCTGCAAATACTTTCAATTCAGATCAGTCTATAAATTTGTTCTTTGGAAAGAGTTGAACTAAGCAGACAACTACGAAAACATTCCAGTAAAGCATGTTTCAATAGGAAAGTTTGTATAGGAGAACCAACTTGTAAATGAAATTATTTCATTTTGCCCAAATGTTTTTCCAATCTAAGTCTTTGCTGCAATTCTAAATTCCTATATGCTACCAACTAAGCCACCTTGCTTGGCCTTTAATCATTTACCTCTATATCTAGTTGATTAAGAAGAACAACAGAATCTCTGATGTATCTAGTTTCACATTCATTGTCCACACATTTGGTACTGGAATAGGAAAAAGAAAAACAATCTAAACTGTTCACAAATTACCACACAATCCCTACTTTTGACAACCCTGAAAAAGAAGCCTTTAAAACACATTGTGGGAAAAGGAGAAAATGCTGGTAACCAACATTTTGTTTTCTCCTTTTCCCACAATGTTTTCCACGCTTCACAAAACAAATTTCAAATTTCCAGTCACTTTTATTATTTCATCTGCAAATGTCAACACTTTTTCTATTTCCCACAATGTTTTAAAAAATCTTCTCCCTCAATAGACATATCCCTGGTGATTTCTTTTAAAAAAATAAACCAACAAGTGTTCATGCAAGTAGTCATGCCACTGGGTACTTCTGTAGTTCAACAGGCTAAAACCATTCATTACAACTATAAAGAGCGTTTACCAGATGACAAAATTTTATACTAGTTCAAATTGAAATCATTTGCAGACAGCAAAGTAAATGTTTGAATAATGAGTTTGAAAGGATAGAAAACATGTTAGAAAAAGGAGAAAATGTTGGTTACCAGTATTTTCCCCTTTTCCATCACAGATTTCATAAGCCATCTTGGTCAGGATCATTAAAAGTCTGCATTGTGTAGTAAAGGGTTAAATAATTTTAATCCAAAACTTCTTTGGTGAGAACCTGACTCTGTACCAATACAATAATGTCTCTTACTAAAATATGAGATTTCAGTACATTACTAGTGAAATCTGTTGTTCATATTCAATCACTGAACAGTTATCAAATCTGAGATATACAATACACATCTATGTCTTTTATCAACTGCACTAAGTATAATTAAAAAGACACTTGGCTTATGTACCAGTACTGGTCTTTATCATGAATTATAAAAAGATAAATTTACCTTGTTTTAGACGTGATCAGGGGCCATACAACACTTTCTGAAATATTGAATGGAAAAATGAGAGCATTTTTATACATATACAGTATATAAGTACATGTACTTATAATCATAACACATAACTGCCTGATTACCAAGGTGCTAACAAAACTGTACTGCACTCGCTGCTTAGCTTGCACAAAGGAAAGTACACCATACATCATCCCATAAAAGCTACCTCAACAGCAACGCTGGTTTTAAGTGTTTACAATGTCAAATCTAAACATTCTCTGTAACATTACTTTCCCCTTTGAGAAGTCTTGACCATGAGTCTCATATACAAACAAACAGGAAAAACAAAGAGGGTCAGGGCAGTTAAGTCTGTAATAGGCTAAGAGTTATGAGTACCATAGGCACATGCTAAGAGTTATGACTACTATAGGCACATGTGGCCAAATTTACGGTATTTGTCTTGAGGAACATTGAGGGACAGGGAGAAAATGCTAGACAACATTGTGGGACAGTGAAGAAGTGCTGGTTATCAACATCTTCTCCTTTTTCCATAATATTTTCAAAAGCGCTCTCTTCAAGGATCCCTTTTTTTAAGTCAGAATCATGTAGTAAAGGGTTAAACAAGAAGTCAGCTTTCACCAAGGATTGTATCTGATCCTTGTTTCTATTCAAGAATCTTTCCTTCATTCAGTAAGTCATTACAACAAGAATATTTCTTCTTGAAATTTGGACATTTGATTGATTTTAAAAACCCTTCACCATTAAGGCTGATTTGGCCAAAGATCCCTCATTGCATCTTCGTTTCTTGTTTAGAACTCTTTTCAACATTATTTCAGTTAAATTGAATTGGGCCAGCACTTATCAACATTTTCTTGCTGATATCCTTTTCCAGCACTTTGCACAACATTTTTTTTTTGACTTTCCCACATAAAACTATCAATATGTTCAGTGGTCACAAAGGATTTAAAGCCTGTCAGTAGTGTTGGGCAATCGGTTTAAAATCTCAATCGATTATCGCTTTGTAATCGGAAGAGCAAACCAACTAGCTATCGATAGTACAATCGGTTTAGACTGAAACTCCATTTAACTGTCATTTAACTGAGAATGACTTTTTGCTACTGTGACAATATTGTAAACATGACAGTCTTCATGTATTAAATGTATAAAGATGTTGTATTCTGCACTTTGATCAATATTATTCATTTTGTTCCTTATAATTTCCAAACGAGTTAAAAAAGAATCAGACATATACCTTATAGTTCAAACATTTGCAGACGACCGTCTTTCTCCCCATGCCTCCCCCCCACTATATTTTCATTTCATAAAACAACATTTTTTTCCACTCATGAACAGAATTTTAACTTCCACTTATTGCTTTATTCAGAAATTTGCGTAAACTCACTGTTAAAATTCATTATTAAAGATAAGAAGATGGTTTGAAGTCTCTCTGATCGGACGATGCCACGCTGCTCACGGTAGTGTCATGGGTTTTCGCGCTTTTTTGGCAATCTATTTTTTATTGACAATTAGTTTCTGGAGAAGTATTACTACATGATTTGATATCATTTAGTCAGTTTAAATAGTAAGTAACTTAAAATGCTGTCACTTTACACTAGAAAAGAGGAATAACACCTTCGTTACTCTGTCATAATAGACTCGCCAGCTTCATTATCATCCGGGTGTTCTTCGCATTTTTTACTGATCATATTTAATCCATTTTTCTGCCTGATGAACGCAAGCTAGGTTATATGAAGTTTTAGATGATAATTTCATGCCTCAGATTGACATTTAAGTAAATATCTTTCATCGCCAAAGACAGGTCATTTTAAATTTGCCAATGTCAAAACCCGGGCTCAGGGAATCTTGCCGAGTTGTCAACTTTTGTCAAGACATTCATGGACAAAGATTCGTTTCTCATTTTTCAGCTAGTTTTAGTGTTTGTTATCTACTATGTTTAAAATCCAAGATTGTGATTGATAATAGTCACAAAACAAGCTTTAAAAACCAGAATTCAAGTTTTGGCACCAAGCCAGCTTATCAACCGACTACAATCGATTCCGGGATTTCTCAATCGATTATCGGAATCGGAAGCTAAAACCAACTGACTTTCGACTATAGTCAATCATCGGCCCACCACTACCTGTCAGTGACTTCCTTCAACCCTCAGAAAGAATTTGGCTAAGCTAAGAATCAAACCAGCAACTCCTTAGTTTCAAATCCTGTGTTTTACAAAGATCAAGATTCTCCAGGCGCTTTATGCTTTCGAGATTAAATTTGTATTGGCTCTTTCATGTGAATACCTAACGAGAGTTAGAGCGAGAACGACAACTGCGCCGCTGGCATTAGTATCCATTCGGTAATTACCAGCACAACATGTGAAAATAAATATTATGCTAGTATGACTTGCTTCAAGGAAGTGTATGTGATCCGAATGCAACCAACGAAAATATCACTTTACAATCGTGAGCTTTACTAATTATTCATACAATATACTTTTCGTAACCTGTGCGTCCCGTGGGACGCACATTTATTGCTTTTGTGCGTCTCCGGCAATTTTTGTGCGTCAAGGATGCGGGACGCACAGCTAGATTATTCTCTGGTTACCTACAGAGAAGATTTCGCATTCAGGGCAGCTCAAACATCATATGGCACATGAAGATGCAGTCTGATCTTAATCTACTTCGTCAGTAAAAACAAATTAAATTCTGATAGCTGCTCTAAGGGTTTGATAAAGTAACCTGTTAATGACTGAAGTGTGCAGTTTTCGGAACATACCATTTTAAATCACTTGACTGTTTAACACCTGATCCTATGACTTCACAACCACGGCATCGACTGATTGAGAATGTCAGTGTTTTACATTTATTTGAAAAAGTGAAAAGTGGTGGTTATCTGCATTGTCTTCTTTTCTAACAATGTTGTCAACCATTCAAAGTCAAGCAGCATCATTTGAGATATTTAGTGTCATCTGCAAACGCTTTCATAAACATTGGGGAAAAAAAAAAAAAAAACTTTGGTCAAAAGTTAACTCGGTAGTGAGGTATTCTATTCGTTAAACACATTTTCATGCCTTTATATGATTTCGCACGATGCAAATAAAAACCACTGTGAGAACCAAAGCCAAACGTGGTGCAGATGTCCGCAATCCACTGCTGTCCGAAATTATATACAGTAGAATACGTAATCAACGAAATATAGCGACACTACTACAAACAAATCCATTTTACCAATGACAGCTACAGCATTGAAACTACTATCAAGTTGTTTTCTTGAAAACATAATCAGATGATACTGTCTGTTATGACATGCATTAACTGTAAGAGAAAATGCCTTCGTATCCGCTGTAAACAAAAAAAATTACAGAAAATTCGTCCAACCAAGATTCGCTCTGCTTAATTTTCGCCCTACTACAGCTCGCTCACGGTATTGTGTGTTTGTTGATTCGATAAGGGGTGTTTTTTTTTTCCCTTGATATATAACGATCAACTAATTGATAGAGAAAAAAGTGTATATTTGTGTTCTTGTAATATGAATTGACAAAAGTATATCTAACTCTTTAACAAACAATTTCTGATTTTTACGAGCCTGAGATAGAAGTCTTTTGAAAATATTGTGCGAAGAGGGGTAACCAGCATTTTCTCCTTTTCCTACGTTATGTCCCTTCTTAACGCAACTTATGTCAGTTTTTAAGTTACGTTATTTTGTCGTCTACAAGTGCAATCGGTTCCAACATTATTATGTAGATTTGTGTTGTCGATGCTCTTTTTTCATGATAATCCATCCATGTTTTCTGTTTTCAAGCGTTCTGATCGAAAGAGGAACGAAGAATGCAAAACTTATTAAAGTAACGATTTCAAGTGAAAATAGTCAAAATGACAAACTGTAATAAAAAAACTGTACACATAATTCAACGTGCAGACGTGTGAATTATGGGTGGGGTGGGGGTGGGGTTACGCATCTGCAAAAAGTATCGCTTCTCATATAAATTTGACCAAGTAATGGACATGTCGATGAAAACAAATTTAACATTAATATGACCAGAAGACATGGAATTGTAACAATAGTTTCTCGATTTGGTCGATTGAAGGCATCTCTTTCACAAAAGGGAAAACACATGGTTTGCGCATGTGTGGTGTCTATCAGCCAAAACGTGTTAAAAAGAGGACCGTAGATTACTGAAACATAGTCAGAAATAAGAAAAAAATATGCAAAGACATATGTACTGAGAAAAGGAGCATAAAATTTTCACATTTTAATGTTCATATAATGTTCAATGTTCAATGAATGAATGTTAAATAATTTCCTTTCAAAAGTGCGAGTCAAAAAAATCTTTCCAGACTTAGAGTAGGGATTCTATATACACATATATATGATCCCTGCTTAGAGTGAGGTTGAAATGACAGTTTTCGTTAGAGTCACCGAAAGATGCGATTCAAAGAACGAAATAAATCATTTATTAGTCATTTCTAGATAACATATACAGGCTCATCCATTACTTACCGAATTATGTGAAGTTATTTCTTACATACTGCTTGAAATAAAAACTATCGACCAGCTAAGTAAGGTCAATGAAACTTTTCATCCTAAAATAAGAAACCAAACACATGTACATATATGTATGAAATTTCAAAGTTACTAATTTATTTATTTATTTATTTATTTATTCATTAATTTGATAAAAACATCTCCTGATCAGACTGTGAAGATCCATGATCAGACTCCATGTGCACCCTGATCTTTGACTTCAAAAGCGCCTAGATAGTCGTGCTCAGCATCCCAAGAGAACAACTCTTTTACGAACAACGTACATTGAGATTAGAGCGCACATTGTACAATCTAGTCTTTGATTTACGCTGCCTGTTACAGTAGGAAATATTCTGGCAAACAAGAGGGCCAAGATGGCCCTGGATCGCTCACCTGAATTTTTGAGAGGGCCATAGCTTTTTTAGGAATAAAAACATTGGAAACAAAATCATTATTTTGCCAAGTAATTTTCAAAAGGTCAACTGTAAAAATAATTTAAAAATCTGACCATCATTTTCAGAGAAGAAGATCTTTTAAAGAATTTCTTAATTTCCATATAGTGCAAGTAGCCCCCATTCACCAGAGCCATGTTTCTTTGAAAAGGGTCATTCAAGGAACATTGCAGTGAAATTATTTCAAAATCTGACAAGCCATTTCAGAGAAGAAGAATTTTCAAGAATTTCTTCTTTGCCGCATAGTGCAAGTAGCCCCCATTCACCAGAGCCATGTTTCTTGACGGATCAAAATTTCGCGAACAATTTTTTTGAAAAGGGTCACCCAAAGAACATCCCTGAGAAATTATTTCAAAATCTGACCAGCTGTTTTAGAGAAGAAGAATTTTCAAGAATTTCTTCTTTGCCGTATAGTGCAAGTAGCCCCCATTCACCAGAGCCATGTTTCTTGACGGATCAAAATTTCGCGAACACTTTTTTTGAAAAGAGTCACCCAAAGAACATCCCTGAGAAATTATTTCAAAATCTGACCAGCTGTTTTAGAGAAGAAGAATTTTTAAGAATTTCTTCTTTGTCGTATAGTGCAAGTAGCCCCCATTCACAAGAGCCATGTTTCTTGACGGATCAAAATTTCGCGAACAATTTTTCAAAAGGGTCACCAAAGGAACATCTCTGTGAAATTATTTCTAAAATCTGGCCAGCGGTTTCAGAGAAGAGGATTTTTAAAGATTTTCTTAGAAAATTCCATTTGGTTGCCATGGCAACTAGAATTTTTGACGGAATCAAATTTTGTAAACAGTTTTTGAAGAGGACCTCCTAAGAAACATTCCAGCCAAGTTTGGTCCAAATTGGCCCAGTGGTTTAGGAGTTGATGTTTTAAGAATTGTTGATGACGCACGACGGACACCGGGTGATCCTAAAAGCTCCCCTTGAGCACATTGTGCTCAGGTGAGCTTAAAAAACATACCAAGTTAAAATCATTTATGAGAATTTTCCCCCTGCCGAGCGATTACAGTTATTTCGTTAATTTATCGCCAAAAGCGTACATATTTACAACTACATTTGTGTATCACGTGAAACATCAAAACGCGACTTGGCGCTTTTTATGTCGTTTGTGGTTAGAAAATAATTTTAATAATTTATGTTGCATGCTTGTGTAATGAATAATTTGTTTACTGTAAATAAAACATGCAAAAGTCTAATGTTCGCGTGCAAATTGCTAGCCTTCGCGGAATTAAGCGTCTCTGTCTATTCATGAAATTCTCTTAACCCTTTTCCAAACAACAAAATTTTAGATGGGTCCAAATTGAAAGCACTTGCAGAAGACAAAATAAATGCAGGTCAAAAATTAAGATTTGTTTCCAGCAGGGTAGAAAACATTGTGGGAAAAGGAGAAAATGCTGGTTACCAGCATTTTCTCCTTTTCCCACAATGTTTTCTAAAGGGTTCTTCTTCAGGGTCGTAAAAACCAGGGATTGTTTGGTAAAGGGTTAAACTCTTTACCATACGGCAAATTTTTAGACTGGACCAAATTGAAAGCACTTGGAGACGACAAAATAAATGTGACTAAAAATTTGAAATTTGATTTGAGAAATAAAGAAAACATTGTGGGAAAAGGAGAAAATGCTGGTTACCAGCATTTTCTCCTTTTCCCACAATGTTTTCAAAAGCTGTCTTTATCAGGACCGTCAAAAGTCGGTATTGTGTGGTAAAGGGTTAATTGCGCATTTTCGTTCGCAGTAGAAATGTATATTTCATACTGCATTCCTTGGATGAACTATGTCAACCAAATGGTCGACGCAGATCGGTGTTGTGGAGTGTGCAGATAAAGACAAGACTGAACCATCTTGGATTTTTGACAGAAACTATCTGTTCATGTTCAAAAGCTTATAAATTATGTTCTCAACCCTTGAAAATGTTGAATTTATGAAAATGGCAGCGAAAGCATCAAAGGTAAATTAGTAATAAATATTCACTACGGCTTGATCGATTACAATTGTATTGGCGATTTTTCTGGTTTAACCGCAGCGTTGACTGTGCTCTTGGGTGGCGGAAAACATTTTGGGAAAAGCAGAAAATGCTGGTTACACAATGTCTTCAAATGCCCTTTTTCATGAAGAGTGAAAAACTCATACTGCCTGGTAAAGGATTGAACTAGCGGTGACAGTTCAATTTTCAAGTGTTTCCTCGGCTTCCCCTATTCGTGTCTTTATGTGTATAATTAGTGCTGGACATTAGATTCATCTTTTATCTTGCCCGAAAGCACTCCAAAGTGAATATGGCTGCCGGGTCGAATATAGCTTGGTCCGTATTTACCAAACGTTTTCAGGAACATTCTTCTTGGTCTTATTATGGATCTTTGAAAGTAACACAACTTCTGATGGGCTAAACCATTTGGTTTAGCCCATCAGAAGGTGTATTACTTTCAAAAGTTTAGAACATTCTTGAAAAAAGACTGAATGTACTCTTAAAAATGATTGGTGAGTACGGACTCTAGCAGAACATATGGATCACGAATCCAAGGTCTGAACCTGTACACATTGAGGATCCGTTGTTCAGCAAAGACAGAGATAAGACTTAAAAAAAAAGCAAAGGAGACTTTGACCGAAGCGATAGCAGATTTATTATGCAAACAACTACATAAGAATTCATTATAAAACACCAAGTTAGTTTCGATAAGATTATACAAAAAGAAAAAAAAAAAGAACCAGTTTATCACTTTGAACACTGTAGAATTAGCATTGTTAACTCATTACCAAACGACAAAATTTTAGGATTGCCCAAATCGAAAGCATTTGCAGACGACAAAATAAAAGTGACTGAAAATTTGAAATTTGATTTGTGAAGGGTAGAAAACATTATGGGAAAAGGAGAAAATGCTGGTTACCAGCATTTTCTCCTTTTCCCACAATGTTTTCTAAAGGCATCTTTCTCAAGGGTGTCAAAAGTAGGGATTGTGTGGTAATGGATTAAAATAATCGACCTTTGTATACACATCGAAAAGACAGTCAATTATAGTTGAATACATTTACATTTGTAAATTTACTCATTTTCACGATAAATACCATTGCAAAGTGCTCTGTGACAAGGGGGTGTTTACGCAACTGCAAAAAGTACCGTTTCTCATATAAATTTGACGAAGTCATGGACAGGTCGATGAAGACAATTTGTAACATAAATATGAACAGAAAACATGAAATTGTAACGACAAGATTCTCGATTTCGCCAACTGAATGCATCTCTTTCATAAAAGAGTTACAAAGAGAACCATAGATTAATGAAACTGTCAGAAATAAGAACAAAATTCTACACAAAAATATTTGCTGAGAGAGGGTGCATTACGTTTTCAAAAACACTTTTTTTCGTTGAATGAATGTTACACAATTTACTTTCAAATGTACAAGTCAGATTTCTTTTCAGACTTAGAGTGAGATATGCTTCTGCACTGGTCACTTATTCTAAAAAACAACAACAAATAAACAGTTTCTTTTCCACATCGGGAATACCAATAAAGTTCTACGGGGAATTCCAGCTTAAAAGCAGCCGTTTTGTTTAGTATGAATGCACGATGCCTCCAGATGTTCACTTTCGAGTATTTTTTTAAAAACTTTCACGTCAAAAGTTAAACTATACGCAATCTTAACATAGAAAACTGCGCAATAGTCAAGATGTAACTAAGGCCTAATTGCACATAGTGTAAAATGTGCAGTTGACACGTGACGTGATGGGACAAAAACCAGCACGTTTTTGTGGTTTTAACATCTTTTAACACATACATTTAACCATTTACCAAAGTTTAGTTTCACGTTGTGTAACATCCAAGACAACGAGTGTAAAGCCATATATAAGGCTCGTAAAAGAAGGCAAGATGAACAAATTTTTCGATTAACCCTCTCAGCACCATGGGCGAACACACGAACTTTTTTGCAAACGGCATAGATCAAGATCAGACTGCACGAAACGTGCAGTCTGATCTTTGATCCACACTGTCTGCATTTGTGAGGCATTCTTAACAATACCAAACCTGACACTATTTTTCGTTAGAGTCTATCTTTTTCTGCAATATTTAAAAAAAAAGAATATCTATTGCGATTTATTTAGCGTTCTAGGAGCTAAGCACTGTCCTACTCTATATAAGTGAAATGGAAACATTCTGGCAAATATGTCAAAGTTTTGCTGTTTCAAAAATATCTTTTCAGAAAAGATATCTCCTTATTGGACAGTGTAGATCAAGATGAGACTGCACGTTCTGTGCAGTCTGATCTTGATCTACACTGTCCGCAATAGGTAAGTGAGTCGCGCTTAGCAGCCTACACAAAATCAATGGGTTAACAGATAGAATGTAGCAAAGGCCATCAGTAAGCTGCACAGTTTTGTAGAGTTTAGAGTTTATATTTCTGGTGGTAATTCTACCAGCGTCTCTCGTATGTTCCATCAGGACCCGAGTAATACATGTAACCATGGCTACCGGGACCTCCAGACGAAAAGGTGTACGACGTGAAACCTCCGTCAGGACTTCTGAAATGGTATAAGAGATAAAAAGAGTAGTTGATCACTAAAGATAAATCATTAGGGCAACAGTTAAAAGACGCTGAAAACATCCATAGACTGTAGAATGGTTCAGAATTTAGTCAACAGTGTTGTGTGAACATCGATATATAGCCGATAGTAGCGGCTATAAATCCCAAATGACAATGGATGTTTGTTTTTTCTGCAGACCAGATTGCACGTTCATGCAGCCTTGGTTTGACTTTACGTGCCGCTAGTAGAGATGTCATGTCCAATCGTATTTGATTAAAAAAAAAAAGAATTAATTTGTACAATGTCACACTCGCAGTGTCAAATGAAGAGAACTACTTTTGGTAACAACAATGATAGAATTAAAAACAACAACAACAAAACAACCCTTTGGCAAACACGTTCTTCTTCTAATGACTCAAACAAAGACAGCCATTGAAAATATTTTTGATCAAAAACTCTTTCAGAATTTGATTTAATATTCAATTCTTAATACCCCTCGTATGAACTTATAAGTGTACCTGTAAGCGTATCCTCTAACGTTGCCGTCGTCAAAAAATTGCCTTTGCCCAGGTCTCAGGTTTTCGGTTGCTGCCCGTGCCCGAGCCATGTTTTCTGAGTAGATGTTGTTACCCATGGTGGCGAGATTCCGCCCCATGTTGTTTAAGTTTCTCACCATGGAGCTCATACCTTGCATAAATCCATCCATGAAACCTGGAACTGAAAGACAGAATTTTGTTTGATTTTTTTAAAAATAATCTCTTTACCACACAATCCCGACTTTGAACAACCCTTAGAAAGAAACCATTTGAAAACATTGTGGAAAAAGGAGAAAATGCTGGTAATCAGCATTTTCTCCTTTTACCACTATGTTTTCTACTCTTCCTAAACTTAATTTCAAATTTTAGTAACATTATCGTGTCGTCTGCCAATGCTTTCAATTTGGGACAAGTCTATAATTTTATCGTGTGGTAAAGAGTTTTCAAATGGAAAAGGGGGCCAAAAACTTTACATACAGTGGAGAGAGTATGATCTAGTTTAATTTCTCTAGCTTTAATTGTTTTTCGTAAGTTTTTCTGTTTTGTTTTTGGTTTGTGCTTCCTTTCCTTTTTATGTTTATTTGTTCATTTATTCATCCTTTTTCATTTCATTTTCATCTTCAGCAAGCCCATACTTGAAAAAAACATTAAAACATTAAGCTACCGGATTCCTACCTGTTTATAAGCCTGCCTAGCATCTGAGCTAACTCGGCTGACAAACCCAGTTTGGCTAATGTCTGAATTCTTTTAGCATTATGAAATACAAGTCAGGTGATTCTTTTGACCAATCAGAGTTTGTATCACAGAAATTAGTATTTCAACAGAATTTTTTAATGATAACAAAAACGGTAACTACTTCTACAATCAAAGCGTTGAGAACGCTGAAATAGTATTTGTCAAAGAAGCCGCTGTATGGAATTAATAATTTGAAACAAAAAGAGAAATATAATTCAAATATTTGCTTGAAAATCAACCAACTATGTAAATGAATACATCTTTGGTTGAAAGGAGAGTACTAAAGACAAAGTTAGGGTCATTTGAGTATTGGTGGTCTCCCCTGATCATTAGGAAGAGTCAAGAGTAACGTCCCTTGACAATACGATGCATGATGAATAGAGAGAAAAAACATGTGATTAATCGAATAAAACTAAATTTATACTTGAAAACGATGCTTTTGAAATATCTTCAGCCTTTAAGATTTAAAAAAAATCCAAATGTTACAAACATTTATTTCGATCTGTAAATATCCTTTCAAATCAATTAGATAAGTGCACAATCACAGGATGAACAAGCCATGGGACGAACTGGTTTTGGAACGAAAAAGCCGAGGACCTAGCAATCGTGAGAAAAACTTTGTACCATTGCGCCATTAGAAAGCTATGAGCGACTGAAGCTATTCTCAATTAAGAAAAAATCGTATTTCCACGATCGATGGCCTCGCGCAGTGTATTTTAACATGCCATTTCCAATTATATATCTGAGTGCTACCGACAAAATCATTTGCTAGCGAAAAATTGTGTTTAATTGGTTTTATTTCCTTCGGTTCTGCACAAAATACGATACATGGTCTTCAAAAAATCAATACTGAACTCATGGTGGTATTGTCTTCGACAGATACCACAAAAATGCTTTCGAAAAATCGTTTGCTGCAGGGATATGGTATATTTAGTATTTGTGAGTTTAAAATAGATGCTCGTAACAAATAAAAACTGTGATTATGTACTTACACTGTGCGTTTGTATTGTACGTACACAGGAACAGAACAGCGACTATCCCAAACCGGGCCACTGACATACTTAATTAACTGAAATATAGAAGTTTTAAAATAATACTACATCTAGACGTCATTTCGTAATAAGACGAAGTTTTATTATGAAAGGGGAGACTATTCTTCGTATCTAATAGTGTCGTCCCTATGGTTAAATATCAAATCTGTCAAACTCGTGTCCTGCACGCTCGTAGTTGTAAACCTCTAGATCTAATGATACAATCGAGATATGAGCCATGCACTGGCAAAAGAGAGGGTTAATGCATCTCTGTGATACATTATCACAAGCAAATTATCATATCACACATGAGCCATACTCTGTGAAAAGAGGGCTGAATTCGTCTGCAAAATTGTATCGTTTCATGTTAGCCTGCGCCGAGACTCTTTGCTTTCAATGCATTTTATGCATGTTGAAAGACAGCTGTAGGCTATCCCATGATTCAGTTGGTTGTTGACTCTTTACCAAACGACAACATTTTAGACTGGTCCAATTTGGAAGCATTTGCAGACGACAAAACGAATGTGACTAAAGAATTGAAATTTGTTTTGGGAAGGGAAGAAAACATTGTTGGAAAAGGAGAAAATGCTGGTTACCAGCATTTTCTCCTTTTCCCACAATGTTTTCAAAAATGCTTCTTTCACAGGGGTGTTATAAGTCCGGATTTTGTGGTAAAGGGTTAATTAAACAAACTGGATTTTATATATCCATACTTACATATTAAATTGCTCAGTATCAAGGATTATAGGGATGTGGGGCTATAAAGCTCCCTTTTGTCGGAGCACACGGCTCATAATTACAATGTATTGATCTATTTGCCTTACAACCAACTGATGGAAAGGACATAGAGGATATTTTGTTTTTTGAAAGATAGAAATTCATTTTATCGAGTGAACACCATCGGTAATATTTTCACGAGTGGCTGCGCCACTCGAGAAAATATTACCGATGGTGTTCACGAGATGAAATAAATTTGGATCTTTCACCAAAAAAGACAAATAATATTCTATTTATTACATGCTTTCAACCCTTTCTGGGAGGAGCTTTATCAAAATCCAGTACAGTTCTTTTCCGTTATTCCCCGTGGCGTACCCCTCCCGCATAGCAACGCGTTACAATATTACGTCAAGCACGAGTAATGTAAGGTAAATGACATCATATTTCCATGCGGTTGTGAGGCACGCTCAAATTACCTAGGCAACAAGAGCATGAAAATCTGCATTTTCACAGGTCGTACCCGTGTAATATCGAAAAATATTTTCACTGCTTTTTCTCGATATCCCACCGGAAAGCAAGGAATAAAATTCTACCGATCGGCTGATGTACGAAGTGAGTTTTGCGGATGTGTATGTGATGGCTTTCCTTGGTATCATGCATTGCAAAAAAGCATTTAGCATCCTTTTGCTAAAGTATTGCTCATATGTAAATGCTCACGAAGTCGATGCCAAGGTCGCTTTCATCAAATATAAGGTGTAAAATGGAGTGAAACATCCATGCTTTAAAATGGATTTTGAAATTTCTTGGACTACTTCATATATGAAGATACACATTCATAATTCATTAAAAAATCCAATTAAAAGAACATAATATTTTAGAGAGAAATGGAGAGAGAGAACGTTTTTGAACATTTTATTCGTTTTAAGTATTTAAGGCCTCCGGTTCAAAATACGACACTTTGGGCAGAGAGAGAAAGAGAGAGAGAGAGAGAGAGAGAGAGAGAGATAGAGAGAAAGAGATAGGAGCATAACTTTAATAAAAAAAACTATAACCTAAACAATGTCCTATATGTATCTAAATCAACAGATCAAAATTTGTTCATGAGTGTCAAAATCAACCATGATATGACTTGCAACACGCCAAAAGGGACATTCATACCTTTGCGTAAAGTGTGGTCTCGAATCAGCAGGCTAAGCCGAGACGGCACTTTATGACTACATAAGACTTTGTGTCACAGAAGACTTGCGCAAAACAGAAAATTAAATAAAAACGGACAGTGGCGTTTCGGATTAGTCTGCGGTGACTGCACAAGCTGATCCGAGACGACACTTTATGCGAATGCCAAAATGCACCTTTTCGCAAGTTGCAGGCCTTTTGAGATTAAATATAGAAAAGTATAGAAAACCAACCTTAATCAGTATTGAAATCCACGAATTTAATTAAGTCGTCTGCTGGCTGATGACAGACGACAATAGCTCAGTGAAGTATATGTAGCTGTCAAAATAAACTAGCCTTGGAGGGTCATAAATCTAAAACGACGTTGTTTACTAGAAAGCCACGTAACGTTACAATGTTTATATTCGCTTCACTGCCTTCCGCCTCCGATACGTCACGTTAGGACTTAGTCATGTGACTATCTGCAAATCAATATTGAACGCTGTGAATTTATGGTCAGAAGTTACCTGCTTAAATCGCTCGAGTGGTAATGCGTAGGACTCTTAAATGTGAAGACTTGAGGAATTTGAGGAGGTGGGTTCAAGCCCCAGGGCTTACCACCTAACATGAATACTAGTTGTATTACAGATGAGAAGTTAAACTGAGGTCCCGTGTGACGGTGCTATACACTAAGCACGTTAAAGAACCAGGCGAAACTCAGGATTGGTTTCGTCCTGTATCTGCACTATCCCCCGTAACAATACTAGCAGCCTTCGGGGAGGGGGGGGGGGTCGCCCATATGGGACGCCGGTTGCCACGATAAATAAACGCAAACTCAATCAAATTACGGTCAGAAGTGACTAGCCCAAATCGCCCACGTGGTAGAGCTTTGTACTCGTAGACGTCAATTTTCGGGCCACTTGAGGGTGTAGGTTGGAGCCCCATAAAAATACTAAAAGTCTTTCAGATGGAACGTGTAATAAAGGTATTTTGTTACGGTGCTATTTGACCCTTTAGCAAAGAGTCACTGGTTTTTACGACCCTGAGATAGAAGCCTTCTGAAAACATTGCGGGAAAAGGAGAAAATGCTGGTCACCAACATTTTCTCTTTTTCCCACAATGTTTTCTGTCCTGCCAGAAACAAATTTCCATTTTTTGAGTTCCGTTTATTTTATCGTCTGCAAGTGCTTCCAATTTCGACCAGCATAAAACTTTATCGTTTGGTAAAGAGTTAAACCGAGCACGTTGAGGAATCAGGAAGAGTTTCGTCCCATATCTTGCAATATTCTATTCTACAGCTAATAGCCTCCAGGGGACGTCGCCCATATGGGCAACCGGTGGAAAATAAATCATTAATGGCTAGGATACACTTAAATTCTTTCCCTGTGTTCTCCGTGTCTATTTCCCAGCGGACAACGTAGAACACGATAAAAAATCAACGATATTGGCTACAAAAAGTCCATTTACATTAACATTAAATTGTGGCAAATGCTCCTTCAGTTTTGCTATTGCTTTCATCACCACCTACATACGATTTTTTTTTTCATTGTATAGCAGACCAATTAAAAGTAATCTTGTAGGTTGTTTATCATTAATTCTTTCACTACTGAACAAATAAATTGCATTTTCTCAAAGGTTAAAAATACTTTTACTCTGCAAGATAAGAAAAAGTTCAGTCATAACCTAGAATGCAACAGTGGACAGTGCAGATCAGAGATCAGACTGCACATTCTGTGCAGTCTGATCTTGATCTACATTGTCACAAAAGCTTCTGGTGTCGACTATGGCATGGAAGGAGTTAAGCATTACCGAGCTGACAGTTTGGAGGAGGAAAGATAGAGTGGACGAGTTCGATTTTTTTATCAAGAAATATTACTCGAGTACATGTACAAAGATCAACTTCATGCAAATGTGTAGATGCTCAAGAACATTTAAAGGCTTTAAAAACTGACCCATTTGTGCGATTTCTCCCCAAGGCTACAATTTCTGAAGGCATTGTATGGCAAAGATGTCATAGAAATATCGTTAAGAAGGAAAAGGGTAAAAATGTGTCTGACATTGTTTGACATCTGTCAATGTTCAATATGTTACTGTACAACTTTGTGCTTTAGCTACCCTCAGGATAAAAGCCTGTAAAAAACGTTGTTGGAAAAGGAGAAATGCTGGTAACCGGGAGTCTCTCCTTTTCTCATAATATTTTCTGACGTATCATAGAAAGTTCTCATCGCTCCTCCAACACACTAATTTGTCGTCTGCAGATGCTTCCAGTTTTGAAATTTCGGACATTTTGTGGTCTAGTAAAGTGTTATTTGCGCAGCATGCAAACTCCTCACGACCTCTAGCGGTTAAGAACATGTGTCCTACGTACCGGTCGTCCTCTATCAGCCTTTCTACAAAGTAAAGGCCAACACAGAAGACGCTACCGCGAACTCTTCGACACCCAATTGATTGTACCGAAAATTACCGAATTCCTTTCAGAATTAATGGTTGAGTCACAAAACACGAAATCTTGGTGAGCCATCTTTACTTTATGCGCTTGTAAATCTTCATGTATATTATTTATTGTCGATTTCAACGTTCCTTCAGTTGTATCACGGCTGTCAGCACACCTATCAATGCTTTTTTGGAGTTTCTCTTTCCAGTATATCGAAAAATGCTCTACCAAGTAATTAACTGCTTTTTTCACATAGTCACCTTCAAAACAATGATCAGCGCTGGGAGGATGAATCCTGTTGCAGTGACTATCACCAATCATCAGAAATAGACAGGCCGATCTTGGTATTCGAAGCAGAAACACCCTGGGTCCGTATTCTCCAACCATTCTTAAGAACATTCTTAGTCGTATACCTCAGAATTTCGTCTATGTGAAAGTAACAGAACTTCTGATTGGCTAAATCATTTGGTTTAGCCAATCAGAAGTTCTGTTACTTTAATAGTCAGAAAATCTAGCAGAATAAGACAAAGAGCGTTCTTAAGAATGGTTGGTGGATACGGAACCTGGTCTTAAGTCCTGTTCGCTACCGCCTTTGCTTGTTCTCATTTTAACCCTTTCCCAAACAAGCCCTGGTTTTAACGTGTCTGCATTAAAAGTCTTTTGAAAAGTCTGTGGGAAAATGAGAAATTGCTCGTAACGAGCAATTTCTCCTTTTCCCACAGTGTTTTCTACCCTTTTTGAGAACTTTCTGGCATTTTCTCCAATCTAAAATTGTCGTCTGCAATCTCTTTTGGTGTGGAAGAGTCCAAAATTTGTCGTTTGGGAAAGGGTTAAGGATTGGCGTTTTGCAGATAACTTTGAATCACCTTGCAACAGGTGAGGCTTGTGTGTGGACTGATGGTGTAGTGGTAAGACGCTTGACTCTCAATCCTGGGACCCGAAGTTCGATACCCGGTCTTACCAGGACCATTTTAAGACACCTTGTGTTTCCCACCCAACTAGATTGCCCGATTAAGAAATCTGACGTAAGTTGAATATTTGTGATGTTTTGTATTTGTTAGTCATTTATTGCACTTTGTATGAGACTGTAATTACATTATAATTACATGTACATGTATCTGTTGCAGTTTCCTGTTCATTTATCCTCTTTTACATCTTTTTTGTCAGAACTCTTTGCTCCTTTACCACACAATCCTTCAATTTACGAACTTTGATTGAGATGGCTTTTGAAAGCATTTTCTCTTTTCCCCCATTTGTGATTTGGTAAAGAATTGGTTTGGAACCCAGAGGTAGCATCGCGTACACGTATCGATGCTTTACACCGAGGGCACGTTAAAGAACCAAGTAAGTCTATTCCAAGAAGAGCTAGGGGCTTGTACCTAGATTTCATTGTATCCGATTCTTTCACTCTAATGGATCATACCGACGATTTACTTCGAAAACCTCGTAACCACAACTTGTAACAAGTTGTAGTTACGAGGTTTTCTAGGAAAACCGACCGGATATGCCTACAACACGGAGGGACCCTAATCCTACAAAGTCATCAACAGGTTACGCTTGAATGCATTGTGTCAAGAAATACAATTGCCAGTAAGTTTTCAAATGTTTTTCATATACCAAACCGTAATACATGCACGTTGACAACCATATTTCAGGATGATGGTTTTCGTCTGCGCTATCTGCACTGGTATCTGACGTCACTCGTCACAACTCGGCCGATTCCGTACCTACATCTAGATATGATGGCTCCCATCACCCGAGGTATGCCGAATGATCTGACGCTACTTTTTACCAACCGACATTTTAGATTTTTCAAAAAATTTGCAAATATTTGCAGACGACAAATCAATTGAAGCTTAAACGTTGACTATTGTCGTTGACAGGGTAAAATCATTTTGGGAAAAGGAGAAAAAGCATTTTCTCCTTTTCCCAAGATGTTTCAGTCAAAAGCTCGCACCTGCATGGTCGTTAAAACTCGAGATTGTTTGAAAAAAGGTTTACTTAGCAGCACAAAGTTTAACCCTTTACCAGACGACAAAACTGTAGCATTGTCCATATTGAAAGCATTTGCAGACGACAATTTCAGTGTGGCTCAAATGGTGCAAGTTTTACCGGTATTTGACAGGGGAGAAAACATTGTAGGAAAAGGAGAAAAAGCTAGTTACCTGTATTTTCTCCTTTTACTAAAATGTTTTCAAAAGGCTTCTTTGCCATGGGTGTCAAAAGTCAGTATTGTGTGGTAAAGATTAAATCTGCGGTCTAAAAAAATACCCAAAAGCGCAATAACGGGAATGCGTAATTACGCAATGAATAATCAATTAGTAACATATCCAATTTTATGTTAACAAATATGTTACATAAAAATGAACAACATATTACAGACCAACATGTGCCACACCCCCACGTGCGGCTGTACTTTAAATAAAATTCAAAATTTCAGAAAGAATGACGTAAGACTTTAATCCTAAAAAATAAACCATTTACCAAACAATCCTGGGTTTGAAATTAACACCACAATGATAATAGGCTTTCCAAAAACATTGTGGAAAAAGGACAAAATTTCGGTAACCAGCATTTTCTACTTTTCCGACGATGTTTTCTGTTGTTTTAAAAGTGCAGCCAAGAATTTGTTTTGGATTTGGTAACGCTTTGTAGTTTGGTAAAAAAAAATAAAGAATAAGTTAGGAAAAGAAATAATCCATATTCTGCCAAATGTGAGCTGTTAGCTAGAACAAAGATTAATCCCTATTCCGTGCATTAAAATGTAATGAAAATTTTCAGACAACAGTACTCATCGACGGGAGTAAACTCTGTCGGATAAAATTATTACCGTTCAACTCAAATAAGCTGGTCTCCCTTCTGGTCCTCTATCACTCTAAATGGAATTTTATTTCCAAGCCACTGGCTTTTATCTGTCAGAAAAATCGTCGAAAAACTGTTCAGTGGTGACAAAGTCCTTTCGGAGACCTAGCTAGACCAATAATCATTTCAAGTAGAGAATTTGCTTAAGCTGAGTTCGAACTCCTGACCCCTAGTTTAACCTGACCAGTACGTTACAAATCATCAGTGAATGCAGATCAAACTGGCTTTTGGTACCGAACAGGTCAATGCAGAACTTTTTGAAAGTACAATGAATACCCGAAGGCTTGCAGTGCTTTGATTATTTTGATCACTACCAGTGTTACTATTTTAAGACTCGTCGTTGTGTTGTCGACTCAATTTCGCTCCGTTGCTTTTGGCAAGAAATTGTTTCCAGCTAGAACTAATATTTGCAGGGTTGATCACTTTCTCCATTCCATTGATTTTTATGCACAGGCAGGGCGATTGAAAAGTTTTTGTAATTCCGCTTTATTCAGATAGAATGGTTGACAAGTACGCAAGAAATCGTTGGCAATTTACGTCAAATTTGCCGTAGAACTTCTTTTCGTATTTTTATCACGTTCTCCTTTGTAGAGAGTAGAAAAGGTTTTCCGGCTTGTATTTGCGTTCGAGTAAAGCTGGGCCCAGTACAAAGTTCAATCAACGGATTTGCAACGTTTCCACATCTTCTCTATATAAGAAACAGTTTAAATAGAAAATACGTTAAATGGACCGAGCCACGTTTCCGAGAGAGATAAACCGTGTTTGATGGTTTATCAAACTAAAAACTTGATTCTAGAAAGCTTAAACCGTGTATGCACCTTGAGATCGAATAGAGGTCTATACTTTTTAAAGAATATCCGGAATTGCTCATATACAGCTTTCCCTGATTAGTAATTATGAAAGCGCAGAGAAATAAAAATAAATAAGATAAAAAAAGAACTTTGTGTATTTTTCTCCTTTGACATTTTTCTTAGTTTGAAGGAAAGAATTTAAAATACAATGGTGCATAAAAGACAAAAAAAGAAAGAAAGAAATAAAGATAGAATAAAATTACAGAGAGCACTTTGGTTGAGGTCTAAACATACCATTGACAGTATTTGATTCGAGTCATGTCAACCTGTGGGTCTAGGCCTATAGAAGTTTTCGTACATAAATCCTTCCACGCCGCTGAGCAAAAGATAGGGCCTCTACAAACTTTTGACATTCATTTAATTTCTTCTTTTTGCCAGCGACTAACAGTTAGACAGACCGAAAAATAACCGATATTATTTACGAAGACAATAATATCAATAGTTTTAGACAGTATTATTTAAGTTTTAATTGATTGTATTACCTGCATTGTTCACTTTTTTAAAAATTTTGTTGGGACTAAAAGTACGTGAGGTAACCCGTCAGTTTTTCAGATGGCGAGAATTTCCCCCGAAAGGACAGGAGAAACTGTGAAAAAAGGAGAGATTGCTGGTTACCTGCCTTTTCTCTCCCCCACCCACAACTTTCTTGCTCGGATGAGTAAAAACTAGATCAAGACTTTAAAAAAACAAATTAAATAGTAAACACGGTGAGGTAAAAAATGTAAGACTTGTGTTAATTAAAGAATTTGCAAACGACATCGTAAATTTAGTTGGAACGATGGGAATTGTCTGTGAAAGTTTTAAAAAACCTTGTGGGAAAAGGAGAAAATGCCGGTTACCAGCATTTTCTCCTTTTCCCACAAGGTTTTCAAAAGGTTTCTATCTCAGGGTCGTTAAAACTTGGAGCTATGATTTAAAGGGTAAATATCGAGATGCGGCATAGCTGCCAAAATAACAGTTCATTATCCCTGTTCTTTATTTATAATTTACGAGTTGATGCCGGATAGTTTCCGTCAATATCGACTCTTTGCGTTTATGTCTAACAGTTACCGCAAATTACTACTTTGCAAGAAATTTGATTCAGAATTTTTGTACCGAAACAGTAACCAGAATTTACTACAGAAACAATATTACATTTCTTTCTGCAGTCTTTACCACTCTTTAACCCATGACCACACAATCCCTACTTTTGACGCCCCTGAGAAAGAAGCCTTTAGAAAACACTGTGGGGAAAGGAGAAAATGCTGGTAACCAGCATTTTCTCCTTTTTCCACAATGTTTTCTACCCTTCATAAAATAAATTTCAAATTATCAGTCACTTCTTTTGTCGTCTGCAAATGCTTTCGATTTGGACAAAACTGAAATTGTGTCGTTTGGTAATGAATTAAAGTCACGATAGCGGCCAAAAATAAATAATGGGGTGTTAAAAAGCATCTGTTACCATGTGAAACAATGGACTTGTCGTGAAGACGACAACCTGTTATTCTACAGTCGCTCCAAGTGATAGTGGCTGGCTGGAAAATGAATTTCACAAACCAGATATAAAGTAAGCAATAATAGAGCGCCCTGGAAGCTTTTGTTCTAGTTTTAAAATTATTCTTCTGTCAGCACTTAACCCTTTACCAAACAATCCCTGGGCCCGTATTCACCAACCATTCTTAATAGCGTTCTCGTTCTCATTCTCCAGAATTGTCTACATTTGTAAGTAACACAACCTCTGATTGGCTAAACCATTCGGTTTAGCCAATCAGAAGTTGTGTTACTTACAAATGTAGAAAACTCTGGAGAATAAGACAAAGAATATTCTCAAGAATGGTTGGTGAATACGGGCCCTGGTTTTCACGCCCCCGGGAAGGCTTTTGAAAACATTGTGGGAAAAGGAGAAAATGCTGGTAACCAGCATTTTCTCCTTTTCCCATACTGTTTTCTACCCCTATCAAGGTCTTAAAGCTGATTGGTACCATTTCTGAATCTGTAGTCTGCAGATACTCTCTTTTTGGAAGAGTCTAAAATTTGTTGTTCGGGAAAGGATTAACAACGTAAGTACAATAAGACACTGTCATCTTCACAAAAAATTCTACAGTTTGAAATTGTAGGATTCAAATATATTTTAACCCATTACCAAACGACAATATTTTAGTCTGGTCTAAATCGAAAGCATTTGCAGACGACAAAATAAAAGTGACTGAAAATTTGAAATTTGTTTTGTGAATGGTAGTAAACATTGTGGGAAAAGGAGAAAATGCTGGTTACCAGCATTTTCTCCTTTTCCCACTATGTTTTCTAAAGGCTTCTTTCTCAGGGGCGTCAAAAGTAGGGATCGTGTGGTAATGGGTTAACTCACTCTCTGTATAATTTTGGCCGCTTCAAAGAATTACCAGCAGACGACCCTTCGGCAAACAGCGTGCTGAGTAGGGCTGAACAGCCTAAGGGTTAAATATGTACGTGAAGTCCGAGAAGATATGAATCGCTCTGGGAAGGATTTTATGCATAAATAATGACTGGTAGTTCGTGAGAAATAACTTCACTCAATTCTTCAATAGAGAGATATTAGTGGCGATCTGGGACAAGGGAATTTTAC
The DNA here is from genome assembly GCA_943736015.1 of Tridacna crocea. Lineage (NCBI taxonomy): Eukaryota > Metazoa > Mollusca > Bivalvia > Cardiida > Cardiidae > Tridacna > Tridacna crocea. The sequence goes on from OX031064.1 coordinate 48,179,138, forward strand.
CCTTTCCCAAACTTTGGACTAGACCAAATAAAAAGCATCTGCAGACGACAATTCAGCTCTTGCTGAAAAGATGATTTCTGTGTATGATGGGGTAGAAAACATTGTGGGAAAAGGAGAAAATGCTGGTTACCAGCCTTTTCTCTTTTTCCCACAATGTTTTCAAAAGGCCACTATTCAAGACCCGTAAAAACCAGGGATTGTTTGGGAAAGGAATAATGTATCCATGTGATGTATTATTCTTTCTTTCTTTCTTTGATCATGGATCTATAAAATCTATTTTGTCCAACAACGGGCTGAATCCATTGCAGAATGGTCCTGAAACATGCATAATATCTACAAATAGAGAAAACGTTTCGACCTATGTGCGCGGACTGCAGATGCATTAAGCCCCCTTTTCACAAAACACAGCTCATATTATTTCTTTGCCACCCCCAGGAAGGGAGTTTGTCGAAGTCAGTATTAAGGAAAGAAATGCGAAAAACAAACCTCTTATATACCATTATGTTAAACGACTTGTCTCTTCACGAGCCTTTAATTTATACTGCCTCACTTAAAGGTGGCCCTTCAGATTTTGGGACGAGAATTTTACAAGAAAAACAAAAAAAAAAACATCATTATAATCCCAAAGCCTTATATTTTTCATTCATAAAATCCCAGTAGTCGAAAACCATCCGACAACAAGAAAAATATGAGATTTACTACAGCCCAGGTAGACATCAACGGGAAACACAGTCTATTTTTACTTGAGCAACTCACTCATTTACATACTGGAAATATACAGACGAAGCTTCAAACATAGCGTCTGAAGAAGAGATTATGGAAAATAATTACATACTTGTTATGTTATAGAATTTCAGCATCATTAGTCACATGCCAGTCACTTAACGTTCCCACAATGCCTTTTTTTATTTTTTGGCGGGAAATCTAAAAATAGTTTAAGAGGCTATGAAGCCTTTTAAGGGAATACCACCCCAAAATTATTTTTTCGTAATTCTATGATTCGTATTGTTTGATGATTTGTATTGTTTTTTCATATACATTTCAGTGATATATATATCATTAATTTGGTGGGATGTGAAAATTCTAGATACCTACCTTTAAAAGTAGGTGCTTTAATTCCTCTAAGATTAAAATGTAAAATTATCTTGTTTTTAAGCCCTCTACTAAGCATTCCGTGGTTGTTACGACCCTCAGAAAGAAGCCCTCTGAAAATATTGTGGGAAAAGGAGAAAATGGTGATGACCAGCATTTTCTCCTTTTCCCCATAACGTTTTCTATTCTTGAAGTCAAGTTTCATTTTTTTAAGTTGCATTTTTGTCGTCTGCATATGCTTTCAATTTAGACTGGTTTAAAGTTTTGTCGTTTGGAAAAGAGTGAATTTAGATTTTGATCCGTACAACCCAAATCAACCCATTACCACGCAATCCCTACTTTTGTCGCCCCTGAGAAAGAAGCCTTTAGAAAACATTGTGGGAAAAGGAGAAAATGCTGGTAACCAGCATTTTCTCCTTTTCCCTCAATGTTTTCTACCTTTCTCAAAACAAATTCCAAATTTTCAGTCACTTTTATTTTGTCGTCTGCGAATGCTTTCAATTTGAACAAACCTAAAATTTTGTCGTTTGGTAATGAGTTCAGCATTGCTCAACAATAGTCGAATAAACAGCACTAAGGCATTTTGTAGTCATTGATCGATTTCAATGGGAAAACGTTTTAAAATGGCTACGTCTGACTTTAAGAATCTTTTTCCTCCCATATACCTCTGAAACTCGGCATATCACCTGTATTCAGAGCAGAAAGTCGACGGAAGACGTTGTCTCATAAAAAAAGAAAAGAACAAAAAATGGAATATACAGGATACCTACTTCGATTTAAAGTTGTGACAAATAAGATATAAAGAATCAGTAAAAGTTTAAGAGCTTTAAAAACAGTTTTACAAGTAGGGAATATAGTTTCCCTTTTACAAGGGTATTTTCAGTAAATGATTGAAAAATTTATGCAAGAAAAGTAAAGATTCGAATGGTGTAATATCTAAAAAAGTTTACTCTACGTGACTATTAGGGAACGGGACTTTTCGTCCCTAGGCTTATTCGTCCGTGCTCGTTCGTCCCCACGGATGTTAAGTTAGTATAAGCTGCTATGTTGAAGTTCACTCAAACCACCCGAACTATGTTCATCTTATTTCATGAATTTGAGCCCGAAACTATTGCATTAGCCACAGGAATTTGACATTCTATAACCAAAATAAATGATAAAACATGAAAAAAAAATCTCCCCAATATAATATAAACACAAGGAATGCAACGTCTCGATTGCTGGCGCTATTACCCGACAGCCTTTCCCAACCAAAATCACCCACGAAACAAACATTGATCATAATCTCATTTAGCCTAGCGATAGACAAGACAATAATGTACCTGCGACATCCGGCGATACCTCAGTAGACGCCTTTCAACCAGAGATATCCGTCATGTTTTACCGCTCTATCAGGATATTTTGATTTATCCGGGTAGCCATTCGCTGACGTCACAGAAAGTAGCAGGTAGCGTATTTTCGTATTAGATCTACTTATTACTATTATTTTTGTCGTTTTTAAGATACTTATTAACATCACATGATACTAAAGATTTTTCTAGAATCTTTAGTATCATTTGATGTCCATGAATATCTTAAAAACGAAAAAAATTATAGTAATAAGTAATACGAAAATACGCTTCCTTGCACTTCTTGTGACGTCAGCGAATGGCTACCCGGATAAATCAAAATGTCGAGGGGTTACAGGTAAAAGGGGGTATCTGCATTTTTCAAAACTTTCGGGAAATTGAAAAAACAACTTTGAATTGTTCCCAAAAATCAGGTTCTTAATCGATTGAAGTGATATTTGGGAATGTTGTAGAGCATAATTATATCTTTTAATTGCAAGTAAAGACCGTTGGAGGAAGTCCACAGTTTAGCCATAAATGGGCAAAAATGTAGTTAACCCCTTTTACCAGTGATGATTTGGGTAGCAAACCAAATTGCAGTCGGATGGAAGAAGGAGGTATCTTCACACATAACACCTTTTACCTCTGCTGGAGTGATGAATTGAGTAACATAGTTGAGTGAAAAGGGTGGTAGCTAATATAGATCTCCTTTTACCCCATATGTTTACTGACAATTTGAAGAGTGATATGAAGAGAAAAATTAAACATTGACTAATTAATTCATTTCAACATTTGCTCTTCTTTTTTTAAAACTATAACAAGTAGACTGAAAATTCATTTATACATGTAACTCAGGCATTTTGGTCCTGCAAATAAGAATTATTGCACTTCAATCGCGACACTTACATTCTTAAGACCACACAATCAGAACAACCTTTAGCTTTCTTTTATTATCTCATATAGCACATATGAAATACATGTACATGTAATGCAAGATATCCTGCACAACAAACAAAAATGACGGAACTCTTCTCTTGTTTTAACTTCATTTACTTATTGCAAAGATTTTCTCTAAGGTTTGTATAAAGAGGAGCATTCATACAGATAAGAGGACACTATAGTTTATGTGGGAAAGCAGCCAGTGGCTTGGAAAGAATATTGTGCAGAGTACTAATAAAAAGAGACTCCATGAAAGCAAGGGCAGGTGCACTGGCCGTCTCAATGTAAATGAAATATTGGTGAAAACAGTGTAAAACCCCAAATTTTCAGACTGGCCCAAATTAGAAATCATTTCCTACATATTAAAGGAAGCCCAAATGAGGAAATTTGGCCTTGATAAAGTATAAACATAGTAAAAGCAGAAAGTACTGCTATAAATCATTCGGCATTTTCTCCTTTTCCGAGGCTGTTTTCAAAAGCCTTCTTCCTCAGGGTCAGTACAAGTTACAACTGTATGGTAATGGGCTAACAGAAGGGCAGTATTTGCTTCTAGCTTTTTAACATCAGAGTAGGCCGTATATGAGAAATTCTCATGTTTAGTCATAGACAAGACTGGGATTGTTTTCTTTTGCCACACTGATTATATATTTGATACTATTTCTCACCCACAACAGCAGAAGAAGACATAAACATTCTCACAGAACAAGATACATTAGCCACTTACTCTCTATACTGTGTTATTTGTTTACAATTACTGGTTACTTTTCCAGATATCTCCTTTTACCATTATATTTTTAGATTCCTGAAAAAATATTCTGGTGGAAAAAAGTGGCATATGCACATATAACCCCTTTTACCATGCATTCTAAACTCATTTTGCAGATAACGCCTTATACCTTTGGTCATATCTCTAAAAGTATTCCTTTCACAACTACCATATTTTTACACATGAAAGATATACAAATAATGTTTATTTTTGCGCAAAAAAGTGAATTTTGACCAAAAGTGCAGATACCCCCTTTTACCAGTAACCCCTCGATGTCATGATAGGGCTGTAAACCATGACGGATATCTCTGGTTGAAAGGTGTCTACTGAGGTATCGCCGGATGTTGCAGGTACATTATTGTCTTGTCTATCGCTAGGCTAAATGAGATTATGATCAATGTTTGTTTCGTGGGTGATTTTGGTTGGGAAAGGCTGTCGGGTGCTAGCGCCAGCAATCGAGACGTTGCACTCTTTGTGTTTATATTACATAGGGGAGATTTTTTTTTTCTTGTTTTTATCATTTATTTTGGTTATAGAATGTCAAATTCCTGTGCATTAGCCTACTCTATTATATTACTTTTCGATCGAGTCAGTTGGGTTCCACTTGTTGTCGCCAATTCATTCTGATTTGTAAGAAGAAAATAAATCGGGTTCGATCTCTGATGACAGCCGCTGTGCTCAATAAATAAGTGAGCTGTCGCTGTGGTGGGTTCTCTTTACTAAACAGGTTTTTAACGACCCTGAGAGCTTAAAAAAAACAAACATTATTTGAAAAAAAAAGGAAATGTTGGTCACCAGCGTTTTCCTCTTTTTCATTTATGGTTTCTATCCAGTCAAAGAAAGGTTTAAACGATTGAGCAACATTTAGTTTTGCCGTCACAAAGTTTTGATATGGACAAATATATAATACAAAGAGGTCTTCTAAATGATCATAAAATGCTATTGAAAAAACATCTTTTTTTTTTTTCTTCCAGTGTTCATTCAACTCTTTACCAAACGACATAATTTTAGACTAGTCGAAATTGGAAGCATTTGCAGACGACAAAATTAACGTGACTCTTCAATTTAAAGTTGTAATGGGAAAAAAAAGAAAACATTGTAGGAAAAGGAGAAAATGCTGGTTACCAGCATTTTCTCCTTTTCCCACAATGTTTTCAGAAGGCTTCTTTCCCAGGGTCGTTGAAAACCAGGGATTGTTCGGTAAAGGTTTAAACTGGTTTGTTCATTTCCGTTCAAACCGATACCGTTCCAATCTTCCCCAGTACAGTTCGATACTTTCCCTGTTCAAGCAATTACCATTAGTAAATTATACCACCAGCCATTATGTTCTATGTTCTTTTTTCCACTATAATATTGATCGGCCGATATAATCAAACATTTCCGGGGTACCATAGAAATGTAATCATCTATTAACCCTTTACCCCTGTAGCAGACGACAAAAAAAAAACTTTGACATTGAAAGCATTTGCAGACGACCAAATTTAGTGATGCTAACCTTTACCGAACAATCCCTGGTTTTTGCGATCCTGAGATAGAAGCCTTTTGAAAACAATGCGGGTAAAGGAGAAAATGCTGGTCACCACCACTGTTTTCTACCCTGCTGGAAACAAATTTCAATTTTTGAGGCCAGTTTATGTTATCGTCTGTTGTCGTCTGCAAATGCTTAAAATTTGAACCAGTCTAAAATTTTGTCGTTTGGTAAAGGGTTAACGCTTACTCCTATTGCAGACGACAAAAGAATTCAAAGTTGGCGAAACTGAAAGAACTTGCAGACGACAAATTTAGTGTGGCTTAAATGATAGATTTTAAAAAAAATCTCTATTTTTGTTAAAGAAGGCTTTGAAACACCGTTGGAAAAGGAGAATATTCTGGTAACCAGTATTTATGCGCTGTTCCCCATCTTGTTTTCTACCCTTTTAAAACCATCTACAGAACAATGCCGACTTTTGAACGATCCTGGGAAAGAAGATTTTTGAAAACATTGTGGGAAAAGGATAAAATGCTATCCTCTGGGAAAGAAATTAACCCTTATCCGGCTGAATAACTAAAATAAAATTTTCAATTCGATAGCAGAAAACCAAAATATTGTTACTTCAAAGATATCTTTTTGGGAATAGTGTCTCCTTATCGGACAGTGTAGATCCAAGATCAGACTGCACGTTCTGTGCAGTCTGATCTTGATCTACACTGTCCGCAAAAGGCCTATATGCTTTTTCTCTGCAAATGCTCTAAGCTTAAAACGTGCCAAAATGTTGACGTTTGATAAAGAGTCAGATCCCTTTTTTTTGTATGTGTAGCGCTGAAAAGGGTAACCTAAAAAAAGAAGAATAATTCTTGACAAGACATGTAAATCAATTCTTGTTCTTATTCAATGACCGAGAACGTAAACCGTGTTCATAATAACTAACGACCATACAAAATAGTTCTGATTTCAATCTCATAACTGGCCATCTCGTTTACTGGAGCCTATTTTTGACTTTTGCCTGCAGATCAAAATTGAGGTTCAGAATTCAGGACGTCTAAGTAGATCAGAGACCTATTTTTTTTACAGTTAAACACATGCAGTCTGATCTTGATCTACACTGTCCGATAAGAAGGTAACGTTATTTTTCCTTCCAAAATGACTTTGAATTAGAAATGTTAGAGTGTTTACTATCGGCGAGAAAAAAAGTGTCGTTCAACTTCTGTAGCAGGTTGATGGTTTAGTTGCTTTAATCATGGTATTTGTCTTAGAAAAAAGTAGAAAAGGGTTCAGTTAATTTCTCCTTTTCCCACGATGTTTTCAAAAGTCTTCTACCGCACGAGTCGTAGAAACATGGGATAGGTTAACCCTTTGCCTGCTAAGCGCGATTAGCTGACCTCTCGCGGACAGTGTAGATCAAGATCAGACTGCACAGAACGTGCAGTCTGATCTTGGATCTACATTGTCCGATAAGAAGATATCATCCTCGAAAACCTGTAAGTTTGAAACAGCAATTTGGGTTATTAACATCGAATTAAAAATTTAATTTTAGTTATATATCAGGATAAGAGTTAATAATAGCTTGATACCATTATCTTGTATTGTGGAAAAAAAAAAATCTGTGACTTTGGCTATGAATATAACGTTATTGAATAACTCTGTCTGCTATGTAGGTCACATACGTACAAAAGAAGAAAGAGATTGTAAGCTCGATTGGATTGGAATGTAAATACCTCAAATTGAGACCATAGTTTTTCCTGGTTTGTGTAGGATTTTCAGTTTAAATGCACACATTTTGCCCAAAATTTACTCCCCACATTTTACCTTCGATGAAAAGTCTTTAATTTGTATTAATTAACTATTCTTACGGTAATTCCAATTATAAACAGAACTACATATGGGTCGATTCTTTTCGCAGATGAATAAAGCACCAAGCGGTCTCGTTACCGTACATGTTATCAGCTATCACTCCTTTAATCGTTACGAGCACATGTCATATTCTTTGCAGAGTCGACTTGTCTACGATGACGAATCACCCATCCCCCAATACCTGGGAAAAGTACGGCTTATACCGAAGCTATAAGCCTATTACTCAAGCATGTAGAGGCTGTTTTAATAAATGACCGATGCATAGATTACATGCTAGCCGGTCACATTAATCGCACCAGGTAGCGTTTTATTGAGTAACCGTTTAATTCATTTTGTAATTCAAAGTAACGGGTTTTTTTTGAAAAGTAGTGCGGTTCTGTAGACAGAAAGCCCAAATTAGATAGATGAGTATTTGTAGAATGCCATCTAGTGGGAGATAATGCTCCTTTAAATAGAAAACGTGCAAAACACATACAGGTAAGATCATTAATTCTTAATTTTGATTTAAATATTTTACGAGGACATTTTCAGAATCTTTTGCTACAAGAGCTTGGCTTATTCTACATATTTTTTATCTACGCGAAGAATGTGTTCCAATGTCAGCATGTACCTCCGTATCGTTCCATTTTATTTCAGCCATTTCCATACCGCATGAAGCTTTGACCTAAAAAAAAAAAATCCAAAAACAATATCATGAAATACCTTTTCAGTATGCCGGAATTAATTTCCCCTTGACTTCATGCCACGTCATTTTTATCTAGTTGCGAATTTGTCCCAATTCAAAGGATTTGCGAACGCGAAATACGACATTTGTCTTTGAAATAGTTCTTTTGTTTGTCCGGTGTCACGTGATACTTCCGATGTGCCGCTTACGATAACACGGACATATCGCTTATATCAAATATAATTGGCAAATCGTCTATTTTTAGGGTGAGGGCTTTTGAAAGTATTGTGGGAAGAGAAGAAAACGCTGGCGTGTAACATTTTCTTCTTTTCTCACTGTGTTTTCTACACGTTCCAAAACAAATGAGCCATGCTCTGTGAAAAAGGGCATCAATGCATTTGAAAAAAAATTCAACCCAGGCCAGCCTGCGCAATCCGCGCAGGCTGACCTGGGCCGAAAATTTCGCTATTGGTCAATTTTGTGTATGCCCATGGACCAGTCTATCCTATGATTAAGATCCATAAGAAGGTGATAGGTTGCTTGGTACCATGGATCACGAACAATCCCTAGTTTTGACGACCCTGAGAAAGAAGCCTTCAGAAAACATTGTGGGAAAAGGAGAAAATGCTGGTAACCAGCATTTTCTCCTTTTCCCACAATATTTTCTACTCTATCAAAGAAAAATTACAACATTTGAGCCACACTGAAATTGTCGCCTGCAATTGCTTTCAATTTGGACAAGGCTAAAATTTTGTCGTGTGGTAAAGGATCAAGCCCCCTTTCGTCAGAGCATTCAGTTTGGTCGAATTTTTTCGAGTCATATTTAATTTGCCGTCTAGAATTGAGACAAGTCTAAAGCTGTGTCCTTTGATAAAGAGTTAGTTATTGTCAGGTTGGTGTTTAACGCTGTTTTCAACATTATTTCAGTTATATCGCGGCGGCCAGTGCACATATCCATGCTTTCCTAGAGTCTCTTTTTCCAGTGGTCCGCACAATATTCTTTCCAAGCCACTGGCTGCTTTCCCACTTAACAATCGTCAAAAAAGAGTAAGTTATAGATCTATCTGCTATAAAATATTCATTTTACGCGAACAGGTTGATCCCAAGCGAGGATAGGTTTTCTTGAATGTTTTTATTCTGTCAAATAAAGGCTGGGTGTCTCGTTTGTTCGATAGAAATGTACATTTACACCATCTTAACTCATTACCAAACTACAATATTTTATGCTTGTCCAAATCGAAAGCATTTGCAGACGACTCAAAAAAAAAGTGACTGAAAACTTGAAAATTGTTTCGTGAAGGGTAGAAAACATTGTGGGAAAAGGAGAAAATGCTGGTTACCAGCATTTTCTCTTTTTCCCACAATGTTTTCTAAAGGCCTCTTTCTCAGGGTCGTCAAAAGTAGGGATTGTGCGGTAATGGGTTAATAGAGGAACGGTTCATTAATTTAACCCTTTATCCACACTACCTTGAAGGAAGAGACTTTTGAAAACAATGTGGGAAAAGAAGAAAATGCTGGTGACCAACATTTTTTCGTTTTCCAACGATGTTTTCAAACCTATCACAGACAAATCCCACCCATGATTTAAGTCACATTTCATTTTTTCGTCTGCAAATGCTTTCAATTTAGCAAAGTTCAAACAATCTATCGTTTGGTAAAGAGTTAAGAGGCTTGTTTACGTTTGTTATTGATTTATCGACTGTCGTTTTCCAATTAAATCAAATTTGAATGTCTTAACTCTGTACCAAAAGGACCCATGTTTGAAGGCCAATGAAAAAAGAGATTTCTAAAAACATTATGGGAAGAGGAGAAAATGCTGGTAACCAGCATTTTCTCCTCTTCCTATAATGTTTTCCATATTTTACAAGCAAAGCCCAATAATAGTACCGCGAAATAAAATTGTCATCTGGAAAATGCTACCTTTCTTAGACCGGTCTAAAGTTTTGTCGCCTGTTACATAGTTAAATTGCTGAGATGGACAGTGAGTTTATTTTTCGCATTTCAGATGAAATCGATATGCAGGTTTTGCAATGTCATTGCCACTTAAGGTAGTGGACCTGTAATAGAAAACAGCTATTTCCACTATAATATTATCCTACAAAATTTGCTACGATTAAAAATGAGTATTATTGTACTACATTAACCAAGCCACCTTTTTTTTTTCCCGTCTTAGAATTATACTTTAAAATCTAAAACCACCATATTTTCATTACAAAGGGAGATAATAATTAACTCCCTTATCTGAAAACTAAGAAAAGTATCCACAGATAATTTCAAGACAGACATGAAAGAACTTTCTGGTTGGTTAAAAATGTGCAAAAGTATTATATCTGTAAAAAACGTATTTATCAACTGTCACAAAATTTGATCCCATACTGCACTAGATGTGTCATGGGTCTACTACCTTAAAGGTGGCCCTTTAGATTTTGGGACGAAAATTTTACAAAAATGCAAAAAATCATCCTTATATTCCCAAAGCCTTTTAATTTGCGTTCATAAAATCCCAGTAGTCGAAAACCATCCGATAACACGAGAAATTAGAGATTTATTACGGACCAGGTTGACACCAGCGGGAGACGCGTTCTATTTTTAGATTATCAATTCTCTGATTTAAATACAGGAAAACACAGACAAAGTTTTAAACATCCGTTCAAAGAAGATATTAAAGAAAATAATTATTACATGTTTGTTATGTAATGGAATTTAAGCGTTATTAGTCACATGCCAGTCACTTGACATTCCCACAATGCTTTATTGATTTTTGGAGCGAAATCTAAAAATAGCTTAAGAGGCTACGTAGCCTTTTAAGGGAATACGATCAAAAACATTTTTTTTTTGTAATTCTATGATTCTTAATTATTGATGATTTGTATTTTTTTCATATAAATTTCAAAGTTATTTTTTAATTTTGTGTGATGTGAAAATTCTAAATACCCACCTTTAAGGTAGTGGTCCCGTAATACTTCTAGTGCAGTATGGCATAAATTTTCTTGACATATGATTAAGACAGATTTATACAGATATAATGATTTTGCACATTTTTAACCGACCAGAAATTTCTTTGATGTCTATCTTCAAATTATCTGTTGATACTTTTGTTATTTTCCGGAAAAGGGAGGTAATTATCGTATCTCTTTGTAATGAGAATATAGTGGTTTTAGATTTATAAATGATAATTCCAGGAAGGGAAAAAAATGAAAAAGTGGCTCGGTGAAAACAGTTCAATAATACTCATTTTTAATCTTACCAAATTTTGTAGGATAATAATTTTGTGGAAATAGCTGTTTTCTATTACGGGTCCACTACGTTAAATCCTGCCCTGTTGAGCCGGGATAGTCAACGGTAACGCTAAATACAAGTTATCCTGGAGCAACGAGTTCGAACCACGCTCCCTCGAGGAGTTATAAGTGTCATTGGGACTGGAAATCATTTAAGACAAATTCTCTTGCTGTACAATATTAGAAGAAAAAAGTTGATTGATTGATTATATAGCGTTTAACACCGTCTTCAACAGCATTCCAATTACATGTACATCGTGGAGGCCAGTGTACCTAACCAGCAATGTAACTAACCTGCATGCTGCCAAGCGCAATTCACTAACCTGTTACAGACAGTGTATATCCAACATCAGACTGAAAGAACATGCAGTCTGATCTTGAATCTACACTTTTTATCAAAACAGTTCCACACAATCCCTACTTTGAACGACCACGAGGAAGAAACCTTTAGAAAACATTGTGGGAAGAGGAGAAAATGCTGGTAACCAGCATTTTCTCCTCTTCCCACAATGTTTTCTACCCTTCACAAAACAAATTTCAAATTTTCAGTCACTTTTACTTTGTCGTCTGCAAATGCTTTCGATTTGGACCAGTCTAAAATTTTGTCGTTTGGTAAAGAGTTAAAGAGTTATCTTTCTCCCAAAATGCAATTGCAAAATTTCGGTTTTTTTAGTGTCGACTTGAAAATTTAATTTTACTTTTTTAAGCAGGATATAGCTTAGCATACATCTCGTGGTTGTGCGAAAGTCGCATTGGAGGCGGATTAATCCTTTCCCAAACGACAAATTTTTGGACTAGACCAAATTGAAAGCATTTGCAGACGACAAATTAAAGGTGGCTGAAAAATTGGAATTTGTTCTGGGAAGGGTAGAAAACACTGTGGGAAAAGGAGAAAATGCTGTGTTACCAGCATTTTCTCCTTTTCCTACAGTGTTTTCAGAAAGGCTTCTTTCTCAGGGGCGTCAAAAGTAGGGATTGAGTGGTAATGGGTTAAATCATATTAGAATTCAGTTTATATATAATGTCAACATTATACAAATAAATATTTACACGGTATTGCTGCACTTAAGCATATCAGTCCTTAGCCCAAAGTCCTTTTTTGACACTCTTGTCATATCACTGTGACATTATTAGGATGACTTTGATCTCGGCTTTTGGTTGAATTTGCGTTTATTTATTGCTCCACCGGTTGCCCACATAGGCGACGTCTCCTGAAGGCTGTTAATATTGTTAGTGGAAATAGTACAGATACAGGGCGAAACATATTCTAAGTTACGCCTGGTTCTTTAAAGGTGGGTATTTAGAATTTTCCCATCACACCAAATTAAGAAAAATGAGTATCATTGAAATTTATATGAAAAAACAATACAAATCATCAATAATTAAGAATCATGAAATTACAAAAAAGAATTTTTTTCACGGTATTCCCTTAAAACTCTACGTAGCCTCTAAAGCTATTTTAGATTTCGTGCCAAAAATCAATAAAGCATTGTTGGAATGTCAAGTGACTGGCACGTGACTAATAACGCTTAAATTCCATTACATAACAAACATGTAATATCCCTTATGTCTTCTTCGGACGGATATTTGAAACTTTGTCTGTGTTTTCCTGTATTTAAATGAGAGAACTTATACTCTAAAAATAGAACATGTCTCCCGTTGGTGTCAACCTGGTCCGTAGGGTTTGGTCACGTGATCGGAAATGGACGTGTTTACAGAGCTCTGAGGATTTTTTTTTTTAAATTTAGAGAATATTTCCATTTTGAGGTAAAGTTACAGTCAATTTATGTAATACAGCTGTATATGATGCGTTAGAGATCATTTGGAAGTGATTAAATGAGTGATTAAATGGATTAAATGGGTAAACGACGAGGAAGGAGAAGACAAAGGAGTGACGATAGTGTGACGGAGCCGGAGCCAAAACGAGAAAAATGTTCAAGTTCTTCGATAGATATCAGTGATATATTGAGTGAAGCTAATGCTATTCTATACGAGAATGAAGATGGAAGTCTAAGTGATATTGGTGTTTCTGAATTATCTGAAGAAAACAAGAAAGAGTCACAAGAACAAAGGAACACTGATTTGGCGGGAAAAAAGAACCAGAATAAACAAAACAAAAATATGGCTGAAGTTACAAGTAAGCAACCTACTAATGCAGATATTATGAATTGTTTAACGAACATTGATAACAAGTTAAGCAAAATGGAAGATAAAATGAATGCACAATCAGAAACTTTAGAAACATTACAGAAAAAAGTGAGTAATTTTGAGTCAGAGATTGTAAAATTGTGGTCACATTTACACGGAGTAGAAAAGAAGTCTGATGAGAGGATTTCGAAATTGGAAGAGATCGCAGAATCTGTTGATTTTAATATAACAATGTTAGAGAGCAAAGTACATAAGCTACAAAAAGAAGAATTAACAGTCAAACAAGAACTTACATATATCCAGTCGCAGTCAATGCGCAGTAATTTAATATTTAGCAACATAACAGAATCAACGGACCAACATGAAGATGCAGAAGCAACCATTCGAGAATTTCTTGTCCAAAAAATGAAATTCGCCCAAGAAATAGTTGAAAATATTAAATTTGACCGTGTTCATAGAATGGGGCCGACACGAGAAGGCATTACTAGGAACATTGTGGCTAAATTCACCTTTTTTAAGGACAGGGAATTAGTGAGGAGAAATTCTAGAGTTTTGAAGAACACGGGTCACTTTGTATATGAACAATTTCCCAAAGAAGTAAATGACAAAAGAAGGAAGTTAATTCCAAGAATGAAAGAGGAACAGAAAAAGGGTAACAGGGCTTGGTTGGTTTATGACACGTTGTATATCAATGGCCGACCATTGAGGGATGAATCTAATAAATAGGGGTATCCTGAGGGTGAATTGAAGATACTTTCATGGAATGTGAATGGTCTTACTAATGAGAAGAAACAAAATGAAGAATTTTTAAGTGATATTATACAGGGTGACATTATCTTTCTTCATGAAACCTGGACAAACAGTGAAAGTGATATAGATCTCACAGGTTTCATCGGGTACAATTACTTTAGAAAATTTCAGAACAAAAAATCCAAAAGAAGCAGTGGTGGTTCAGTTTTGTACATTAAAGAGCATATAAAAGATGGTGTTAAATAGTGAGAACACATCATGACACTATAATATGGATTAAACTTGATAAAACTTTTTTCAACCTTAAACAAGATATATATGTAGGTGGTGTATACATTTGGGGAGAAGATTCACCAGTTTATAATATTTTCAATGTTGACCTTTTTGACATAATACAAAATGATATTATGGACTTTGAAAATTCTGGTAGTATTTTCCTTGTAGGAGATTGGAATAGTAGAACAGGTGATAAAAGTGATTACATTGAACATGACAAAAGCAACTTGGAGTTTGATGATCCTGACTATATACCAGATAATCAAATTCCAAGGGATACAATTGACAGATTATGCAATAGACATGGAAATAAACTATTAGACCTATGCAAGTCCACTGGTGTCAAAATATGTAATGGAAGAATAGGTGACACCAACAAATACACCTTTGCAAAAAGAAATGGAGCTTCGGTAATAGATTTGTTACTTTGTAAGGAACTTGATTTTAAGATTATAAAAGATTTTAAAATAGGTGAATTTGATGAGTTCAGTGATCATGTTTATCTATATTTTACATTAAACTGTAATGTAAAGGCTGAGGACCAAAAACATTTTCATGGTGTGAAATATAATTGGAATGATAATCTTAAAGATGAGTTCAGAAATAAGGTCATTGGCAGATTGTCAATGTTTAATGATATTACTGAGAATATTGATACTAAAAGTAGAGATTCAATTAACATAGCTTTAGATGAATTTACAAAGGTCATAAGAGAAGTAGCAGATCCATTATTTTCAAGGTCATACTCTTATTCACCTTCACCTGATTTTACTGAAGAACAAATTGTTCAGAACAAAGAATGGTTTGATACTGAATGTGAAAGAGCAAGATCTGAATATCTTAAGTCTAGAAAAATATTCATAAGCAATCATTCAGAAGAAAATAGGAAATACTTTTGCGACTGTAAAAAAGTTTATAAGGATCTATGTAAAAGAAAACGTTATCAATGTCAACAAAATAAAATGACAAAAATCGAAAAAATGAAAAATTCTAAACCTAAAGAGTTTTGGAAACATTTTAAGAAAAGGAACAAAAGTAAAAATAATATAAGTTTAGATGACTTTCGAGATTATTTTGCAAAACTTGGTAATATCGATTTTCAAAATGAAAATAAGGATGTAGAAGATTTTTGTATGAATACTAATTTTAATATAGGTTGTGAAGAACAAGGATACTTTAATGATAATATAACTTTAGAAGAACTCAATAAAGCTGCCAAAAATCTTAAGAGGGGTAAGGCAATGGGAAGTGATTTCATAATGAACGAATACTTATTAGAGTGCACTGATATTATTGGCCTGCATATTTGTGATATTTTCAATGCTATTCTTACCTCAGGATATTTTCCAGACAAATGGATGGAGGGAATCATTGTTCCATTGCATAAAAAAGGAGATGTAAATAATGTAAATAATTATAGAGGAATAACACTAGTAAGTTGTTTATCGAAATTGTTTACTTCAGTCCTAAATAATCGTATTACAGCATTTATTGAAGGAAACCAATTAATATCAGATGCACAATTTGGATTTAGAAAGGGTAGATCTACAACTGATGCTTTGTTTGTTTTATCTAATTTAATCCAGAATCATTTATTTGAAAAGAAACGATTATATTGTGTATTTGTAGATTTGTGTAAATGTTTTGACACAATTTACAGGAATGCTCTGTGGATGAAAATGTTTAATATCGGAATTCATGGTAGAATATTACGTATTATTAAAGACATGTACCAGAAAGTTAAATCGTGTGTTAGAAATTGTAACAATTACAGTGATTATTTTGAATATGCGATAGGATTACGTCAAGGCGAAATAATGTCTCCAGTATTATTTTCTATATTTGTAGAGGATCTAGAATTATCATTACAAGAAAACAATCTATCGGGAATAGAAATTGATGATGCTATCCTTATTTTACTGCTTTTTGCTGATGATATGGTGATATTAGCTAAGACGCCACAAGAATTACAAAGAAATTTGGATTTACTTCATGATTATTGTCAAAAATGGGGCCTAAAAGTTAATACCGATAAAACAAAGATAATGGTATTTAGAAAACGGGGAAGAACTCACAACAATGAACAATGGTGGTACAATGGTACTGTAATTGAAGTGGTAGATAGTTTTAACTACTTAGGAACAGTTTTTTATTATACAGGTAGCTTTAACCGGAATGAGCAATTTTTATCAGGCAAAGGGTTAAAAGCTTTAAACACTTTAATAAACAACTGTAAAAAATTTAGATTTAGACCAAAATTATGGTGTCAATTATTTGATGCGTTTGTAGGAAGCATTTTAAGTTATTCAGCGGAAGTATGGGGCTTTTATAAGTATAAAAGTATTGAGAGACTTCATCTCAAATTTTGTAAACATATTTTAAAAGTAAGATCAAGTACTAGCACTGCTGGGGTATACGGCGAATTAGGAAGATATCCACTTTATATCTCCCACTGGATGAAAATCATAAAATATTGGTTAAAACTATTACAAACTGACAATATAATCCTTCAGAAGGTTTATAAACAGGCAGTAAGCGATTGTAACAAGGGATCAAAGAATTGGGTGTACAACCTTAAAGTTATACTTTACACCAATGGCTTTGGCTATATATGGGAAAACCCTGTTTATATTAATTCAGGTTCATTCATGAATATGTTTAAACAAACCTTAATTAACTGCTTTATCCAGGATTGGTCATCTAGTAAAGATACAAGTAGAGTGCTGAATTTATACAAATACTGTAAAGAAGTTTATGGATATGAACCATATTTAGATATATTGCCAGATGGATTAAGAGTATTTTTAACTAGAATTAGAATTTCGGCACATTGTTTACAGATCCAATCTGATAGGCAATCAAGGATACATATTCCCCAAAATGAGCGCTATTGTCAATGTTGTAATTCTGGAGACATTGAAGATGAATATCATTTTATGTTAATCTGCCCATGTTTTAGCGAATTACGTAGTAAATATATTATGAGATATTTTTATGTTAACCCAAGTATGTTCAAGTTTTTAGACATGTTAAAATCAACAAGCAGGAAAACACTTTTAAATTTTTCTTTATACTGCAAAGAAGCTTTTGAACTGAGAAAAAACATTCTAAGTAGGATTTAACCTTCTGAAAAAAGAAGAAATAAGTTCTGTCTTCACTAGTTAAAAAAAATGAATGTATTTGCAGACGATAAATTAAATGTAGCTTGGATGATGATTGGTGTCCTTGATGGGGCCGGGGACACTGTGCGGGGGGGGGGGGGGGGGGGGGGGAGTGCCGTTATTGGCATCTTCTCTTTTTCAGACAGTGTTTTTGGGGCCTTCTTTGTCCGAGTCACCATTTTTAGGTTTGAGTGGAAAAGGGTTAAAATATACTCACTTATATTTTAAATTTAAAATAGCATTTTCTCCTTTTTCAACATGTTTTCAATTTTTCGATGTAAAATTTCTCCAGGCTGTTGAGGGTTGGGTCTGTTTAATAAGGGGTTAAAATAATACATGTACTTACCTGTTTATGTACATTCTATTATGTTTCTTTACATTATATACTGTAACACTATGCTTGATGGTTGAAACTTGTGATTAGTCTGTGCTTGCTTCAGAAGTCGTCTCCTGTTGAAAGAAAGATTACACAAAGAATCAAATTCATAAAGATCTAGTGAACCTTTTGTCATTCAATTCAGTATTATTGTACATAGAATTAATGTAAGCAGGGACTATGGACGGGGAGGGTGAGTTTGCATGTTATATGTAAATTCACTTTTTCAATTGGTGTCATGCCACATGTTGTTGATACAATCAAGCTGCATAACATATTATCATGTGTCATTGTTATTTTGCATACAATTGTAGTTCAAATATTTTATGAACATTGTTTGTGGACTGGAAATGGATTTAACTCACTTGCTGAACCATATTTGCAGATTGCCAAGCAGTAACACTATTAACTGGTTAACCTGTTAACTCTCTGCAAAATAATAAATGTTGGACTAGTCTAAATTGAAAGCATTTACAAACAACAAAATAAATTAAAATTTAATAAATTGAAATTTGTTTTCAGCAGGGAGGAGGGCATTGTTGGAAAGGGAGAGAATACTGGTTACCAGTATTGTCTCCTTTTCCCACAATGTTTTCAATAATGTTTTCAATAGGCCTCTATTTCAGGGTCGTAAAAAGTCAAAGATGGTTTAGTAAGGGGTAAATATCTTAATATCTTATACATAATTACTGAAAAAGTATAAACAAAGATTGCCAAGCAGTAACATTTTTAACTGGTTAACCTGTTAACTCTTTGCAAACAATAAAATTTTGGACTAGTCCAAATTAAAAGCATCTGCAGATGACAAAATAAAAAAAAAAAAAAAAAAAAAAAATTGTTTCCAGCAAAGTGGAGAGCATTGTTGGAAAGGGAGAAAATTCTGGTTACCGGTGTTGTCTCCTTTTCACACAATGTTTTCAACAGGCTCCTATCAGGGTCGCAAAAATCAGAGATTGTTTGGTAAAGGGTTAATATCACATACATAATTACTGAAAAAATATAATCAAAGATTAGCTTGTACATCCTTGCAGCCTGATCATGGTGCATACAGGATATACTGATGGCTCCAATAAAATTAAAAAATCCATAGAGAATTTTAAAATGTACTTATCTGAATCTGTGGGGGCTGTCTTTTTTTTCTCTCTCTCGTTGTTCAAAAGGCGTCTGAATAATCTCCATAAAATGCAATATCTGGATGTAAAGTATTCAGGCACAGTGAACGAGGAATCACTACTTTCACTTTCGGTTTAGACAACAAGAATTAATTGAATTTTCAATTGGAACTGTAGTTGCGCGTATAGTACACTGACATGAACTAGAATTCACAAATATTTCGAATAAATTGTATTTCCCAAATGAATAGCACAAATAATTTAGAGAACGAAAGACACTCTCTCCTTGCTGAAATGGTTTTCCACGTGAGGCAGGAACTGGTACCCGGTCTAATGAGACTAGTTCCCTATATACGGGGACCTGTTATTGTTTCACGTGGAAACTGTTTATTTTACGGCTTTCTATTGCCAGATGGGTTTTTTTTTGTTGTTGTTGAATAGTTATATTGAACTACATTTTATTGTATTTCAAACTGTGAGAAATTGAATGTTTAATAGATGCAAATTATAATGGGATACTAACACATTATGAAATGATTTAATAATCTGAAATTACATGATTAAATACTGCAATTACGCCAGTTCATCCTCAGAATTGAACTAACTTGACAACGAGCAGTTTTGAATGTATATGTTTATATATTAGTTAAATATCGATCAATGTTTAACTGAAATATGTTTATTGAGAATTTTTTTGTTGCATTGATTTTATCGCTTTCTCTCTCTCTCTCTCTCTCTCTCTCTCTCTTTCACCTCCAATAGGTGAGCATCCTATAATAGAAATTAGATGTACTTTTTTTCCGATCTAGTTGAGCAAACACATGTATATATTTAATGAAAACAACTTTGTATTTTGACGATGTACATTGTACAAGTCTGATGAATAAACTTTTCTGTCTGTCTGTCTGTCGTAATAAATCTCTAATCTCTGTGTTATCGGATGGTTTTCGACTACTGGTGTTTTATGTAAGCAAATTAAAAGGCCATGGGAGTGTAAGGATTATTCTTTTTGCATTTTTGTGAAATTTTCGTCCCAAAATCTGAAGGGCCACCTTTAACGTGCTCGATGAAAAGCACCGACACACGTGACCTCGGTCCTACTGAGCTATGCGGGCAGGTCAATATTTTCTTTTGCGAAGAAACGCAGCGAAGAACCGACTGTCTGAGCCAGGCACGTTTACCGGCTTTAGGTGCGCGTACATAGACCCAATGGTTTAGCCAATCATAAGTTGTGTAACGTTCAAATTTAGAAAATTCTAAAGCATATGATCAAGAATGTTTTTAAGAATGGTTGTTTAATACGGACCCTGGATAAAATATTTGTGACCCATCATGCAGAAAAGGGACCATCTGGGGTATCTGTACATCAATTAGATGAAAACAGATCAACGATAGTGCAGGTCAGTTTAAGTTGATGATTCAAAAATAATTATGTAAGAAGGTACAATGACCACTTTCATATGCGTAGTATTCCGCCAAACAAACGACCAATTGGGTTTCAGCAGCCTATGGTACATTGTCTTGTTGTGTTGTTGTTTCTCGATAATGTTTCATGAACAAGTTTAAACATTGTATAATTAGAGAAAAAAAAAAGGTAATTTAAGCGATCAATCATTGTACACAGACTGTTCTAAACTGTTAACCAAACGACAAAGTTTTAGACTTGTCCAAATTGGAAGCATTTGCAGACGACATATACAAATCGGCTCAAATGACAAGGGTTGTTTTTGAAAGAGTAACGTTAGAAAACATTGTGGGAAATGGAAAAAATTCTGGTTACCATCATTTTCTCCTTTTCCCACAATATTTTCAAAAGTCTCTTTTTTATGGTCGTTAAAGCACCAGATTGTTTGATTAAGGGTTTAAAAGTCAACAAATCAATCAAAATGGATACATAAGTCAATATGGACGTTTCGGATTAACCCAAGTCTTTTGCCCCTTTCGGCGCCAGATGCACTCTTCGTTGTGCATTTGTTTAGTGAAGATCAGCATTTTATCACATAACCCCCCCCCCCTTCTTTTAAGTGTAATAGATCTATACCAGTTAACGAATGTTCTTATCTTATACACTTTTGATATACATTTGTGTGACGTCATTGTTGATGTCATTTCGGACGTATTTCATGTAGATCTACAAATAAACAAGTCATATAAAAAATACCCTGAGTGCATTTATGAATATTTTTGCATCATTTGATCTATATTTTGTGAAGTATCGCTATGTGATAAAAAGAATCTGACATTCGTAGGCGTTTAAGGTAAAATTTCATTAAACTCATCAAGGGAAATGTTATTAAGCGAGCCTTTGGCGTTTAATGAAATCTTATCTCACGAGCCAACTCATGTCAGATCCTTTATTTATCACATAACCTCCCTTGTTTTCAGTGTATAATACCCATTACCGATTTTCTTATACACGTGTAATACCAAAGTTTTTGACGTCATTTCGTACGTTTTTCATAGAAGTGAACAGGTTTTATGGCTATAAGCGCGGGTACATCTAATCTATAAATCGTTTTGCATCATCTGATCTATATTTCATGAAAAATCATGTAATAAAAAGACTCTGACATTCGTTGGCTTTTGAGGTAGATTTCATTAAAGTCGCCAAGGAAAAATGTTATTAAGCTCGCTAGAGGCTCGCTTAATAACATTTCCCTTGACTCATCTAATTATAAAATTAAAATTATAAAATTAATCTCAAAAACCAACTCATGTCAGATTCTATATATCTTCTTTCCCACGATGTTTTCTTCCCATTTCAAGAAAATTTCCATCATTTTAAACACACTTAATTTGACGCCTGCAAGTGGTTCCAATGCAGAGGGTTCTGAAATTTGAAATTTTGGTAAAATTTAATGAATTTTCATTCGATTGACGGTAAAAGCGATAGTTTTCCTGCAAGATATACATTTCTTTCACTACGAGACGGTTCCAACAAATTAGAAAGAAAGACAGAATGTCACAGAAAACGGATGGAAAAAAAAAAACGGACAAGCGAAAAAAAAAAGACTTGGAAAAGTCGTACTTGTAAATTTGAAGGTTTGTTAATTTAAAGGTGAGAAAAAAACCCTACCTAATTTAAGTTTAAGATAATAGACGGTTGAACAATAGATCTGTATATTGGCGGTATTTTACGTCAAAAGGATTATCTCGTATAATGACAGTGACTGGTACATAAAAGAATTCTACACAATGTTCATTAACCTTTTTGACCTAAAATTTTTTGAAGTGGATAAACATGTTCAAATTGTAGAAAAAACACATTCCATCTATACAGCAATTTTCAGAATGTGGTTTTGGGTCTCACACAAAAAAATTGACAGTGTAGATCAGAAAGTTTGTCTGCACATTCAGTGCAATCTGATCTTGATCCACAAAGTGTATGAAAGAAACTCTTTTCAAAGTGACAAAATTCTATATTTTTCCAAATCAAAAACATTTGCAGACAAATCAAATGTGATGCGAATAATGATTTTTTTTCAGTGGAAAGGATAGAAAACATTGTGGGAAAAGGAGAAAATGCTGGTTACCAGCATTTTCTCCTTTTCCCTCAGCTACACTTAAATAGTTGTCTGCAAATGTTTTCAAGTTGGATGACTCAAAATAATTGTCGTCTTATAAATAGTTAAGTAAATTGGCCTTGATCGGTCGGTGAAGAAAGGACCTTGGTATTATACTGTAATTTAACCCTTACCGAATCACTGACCTTTTGCAGACAGCATAGATCCAAGATCAGACTGCACAAAACGTTCAGTCTGATCTTTGATCTACACTGTCTGTTAAGGCTCTATCACACCATGACGTTCTGGTCAACGTTCTCTGAGCGTTTCAATCGTTCGATTTTTGAGCGTTCTAGAATGAGGATTTCACGTCTGGCGTGTTATTAACGTGTGCCTAACGCATGACTAGCGCGTATCTAACGTACGAGAAGAGTGTAAAAGCGACCAAGTAAGAAGTAAGATACCTCTGATACCTCCATATGCATGGACGTTCGGGAAACGCTCGAATGACGCTAAATGAAATCCAAAAGGATGTTTGTTTCACTTTAGTCATACGCTGCGTGCGCTAGGAGACCGTTCAGTGGTCGTTGACAGGTCGCCAGTGAGTCGTTCACTGCAAAGCAAACGATTAGTAACAACCAAGTAACGCTACCGTAACGACTGACTAGCGATAGCCGAACGCGTGCAATGCTCGATGAACGTTAGTAAAATGTCCCACAACGTTCTTTAACGATCTTCAGCGTTTAAAATTAAACGTTGAAGAACGTTGGTGTCAGTGAGAACTTTTGTGCATGTTCAAAACTTTTTTTCCGTACTAGCGTTCTCTGCCGATTCCCGGCGATCACCGACGATCACCAGCGTTCACAGAACGCTCTTCTGGCGCTATCCCAGCGACCATGGGCGACTAACAACGTTTACTCAAACGTCAGAAAACGTTGACCAGAACGTCATGGTGTGACTGCTCCTTTAAGGAGATATATGTTTTTTTCCAATTATATCTTTCAAACAGTAATATTTGGATTTTTACTATTGGCTTGAAAGTTTCATTTCTTATATTTAGCAGGATAAGGGCTGAGGGATTTTATAATTTGAAGTTTTTTTCTTTTTTGTTGAGTAATGTCCCAAAATCTAGTAAAGAGTAGAACTATGACCGAACTGTGGGTTAAATAGGTCACAATGAACATTCTACATGTCAGCTTGTTCCATATTCAATACAGTGCCTCGCCTCATTACCTTAATTCAAAAGAATCGGAACCTTTTTTTCTTTTAATCCATGTAGTCCGGAAGTTGTAAATGTATACTAGTAAGTGTTCAATAAGTGTCAAACAATAAAAAATAAAGATAATAATAAATGGCTACTGTGATGATGACTGCGCCGGAAACGATGATAATACTTATGAAAAGCTGTTGCTTATAATGATGATAAATTGTTTTATTATATACCTAGCAGCGAAATCCTGGAATTTCCCAGTGTAATAAATTTTGATATCATCACTAGTGACGATATCAACTTTCACTTTCACTTCCTGCCGTAATTTAGGAACTACTTTCTTTCCATTAAGCACCTATAGATAGTGTTAATTGTAATTTCTATATTTTCAACCAGATAATCCAGCTACTTTTCTCAGTTCTGTTCTTTTAAATTACGTATTCATCCGCACTATGTCCCTGATTTCTTCTCTCTATCCAAAGTATTGGTTTTGACTTTCAAAAGAAAAATTAAAGACAAATAAGGTATATAATAAATAGAATAATCAACTGGTTATTTTTGATATGAAAAATATCTCACTCGGATGTGTTGTAAGGCCTTAAAAAAACTCGTGCTGCGCACTCGTTTTTTTCAACGCCTAACAACGCATCCTCGGGAGATATTTTTCATATCAAAAATAACCAGTTGATTATCCTCCATTCATTCAACCATTGAATATTTGTATAAACTTCAACAAAGATATATCTGAAATTCCATGTATAGAGAGTCAAAACATTTTTTTATTAAAAAAAAAACAGTTCTTTTAACTCATTAAAGACCATGTTAATTCTTTTTCGCGGTTTTATCAAAAAACGAACAGATAGTAAAAAATTAAAGCAGGAATAAAAAAAAAAGCAAAATGGCCACAAAGTCTTCTTGAATAATGTTTAAAAAGGCACTTAATAATAATTATAATAATATTATCTTTATGAATATTGTTTAAAAAGACACTTAATAATAATAATAATGATGATGATGATGATGATGATTATAATAATAATAATAATAATAATAATGATATTGATAATAACGACAGTGAATGAATGAATGAATGAATGAATGAATGAATGAATGAATTGATTATTTTATTCATTTATTAATTAATTTATTAATTAGTGAACACTGTTGTCCATGTTCTGCAAAAATTACCAAGTCTCATAAAAAGTCTGGCTCGATTCCGATCTAGATGTGTTTGAAAATAAATGTTATCTTTTTCCAAGCTTGTCGTGAAAGCACTATTATGTCGACATGTAACGGAGACATTATTTATTATACCAATTTTTTTGTCCCATATACAAAATCGATTCAGTTAACTCTTAACCCTTTACTCCATAGATATTCATTTCTACGCATTGCTTGGTGGAGCCTTTGGAAAACATTGTGGCAAAAGGTGAAATTGCTCGTGACGAGCAATTTCACCTTTTGCCATAATGTTTTCTATGCTATCAAAAGGTGTCATATACACATGAGAAACAGCTTCATCCTTGCTGTTATTTAGGGTCAATTACAGATACCATAGAAATGCCTTATGGGGTAAACAGTTAAGCTACTCACTGACCTTTTGAGGGCAGTGCAGATTAAGATCAGTTTGCACAAAACGTGCAGTCTGATCTTAGATCTACACTGTCCGAGAATGAGATGTCATTCCCCAAAACATATTTTTGAAAAAAAAAACATTTCTAGGGTTTTTACTACCGTACTGAAAATATCGTTTAGTTATTTAGCAAAATAAGAGTTAGGTCTGTACAATGTCTAGTTAGATTGTATGAGTAACCTGATTTATTTCATTCAGTTACTGTTTTATTTGGAACATGCATGCAAGCTTAAACCCATTACCACCCAATCCCTACTTTTGACGCCCCTGAAAAAGAAGCCTTTTGAAAACACTTTGGGAAAAGGAGAAAATGCTGGTGACCAGCATTTTCTCCTTTTTCCCACAGTGTTTTCTACCCTTCCCAGAACAAATTTCAATTTTTCAATCACCTTTATTTTGTCGTCTGCAAATGCTTTCAATTTGGACCAGTCTAAAACTTTCTCGTCTGGTAAAGAGTTAACTTGTCTGTTGTCTATAAATCACCAGTCCTCGGTACATTCTGCTGTATAGAAACTGGATTTCGAGTCGACATGTGAAACTAATCCATAAATCTTCTTCTAAATTTTCCAACTATAATTAGTTCCGTACTTTGATTATTTTTCAGCTCTTACAAAATTTTGCATTCGTTTATATTAAAAGTATTGTAGACAACAAAATGAAACGTGGCTCAGGTTACGAAATTTGATAACGAAATACAGTCAAACCTGTATAAGACAGCCAGCTCTGGGACTGACCCAAAGTGGCTGTCTTATAGAGGTGGCTGTCTTATCCAGGTTCTATAACCGAGGTGATGCATTACGTCCAAAATTTTGGACTGACCCAACTTGAAAAACACTACAGGTAATAGATTTGATGTGGCCAAAAATCATGTAACTTTTACATTTTTTTCGGGATTGTTTGGACAAGAGCTAATAACCCATCTGAATGACTTGAGAATCCACCAAAATTATTAAATTACATGTAGTAGAAAATATATAGGGAAAGGAGAAAATGCCAGAGAGAGAGAGAGAGAGAGAGAGAGAGAGAGAGAGAGAGAGACAGAGACAGAGAATGTTCAAGTTCTGAAATCTATGAAATATTGAAAAAAGCATAATAAATATTTAATAGCTTGTATGGACGTATGCCTTTGTCAGCGTGAAATTAATATCGAAATTGATAAATAATCGAAAAGCAAACGAGCCCAAATACCGCTAACAATATTCAATACAAAAAGCCAGTCAAAAAATGCAATATTTTATATACTGTAGGTCTTTAATCCTTCTAGTCAATTAAATGACTAGAGGAAAAAATCTCTGTGAAAGCAAGACACGGCAGTACGGAATACCGTTAGGGCCATCGCCTGTAAATTTGTTGATTTTAAACGCAATGCTCGATAGTACGGATGTGAAAACGCGATAGTACGATGACGATAACGCGATAGTACGATGACGATACTTGCGATAAAATATCGTGTTGTCATCATCGTTCTATTGCTTATCGTCATCGTACTATCGTAGTATCGTGTTATCGCCATCATGCTATCGTACTATCGCGTTGTCATTATCGTATTATCGCTTTATCAAAATCGCACTATCGCGTTATCATCATTGTAATATCGCGATATCACCATTATACTATCGCAAAAGACCAGTTGATGATACATGTACTTGCAGTAGTTGATGACAAGTGTTCTCGCTTTACCACGCGATTTCGAGTTTTATTTTGAAAGAAGCGTGGGAAAAGGAGAGAATGCTGACAACCAGCATTTTGCCCACAGCGCTTTGCAGTCTTTCAAAAGGCTAAATCAAATCTTCGGCGCAGTATTTGAATTTTAGTCTACGAATTCATCTACGTATTTAGGATTCTTCTAAAACTTGGTGGCTTGGTAAAGCGTTAAACCTTTCCCAAACAATCCTTGGTTTTCACGACCCTGAAAGAGAATACTTTAGAAAACATTGTGGGAAAAGGAGAAAATGCTGGTATAACCAGCATTTTCTCCTTTTCCCTCAATGTTTTCTACCCTCCTAGAACAAATTTAAATTTTTGAGTAACGTAATTTTTGTCGTCTGCAAATGCTTTCAATTTGGACCAGTCTCAATTTTGTCGTTTGGTAACACTACGGTCACAATGTGAAACTTCCGCCTGCCGATTTTTAGACATCGGTGGATTCTTAAACTTACATGCCACCGGCCGACTTTTTACAAATCGGTGGGAGTGGTCATATATAACTGCCAGTAAAAGGCCGCCTGGCAGGCTCCGGGTGGCGCCAGGCAGTTTCTTAAGTTCGAGGGATGTGGGACGTCGTCAGGGCGTCGGCCGGTGGTAGTTCCGTGACAGGCCGGCAGCCGTCAGATTTTACCTGCCACTGCCCGGTGACCTGGCGGACACCGGCCATTTATACCTAACACCGGCCGGCGATCGAGCGTTAAAACTGCCACCGGCCGGCGCCCGCCCGATAATCTGACGGCGGCAGGCTGGTTTACGGGGGATATATGAACCTAGATTGCTCTCGTATCACGCTACAAAGTGTTCATTATTATTATCAACCACAAGATAAATGGATCTAATTTTTGACAATTTTTTCCTTCCACAAGTTGCCCCTAAAGGCAGCAGCAAGGGGAAGGACAAGGCAGGGAAGCGCCAGAGATCAGAGCCCAAGCCCCAGCAATACGCAAGTCTCTCAGTCCCTTTGGTGCTATTAGAATCGCCATGATGACTA
Source organism: Tridacna crocea (assembly GCA_943736015.1). Lineage (NCBI taxonomy): Eukaryota > Metazoa > Mollusca > Bivalvia > Cardiida > Cardiidae > Tridacna > Tridacna crocea. The sequence continues at coordinate 48,207,403 of OX031064.1, forward strand.
TCTTGTATGATGTATGGCCTCGGATTTACTTTCAGGGGCCCCGAAGTCTGCACTCGGCAGATCGCCGACCTGCCACCTACCAACACCGACAGTCGCTTTCCAGCTGCTTATCAATCTCCACCCTGCCGCCGGCACAATTGGAAAAAATCGACCGGTGGCAGACAGAATTTTAACTTTTTCTTAAAACTTCAGCGGCGTCCTAGCGGCGTCTAAAATGCCGCCTGCCGCCTGCCGATTGTGCCTGCCACCGAGGTGCCACCGGCCGAATTTGAGTGAAAACTGGCAGTTACCACGCCGGCAGGCGGCATTTACTGATTTGTGACCTTTCCTTAAAGAGTTAAACAAAGATATATACAATATTTATACTGTACAAGTTTATGCACAGCACAGATAAGATCAATATCAAACAATGGAACAATATTTTTTGTCACGATTTGTTAGTAAACCTTCTACCACACGCAATTCCGACTTTTTACAACCCTGAGAAGATTCGAAAACATTGTGGGTAACCGGCATTTTCTCCCCTTTTCCAACAGTTTTTTCCAAGCATTTCCAGATCATTTTTGAATTTTTGAGCTACATTTATTTTGTCACTTGCATATGCTTTTAAAGTGGACAAGTCTAAAGTTGTGTCCTTTGGTCATTTATATGTAGAGTTGGCCCGTTACCTATGAGTCTAGTAGACTTTTCTACTTTCGATTTGCACTAGAACACTATTGAATAGAATGTGTCAAAAGTATAAATCAAATTCAAAGAGCTTTTAATCCTTTTACCGCAGTGTTTAGGGAGTGGTAATATATTAACCCTTTTATTACACAGTCCTAAATTTTAACGACCTTCAGGAATAAGGCTTTTGAAAATATTGTGGAAAAAGGAGAAAATGCTGGTAACTAGCATTTTCTCCTTTTTCCACAAAATTTTCTACCATTTCATATTGATTGTCCCTATTTCTAACGGCCTAGTTCTTATTTGTGTGCTCCGAATTTGACCTGAAAAAATATGATTCAAAAGAATTGTTTAATGACCTTGGAAGGTCATTTTATGGTTGATCTAACGTGTTTATAACAATTTTTAACTGTTTATGAACTTAAGAATATTGCAAATAATAGAAAACAAACCTGCCATATTTTCATTAGAGTATTTGATTTTTAAAAAACATCAAATATGAGCCATGCATCTGTATTAGGCACTGGATCATCTGGGCTTAGATCTATTTTACTATATTTTGTCGATTTACGGAAAATGTTGTTGATTTAACCCTTTACCAAACAATCACTGGTCTTTACGGCCTTTTGAAAATGTTGTGGGAAAACGAGAAAATGCTGGTAACCAGCAATTTCTACTTTTCCCACAATGATTTCAACCCTGATGGACCGCTGAAAAATTTGAATGTCTGAGTTGTATTTATTTTGTGCTTTGAATTTGGAACAGTCTAAAATGTTGTCGTTTGGCAAAGAGTTAACCCTTTACCTGGTATGCCAATTTGAGGCTCTTCCATTTCAGCAACAAATAAAGATATGATGTCAAAAATATGGATAAATGAGGATTCAAATATCTGATTGAGTAGAAAACATTGTGGGAAAAGGAGAAATTGCTCGTTACAAGCAATTTCTCCTTTTCTCACAATGTTTTCAAAAGCTGTCTGTTGTTGATACGTCGAAATGAGTATACAGTCGTCCTCGCTGGTACCGCGTCATCTATGATACCGCGGTAATCCGGAAAATACCTAATCTGCATATGTAGCGCCACCTAACCACTGTTTACTCTTTCAAATCGAGAGCAGAAGTTTTCTTTGTATCGCATCGGTCAAAAATAATAGACATTTCTTCATTAATAACAAGTTACTTTCAATAAATCACCAATTGCAATGATAAAGCACATTTTTCCTCCATGTTTTGAAATTAATTACCCACAACTCTTCAAAAAACCGACAATTTATTTTTGACGAGTAAAGGTCATCTGCTTTGGCGTCATAGTCCTCGCCGGAAACAAAAAACGGTACTGAAGTCATATTTTGAATATAAATCTCATATTTTTCATGATTTTCCAAATTTCAGGTGTTAGCGCGGTACCATAGCGGACTCCTTTTGGAGCACATGTAGTCAACATGTTTGCTTGACCTAGATATTTTTGTCTGAGAAACACGACTGAAGCTTTGATAGTTCAGTTATTGTAACTTTACATGCAACTATATATTACAATATTAGAAAATAATACATGTGAGTTTCCTATCTTATAGTAATTTTCGGCAAAATTAAGTACCGCGGTACCATCGAGGACCATCCTATATGGAGTAAAGGGTTAATATACGATCGCTAACTGACTAAAAGGTATTAGCTGACGTAAGGTTATGTAAATATTTACTCAAATTGTAAAGTTATGCAGTTTAGTGAAATTTCTTTCAGGCTCGATGGTTGCTCACCTAAACTGCGTTCGCAAATTTCGTTCGTACGCCGACGTCTGCGCATGTCATATTTTCCGAAGATTCGCCCCGCCTGCTATGACGCATCACTCATCTCCATATACCAGGGAAAAGAAGGGCTTACATCTAAGTTATTAGCCTATCACCCAAGCATGTAGTGGCTGTTTTGATAAATGATCTATGCATAGACTACATGCTAGCTGATCATAGCTGAAGGAATCGCATCAGGTAGCGTTTTTTTTTTTAAATAATCGTTTATTTCATTTTGAAATTCAAAGTAACGGTTATTTCGAAAAGTAGTTCCGGTTCTGAACCCAGAATACCAAAATTAGACAGATGTGTATTTGTACAATGCCATCTAGCGGGAGATAATGGTTCGTATGCTCTTTAGTGAAAGGTAACCCTGGCCCAGAGATTCTGCGCAAATGGCGTTGTCTGCGCATGCCATATTCTTCGAAGATTAGATCTGTCTTATATGACGCATCACTCTCCCCGATATCAAGGAGACTGTTGTATAAAGTAGCAATGGAGAAAATGGTTTTTATCAATACGTTTGAGGAAAAATCAGGCCTGTTATAGCTCCAGATTTCTCTAAACTGCTGATCACAGCTGAATGAATCGCACCAGGTAGCGTTTCATTGAGTAAACTTATATTTTAGTTTGAAGTTCAAAGTAACAGTTGTCGCGTAGAAAAGTAGTCCGGTTCTCCCAGAATTCCCAAATTAGATCGATGTGTAATTATAGAACGCCATCTAACGGGAGATAATGGTATCAAACCTCTAAATTATGGATCCTAAGATACTAAGAGTGTGGATCATTTAATTAACCCTTTCCCAAACGACAAACTTTTGGACTAGACCAAATTGAAAGCATTCGCAGACAGTTGTCGCGTAGAAGAGTAGTACGAAGGATGCCAAAATTAGATAGATGAGTCTTTGTAGAATGCCATCTAATATGGGCATACTAGATTCTTGGACCTTTTGAGGACGTTCTCAAAATGCTCTTAAAAGAAGAGGTCATACATGGGACTGGTTCTTCGTTTATAAAAGTGGAGATAATTATACATAACGAGATAGAGATTAATCATCTTTTCAGAACATAACGAAACTTTAATTGTGAAAACAAAACATTATATAAATTATACATTACTCAACAAATTAACGTCAAAACATTACAAAAATAAATAACGTTACATAATTTACTCTTTACCCAACACTCCCGAGCATTCACATCCCTATAGAAGAAATCCTTTGAAAATATTGTAGGAAAAGGAGAAAATGCTGGTAACCAGCATTTTCTCCTTTTCCCACAATGTTTTCTATTTTTTTTTTTTAGGAAAGATAGCACGACGTAAGCAACATTTAACCATTTAAAACACAGTGCCGACTTTTGACGCTCCTGGAAAAGAAGCCTTTTGAAAAAATAGTGGGAAAAGAAGAAAATGCTGGTAACCAGCATTTTCTTCTTTTCCCAAAATGTTTTCCACTCTATCAGAAGAAAAATTACACCATTTCAGCCACACTGAAATTGTCGTCTGCAAATGCTTCCAGTTTAAACAAGTCTTAATTTTTTTCGCCTAATAAATTATTAATGAAATACACGTACGTCTGGATTGAATATCACGTGAATCAAGATACCAGTACAGAAAATTAATACCCTACCAAACTCCTTATCTTAGACTTGCCCAAAATGAAAGGATTTGCAGACGACAATTTGGATACGTCTACAAACAGACAAAATCTATCTTTGAACGGTTAGAAAAACTTGGTGGGAAAAGGAGTAAATGCTGGTTACCAGTATTTTCTCCTTTTCTCACAATGTTTTCAAAAAACCCATCTTTCTCGGAGATGATAAATCTAGGTATTGTTTTGTGCAGGGTTTAATGGTTGGATTTGAACAAATGATCAATATGATGTAGATACAATACAATACAATACAACAAGCGGTGTACTGTTATTGCTTCTTCTCTATTATGCCTTGAACTCTTTTACCAAACGACAAATTTATACACGGGTCCAAATTGAAAGCATTTGCAGACGACAAAATAAAAGTGACTGAAGAATCGAAATTTGATTTCGGACGGGTAGAAAACATTGTGGGAAAAGGAGAAAATGCTGGTTACTAGCATTTTCTCCTTTTCCCACAATGTTATCAAAAGGCTGCTACTTCAGGGTTGCCAAAAGTCGTCGTCGTGTGCTAATGATTTTTTCCAAAGTATTGAAAACAACTGCTTTTTAATATACCGGTAATGTGACTAAAATGATCGGATTCGCCTTTGAAAATGTAAAAATAATGTAAGAAAAGGAGAAAATGCATGAAATTATTAGAATTTTTTTTCTTTTCTCACAAAGCTTTCGAAAGGCTCTTCCCTCAGAAGCGTTAAAACTCTATAAAGGATTATTTACGAGATGGGATATGAATACAATACAAGAATTACCACATGCAGAGTTTGATCGCCTGATAGCCCGGCGATCACCAGTGAAAACTTGAAAACAATGTGACAAAAGGAGAAGATGCTATAGTGACGAGCAGTTTATCCCTCCAGCAAACTTTCGGTGTTAAAAAATATTCTTTTTCAGCAAGCTATTGCAAACTAGTTGAGCATACATGTAGTTAATTAATATTCAAATATGCAAGAATAACTTGGAGCTATCTCAAAATATATACACTAATTAATATGTCATTAGTTTCGATCGATTGACTTATATTTTGACTATATGTATATTACAACAAGCCTTCATATAAAATATGTTAATCCATTACCACACAATCCCTACTTTTGACGCCCCTGAGAAAGAAGCCTTTTGAAAACACTGTAGGAAAAGGAGAAAATGCTGGTAAACAGCATTTTCTCCTTTTCCCACAGTGTTTTCTACCTTTCCCAGAAAAAATTTCAATTTTTCAGTCAATTTCATTTTGTCACTGCAAAAGATTTAATTTGAACTAGTCTAAAACTTTGTCAAGTGTTAAAGGGTTAACCAAGATATACTTAAAAGTCATTACCAAACGACAATATTTTAGGCTTGTCCAAATCCAAAGCATTTGCAGACGACAAAATAAAAGTGACTGAAAACTTGAAATTTGTTTTGTGAAGGGTAGAAAATGTTTTTAAAAGCCTTTAGAATAGATTGTGACAAAAAGAAAGAATGCTTGTTACCAGCATTTTCTCCTTCTCCCACATTATATATTACACCCTTCACAAAGCAAATATCAAATTTTCTGTCTCTTTTATTTTGTCTTGGGAAGGGTAGAAAACATTGTGAGAAAAGGAGAAAATGCTGGTTACCAGCATTTTCTCCTTTTCCCACAATGTTTTCAAAGCCCATTCTATCTGAGGGTCGTAAAAACCAGGGATCGTTTGGTAAAGGGTTTCTCCTTTTCTCACAATGTTTTCTACCCTTCACAAATCAAAAATCAAATTTTCAGTCACTTTTATTTTGTCGTCTGCAAATGCTTTCGATTTGGGCATGCCTAAAAATATTGTCGTTTGGTAATGAGTTAATGCAGGGTGGAGACGCATAAAACCCCTTTTTTTCAGACAGCAAGACTTATTTATAATTTGACAATCATCAGTGAATATACCTACAAGACATGACATGTTTTTTTCTTTTTTGTAAAAGCTTGATAAAAATAGGTGACTAGTTTACATATTCAAATATTTGGTCCACATCCTATCCTATATTTTGGTGGATATTTATTATGCTATACTGGGGAAATCTCACGATATTTGGATGCATGTATTTTACATACTGATGAACGATATATTTGGCATGCAACACGCGTAAAAAAAGGCATTCGAACACTTGCGTAAAGTGCCGTCTCGGATCAGCTTGTGCAGTCTTCCGCAGGCTAATCCAAAACGAAGCTTTCCGATTTTATGTAATTTTCTATTTTGTAAAAGTATATTGTTGCACAAAATCTGATGTAATCGTAAAGTGCCGTCTTGGATTAGCCTATGCGGACTGAGAAGGAAAGAAAAAAAGAAAGGAAAATGTAGACTGTTGAAAGTATATAGCACTATAACCCTTTACTTTATAGATACTCATTTCTACCCATTGCTTGAAAGAGCCTTTAGAAAACATTGTGGCAAAAGGTGAAATTGCTTATGACGAGCAATTTCACCTTTTGCCACAGTGTTTTCTACACTATCAAAAGGTGTCATATATACATAAGAAACGGTTTCATCCTTGCTGTTATTTAGGGTCAATTAGAGATACTATAGAAATGCCTTATGAGGTAAAAGGTTAATACTACAATTCTTAATTACAGCTATAATTTTCTATACGGAGCTAGTTTTCTATACGGAGGGTATTTAATATCACCGGTATGTAGAAAAAAAAGACAAATGAAAAATATAGTATTCAATGTGTAACTAAAAAGAACTCAAACGGTACGGAAATCCTGAATTCATTTTCGTGTTAGTCATATGACCCATGCTCTGACAAAAGGGGTTTAAAGCACATCCGCTATGTATTATAACAACCAATTCATGACATAATTATTGATCCATAAAAGTAGTACAACAACATATTGAATCATAAAGTATTCTGGTCCTTTGGCATGCAAAAAAAATGATCAAAGACAAAAAGTTTCGACTCAGGTCAGCCTGCGCGGACTGCGCAGGCTGACCTCAGTCGATACTTTTTGCAAATGCATTAAGCCCCCTTTTCACATAACGTGATACATATCTGATTTCCTTAATAGGATTAGTTTCAATGAATGGGCGAGTCAATCGCATTAATCCCACGTCTTGTAAGTTTTTGAAAAAAAAAAAGCTGCGATCATAAGAGATTAGTTGACGGTTAAAGTCGTTGACCTTTCGCATTCGGCTTTCGGTCCGATATCTTCACTCGTGCTAATCCGTACACAGACGTAGACCCGTGAAAATTAACGCATAACCACACAAAACAATGTTTTAACGAATCTTAGGAGGAGATCTTTAAAAAGAAAAACATTTTGGGAAAAGTAGAAGACAATCATGACGGTGTGGATCTAAGATAGGACTGCATAATGGTCTGCAACACGCGAAAAGGGACACTCGGACATTTGCGTAAAGTGTTGTCTCGGATCAGCCTGCGCAGTCCGCGCAGGCTAATCCGAGGCGACACTTTCCGTTTTTATGCAATTTTCTGTCTTGTGCAAGTATACTGAAGCAGAAAATCTAATATAGTCGTAAAGTGTCGTCTCGGATTATCCTGCGCGAACTGCGCAGGCTGATCCGCGACGACACTTTACGCAGATGTCCGAGTGTCCCTTTTCGCGTGTTGCAAGCCAATTATTCTGTGCAGCCCGATCTTAAACTATGCCGTCAAAACTACTTAACTTCAAGTTTATCAAACAATTCCGACCTTTCACAAACTGATGGAGTCTTAAGGCTTTGAGAGTATTATGGAAAAAGGAGAAAATGCTATTAATCAACATTTTCTGCTTATTCCATGATGTTTTCTACTCTTTCCAAGACAAATATTTTCAGTTTGGAAAAGGTTAACCCTTTCCCAAACAAGCCCTGGTTTTGACGTATCTGCATTAAAAGTCTTTAGAAAACACTGTGGGAAACGGAGAAATTGCTCGTTACGAGCAATTTCTCCTTTTTCCACAGTGTTTATTTACCCTTTTTGAGAACTTTCTGCCATTTTCTCCAAATCAAAAATTGTCGTCTGCAAACTCTTTCGGTTTGGAAGGGTCCAAACTTTGTTGTTTGGGAAAGGGTTAAAATGTTGTCTAACTGTTCTGATAAAGAAGTAAATCAGCATTGGCAGAGACGGACTTAAATCGAGAGAAGGCTTGACGATCATATACGGAATGTGCCGAGAGTAACGTTACTTGACGAAGATTACCGGGTTTAAAAATTACCTCCCCAGACACCTTAAAAATTCTCCGATCGTGAAAGGATTGTCATTAATGCCGTCTCGACCTTAAAATTCCCACATTTGAATTTATTACAATTGACACGTCCTCTGTGAAAAGAGGGTTTAATGGACATTCAAACAGTATCAAACCATGTCAGCATGCGCACATGTGCGCAGGCTGACATGAATCGATAATTTTTGCAGATGATTTAAATCCACTTTTGACAGAACACAGCCAATTCATCCTAACACGAACTAAAAAAAACCCAACTCCTAATTGGTTATCAAGGCTTTCTATCTCAGCCAATCAGAAGGCTCGTTACAGACTTAACTCTTTACCACACGACAAAATTTTAGACTGGTTCAAATTGAAAGCATTTGCAGACGACAAAATAAAGGTGACTGAAAAATTGAAATTTATTCTGGAAAGGATAGAAAACACTGTAGGAAAAGGAGAAAATACTGGTTACCAGTATTTCTCCTTTTCCTGCAGTATTTTCAAAAGGCTTCTTTCTCAGGGGTATCAAAAGTAGGGATTGTGTGGTAATGGGTTAAAAAACTAACACGAGATTTAGATTAGTAGGTAATTACGGTCTGTGGTGTCCTACCGAACTTAATTAAGTCGGAAGATGATTTTACGATCTTGTACGATATCTTTCTACGCTTAAATACTTAATGTAGACAAAAAAATAATCAGATGGATTTATCGAATTGTATAGAAAATATTGTGGAAAATGGTTTATTACTCATGACAAGCAGTCGCTTCTTTCCTCTCATTTTTCAAAAAAAAAAAAAATCTGTCTATTGTGAGTAAGTAAAAAAGATGAAAAAAGTTCTGTATTTCAGCTGGAAATAGGTGAGATCTGCAGATAAGAGATATTGAAAATACCCTAAATCCATTATTTCTCATCCAAACCCTGTTTGTCTTCCAAACCCTATGTTGTGGGTACTCATTAGAATCGTCTCGATGAGACGATTCTAATGAGTACCCATAACATAGGGTTTAGTGGGAAACAATTAGTATTTTCAATTTTGAAATCAAAGTCACTCCCTCTATCTAGAGCTCGGACAGGTAACAGAAAAACTGGACATGCGATGAAATAAATAATAAATGAAACCCGATAAATACAATGAATCATTAATGGAGAAGCAATAAACGAGTATCGTAAACTTGTTCAGAGGAGAGGTGGGGGGGGATGAAAACCTATCGTGTTTAAGTGAAGTATCTGGGCTTGCTGATTTCCTTGGTGACAACAAGGAGAGATAAACTATTTATGTGGTGAGAAATTATACATTATACTATGAACAAATACGATTACCAGGGAAAATTTCGACATTGTGGTGAAAGAATCCATTGCTCATGATGTGTTCCATACTGTTCTGCCGAAACGAAGAAAATAGGGTCCGTATTCACCAACCATTCTTAAGAACATTTCAATCTTGTTTTCCAGAATTTTCTAAATTAGAAAGTAGCACAACTTCTGATTGGCTAAACCATTTGGTTTTGCCAATCAGAAATTATGTTACTTTCTAAATATAAGAAAAAAGGCTAAGAATGAAGCTGAAGGTAGTTTCTGAATACGGGGCAGAGTTTTTAAGGGAAATGGAAAGCATGCACATTCGTAATACTCTTGTATTTTCTGACTAATTGACAACCATTCTTCTTTAACTCAATCCTGACTTTTGACGACCCTGAGAAAGAAGCCTTCAGAAAACATTGTGGGAAAAGGAGAAAATGTTGGTAACCAGCATTTTCTCCTTTTTCCACAATGTTTTTACTCTTCACAAAATGAATTTCAAATTTTCAGTCACTTGTATTTTATTGTCTGCAAATGCTTCCGATTTGGAAAAGCATCGTATTGTCCTTTGGTAAGGAGTTAATTTTGTTTATCTCAACTGTTGTATTCACCCACCAGCTCTGATAACCTTGGAAATGGAATGTACATGCAGCTACATGTATAAGAATGTTTTAAAACCGTATAAGAATTGTAAGATAAATTTTGATTTTTTTTTTATATGTTTCAAACAGGTAGTTTTGTTTTTATTAGACATAAGCAGGTTTGGTTGACTGTGAAATATCGATAAATCGAACACGCGATAATTCGTGTATACACGTCTGTTTACTCCGAGTGATTTTTTCAATTATTCGATTTCACTGATTGTTTGAACTTACGTCTGTACGAGTCAAGCATTCGAATTACCGGGTTTTATTTTTTTGTCCATTACAGATTCAACAGAAAGCATAAAGGGGATGTGCATAGACATACATCACACTGTCATATCAGAAAGAAAATATTCAAGTTACGTATCCGTTCTAAGCCTGGTATAACCTTTGCCTTCATTTAGAATGGAATTAGAAATAATCCTCTCCCGCCGCTTTTTTCTCGCTTCTGAGTTTTTCCCATCGAACTGAGGCCTATTTTCGATGTATTCTTCACCACATTTATTCTCTTTAGCACTTTCATTAAAACTGTTTTCAGTATTTTTGCCCAATCTATGAATAGAACCTGCACGATCTGTCACATGACATTCATCCGATGTTAATATTTCCTCTGGTACACTTTTGATTTCTCGTTTATGGTCGGGAGTTACTGTTACAGGTTCATTTCTAATCAAAGTGTGATTGTTCAAAGAACTTGAAGTATGTTTACGTGATGTGAAAGACGATAATGACAGATTGTCAAGTGAGGTAAGATCTGCTTTAGCGAAGTCCGTATAACTGGCTGAATTGAGCCCTGCACCAAGTATTTGCTCATGGTCTTCATTATCCAAAGAGCAATACTGGCTTGAGCAACTTGAACCTGGCCTGCCAGGTCCTGACTGTGAGGTTTTTATATTACTGGTATTGTTAATGGGGGCCAGCCTTGGAGGCGGTTTCAGCGGTAACATTGGTGATGCAGTTCCTTGGCTTGCTGACTCTTGATTTTTATCTTTCCGTTTTTTCTTTCGACGTTTTGCAATCGGAGGATCATCAATTGCCATATCTCGGGATATGATTTTTTCAACTAGAGTAGTTGTGCTTTCTTCCTTCTGTTGCACTTCATACATATCTGACCTTAGTTCTGATTTATCTGCACCATTTGTGTCATTGATGCGCTCTAAAGGAACTTGCGCATCATCTTTATCAATGTAATCAGGATCTATCTTTGCTGAATGTCCATCTATATCAATAAGACTGTTAACATTTGTTTTTCCATGAACAACCACCTCCTTGTCTAGGGATTTCTTCATGTTATCATGTAATGGACTTGTTAGAGTATTACTTGCAGCACCTGTACTTAAATCTAGTCCAGAATCACCAGCACTTGAACTACCCACTGTAACACTTTCTTTCCGTTGTGATGTATCAGATTTAGGGCGAACTTCTGGATGAGAGGACGATCTATGTCGACCCGAAAGCATTTCCGGATCGTTTATTTGTCTAACTGAAATCGGATGTGATACGGAGTACTGGTCTGTTTCTTGTCCACTGTCGTAATCACTTGTATCATCCCCAAAGTTGTTCAGATTATCTTGGGATCCAAGAACATCACACTTTTTTCCTCGCAGTGTTCCAACATTTTTAACATCGGATGAGTCTGAATCAGAGTTGTCTTCCACTGTCTTTATATGAACACCATGTGATGTCGCAAATAAAACCGGAACATGAAACACTCGTTGTTCACGCGAAGCCGTCATAATCATTTCTTTCTCTTTTTCGTGTTTCTGTTCTTCTTTTATCTTTCTTTCTAATTTTTGCGTATCTGTTTCGTTCTTTTTAAAAGATTCGTCGATAACCGAGTTATTTTTCCGACACAATATCATGTCTTTGAAACTTTTCCAAAGTTCTTTATTCCAGGTGAAAGCTGCTATGGGTAGCACAAGAGTAAAACTAAACCGCAACCAAAGTAAAACAAGGTCAACATACCAGGTATATTTCACCTGACTGTCTGAAACTTCATCTAGTTCTGAACTATTCTGAAGCATGTTAAAATATAGTGTGGCCACATACGGCCCATTCATGATCAGCCATGCCACACACACAGTCCCTGTCAAATTGGTATACCTGATTTCTGTTTTGATCCTCGGTTCCGGTTGAGAATCGTCGTTATAGTTGTGTTGAGATATAAGACTTCTAATCAACATTCGATCTTTGTAGTAAGTTCGGGTAATCTTTACAAATAACACAACCATGAGAACTAATGGCACAATGACACACAAAATGATGGAGATGATTCCATAAGCGATGGAACCCCCTTTTGCTATGGAACAATGTTTTATGTATACGTTCACAGATGTAGGAATAGCTCCTGCGGCCACTGGTATACTAAATGAAAGTGATTGAAACCAAGTGTAACCAACAAGAATGGATATCCTAGGAGTTGAAAACACGTCTTCGTATTTGTCTTTAAACCGCACGGCCACCAGTCTATCTGTTGTTAATATGGTCAAAGCGAGGATAGTTTCTATACAAATAAGATGCAAGAAAAATGCACTCACTTTACATGGAACCTTGCCGAAAGTCCAAGCATTTGCAATCGTAACACTCAGCAGCACTGTCATATTCAACAAACATTCACAAATATTCACCATCGCCAAATTTGACACGAAAATATAGAAGGCTATGGAACGGAAGCGCCTCGAATGGCAGATAGTAATGATAAGAAAAAGGTTCCCTAGAAATCCAAAGCCGATGAAAACCGACAAGAAAGTGATCCTTGGCGATGCTGATTCCACCCATCTGTCCGTGTCGTCGTGAACCTCGCTATCAGAACTGTTGTCTGAACTATTCGGCAGAGTTAACGTGGTGTTCGTACTTACGGTCGTAGTAGCCATCTTGTCTTCTACAATATAAATCGGTCCATAATTTATTATGTACCCTTGTACTAATTTGTATGGAATGTAGATCAGTTTAATCCTTTGAAATAAACTGATGTTCACTTACGGATATGTTCATGACACCGCCTGATACACAGGTATTTCACCTATATTAAATATTCTATGAATCCGTCAAAAATTACATTTTTAATGTGTTAACTGGTATCTATCCGTCCATACACGTCCACTTGTTTAAACGAGCTCTTCAAAATGCTGACTGGTTTAAACACATTCCTTTCACGGGACGGTTCTCTGTGAACTATTCTGTCAATATCGGTTCTCAATCAATATCACATAAGTGCACTGGTGTTCAATAGAGTTTAGTCCCGTACACCTATTGATCAATCATAGTTTTACAAAATCCGATATAGGTAAACCCGTCCCTTTACAGAGCTGGTATTTTACCATTATGCTATAAATAGGATTCTGTTGCCTCTGCGGCAAACAAATTTTGAAAACATTGAGGAGCGAGGAGTAATTTCTTGATACTAACACCCGTTCCTTTTACTACATTTTTTAAGTCTCATCCAAAAAGGACATTTTTACTGCCAATATATCTACTTTTAGCAGCTTTTACAATATTCTATCTACATATCGTGGCGGCCAGAACATATTTGCGTGCTTTTAACTCTTTACCAAACGACAAACTTTTAGACTGGTTCAAATTGAAAGCATTTGCAGACGACGAAATAAAAGTGACTGAAAAATTGAATTTTGTTCTGGAAAGGGTAGAAAACACTGTGGGAAAAGGAGAAAATGCTGGTTACCAGTATTTTCTCCTTTTCCCACAATGTTTTCAAAAGGCTACTATTCCAGACCCGTAAAAACCAGGACCTGTCTGGGAAAAGGTTAAGTAGTACCCATCTTTCACCAGGAGATCGCACCATATTCCTTCCAAGCTAATGGCTACTTTTCCATATAAACATCGTCGAAACAATGTTCAACAATGATATTTTCCATCGAAAAAAGAAATAGGATGAAATCACAATATCTCGTCATTTACTATCGATTGGAAATGTTCATTTTTTGGGCATATTTTTAGCATGTTTTAGGCTTACTTATGAACAATTTGTTGGTCTCTCTTTACCAAACGACAAAATTTTGGACTGGACCAAATTGAAAGCATTTGTAGACAACAAATCAAATGTTGTTCAATTGATGCTTTTCGTTGCAATTCGTTGCAAATTTTGCCCTGACAGATGGTCCGTCTTTCAGCTATCTTGTATCACCAAGCTACCATTTAGCAGGAGCGCTACGCCTTGATCGGATTAGAAGGGCGTATTCCTTTCGCTACTCCGAACACTCCGAACATGTTCTAGGTTAATGGAGTATTTCGCAACACAGTGCCGTGTTCCTCAGAAAATGTTCTGATTGTTCCAAACCAATGGAGGTGTAGCGCAACTGCTGAACGGTTGCTAGGTGATACAAGACGGCTGAAAGACGGACAATTCTTCAAGGCAAAATTTGCAATGTCCTTTTTTACGATATGAATGCCATGAATAGGGGTATAGTAGACCCGTTTCTACTCTCTCTCTGCAGCTAATAATATCCTCAACTAACACAGCTAAGACCGTGGCACTTGCAACAACCATCATGCCATTGTACTTTCAATTGGATATGGTTTAGAATAATGTTTCGAATGTGCTTCATTCAGAACATACTCCCGGAACAGTGTATTGTGTTCTGAAATACTCCTTTCGAATATTTCAGAACAGCATTCCAGAACATAGAACATTGTGCCAGAATAGGTAAAAGGAATACGCCCGAAAAGGGTTCCGGGACGTTTCGCCCCAAAACCATTTCCTCCCCTAGTCGTTTCGCCCCCAAGACGTTTCCCCCCGGGTCGTTTCCCCCCTGGTCGTTTCGCCCCCACTGGTCGTTTCGCCCCCCTGGTTGTTTCCCCCCTAGTCGTTTCGCCCCCTGTTCAAGAAAAGCTGAATTGCACCTTTGAACTTTTATAAATCTTAATAGCAGGACAATATTAAGAAACACAATATGCATTTTTTTTGTTTGGCATTTGCATAATTTGGACAATGAGACCCTTATCAAAAAATTAATTCTTTTTCGTGTGGTAAAAGGGTAAAAATTGTTACATTAAAAAGAAAGCAAAAAGCTTCTATTAATGGAAGAATCATCACCTAGCTTTACAATGGCCAATTTTTCGGTTACTGTCAGAAAAAAAAGGAAGTATCAAGAGTTGCTCAAATTGTGATGTTAGTGTCTGAATAGTCTAATTCAATGAAAAGAGGAGTAAATATTGGTAACCAGCATTTACCTTTTTTCCACATTGTTTTAAATTGCTTTCTTTCAAGTACCAGGCAATCAACGGTTATTGCATTTTACCAAAACACCTCCCCTTTTTGTGTTATTTGTACATGGAAATAATAAAGAGTAAAACAAGAGCCATCGTAGACGGATTGTGCTCCCCGAACAGGTCTCTGTTTAGGAAAGTGAAGGCTGTCGGTAAATAGTTGGTCACAGGAGAGGAGGGTGGGGGTGAAACAGGCTACTTGTGTTTGGTCCCGTCTGCCAAACAGCATTTGCCAATGTTCAATTTACTAAGGGCAATAAGGGCAACAACTTATCAGACATTAAGCACCCTTTTCCCGTAACATTATGTTTTGACATAGATTAAAAAAAAGGGGAGGCACATGTTGAAACTTTTCATAAACAATATGAATGCGAAGATTCTTGGAATTTTGACGAAAACTGACGGAGTTATTAGTAGAAATTAGATTTTTTTTTTTTTTACAAGAAACCACCTTTTTTCCATGACACGGCGTCAAATTGGAAAACCGAGAAAATACATCAGCACAAGATCCTTCATATATGAAGATTCATCCAATTTAGTCCAGGAGATTGTGGAGAAATGGCTTCGGACGAACGGAGAGACGGACAGAAGGACATAATCTGGATTGAAGTTCACAACTTTTCTGTATAATTTCAACCCTTTTTACGATGAACCTCAGAAATATAAATGATAAAGCAAGACTGAAATCTAAATACACATTTGTATTTCTACATAAAGATATATAAACGCATCTATACCTTTTGATAAAAATTGGCGCAGACAATATTGAAAGTAATGCACAATGTGACAATGGATTACGTAATCAATTAAGCGACTTCACAGTAGCAAAGTCAAATTGACAAAGATTGCGTAATACGTAATTAACGAGTTGATAATCAGTGGCCTAATAGGATTATGACGGCACGTGGTAGCCTTTAGACCAACAACACGGTGGACTCTTTCAAGCAGAAAACAATTTTGGGTGTCATTAATCTTTTAAAAGATAACCTAGAAGGTGAAAGAGAGGTAAAGACCGAGATCAGGTCGGCGTCATGTGGTGCATCATCTTTGTCTGCTATACGTAGGTGATCAGCATCGTGACAAAAGGAGATACAGTTCTAAATGATTCTTTTCCCTATTTTTATTTTTTTTTTTGTTCTGAGTTTTAACCTTAATCTAGGATTGGCTTTTTTATATAAACATGTATATATAAACTATTGGCGGAATTTCACGTTTCCTTTGGAAATGACGATTCTATTACATAACTATACAACGGCAGTTATATCAGTATATATACCTGTATTCAGTCCAGTTTTTTCTTGTCATAATTTTTCATTTTACTTTTTGGGTAAAAAAAAATCTAGTAGATATAATTAAAGAAGTTTAATTTTGCATAAAACATGCGTTTTCACACCTCAGCATTAGTCACATTCATTGCGCAAAAAACATTGCGTGATTAATAACTCAATCAAATGAAACAAGGTGATTAACGGTATCGATGAAAAACCTTAATACTTCAGTTTATTGTATCAAAAGACTATCAAGGACACTTACATCGGTAAACATGTATGTATATATATTTTCTTTTTTATTCTTTTCAGAAAATCATGATTCTGTAGAAGCTTATTAGCTTATGTCCTATGTACATGTGGCCTCTATTACTTTATGATTTGAATTAGATCTAATGTAATAATTCTTAATATACACTATCATTCAAGAATCTTTGAACCATTATTCTCTTAAGGTGCTCATTGTCTCTCTCCTTCTCTCTTTAAATTATTTTGGGGGCGAAACGACTAGGGGAGGAAATGGTTTGGGGGCGAAACGACTAGGGTCCGGGGGCGAAACGACTAGGGGTGAAAAATAGAGGCGAAACGACCAGGGGGGAAACGACCAGGGGGGAAACGTCTTGGGGGCGAAACGTCCTGTTACCCCCGAAAAGTCAGAACATGTTCTGAAGAACACGGCACAGTGTTCCGAAATACTCCATTGACCTAGAACATGTTCGGAGTGTTCGGAGTGGCGAAAGGAATACACTCGTTCTGAGGAGGACGCCACACTGTTCCGAAATACTCCATTGACTCAGAGCATGTTCGGAGTGTACGGAGTAGCGAAAGGAATACGTCCTTGATGAACTACATGGCTCGGCTTGGTTTTAAATAGTGCTCATTTTGAGACGAAATTTCTTTATCGATTTTAAATTATTTTTTTTTTTCAATTCCAGGCGCTTAGACAGGAATGCAGTAAAGATGAAACCCATTTCTACTTTAAAATTCAAGTTTTCTTATCTTTTTTCCCCTTTCTCTTTCCTCTGTAATTGCCTGAGTTAATGAGCTGCATTAAGTATATATGGCAGTAAAGAGAGAGACAGAAGATGAAATAATTAATGTTTTATGAAAAGTGTGTGTGGGGGTGTGGGGGGGGGGGGGGAACTCGAAGAATTTGCGAGCTTGCATAAAAGTATCGACTCATGTCAACCTATAGGAAAAGAAGAAAATGCTGGTAACCAGTTTTCTACGCTTTCATGGGCAAAAATCATCGTGGTATGTCATTTAATTTGTGGTCTGCAAAAGCTTTGAATTAAGTCCAAAATTTTGTCGTTTGGGAAAGGGTTAAGGGAAAAAATGTGCCTATAGACCTATACATCTAGAATAGTGTTCAATCATGTCACTTAATTAACCCTTTTTTACAACCCAGAGTAAAGAAGCCTTCTGAAAACATTGTGCGAAAAGGAGAAAAAAAGGTAACCAGCATTTTGTCATTTTCCCACAATGTTTTCTCCTCTTTATAGTCAAGTTTCAATCTTTGAGTCACGTTTATTCTGTTATCTGCAAATGCTTTGAATTTGGACAAGTCCAAAATTTTGTTGTTTGGTAAAGAGTTAACAACCTTGGGCCGAGCCCCCGTAGCTTGGACGGTACCCAGCATGCAGGACTCGAAAACAAGGGTCACTAGTTCTCTTCCCTGCTATGTCCATTTCTTTCCCAGGATTGATGATCTTAATTACTACAGGATTCATTTCTCTCTCACTGCTGATCACTGTCTCGACGATGATTATGTGGGAAAATAGCCATTGGCTTGTGAATAATATTGTGCAGAGTACTGGTAAGAGAAACGGCAGGAAAGGTGCCTTTCTCGTCGCGATATAATTAAAAAATATTTAAAACGGCGTTAAACATTATAAATTCTTTTTAGGTATAAAATGCGAGAACCATGAAAGAAAATAACAGCAGGCCTTTCTTTTTCTTTCCCATATTCTCTCTATACCGTTTAGAGATATTTCCTGTCATATGAGACAAATCTAAATTTGTTTTATACAGTTGGGTTTGATTTTGAATGCAAAGCTGGGAATGAACAAACTTCTTGTTTTCATTTACTAGTGGAACTCTTCAAGTTAAAGGCGCTATGTACAACTCTGCCTATTCCGTAAGTCAACGGATTACCCAAGATTTTCCGAATGCAAAAATGAATGACACCAAATAAAACAACAATATTAAACGCATGGGACAAATTTGATCGAAATAAACGGTATACAGTCATTTCGTACCATAACCATTTCGTACCATTTATTATATTACCATTTCGTACCAAAGAATTACCATTTCGTACCATGCATTGGCCATTTCGTACCATAACATTACAATTTCGTACCATAACTTAGAATTTGTACCAAGTTTATTTACCCAACGATTATTACAAAGTATTTTTCGGTGAATTTTTATACGAAAAAAAAAATGTTGCTATTTTAATTGCAAAAAGTATTAAAAGTTTGTTGCATACGTATATGAATTAAAAATTCGCCAATCAGTTAAAGGAAAAAAATCGATGTTTGACACTGATGATAGAAAATCACACTGTTTGGTGAATGTTTGTTACAAGATTCCTAATAAGAATTTGAAAATAATTTGTTTGGAGTTTGCCAAAGACAGCCAATTAAACCAACCATTATTACAAACACCCAATCATGGCAACAAACAGTCTAATCACAATACATCGGCCCCCTTAATTGGTCATAATTACGCATTTTAATAACCACCCACGTTGAAATTTACTTCCATCATTTCAAATAAATGTCTATAAAAATTAAAAAAAAAAAACTTATTCAATATACTCAATATTCATTATAATAGTGTCGGGGAACTGTCTTCAAAAGTGTCAGGGAACTGTCTTCAATTTTGTTGGCGAACTGCCTCGAAAAGTCGTGTCGGGGAATTGTCTTGGCGGGGAATTGTCTTGTTCTTGCTATTAATTATATTTGTTACAAAATTGAAATAGAAACGTCGAATGTAAAAGGTAAAATAATCATCATTGCAAAATTCATCCATACATTCTTCCATTATGATTTCGTTTATATCGATTATAAACATATCTTATATTGCAAGTATTATTATCTAATCAATTAAACTTTTTTACATCTAAGTTCGACTGCCATTTTCTATTATTTAAATAGCTTTTCTCGGTGAAATCAAGATTCAAGATGATCACACATATGGTATGAAATGGTAATATCATGGTGCGAAATGACCAATCCTATGGTACGAAATGGTAATTTCATGGTACGAAATGACCAATCCTTTGGTACGAAATGACCAATCCTATGGTACGAAATGACTGGTACGAAATGGTTTTGGTACGAAATGTCCATAATTCAAATAAACTTGCTAATTTACTGTTCAAATATTCTATATAGTGCTCAAAGAGAGATAACTCTTTAGGACTAGCGTTAATGAGTATCATTGACATGTAGAACATTTCATGCACGAATTTTGGCCGGTGGCTTTTTGTAAATTCCATTTGCCTTAATGAGCACTGTTTCTCAGGGCATCTTTTTTCCTGCTACTATGCATAACAAATTACCAAATTTATAATTAATGATAGATATTCTACCCTGTTGGACTAGTGAAATCAAACACGGAGAACAATATTTTACTACTTTGTGAAAATAAAAATAGAACATAGACAGTTGGCATGATGAATGCTACAGAAGTCCCTGTCGAATAAGTTGGTGTTAGCGTAACAGTCATGCTTTCTAATGGAAGAATAAGATGAATTATATGCCAGGAACAGCCAGTCTTATCGAAGAAATCGATAGTTAGTTTCAAAATAGATCCTTTACTCTTGCATAAATTTACACAATGTAGCCTACCCTTATCAATGTTACTCACTATAGTCGAGTACAGTACCGGGTTTCGGACTCGACGCGATAACCGAATTTTCTTGCAATATATGACGCTAAGTGCTGATTTGCGTGAAAGGATGCTTCATTGTTAACCATCCTTTACGACGGATTCATTTACCAGCCTGAATAGCTCAAGAAATAGAACAGAGCATATTTTATTGTACATGTACAAGTGTACATAGAGCATTAGACTGGGAGTTGTGGACAGCAAACCCGGGACTTCAAAGCAGGAGGATATGGTTTCAATTCCCTTGGCCAACTGAAAATGTTTCTGAGAGGCCTTTTACCCGGGCTCATTACAAGTTTGGAAAAAGGGTTAAACCGAGGTCCTTGTAACAACTTTTTACACTGAGTACATTTAACCCTTTACCACACAATGATGACTTACCGACCCTTGGAAAGAAGCCTCTTGAAAACATTGTGGGTAAAGGAGAAAATGCTGGTAAACAGAATTTTGTCCTTTTCCCACATTGTTTTTTACCCCATCAATAAATGATTGCACTATTTTAGCCAGTTTGAAATTGGGACATGGCTAAAATTTTGTCGTCTGGTAAAGGGTTTAGAGCAACATATATTAAGTTAGGATGAGTTTGGTTCTGCTTATTTTGATTTTGTGTTTACTTATTGTGTACTAAATGTTGTGACTAGAAGGCTGTGAGTTTTGTTATGGTGGACAAACCCCATCCTAAGTTATGTGGTCTTGTGACGTTCTCATTTTATAACACTGTCTCAGGGTTTGAATTTCATTTTTATCCACTGGTGAATTTTAGCAAGGGGCTTTTCTTCCTGCTTGCAAAATTAAAATTGGGCATACAGTTTTCCTTTTTATAAGCTCATAGTGTCATAAGTGTTTATATTTGGTTTAAAATTTCCCATTTTTTTTGTCATTTAAGGCTTATTTTTGTAGATCTGGAGTTGTTCTACAAATGGATAGAGGAATAATTTGCCTGTTTCCATTTTATTTTTCTACAGTACACACTTATGTTCACTTTGTGTGAATAGATTTCCAGTCCTCCTTTGAGAATTAGCCTTGAGTGTTTATCGTTATTAAACTGTTGTTGTTCTATTTATAACTTTCAGAGAAGTTACTGGTAGTGTTAAGAGATGGAAGGACACTTATTGGAATCTTGAGAAGTATAGACCAATTTGGTAGGTTACTTTTTTCTTCCTTGAACTCTTTACCCAAGGACAAAATTTTAGACTGGTTTTAATTAAAAGTATTTGCAGATGACAAAGCAAAGGTGACTGCTGGTTGCCAGCATTTTATCCTTTTCCCACAATGTTTTCAAAGGCTTTCTTTCTCAGGGTCGTAAAAAGTTGGGATTGTGTGGTAAAGGGTTAAGCCATATTTCATTTTTCATCAGCTTATCTTCCTATGTGGACAAGTCTAAAGTTTGGTTGTGTTATAAAGACTCATTACTGGTACAATACAAGTTATTCATAGACATACTGATAATTAGGACAGGGTCTGACTTGAAAGAAACACAACTTCTGATTGGTTAAACCGAATGGTTTGATTTTTCATCTTGTGTCAGTAGGTTTTTACACCAGCATCAATTGTTACCGTTATTGTATTGTTATCTCAAATCTATTTCAGCAAATTTAGTTCTACACAGAACAATTGAGCGGATACATGTTGGAAAAAAATACGGAGATATTCCACGGGGGATCTTCATTGTGAGAGGGGAAAATGTTGTATTACTTGGAGAGGTGGTATGTATCAGACTTGTTGATAGTATTCAATCTGTAATGTACCAACGGGGCTTGTAATTAATCCCTTTATCACACAGTCCTGAGCTTTAACAACCCTGAGGAAGAAGCCTATTAAAAACATGGTGGGAAAAGGAGAAAATGCTGGTAACCAGCATTTTCTCCTTTTCCCACAATGTTTTATACCCTTGTATAGATAATTTCACCAAGGAGTTTGGGTTACTGTAATATAGAAAAGTGTGAAAGTTTTGAATCTTATTGTTTTAACATTTGGTCCAATGAAAAAAAAATTAGACCCATCAAACTTCAAATAATTTGTATTAAATGTGACATTAGCTATAGTTTCATTCTTTGACAGGGTAGAATGCATTGTGGGAAAAATTGGAAAATGCTGGTTACCAGCAGAATGCTGGTTACCAGCATTTTCAACCTTTATAACAATATTTACAAAAGTCACACTTAGGGTAGTTGATGAATGAAATTGTATGTTGAGGCGTTGATAAATTTCTTACAGGATCTTGAAAATGAGAACAACCATGTATTGGAGGAAGTACCAATAGATGAGATTCTGGAAATGCAAAGGGATGAACAGATTGCCAAACAACAAGAGGAGGAAAAGAAGAAGAAAGCATTGATAGAGAGAGGGATGCAGCCAACATCAGAGTATACTGAAGATATGTACTAGATACTGCAACACGTTTTTGTGTTATTTGTGTTTGAAACGCGGATAACTATCTGTGACAGCTTACTTACCTTTTAGTTTTAACAGCTCTGTGAAAAAAAGAATAAAAATCAAGCTTTGAAAACATTTCGGGAAAAGGAGAAAATGCTGGTAACCAGCATTTTCTCCTTTTCCCAAAATGTTTTCCTCTTTCTCAAAGTCAAATTCTATCACTTGAGCCAAGTTAAAGTTTTCTGTGAATGCTTTCAATGTAGTAAAGTGTACAATGGTATCTTTATCTTTGCAAACCAAGGGTTACGATCCACTACGCACGCTACCTTTGACTCTACCCTTGGCTGATTGAGCTTGATTTGGACAATCACCTGATATGCATTTTCATTGGTTGCAGCTAGCTCCTACTGCATCAAATCAAATTGCTTGTAGCATTTCATCTTCTGATAAAAATAGAACAGGGTTGCGATTAAAATAAAAGGTAAATATGAATACTTCCATGGATGTGTGCAGGATCTGTAATGATTTATTACCAAAGAAAACATAGACAAACAATATTTACATAAAGTTTCAATGTGACCAATCAATTATCAGATGTTTTAGGCTATATCCCAGCACCTGACCATGGAATGTCAAAGTATGTTTGTGGTTATTGCTTCATGTTGAATTATTGTATTCGTAAGCGGCTTGTAAAACAACATTTCATTGGCTATAAGAAACATGATGTAAAGGGAGATGATAAGCAGTATCCAAAAGGGGGCGTGTTGTGAGAATCTCGATATCGGGGTCAATCTGCCAAGGTAAGATCCATGTAGTGATCGTAACCTTGGCTCGCGAAGATGTGGTATCTTGTATCATCTGATAAAGGCTTAAACTTATAAAAAATGACTTGTATTTGTGACAGTCTTCGTTATTTTCTTGGTGGATTTAGTTATTTGAGGGCATTTTTCCTAAAGCTGCCTAGGTTTTGTAAATTCTATTTCTCATAGATATCTACATTTTAATGTGTAACAGTTTACTCAAACAATTCGTAGAGTGCTCATCATTTACAGTCTTTGTATGTAGGTCATGATCAGGGAACCTGTAAGTTGAAGTCTGATCTTGAATCAACACTGATACTTTGTGACCAAACACAGTTTTGAAATTATAATTGTTTAGGTCTTTTTCTAGACATTCAGCTTCCATTGTGGAAGAAATTTCGCTAAAAAGTAAATACAGACATGTGTTGGTACCTTCACAAGGTGCTCTTGTTTTAACAAGGTACTATATTGACTCATACCAAATGACAAAATCTTAGACTGGAACAAACTGAAAGTGTTTGCAGATGACAAAATAGATTAGATGATGATTTCTGTCTGTCATAGGGTAGAAAATCTTGTGGTGAAAAAGGAGAAAATGCTGGTTACCAGCATTTTCTTCTTTTCCCACAATTTTTCAAAAAGGATTCTACCTTAGAGTCGTTGGAACTCGGGATTGCTTGATGAAGGGTTAATCCTTCAAGCACCAAAATAACATGTGGATTTTAAAGGTTGGAAATATAAACTCAAATATTGTAATTTCATGACTGTTATCTTATTTAACCCTTTCTCAAACAATAAATTTTGGACCCTTCCAAACCGAAATAGTTTGCAGACAACAATTTTAGATTTGGAGAATTTCAGAAAATGGCAGAAAGTTCCTAAAAAGGGTAGAAAACGCTGCGGGAAAAGGAGAAATTGCTTGTTATGAGCAATTTCTCCTTTTCCCACAGTGTTTTTCAAAAGACTTTTACTGCAGACACGTAAAAACCAGGGCTTGTTTGGGAAAGGGTTAAGTGGACAGTGTAGAGCTAAGATCAGACTGAACAGTCCTTTATGGATCTACACTAGCCAGACAAGGGACATTTGTTGTGAGAGACTCACCCCCTTCCAAGGATGAAATGGAGTTGAAACTGTATTCTGCCTTTCTTTAAGTTCTGTATTGTGTTCATTGATTAAGGTATGATAATGTATACTTTTATCTATGGTATTAAAAAAAATACATAATTTCATATTGATGTCTATATATTTATTCATATTCTGTCAATTAGTATTGCACATTAAAAAAAAAACACACACACACATGAAAACTATGCATACTTTTATTCTCAGGGCTCCTCCTTTTAAAGAAAAGATGAAAATTCACCAAACACTGTAATTTTTTCAGAAACAAAAAGATAGAGAAACATCTGTTTATCTGAGGCCTATTTGATGAACTCTCTACCAAACAACAAAGTTTTGGACTAGTCCAAATTGAAAGCATTTGCAGACAACAAAATAAATGTGAATCAAAAATTGAAATTTGATTTGGAAAGGATAGAAAACAGTGAGAAAAGGAGAAAATGCTGGTTCCCAGCATTTTCTCCTTTTTCCACAATGTTTCCATAGGCTTTCTTTCTCAGGGTTGTCAAAAGTCGGGATTGTGTGGTAAAGGGTTAAAGTTTCCCTATTGAAAGCATTTGCAAATAAAAAATGAGCTGTGCTTCGTGAAAAGGGGGCTTAATGCATCTGTGAGAAGTATCAGCCCAGATCAGCCTGTGCAGTTTGTGCAGGCTGACCTTAACCAAAACTTCTTCACTACTGGTCAAATTCCTGCTTGTCCAAGGGACCCTCTACTTCATGATTCCATTGGTAAGGGCCCTTTTGTCATAGCATGGCCTGAATCAATTATGGCTCAACAAGACTTGTTCATGAAAAACGGAAAACATTGTAGGATATGGAGAAACTAGAGAAAGTGATGGTAACTTGCATTTTCTTTCTTTTCTGTAACATTTAAGCCCTTCTCCTGCTGAATAAGTTGAATTGACTCGAAACCAAACAACAAAATTTTAGACTGATACAAATTGAAAATATCAGCAGATGACAAAATAGAAGCGACTGAAAATCTGAAATTTGTATTGGGGAGAGTTAAAAACATTGTGAGAAAAGGAGAAAATGCTGGTTACCAGCATTTTCTCCTTTTCCCATGATGTTTTCTAAAGGCTTCTTTAACTCATTACCAAACAACAGTATTTTAGGCTTGTCCAAATCAAAAGCACTTGAGACGACAAAGTAAAAGTGCCTGAAGATTTGAAATTTGTTTTGTAAAGGGTAGAAAACATTGTAGAAAAAGGAGAAAATGCTGGTTACCAGCATTTTCTCCTTTTCCCATGATGTTTTCAAAAGGTTTCTATTTCAGGGGTGTCAAAAGTTGGGATTGTGTGGTGAAGGGTTAAGCTTTCATGGCAATGGTAAAAACCTGAATAA
Source organism: Tridacna crocea (assembly GCA_943736015.1). Lineage (NCBI taxonomy): Eukaryota > Metazoa > Mollusca > Bivalvia > Cardiida > Cardiidae > Tridacna > Tridacna crocea. Next base: position 48,233,646 of record OX031064.1, read on the forward strand.
TACTACCTCAAACTTAGTATTTGGAGGAAAATATATCCTTTGACAGTATAGATCCAAGATCAGACTGCACATTAAGCACAATCTGATCTTGATCTACTCAGTTTGCAAAAGGTCAGTGAGTCATACTTGGAAGCCTAAGAGAAAAATTTGTAAAAATGGCGAAAAAAAGGGAAAAAACAAGGTAGCTGGCATTTTCTCCATTTTCTTCACTGTTTTCCAGCCTCCGACAGAGAAGCACCATCACTTGAGCTTACATGTTCTTGTCTGCAGATACTTTAACCCATTACCACACAATCCGTACTTTAGACAACCCTGAGAAAGAAGCCTTTGGAAAACATTGTGGGAAAAGGAGAAAATGCTGGTAACCAGCATTTTCTCCTTTCCCCACAATGTTTTCTACCCTATCACTAAACAATTGCACCATGTGAACCACATCGACATTGTCATCTGCAAATGCTTTCAATTTGGACAGGGCTAAATTTTTGTTGTCTCATAAAAGGTTAATTATGGAAATCTTTATTTACCAACAAGCAAAGTCGTATACATTTTTCTCGATTTGTAGCATTGTTTCAGAGAGACTGCCTGCAACTAAAACAGAAAATGCATGATTAAAAGGCCACAACATGATAGATATAATTGTGATAGATAAGCTCAATGCTAAAGCTCTCTGGTTAACAATCAATCACTCCTTTCTCACATTAATTTCTTATGCTATCTAAGAAATGGGTAGGAAAATTGGTATTTGTATGTCAGTTGGTTAACCCTTTAGCACACAATCATGAATTTTAACGACCCTGAAAGAGAAGCCTTCTGAAAACATTGTTGGGAAAGGAGAAAATGCCGGTAACCAGCATTTTCACCTTTTCCCACAAAGTTTTTTTCCCTTCCAATAAGAAATTTCAAATTTTCAGTTACTTTTATTTTGTCGTCTGCTAATGCTAACAATTTGGACCAGTCTAAAACTTGTGTCGTTTGGTAAAGAGTTAACCCCTTGATTGCCAAATAAACACCAAAGACATTTTCAATAATGAAATAAGACTCCTGTTATTTCTTCTCCAGAATGTTTCAGCAAAGTGGACAGCATAGATCAAAGATCAGAATGCATATTTTGTAGTCTGATCTTGCTCTGCATTGGCCGCAAAGGCATTTTATAGTTGTGAAAGGGGCTGGAAGGGTTGAGATACAACATCTGTCTTTCCTCAGGAAGTAGAGAAAAGCCTAGATTTTCAAAATGAATGTCTCTTGATCTTTAACCCTTTACCAGATGATAAAATATTAGCCCTGTCCAAATTGAAAGCATTTGCAGACGATAATTTCAGAATGGCTCAAATGGTACAGTTGTTTTCGATGAGTAGAAAACGTTGTGGGAAACGGAGAAAATGCTGGTTACCATCATTTTCTCCTTTTCGCACAATGTTTTCAAAAGGCTTCTTTCCAAGGGTCGTCAAAAGTCATCATTATGCGGGATTGGGTTAAAGTGGCTAAGTGGATAATTTGTTTGAGTGTCAAGCATTGAGCACAATTTTTTCACTATTATTCCAGTGACAAAGTGAAAGGGTTCAACTATCCATTGCTTTCCTCAAGTTTCTTTTACCCGCAAGGAAGTCTGCCTAAACTGGGTATTGTCCTCATAACCGCCAGGTCATAATCAGATACACTGAACACTGAGCTTTAACTCTTTACTAAACGACAAAATTTTAGACTAGTCCAAAGTGAAAGCATTTGCAGACGACAAAATGAAAGTTATTGAAAATTTGAAATTTAGTTTGGGAAGGGTAGAAAACATTGTTGGAAAAGGAGAAAATGCTGGTAACCAGCATTTTCTCCTTCTCCAACAATGTTTTCATAAGGCTTCTTTCCAAGGGTCGTTAGAAGTCCAGATTGTGTGGCAAAGGATTAACCCTTTACCACACGACAAAATTGTAGACCAGTCCAAATTGAAAGCATTAGCAGACGACAACCTAAGTATGGCTGTAAAATTGAAATTTGTCTTGGGAATCGTAGAAAACATTGTGGGAAAAGGAGAAAATGCTGGTTACCAGCATTTTCTCCTTTTCCTACAATGTTTTCAAAAGGCTTCTCTCTCAGGGTCATTAAAAAGTCGGGATTGTGCGGCAAAGGTATACTGGAGCTCTGCTTGGAAGTGGCAGATTTTCAAAACATGGAGGGAAAGGAGCTAGTCCTAGTATCATGTCTGTTCTCACCATGATATTCACAGTTTACACACATTTAACTCTTTACCAAACAATCCCTGGTTTTAATGACCCTGAGGAAAAAGCCATCTGAAAACATTGTGGGAAAAGTAGAAAATCTGGTGACCAGCATTTTCTCCCTTTCCCACCATGTTTTCAGCTCTTCCAAAGTCAAGTTTCATTTTCTGAGTCACGTTTATATTGGCGTCTGCAAATGCTTTCGATTTGGTCTAGTCTAAAAGTTTGTTGTTTGGTAAAGAGGAAAAAAAGGTCGCATATTTTTCAAGTGTTTCATTTCTACAAGCAATCACCATTACTAACTTTTTTTTTGCGGGTCAGACTTTTGCCCGACTCATTAAGTGATAGGTTACCTCTGTACCAAACGACATAATTTTAGGTTTTTCCAAATCGAAAGCATCAGCAGACGACATAATAAAAGTGACTAAAAATTTGAAATTTGTTTTGTAAAGGGTAGAAAACATTGTGGGTAAAGGATAAAATGCTGGTTACCAGAATTTTCTTTCCAACAATGTTTTCTAAAGGCTTCTTTCTCAGGGTCGTACAAAGTGGGGATTGTGTGGTAATGGGTTAAATATTAAGAAATACAAATTTGTGTCTGTAAGTTGTCTTCTTTTATTTAATGCCATACTTGAACACCAAAATTCATAGGACATTCGCATTTACTTAAGTAAGTTGTTTATATAAAATGCATTGCAAGTGTATCATATATTTACATACATGTATACAATCATAAACATTTACTAGCTTGCTATACATACAGTGAAACAAAAATAACCATTCAGTGTAAGACATCACTTTGAAACTAGTGAAAATTTGCACACTTTACAATACAGTATATACATGCACATACACAGAAATTTTATTACCAGACAACTTACTTTTAACCCTTTACCACACCATGACGACTTTTAACGACCCTACAAAAGAAGCCTTTGGAAAAAATTGTGGGAAAAGGAGAAAATGCTGGTAACCAGCCTTTTCTCCTTTTCCAAAAATGTTTTCCACTCCATCAAAAAATTAATTGAACTATTTGAACCACATTGAAGTTGTCATCTGCAAATGCTTTCAATTTGGACAAGACTTAAATTTCATTGTCTGGTAAAGGGTTAACTCTTCACCACATGTGAAAATTTTAGACCGGTCCAAATTGAAAGCATGTGCAGATGACAAAATAAAGGTGACTGAAAATTTGAAATTTGTTCTGGGAAGGGCAGAAAACACTGGGAAAAATAAGAAAAGGCTGGTTACCACCATTTTCTCCTTTTTCCACAGTGTTTTCCAAAAGCTTCTTTCTCAGGGGTGTCAAAAGTAGGGATTGTGTGGTAATGGGTTAAACCTTTCCAAACCTAAAGCATTTGCAAGGGCCAACTTATACTATGCTTGAATGCTGGAATCTGTTTTTGAAAGGGTAGAAAAAACTGTGGGAAATGGCAGAGAAATCTGGCATACTTTGCTTTTCTTAAAATGTTTACTACAGCCTCAATCTTCTAGAAATCCAGCATTCTTTCCTATTCCCATAATGTTTACTTAACCCTTTCCCAAACAGGCCCTTGTTTTTATGTGTTTGCAGTACAAGTCTTTTGAAAACACTGTGGGAAAAGGAGAAATTGCTCGTAACGAGCAATTTCACCTTTTCCCACAGTGTTTTATGCCTATTTGGAGAGCTGCCAGCCATCTTCATCAAAGTTGAAATTGTCGTCTGCAAAGTCTTTCAGTTAGGATGAGTCTAAAATTTGCCATTTGGGAAACGGTTAACCCTTTCCCAAATGACAAAATTTAGACTCTTCCAAACTCAAAAGAGTTTGGAGCCGACAATTTCAAATTTGATAAAAATGGCAGAAAGTTCTCCAAATAGGGAGAAAACACTGTGGGAAAAGGAGAAATTGCTTGTTATGAGCAATTTCTCCTTTTCCCACAGTGTTTTCAAAAGACTAGTACTGCAGACACGTAAAAACTAGGGCTTGTTTGGGAAAGGGTTAAGCCTCATTCTTCTGGGTTGTAAAGTGACAGAATTGTCTGGTAAAGGGTAACACAGTAAAACACTTTATAAGGAAATAAAATCCATTTACACAAATAAAATTTACATTTATCTAGATTGTTTCATTACATGTAGTGAAGGAACTCCACCCATTAAACATTATATCCACAGAAAACGGTACCAAGAGACACATCTGTTACTTCCTTTCCACAATTTTGGGGAATACATTTACTTAACCCTTTACTAGACGACAAAATTGTGGCCTGGCTGAAACTTAAAGCATTTGCAGACGAAAATTTCAGTATGACTCAAATGGTGCATTGTTTCTAAGACAGGGTAGAAAACACTGTGGGAAATGGAGAAAATGCTGGTTACAAGCATTTTCTCCTTTTCCCACAATATTTTCAAAAGCCCTCTTCTCCAGGGGGTTAAAAAAGAAAGAGTCTCTTCTAAATTATAAGAAAACATTTCTTTGGCATTTATCATTAACATCAATTGTTTTTCCCACAATGTATTTGAAAAATAGTTATTACTGAAGAATCTTCGAAACATGTGTGATAATGGATTCAAACTGTCACAAAAAGGATTCTCCTCCACCTTCTCTCAATAGTTAACTCATTACCACACGAGAAAATTTTGGACTGGTCCAAATTGAAGGCATTTGCAGACGACAAAATAAAAGTGACTGTAAATTTGAAATTTGTTTTGTGAAGGGTAGAAAACATTGTGGGAAAAGGAGAAAATGCTGGTTACCAGCACTTTCTCCTTTTCCCACAATGTTTTCTAAAGGCTTCTTTCTCAGGGTCGTCAAAAGTAGGGATTGAGTGGTAATGGGTTAATGTTTATAAGATCCTATAGTTTCCATAAGCCTTCTTCCTGTATTTTGGATGTGAACACCTTATTTTGTGAACTGTTACTCAACCCTTTCCCAAACAAGCCCTGATTTTTTTCCATGTGTGCAGTAAAAGTCTTTGGAAAACTCTGTGGGAAAAAGAGAAATTGCTTGTAATGAGCAATTTCTCCTTTTCCCACGGTGTTTTCTACCATTTCTGAGAACTTTCTGGCATTTTCTCCAAATCTAAAATTGTCATCTGCAAACTCTTTACGAGCAATTTCTCCTTTTCCCACAGTATTTTCTACCATTTCTGAGAACTTTCTGGCATTTTGTCCAAATCTAAAATTGTCGTCTGCAAACTCTTTACGAGCAATTCCTCCTTTTCCTGCAGTATTTTCTACCATTTCTGAGAACGTTCTGGCATTTTCTCCAAATCTAAAATTGTCATCTGCAAACTCTTTTGGTTTTGAAGAGTCCAAAATTTTTTGTTTGGGAAAGGGTTAACCCTTTCCCAAACAATCCCTGGTTTTTACGTGTCTGGAATAGTAGCCTTTTGAAAACATTGTGGGAAAAGGAGAAAATGCTGGTAACCAGCATTTTCTCCTTTTCCCACAATGTTTTCTATCCTATCATAGACAGAAATCATCTTTTCAGCAAGAGTTGAATTGTCGTCTGCAAATGCTTTCAATTTGGTCTGGTCCAAAAGTTTGTCATTTGGGAAAGGGTTAAAGACGCTGTAACTCTTTATCACACAATCCCGACTTTAAACGACCCTGAGAAAAAAAGCTTTTTGAAAACATTGTAGGAACAGGAGAAAATGCTGGTAACCAGCATTTTCTCCTTTTCCCACAATGTTTTCTACCCTCCCCAAAACAAATTTCAATTTTTGAGCCACATTCATTTTTTTGTCTGCAAATGCTTTAAATTTGGACACGTCTACAGTTTCATCGTTTGGTAAAGAGTTAACACACCTGAACACTATTAAACTCGTACGAATGACACAAAGCAGAAACATTTGAAGCAAAGAAAATAGTGCTCAAAATCTATGTAAAATATTGTGGGGAAAAAAACAAACAAATGTTTGTAACATGAATGTTACATGGGCTACATTGTAACATATTTTGACAAGTATGACATCATTATTGTTGTCTTACAAGTGAGACTGTACAAACATATTACGAAAATTTTGATTTGAAATAATTCCTAGGTCCTTTCAGTGCCATAGGAAAGAAATATAAAGCTTTGCTGATGGCATAGATCAAGATCAGGTTGTACATAAAATCCAGTCTGATCATAGACCTATATGGCCTGAATTTCTCGTGGAGCAAATGAGAGAAAATCCTTCTGATTTGCAGTGGACAGTATTAGTTTCAGCAGTTAAACACAGAAGGGTTAGAGATAAGTGACCCATCATGCAAAAGGGGATCATCTGAGAACTGCAAAATGTGTCAACCCTGGTCAGATTGCTCGAATTGCGCAGTCTGACCAAGGTCAACATCTTTCCTTTTTATGATATACGAAAAGTGGTCAACATTTTTAGGTTTAATTTTATTTTCTGCATAAAAAATGGTCATTTTACCTTATTATACAATCACTTTTGGGCTATCAACTTAACCCTTTACCACACAGCAAAATTTTAGACTTATCCAAATCAAAAGCATTATTTTGCCGATGACATTTTCAATGTGGCTCAAATGGTGCAATTGTTAATTGACAGAGCTTAAAACATTGTGGGAGAAGGAGAAAATGCTGGTTACCAGCATTTTCTTCTTTTCCCACAATGTTTTCAAAAGGCTTCTTTCCAAGGGTCGTCAAAAGTCGTCATTGTGTGGGAAAGGGTTAATTTGACCTTCAATATCATTGATCTGTTTTCACCTAATTGATTTTGGGAATTTCCAGATAGTCCCTTTTCACGTGGCCGGTCACATGTATAAAGATTTAATTTTTTCAGTGCTACATACATACATGTATATGTGAACCATACTCAGTAAGTAGGGGGCTTAAAGCATCTGCAAACAGTATATACCCATGTCAGCCTGTGTAGGCAGCCATAGATCAATATTTTTAGCTATTTGTAAGTTTTGGCCGGAAAGGCTAAACTCTTTACCATACAATCCCTACTCTTAACAACCCTGATGAAGAAACCTTTTGAAAACACGGTAAGAAAAGGAGAAAATGCTGGTAAGCAGCATTTTCTCCTTTTCTCACAATGTTTTCTACTTCATCAGGTGTAATTTTTGCCACCTTCAATATGTTCTCTGCAAATGCTTTCAATTTAGGCTAGATTCATTTGGTAACAGGCTAAATCTTCATCACATCCAACATTTATTTAAAGTGAAAGCATCTGCAGAATGGCAAATCAAATGTGCATCAAATGAAAAGACCCTTTACAAGGGTAAAAACGATGTGGTAAAAGGAGAACATGCTGTTTTTACAAGCATGTTCTCCTTTTCCCACAATATTTTCAAAAGCTTTCATTGTCATGGTAAGTGAAACACTGAATTATGTGGTTAGGGGTTACAGTTTTACACTTCAGCAATCATGGGACCTACAGATACAAGTGTGTAGGTTGAGAACTTTCTCTTCAAATCATCTTAATTTAACCCTTACCACACATTCCCTACTTTTGACGACACTGAGAAAGGCTTTAGAAAACATTGTGGGAAAAGGAGAAAATGCTGGAAACCACCATTTTCTCCTTTTCCTACAATGTGTTCTACCCTTCATGAAACAAATTTCAAATTTTCAGCCAATTTTATTATTTTGTCTGCAAATGCTTTCGATTTGGACAAACCTAAAATTTTGTTGTTTGGTAATGAGTTAAAGAAGTCAAGATTACTGAACATAAGTTAACAAAATCTAAAAACGTTACATGATTTCACAAAATACACATGGCGAAAGGACTCCTTTCAATTGTACCAATGAGAAATATCTGGCGAGTCAATAAAGGACTTCAAGGAAAACAGGAAACCCATTGCCATTACATCCCCTTATCTGTATGCCTGGAATACCACAATATTCCTTGGAATACATAAATATGATATGTGCATTACATTCAATAAAAGGTAAAAAATAACAGAATTTACATTCTTGCAAATTTCTACAAGTATATCCCTTTTCCAAATAATCATTACTTTATTTTTATTCTTGCTAAAACTACAATTTTATCAAAATACATTTCAGTTGACCAAATACATTTGTTTAATTGCATGTTTAAATAATGTAGATTCTATGGTATTTACATTTACTTTATTTAAAATTACATGAACCATCTATGATTTATTTTTTTTGTTCACATTTTAGACCTGCCAATGGCACATTTTACCACAATTCAAAGTCCAAAGTTTTAACAACCCAAAGGAAAGCATCTTCGCAAGCCAAGGATACTAAGGTAGTACATAATGAACAAAGTGGAGTTAGTATCCTTGGCTTGCGAAGATGAAGGAAAGAGGCTTTTGAAAACGTTGTGGGAAGAGGAGAAAATGCCGGTAACCAGCATTTTCTCCATTTTCCACTATGTTTTCTTTTCTTGTAGAGGTAAATCAAATCTTTTGAGTCATATTTGTCTTCTGCAAATCCTTTCAATATGAACCAGGCTAAAGTTTTGTTGTTTGGTAAAGTGTTCAACCCTATACAAGATGATAAAATTTCAGACTGCTCTAAGCCGAAGCATTTTGAAATCAACAAATAAAATGGGGCTCAAATGAACAACCTTGTCTTTGAAACTGGTACAAAAATATGATGAGAAAAGAAGCCAATGCTGGCTATCAACATTTTCATTTTTTTTTCATGCAATGATTTTAAAGCTATCCTTCAAGGTCTTAAAAACTTGTGATTGTTTGGTAACAGATAAGATAAAAGATATTTTACTTATCTGCAACTGTAAAGAGAACATCTTGATCTTCTCTTGTAAGACATAAAATAAATTTCATCATGCACTTTAATCCTTCATAGGAATCTAAATGTATGCAAAATTTCAGTCTTGTGGAATTCAGTCTTGTGGTAAATATCATAAAAATGTGTTTGATACATTATATACACTGTTTACATAGGTAGATTAACTTTTTTACCTGATGAAAAAGTTTTTAACTTATCCCTTGACAAAAGTGGCGTAACCCTTTACCACACAATCCACACAAGTTTTAGCAACCCTTAAGGAGAAAGCTTTTGAAAACATTGTGGGAAAAAATGGTGGAAACCAGCATTTTCTACTTTTCCTACAATGTTTTCTAACCTGTCAAAGGAAGTTATCATTATTTGAGCACCATTTAAAAGTCTTCTAAAAATGCTCTGAGTTTGGTTAAGTCTAAAATGTTGCTGTGTGGTAAAGGGTTAAAAAAGAGACTTGTAGATCAAAAGAGAGGCAACATTGTGGGGAAGAAGAGTAGTTGCGTGTACCAGCATTTTATCATCTTCATACGATTATTTTTTTTCACAAAACAATTTTTCTCAGGGTAATTTAACCCTTTACCCCATAAGGCATTTCTATGGTATCTCTAATTGACCCTAAATAACAGCAAGGATGAAACCGTTTTTTTTATGTGTATATGACACCTTTTGATAGCGTAGAAAACATCATGACAAAAGGTGAAATTGCTCGTGATGAGCAATTTCACCTTTTGTCACAATGATTTCCAAAGGCTCCTACAAGTAATGCGTAGAAATGAGTATCTATGGAGTAAAGGGTTAAACATGGGATTAATTGGTTACAGGTTAAGATCAGTCCCTATCTTACTATACATAATTATCCATTTCCCAGACAATCCCTGGTTTTCATGACCCTGAGATGGAAGCCTTCTGAAAACAATGTGGGTAAAGGAGAAAATGCTGGTAACCAGCATTTTCTCCTTTTCCCACAATGTTTTCTTCCCTTCCTTCAAATTTCAATTTTTGAGTCACATTAATTTTGCTTCCAATTTGGACTAGTCTAAGATGTCCTTTGATAAAGACTTAAGAAAGAACATGTTTTCCTTCCAAATTGATAAAAAAAATTCACTTGCAGTCAAGTGATTGAAGTAAAATTGAACATGGTTTCATTTTTTTTAGTCTCTGTGATAACAAACATGGCATACATAAGTGTACAAAGAAAATGCATTTGCATTGGAAATGATTCACCTACAGTGCATGCCTGCTGACTGCTAACTGAAATTTACAACCTCAACTAGGTAACAGTTCTACTGTTTTGTAAATCTCAACTAATTTCTTCTGTATCTGAAGGGGTTATGATCACTTGGATGACAAAGCCTTTTGGAATTTTCACGTCTTCTATTCTCAGTTTGTCATTAAGCAGTTTTCCTGCAAAAAACCAGCGCTGTCTTGAAGGATCCACCTTCTCCAATTCGAACAACTTCTTTTTGATTTTCAACACTGTATCAGTAGTTCTTACTTTAAGCTTCAAGTCCTTGTTGGTTGTAGACAATCTGAATTTTATCACAATCTCCTGCCCTGGGGGGCTACTATCTGGTTCCTGTCCAGCGTCACTTTCACTTGTGTCCTCAACAATATTTGTAGGTGTCCCAAGCACATAAACAGGTAACTGGTAACGGTTTCCAAGTTCATCATAGCAGTCCATCAAAGTTCCTGGGTAAGAAAGAAAATGTGACCCATCAAGCAAAAATGGACCATCTGGAAACTGCGAAAAATGTCCACCCTGGTGGGACTGCACATATTGAACAGGCTGACCAGGGATGACACTTTTCGCTTTTATATTTTCTGCATTAAAAGTGGTCCTCCTACCTTACTATACATTCATTTTTGAGCTATCAACTAATAATAACCTGCACTAAGTTTGATCTGATTTCATCTAATTGGTGTACATTATTCCAAGATTGTCCCATTTCACATAAGAGGTCAAAAATGGAAATGCATGAAGCCTCCTTTTGCCAGAGCATGACTCTTATTTCAAACTTGCTTCCAGGTTCAAAATGTTAGACTGGTAAACTCAAAGGAAATTTGCTGATGAAAGAATAATAATTCTACTGCTAAGATAATTTTTCTTGGTAAGACTTTAACCCTTCATCACACAATGACATCTTTTAACACCCCTGATGAAGAAGCCTTTTGAAAACATTGTGGGAAAAGGAGAAAATGCTGGTAACCAGCATTTTCTCCTTTTCCCACAATGTTTTCTACCCTTCACAAAACAAATTTCCAATTTTCAGTCACTTTTATTTTGTCGTCTGCAAATGCTTTCAATTTGGACAAACCTAAAATTTTGTCATTTGGTAAAGGGATAAAAAAATGTGGGAAAAGGACAACATGCTGGTTATTCTCAGTATTTTCTCCTTTTCCCATAATTTTTTGCAAAAACAGTGTACCAAAAAGTTGTTCCCCATTAGAATAGTAAAACCATAAATCATATATAATAGACTGAAAGGAATTAATACCATGTGGTAAGGTGATATTGGCCCCATCTATGATGGCCTGTGCAAGAACATGGTCTCCTGTTTGAAAACTTTTCTTGGTAAGAGTTTGAAGAAATTGTGGGAAATGGGAAAAATGCTGGTTACCAGCATTTACTCCTTTTCCCACAATTTTCTGCAAAAGCAGTCTATCTAAGAGGTGTTCCCCTTTAGAGTAGTTAAAACCATTCTAACCATTATCTCCCACTAGATGGCATTCTATAAATATTCATCTATCTAATTTGGGCATCCTGGGTACAGAGCCAAACCACTTTCCTACGCGACAAACGTTACTTTGAATTTCAAACTAAAATAAACGTTTACTCAATAAAACGTTACCTTGTGCTATTCACTCCGCTATAATCAGTAGTTTAGAGAAATCTGGAGCTAAAGCAAGTCTCATTTCTCCTCAAACGTATTGATAAAAGCTATTTTCTACATTGCTACTTTATAGAGCGTAATATTACAGTCAGCCCTCTTTTCGGACTAGTGATGAGTCATGTAAGACAGTCGAATCTTCAATGAATACGACATGCGCAGACAACGAATTCTAACACGACAAGTGAATTCCGCTCTATAAACACTGTGCAACTAAAGCGTGGTAAAATCTGCGACATTCCATGCAGAGTGAAGTCATTCTATGTCGAGTGGCGTCATTCTGTATAAAGTAAGTGAGTTATTCAATGGAATATAATCTTCATCTATGTTTTTACTCCAAGTTTTAGCTTGTTTTCCTTTCTTCAGAATTGGTAATGTTAGAATCGAAACAATCCTCTTTCTATCATGTTTTATCATTCAATAAACCACAGTTGTAAGTTATGAGGCACAATAAATAATCCATGAGGGTGATAGCCAGAGTGGATTATCTATTGTGCCTCATAATTTACAACTGTGGTTTATTGAATGATAAACATCCATAGAAAGAAAATTCTAACATGACACGCGACTTTGGCTCTATAAACACAGTGCAAGGAAAACGTGGTAAAATCTGCGACAATCCATGTAGAGTGACGTCATCCTATAGCGAGTGACGTCATTCAATGAGTGAGTTATTCAATGGAACATAATCTTCATCCGCGTTTTTTACTGTTAGTTTGAACTTGTTTTCCTTTCATAAAGAATTGGCCATGTTAGAATCGAAATAATCTTCTTTCTATCGTGGTATATCGTTCAATAAACCACGTTGTGAGTTATGAGGCGCAATGAATAACCCACTCGGGCTATCGCCCTCGTGGATTATTTATTGTGCCTCATAACTCACAACTGTGGTTTATTGAACGATATACCACGATAGAAAGAAGATTATTTCTTAATTATTTCTTAATTCTAACATGACACGCGAACTCCGCTCTATAAACACAGTGCAAGGAAAGTGTGTAAAATCTGCAACAATCCATGAAGAGTGCCGTAATTCTTTATCGAGTGACATCATTCACTGAGTGAGTTATTCAATGGAACATACTCTTTATTCGCATTTTTACTCTACATTTGAACTTGTTTTCCTGTAATATTAAGAATTGACCATGTTAGAATCGAAATAATTTTCTTTCTATCATGGTATATCGTTCAATAAACCACATTGTGAGTTATAAAGTGCAATAAATAAACCACTTGGGCATTATATATTGTGCCTCATAACTCACAACTGTGGTTTATTGAATGATAGATCACGATAGAAAGAAAATTATTCCTTAAATCAACTGATAACAGGTGGAAAGGAATTTATACCATGTGGTAAGGTGATATTGGCCCCATCTATGATGGCCTGTGCAAGTGCATGGTCCCCCGTTTCTAGGGCGTAGGCAGCAGCTTTTAACGCATCCCAAATCTCTTTCCTACCCTCAAAAGCGGGGGCTGTGTCCCAAAACTCATCTCGTTTACTTCTCAGTTGACCCTCTGTCAAAGGGACGTCACTTTTCCACTTTGGTTTTTCTGGACGAAGAGGTTGGTTTCTCCCAATGGATACTGAAGGAAGACGTGAAATTACTGTATTATCTTAACCCTTTACCACATAATGACCACTTTTAACACCCCTGGAGGAGAAAGCTTTTGAAAACATTGTGGGAAAAGGAGAAAATACTGGTAACCAGCATTTTATCCTTTTCCCACAATGTTTTCCATCCTGCTGGAAACAAATCTTAATTTTTGAGTTACAGGTATGTTTATTTTGTCGTCTGTAAGTGCTTTAAATTTAGACAAATTCCTTATTTGACCAAAAAAAAAAATCAAACCATTTTATAGAGTTAATTATTTCTTGCTAATGACCACGTTTGTCTTGCAGAAGATCGTTGAATTTTGTGGAAACATAATGACAATGAAAAACATGAACAAAATTTTCATTTGACAAAATTTGTCATCTGTAGTAACAAATTAATCCTTAACCCGTTACCGCAAAATCCCACCTTTTAGCAACGGTAACCAGCATTTCTCTCCCAAAGACAACTTCCCTCCGACAATATTTAACCCTTTCCCAAACGGCAAATTTTGAACCAGACCAAATTGAAAGCATTTTGCAGACTACAAATTAACAGTTGCTAAAAAGATGACTTTTCTATATTATAGGGTAGAAAACATTGTGGGAAAAGGAGAAAATGCTGGTTACCAGCATTTTCTCCTTTTCCCACAATGTTTTCAAAAGGCTTCTATTCCTGACCCATAAAAACCAGGGACTGTTTGGGAGAGGGTTAGGCTACATATACATACTAGAATAACTATCACTAAAGGTGATAAATACCCTCACCCTTATATTTCATGTCACAGGGGCAATAACTCATTAATTCTTCATAGAATTTTCACGAAAGTTGCGTCTTGCACATCTACAATTCCTAATGAACACTTCTGCCAAGTTTAAAGTGAATCAGACAGAAACTGTAAGAGAAGTTGTCCAGACAAGCATTTTTAAGTCAAATCAGGGACAATAACTCAGTAATTCTTGATGGAATTTTCGCAAAATTTGCATCTTGCACACCTACAACTCTAAATGGACACTTTTGGCAAGTTTTAAGCGAATCGGACTGAAATTGTAGGAGGAGTTGTCCAGGCAAGCATTTTAAATGTGAATCTGGGGCAATAACATATTAATTCTTCATAGAATTTTCATGAAAGTTGCGTCTTGCTCATCTACAACTCCTAATGAGCACTTCTGCCAAGTTTTAAGTCAATCAGACATAAAATGTAGGAGGTGTTGTGTGGACAAGCTTTTTTAAGTCAAATCAGGGGCAATTACTCAGTAATTCTTGATGGAATTTTTGCAAAATTTGGGTATTGCACATCTGCAAATTCAAAAGGACACTTCTCCTAAGTATAAAGCGAATTGGACTGAAATTGTAGGAGGAGTTGTCCGGACAAGCATTTCAAAAGTGAATCATCAATTCTTCAAAAAATTTTCACGAAAATTGCGTCTTGCACATCTACAACTCCTAATAAACACTTCTACCAAGTTTAAAGTGAATCAGACAGAAAATGTAGGAGGAGTTGTCCAGACAAGCTTTTTGAAGTCAAATCAGGGACAATAACTCAGTAATTCTTGATGGAATTTTCATAAAATTTGCATCTTGCATATCTACAACTCCAAATGGACACTTCTGCCAAGTACATGTATAAAGCGAATCGCACTGAAATTGTAGGAGGAGTACAAGCATTTTAAATGTGAATCAGGGGCAAAAACTCATTAATTCTTCATAGATTTTTCAGGAAAGTTGTCTTGCACATCTACAACTCCTAATGAACACTTCATCCAGCTTTAAAGTGAATCAGACAGAAAATGTAGCAGGAGTTCTCCAGACAAGTATTTTACAGTCAAATCGGGCAATAACTCAGTAATTTTTGATGGAAATTTCACAAAATTTGCATCTTGCATATCTACTACTCCAAATGGACACTTCTGCCAAGTATAAAGCAAACTGGATTGAAATTGTAGGAGGAGTTGTCCGGACAAGCATTTCAAACGTGAATCATTAACTCTTCATAGAATTTTCACGAAAATTGTGTCTTGCACATCTACAAATCCTAATGAAAACTTCTGCCAAGTTTAAAGTGAATCAGACAGAAACTGTAAGAGGAATTGTCCGGACAAGCATTTTCAAGTCAAATCAGGGGCAATAACTCAGTAATTCTTGATGGAATTTTAACAAAATTTGCATCTTGCACATTTACAACTCCAAATGGACACTTCTGCCAAGTATAAAGCGAATCGGATTGAAAATGTAGGAGGAGTTGTCCGGATAAGCATTTTTAATGTGAATCAGGGGCAATAACTCATTAATTCTTCATAGAATTTTTAGTAAATTTGCATCTTGCACATCTACAACTCCTAATGAACACTTCTGCCAAGTTTAAAGTGAATCAGACAGAAAATGTAGGAGGAGTTGTCCGGACAAGCATTTTTATGTCAAATCAGGGGCAATAACTCAGTAATTCTTGATAGACTTTTTACAAAATGTGTGTCTTGCACATCTACAGCTCCTAATGAAAACTTCTGCCAAGTATCAAGCGAATTGGATTGAAACTCTACGAGTTGTCCGGACAAGATTTTGCGGACCGCCTGACCGCCCTACCGACCGTCCGACAACCCGACCGACCGACAGGCTGATTCCAATATACCCCCCACAAACTTCGTTTGCAAGGGTATAATAAATGTGCATATGATTTGGGCTTGGACAGGTTTAATATAGTTTTTTATGCAGTTGAAAATTAATTAAGGATTAAACCCCTTATTGTAACTCTAGATTCTGGTAATCAAAAATCAACAAAGACGCTGTTTCAAGTCACCTGTTGCAATGTTTGTCTACATTAACTGCACTATTTTCTACCCTATCTAAGACAAATTCCTACATTTGGGCCATATTTTAAACTTTCATCCGCAAATGAAATGAACTGGGAAAGGCCTGCAATTTTGATGAATGGTAGAGTTAACCACACACTAAAATTTTAAACTAGTCCGTGTTGAGAGCATATGAAATCAACAAATTTAATAAGACTCAAATGATAAAATTAATCTTTTAAAATTGACTCAATACAAAACAAAGAGGAAACAGAAGAAAAGGCTGGTTGACAGCATTTTCCCCTTTTCCAATATTGTTTGCAAAGGCAGTCTACCTCAGGGTACTGAACTCTTTACAACATGACAAAATTTTAAGCCGATCCAAATTGAAAAGCACTTGCAGACGACAAAATAAACGTAACTCAACGATTGAATTTTTGTTTCCAGCAGCATAGAAAACATTATGGGAAAATGAGAAAATGCTGGTTTCCAGCATTTTCTTCTTTTCCCACATCGTTTTCAAAAGGATTCCGTCTCATGGTTGTAAAAACCAGAGGTTGTTTGGTAAAAGATTAAAATAGTAATGTAATTCCCTGCGGTGCGAATTATTCAACGGCTTATAGTCTAACTTCACTTTGTATGCAGCGTAATACTACAGCAGTACAGTAAAAATACTGAACCAATCAAACCGTGATAATTTAAATTACACAATCGAACTGCACAATTTTCAACTTTACCTTTCCATAAGATTTTCCTAAAGGGCACAAAACATTGTCCTGGAGCCTTATTTGTAGATCTACGGTTTGGTAATTGTCTATACATTATTCAAATGACAGAATACAACAAACTATAAACTATCCAACATTCCGTCAAATAAGAAGTTAACAAAATAGTTTTAGCTTTATTATTCCTTTTAGAGTCTTTATCTGTTTCGACACTATATTCTGCTCAGCATCACCATTGATTTCTCTTATCCATAATTGGTACCAGTATATATATATATATAGTACAATCTCATTCAATTCTCATCCCTTCACCCATTCACCCTTTCCAAAACAATCTTGACCTTTAACAACCCTGAGGAAGGAAGCTTTTGAAAACATTTTGGGAAAAGGAGAAAATGCTGGTAACCAGCATTTTCTCCTTTTCCCAAAATGTTTTCAACTCTTTAAGAAACTATTCTCATCATCCCAACCATGTTTAGTTTTCCCTCTCCAAATCCTTTCATTTTAGACGAGGCAAAAAGTTTTGTTTTGCGGTACAGGGTTAAGATTTATCCATGTTGAAAGAGTTTGCAGCTCAAATGATGGAACCTGGAATCTGTATTTGAAAGGCAGAGTCCTGGTATCTTAGTACTAGTAGGCAGAGCACATAAGTTGAGAACCTGTAGGAGGTTGCTTGTTTGATCCCTGGCTCTGTCAATTTCTTTCCAAGGATTAATGATAGTCATTGCTACAGGATTCATTCCTCTATCACCCTTGACAATTGTTTAGCTGGTGGTTATGTGGAAAAGCAGCCAGTGGCTTGGAAAGAATGCTGTGCAGAGTACTGGTAAAAGAAACTCAAGGAAAGCAAAGATAGGTGGACTGGCTGCTGCTGCTACAATTTAACTGAAATAATATTGAAAACATCATTAGACATCAAACTACCAATCAATCAGTAGTCTTTAACCCATTACCACACAATCCCTACTTTTGACGCCCTTGTGAAAGAAGCCTTCTGAAACAACTGTAGGAAAAGGAGAAAATGCTGGTAACCAGCATTTTTTCCTTTTCCCACAGTGTTTTCTACCCTTTCCAGAACAAATTTCAATTTTTCAGTCACCTTTATTTTGTTGTCTGCAAATGCTTTGGATTTAGACCAGTCTAAAATTTTCTTGTGTGGTAAAGAGTTAAAAGGTTAGAAAACATTGTAGGAGAGAGAAATGGAGAATATGCTGCTCACTAGGATATTTTTCTTTCATACCATTATTTGAAAGCCTTCAAATCTTGATCCACAGGGTTCAAAATAACTATTTTTGCTTCTCATTAGTCATTACAATGAAATAATAAGACTGGTGAAAAGGGTCAAAAGTTTACATAACTTTTTTGTTAATTACATTGTAATTCCAACAGTGGAAGATGAGGTTCGTGCCAAGTCTATATACCAAACACATTTCATTATCGATTTGATTAACCCATTACCACACAATCCCTACTTTTGACGCCCATGAGAAAGAAGCCTTTTGAAAACACTCTGGGAAAGGGAGAAAATGCTGGTAACCAGCATTTTCTCCTTTTCCCACAGTGTTTTCTACCCTTCCCAGAACAAATTTCAATTTTTCTGTCACCTTTATTTTGTCGTTTGCAAATGCTTTCAATTTGGACCAGTCTAAATTTTTCTCGTGTGGTAATGGGTTAACCCTTTACTCCATAGATACTCATTTCTACGCATTGCTTTTAGGAGCCTTTAGGAAAACATTGTGGCAAAAGGTGAAATTGCTCGTGACGAGCGATTTCACCTTTTGTCACAATGTTTTCTATGCTATCAAAAAAATGTAATATACACATAAGAAACGGCTTCATCCATGCTGTTATTTAGGGTCAATCAGAGATACCATAGAAATGTCTTATGGGGTAAAGGGTTAAATCATGGAGTGCCATGAAATGAAACTGACATTTTCAAACAGTAGAAGCTCAAAATGTTGCAAATTTCAAGGTTGTTTTAGCCTGAATTATGTAAATCGTAGGGTCAAAGATCACACTCCACATGATGAGCAGCATGAGCTTAATCCCCCATTACTTTCATCTAACCCTTTAGCACATATTATCTGATTTTTACAACCCATTAGAAGAAGCTTTCTGAAAACATTGTGGGGAAAGGAAAAAATGCTGGTAACCAGCATTTTCTCGTTTTCCTCAATATTTTCTACCCTGTTTGGAACAAATATCAATTTCTGAGTTACGTTTATTTTGTTGTCTGAAAATGCTTCCAATTTGGACAAGTCTAAAATTATGTAATTTGGTGAAGAGTAAAATTAAGTTTTCCCCAAGTATCCAAACATGAACTCTTTACTGCAGAAAAGATTTTAGACTCATTCAAAATGATAGTATTAAGCAGATGACAATGCTAATGTGGCTCTAAGGTCTGCAAAAAAAGCAACCCTGGCATTTAATGACCCTGATAAAGAAGCAAGTAGAAAACATTGTGGAAAAAGGAGAAAATGCCGGTAACCAGCATTTTCTCCTTTTCCCACAATATTTTCTATCCTATCAAAGAAAGAAATCAATATATTAACGAATGTAGTTTGTTGTCTGCAGACCTAAAATGTGTCATTTGGTAAAAAGTTAACCGATTAACACACAATCCCTACTTTTGACGACCCTGAGAAAGAAGCTTTTTGAAAATATTGTGGGAAAAGGAGAAAATGCTGGTAACCATGTTTTCTACCCTTTCAAAACTACCTTTGAAATTTTTAGTCATATTTGTTTTGTCTGCAAATATGTATGCTTTTAATTTGGAACAGTCTAAAATTTTGCCAATTGGTAAAGAGTTAAAAGGTAGAATACATTGTGTAAAAAGGAGAGAATGGTGGAAACCAGCACTTTCTCTTTTTTCACAATGTACCTACTGGAGAGCTTTCTTCTTCAGGGTTGTTCCAACACCGGACTTTTTGGTAAAGAGTCAGTATATCATTTGCATCAGTGTCTCTGTACAACGTAATTGAATGTCTTATAAAACCTCTGTAGTGAGATAATTACCATAATTAAGACGGCCTTTCCTTCTACCAGAAGTTTCTTCCATGAATCTTTGAGTAGAGTTAATCCTTTACCAACATTTCAGACTGGTCCGGATCAAAAGCACTTGCAGACGACAAAATTAATCAACGCAACTCAAAAATTGAAACATGTTTCTAGCAGTGTAGGAAACTTTGTAGGAAAAGGAGAAAATGCTGGTTACCAGCATTTTCTCCTTTTCCAACAATGTTTTCAAAAGGCTTCTATTTCAGGGTCGTAAAAACCAGGGATTGTTTGGTAAAGGGCTAAGTAATGAAAAGCTAGTTCTTGTAATGAATATGTGCATACAAAAGGAGTTTGTGCCAAGCCACGATAGCTCACTCAGTATCACACAGGACTTTGGAACCGGGGGTTGTGAGTTTGATCCCCACCTCTGCCAATTTCTTTTTGAGGACTGATGATAGTCATTGGGGCAGGAATGATTCCTCTCCCACTGCTGATTGTTGTTTCCATGATAGTTATGTGGAAAAGCAGCCAGTGGCTTGGAAAGAATATTGTATGGAGTACTGGTAACAGAAATTCCAGGAAAGCATGAATTGGTGCACTGACAGTCCCCATATAACTGAAATAATGTTGAAAAAGGCGTTAAACACTATGCAATCAATCAATCAAAGGAGTTTGCGATAAAAATTATAATGATATATAATTAAGCAGGACAAAGATATCATCTAGAATATCACTACTACACAAACCACAGCAAAAATACACTAGCCTGTGTATCAACTACCTATATATACATATGTGTACATGTATAAGTCTGAGCCTTGATATTCCGACAATAAATGGTTCCACAATGGAAAAAGACTGAAGACAAGGATATGTTATAAGTTCCACAATTGAGTTCATTTTTATCCCAGAGTTTATTTCTGTTTACCTTATGATGTATTCTCAATAATGAGATGTAACAATGTTTTTTTTCATATTCTTTTAGACATATGACATTACTTTTACTGTTCACCAGAAGTGACCAAAGAGTTACCCTTGGGAACATTTACATGCGCGGATCCAGATATCTTTCTCAGGGGGGTCCCACCGAAAACGCACTCGTCTTATTATATGATACTTTGATTTCCGGATTTCAGTGGATGTAGGCCGCTTACAAGAAAAGTCAACGTTTCCAGTTCTAACCATGAGGAGGTCTCCATATTTAGTCTAACCTTTTTTTTTTTAAATTTATGACTGTAGTTTACAAAAACTCTGTGCAATATCAAACCAGTCCCAATCACGAATCTGACGACCACTTTTTTGCCAAAATTTCAGTGGGGGTCAGGACCCCCGGTCCCCCCTCTGGATCCGCCCTTGATTTATCTGTACTAGTTTAATATGATGTAGATGCTTTGATTGATTGGATGATGTTTTGTGGCACTTTCCACTTTCAACATTATTTGTTATATCATGATGATGGCTCACATGCTCTAGTTACTAAGTATGTCCAGTACTAGACTAGGGCTTTGAAGTGTCTTCCCAAAGGGCTCTCCCACTAAAAGCCAAAGAAAGGCTATGATGGTTTGTTGAATGCTCATAAAAATGTTCTGATATTCTAACATTCAATCAATCTCGAAACTTGTTATCAAAGGCAGCTTTGTCAATGGTTGGTTGGTTGGTTGTATTGGGGTTTAACGCCACTTTAACAGCTAAGGTCATATCATGGCGGTCGGTGACGCACATGTGTTTCCTGGCTTTCTCACACCGGTACTTACACTACTTTCTTTCCAAAGCCACAGACTACTTTTCTCACATGCTTTCAGCAGACATGAGAGGCGAAAATACGCCAGAAAGAAAGTTCGCCTCACAACTCACAACCACCAGGTCATGAGTCCGACACGCTCACCACTGAGCCACCCAGGCGGGCAGCTTTGTCAATGAAACTTGAATAAAATAAATGATTACATGGAAATCTACAAAACAATTATAGTACCCATTGTATTATCTAAGATATATGGAAGTTAATGCTTTTCACAGCATTTTAAATTTACCATGACTTTTTTGTCATTAAGTTCTATGTATGTTTAATGTCTGCATATTATGCACTTATTACTATCATAAGTCATCAGACGATTTATTTTCATTGTCAAAAGCTAATTTTTGTCTTGAACTGTTGTACCCCTTTCATACTGGTTGCTTTGTTGCTGTATCAGAGAAAAAGTTCTAAGGCCATTAATCCTGTGAAAAATGACCAATCATGAATGAAAATTATTATTAGAGGTGCACAAGTTAATTTTCCATAGGTGAGGGGCTTAAAGGTGGGTATCTAGTATTTTTTCCAAGCCACTGGCTGCTTTCCCATATCGACACAATGATCAGGGGTGAGAGAGGAATGAATCCTGTCACAATGACTACCATCACCATCAATCCTCAGATAGAAACTGGCTGAGCCCGTGAGCCGGGTATCAAACTAGCAAGCTCCTATTCTTGAGTCCTGTACACTACAAGCTGTGCTATGGGAGCTCAGCTGAAGAGAGATACAGAATCAAGTCTGGGGGTAGACAGACAAACACACTGACTGAGAGATAGAATGACAAAATCATTCCAGTAAAACATTCTACATTTATATTAGCACTGCAACCAACGAACTGTAAAACAGGCATACTTGTAAGGCAAACAATATATTGCTTGTATGCTATGTTTACACATTTTGCAAGTGTTCAAACAACAGCAAGAAGGCTTGTGAAAGCATTGTGGGAACAGTAGAAAATGCTGCTATCTGAGTCTTTCTCTCAAACCCCCCCCCTCCCATCACAGAAAAATCTTCTAAGATCTATTTGATCAACTTTTAGGCCTTCATAACATAATCCTTAGTTTTAACAACCTAAAAGAAAAGGCCTTTTGAAAATATTGTAGGAAAAAGGAAAATTACCAGCATTTTCTCCTTTTCCTGCAATACTTTCTGCTCTTTAAATCTCTACCAAACAACAAAATATTAAACTGATCCAAGGTGAAAGCAGTTGCAGACGACAGTATCAATCGGATTCAAAACAAGAAAATTATATATCAGCAAAGGTAGAAAACATTGTGGGAAAAGGAGAAAATGCTGGTTACCAGCATTTTCTCCTTTTCCCACAATGTTTTTAAAAGGCTTTCTTCTTCAGGGTTGTTAAAACTCCGGATTGTGTGGTTAAGAGTTAAATGACAACTTCAATCATCAGGACCACATTCAGTTTGTAATCTGCAAATACACTGTACAACTGATTTGGATAAGTTTAAATTTCTGTTGTGTTGTAACGGTTTAAAGGACCTTTCACAACTATAAATGCCTTTGCAGATATTGTAGTTCAAGATCAGACTGCACAAACTACATGCATCAAGATGTTTGATCTATACTGTCCACTTTGCTGTACATGCAATTCTGGAGAACCGTTACCTTGACATTACTCTATTCAGGCTCTTTTTTCTGCAATGACTCCCATGAGAGATGCTTTATTCTGAGCTCTAAGAGTTAGAATGTAGTTTGCAAAGATTTCTAATTTCGAGTAGTATGAAATTTTGTCATCTTTTAAAGATTAAATTCACAGACAAAGCAAAGTTACCTTCAGTTTGAAGGGTCTGCTCCAATGCTATTTTCGTGACTGTTCTGCGAAGAACAGTCACAAATATAGCATCTGAGCAGACCCTTCAGACTGAAGGTAAAAGCAAAGTATGTTTGAAGGTGACACTGTCCCGAGGTTAACCTTATACAGAAGCACCTCAATCGGCACACTTGTATATGTTTATGAAATAAAAACAGAAACTTAATTAAGAAACCCAGAAGATTTACATCTTTAGTGGCCTTGCTATTGAGCTTGCTTTTGTAGCGACTTAGCAGAATCTTCACCAGGGTTAAAACCCCACCAGTGACGTCAGTTTGTGAGAACTGTTACAAATTTGTCTTACTGTTTGTAAATATTTAGACTTTAGTCTACATTTCACTGATGAAGCAGTTTTTAAGGCCTAATGAGTATTGTTGATGACAAGTGGTAACCTCTGACTTCCCAAATCTTGTGAGGAAAAATGGAAGGCCTATTTATCATCCAGGAAATTATTTCTATCTTATTGATACAGCATTTTATTTCCTCATGGAAAGATTTACAGGGATGCTGGTGCCAGGTGATTCATTAATTGATTAGCCGAGAATACCATTTTTTTAATTACTAATGAGCACGTTGAAGAACACGAGCTTCGTGCTTGGTAACCGTATTGAATTAAGAAATTGGAAACTTGAGGCACTGGACTTAGAAAATGAATGACAGAACAGAAATGACAACAAAAGAATATCCGAATGTCAACATCCTACTGAGGCGTCAAAAATAATTCACAAATTTACATACTCCCCGCCACATCTGAAGATTCTCGCGACGACGGGTCATGGTGTCTATTGGATCCCAGACACCCTCCCATTGTACGTCTAGGGGGGGAAAGTCGGGAGAATGTCAAGTAAACTCTGTGGTTGACAGTTCCTTCTCCCTTCCGTCCAAGAATAGACAGTCAATGACGTCACTAAGTATCGGACTCATAAATGTATAATACTTTTTGACACAAATATTTTGTTGACTCCTATTAAAATTATTTTTAGGGCATTTAAAAATGTATGGATACCTTAATACTTTTTTAATGATAGAAAAAGTATTTTTGCTAAAAAAATACAGTTCATTTGCTGCAGACGTTAAACATGGCTGCGCCCATGGAGGGACTTGTAGAAAGTTATGTGAAAGGATTCGACGATTCAGTTGTGAAATCAGTGTCTCGAGGTAAAAGTAATTTAAGCCAATGATTTAAAAAACATTTGACCACGAAAAGATGTATTTTTATGTGTTAACACCAAGTAAATATTGGTCTAGCTGTTGCATTCGTCTTTAAATCATTCGACCCTTTTGCATTCGTCCTAAGAATGATTCGACCCCAACATGTAGTAGCCTGTTGACCCAACCTTCAGTCTGAAGGTTTGCTCTGATGCTACTTTTGCCATTGGTATCCACATACCTTCACAAAAGAACTCTTTATAGATGTCTGGAAGTATGGAATTCATATGATTTTATCCACATCTTTTCAAACGGCTCTAGGAGACAATTTTTCCAATGACAGCTAATAAAATGGGCATGAAGCGTTAGTTAAAAGATAAATCTTTAAAAAAAAACAAAACAAAACCAATGTTAGTTAATATGAAAATAGGCAAAGCCTAGAAACGGGCGAAAGAGAATGTTTTTCTCAGACATATGAAAACATAATTGGTACAGTGCTGATATATTCGTTTGACCCTGCCCAACACATTTTCAATGGCAATAGATATATTTTATCTGCAGACAACAAATTCAAAAGTGATATAAATATAACAAAAGTTCTCAACATGGTAACATTTTCCTGGTATTTTATCCTTTTCCCGCAATATACTCAGAATCCTTTTCCTTCAGCCCAGTTTGAACTCTGGATTGTGTGATAAAGAGTTAACTAGCGAAGAATTAACTTGGTCCCAAATTATCAGGAGTCGCTAATCCCAGCTGGACTAGTTTTTTTTTTCCAAGAACCAATAATAATCATTGCGACCTGTCATCGGGTAAATGTAGAGTCGGAAAGCAGCCACTGGGCTGGAAAGAAGTTAGTGTAATCCTGATTAAAGGCACACTAGGAAAGCAGGGATAGGTGCAATGGCTGGTAAATAACTAGAGTAGTCTTGAAAAGTGGCGGAATGAACATACAAATACTTGTATTTTTATGGCTCTGTTTACAGTAAGGAATAAATTATTTCTGGTCGCTTTCATTTCGCTATAAAGGGGTGTGAAAACCTATAAGCAAAAAAAGGGATCTGACATCTAGCTCTATACATTCTTCATAGATAAACAAGAAATATATTTAGCATGTAATTTAGAAAGCATAAATTTTAGGCACTTGAATATGAATATTGTCAAAACTCTTTAGGGATTCAATATGTAGAGAAATGATGAAAAGTAAAATTGCAAGAAATTGTCTCTTTCTCCTGCTTGGCAACCTTTGAAAAGCCATGAAAGGTTCAAATCATAGATCTAGATATCATCGTTTTAAGATCAGATGTTGATCGAAACCATGTTTGGAAAAGGAGAAGTTCCTCAAAAAATTAGTTTGGTGTCTGAAAATAAAATCAGATGGGCATACAGGTCCTTCTGGTTTATAAGAGTTAAAACCAGGTCAGTAGCAGGCTGAAAGCCATCACAATCGGCTCCTTGGAAAAATAACAAAAGGATGCTTACATGCTCACCAGGTACTACTAAAAAGTACTTTCACCTTCTCACCCAGTACCATTTGATTGATTCAATTTGCATTTATGGTGCACTACCCCCACGCCAAAGGCTGTTTGTATTTGTATGGTGGACAGTGCAGATACAGGATGAACCCTTCCTAATTTATACCTGGTTCTTTATCATGCTTAGTGTATAGCAACATCGCAGAGTACCTCAGTTTCATCCAAAAGAATATCAGTAATTTTAGATGACAGCTGTGGGAATCAAACCGCACCCTCAATATTGACCCAGAATTTCACCTTCACGACTGCTGCACTCTACCAACTGAGCTTTGCACACTGGTCATCCTGACCAGCTCAGATTGGTTGGTTGGTTGTACTGGGGTTTAACGCACTTTAACAGCTATGGTCATATCATGGCGGTGACGGGTCGGTGACGCACATGTGTTTCCTAGCTTTCTCACACCAGTACTAACACAGCTTTCTTTCAAAAGCCACAGGCTACTTTTCTCACATGCGTCAACAGAGGTGAGAGGTGGAAATACGCCAGAAAGAAAGACCGCCTCAACTAGGATTTGAATTCGCAACCACCAGGTCATGAGTCAGATATGCTAACCACACTCACCGTGCAGGGTGACCTGTTCAGAGAGTGAGGACCTGTATGATGTAGGCTACATGACTCCTTCAAGCGAGGTCCAGGATGTACATTCAACATCAGCCCCCTTTGCACTTCTGATAGTGTAAGAATATGTATATGTGTACATACATTTTCTTTCTCTAGCTCTGCTTACCAATTATAAGAGTGTATATAATGATTTTGCTTGTATACTTCTGAATTACTTTAATGCGATCTAAACTGGGAGTAGATCTAGATCAACATAATTTTGACAACTTCGATTATTTCTTAGATTTAGTTAGCTGCATATATTGATACCAATACTTTTTAAAAACCTTCTTATCCATCTATATATCTTTATACTCATCTATCTATCCCTTCTTCTTCTCTTGGTAGCTCAGTCAGTAGCGTACAGGACTTGAGAACAGGGAGGTGGCAATTCTTTTCTTGTGGATTGATAATATTCACCGTGACAAGATTCATTCCTCTCTCAATGCTAACAATTGTTTCAAAGCCATAGGCTTGGAAAGAATATTTTGAGTACTTGTCAAAGAAACACTATGAAAGCATAGATAGGTACACTGGCTGCCCCAATATAGCCTCGACTGTCCGTATTCCATGATTACAAGGAAACAACATTATGGAATTAAAACGTAAAAAAGAACATGAGCTAGAAATTACTTCCTTTCATGAATAAATTATTTCTGAATACTTTCATAACAAAGATTAACTTCGATAACAATTTCCAGGGCCAATGTGCACAAATACCACAGCATGCCGTCAGCTTTCTAAAGCAAACATGGCTTGACCTAACTCTGGTAGCACGGTAGTTTTACAGTAGAAAGTTGTACATAGATCTTTGTATTTTTTGAGAAAGAGAGAAAGAACACTACAGTGTATTTAGAAATAAGAAAAATGAAGTCAATTTCTTTTAGATAAAACAATTGACTTTTACATGTATTTGTGTGGTATTTGGCTGAAATTTAAGAGCAATAAAATGTTCAGATATTGGTAAGCATTACCAGCCGAAATACCATATGACGTCATCAAACATTGTGCTTTATGATATGTGAACAAAAATCATCGGTTCAAAGACAAGTCACAGAATTAGGGCACTTGACAATAACTGAATGATACTTAACATAGCCTTTAACACTATACAATTAATCTTCTCTCATATTAGAATCATACATCCACCCGTCCATCCATTTACCCAATAAAAGGCCTTACCAAGCCATAAAATGCCACAAGCAATCTTCCTATCTCAAATCTCCTAAAATATCTTTATCCCATCCCCTACATCTATGTTGTACCCAAAAATATATAGATCTATCTGTGGTCTTGCCATCTTTCTCACTATTTAAAGCACTCTTTTTCTTCATTAAAGAACAATTTTTTTTAATTATTCTCATAAACAAAATGTTGAAATAGACAAGACGTAGTTTTAGAAACCAAAGTGAACACGAATAGGGCGAACTGCAAGAGGACGAAAAGGATCAAGGCCGACATCAGAAGATGACGTCATTTTAAGCGCTGCGTAGTTCATACGTCATTGAAACTATTGATATTCTTTTCCCAGAATTTTTGTAATGATATGCGAACGAAAGGGAAGCCTTGTAGATAGATAACTTTTAAAGAAATTTTATCAACAAAATAATTAAATTTAATCTTATGGATTTTGTCTGACTGTGTGGAATTCATCTTGTAATAAACCAAACTTCTGGTTGTCAAGGAAGTTGAAGTACAGATACAGTCGATCGGTATGGTTACAAACTCAGTGCGTGTGACATAGAACACGTCATTTTTTGTCCCCTTTTTTTTTTTTCGTAAAAAAGAAATATAGACTCCAAAGACGCGTTTATTGAAATATTTCCCAAAATCTGTGTGATTTATGTTTAATTTTGTTATTAGAAAAATTCATAATATATGCTGACTGAGTTCTCGAAATTTGTCAGTAAATGAATGTTCTTTGCTCTTGTAAAGAAATTCTAATACGGTCCAGTCTGGTGACCGGAAGCTCACCACCAGTGGACGAAAAATCAACAAAAATTCAAAATGGCCGAAAAAAGTCTTATGGGGTTTGTAATTTGAATTATGAAATTTGATGATTTTAAGTTTTATTCGTACGTGTAACCTATAGGCGGTCTTCAGACCGCGCCTTCGGCGCGGTCTTTCGCCCGTAAAATGGCCGAAAAAAGTCTTATGGGGTTTGTAATTTGAATTATGAAATTTGATGATTTTAAGTTTTATTCGTACGTGTAACCTATAGGCGGTCTTCAGACCGCGCCTTCGGCGCGGTCTTTCGCCCGTAATATCTAAATCTTACCTTTGTGCAAATCTATACTTTCTTAATGTAAATAACCAATCCCTACTTCACCAGAAATCAAAACATGGTGATATCATCAAGGCACATGTCTCAGCAGAAATGGCAGTATCTCTGACATGCTACAGGACAGTTTAGTTGGTAAATCCATGGTTGACAAAGGCACCTTGTTATGGTTGTTAGGGTTAGAGAATAAGACTTTAAAATTCAAATTCAGTTGAGTGCGCATGTCTGTGTAATGGAAGTTGCCATGTAAGTTGTTTACAAACTATTCAGGATTTATTTATTTTGGGAAAAAAGGCACATTCCATTGATTTAATTGGTATTTTACAGCACAGTTTGTGTGATATTAAAGATTAATCATTTATCTAATGATACATGCCCACCATATTAACTGTCATTGGAAATTTTGTCGCATAGAGCTGTTTGAAAGGATGCGGGTAAAATCAAATGTTTTGATCTGAATTACTTGAGCAAAGGACCCATACATTCGTTTCCTGTCATTAATGAGACTACAACATCAAACCGACGTCATTCCCCGGGTTTACTGTTAGAGTTGGGTTCATCAAACATCTTCACTTAATCCAGCTGAGAAAGTGATTGCAATCTTGGCATATATCTTCATTTATACTGTTTTCCTAAAGTAGGTAGGAAAAATAACCAAGCTCGACTAGATGTAAGGGTAAGGCCAAATGACACTACAGTTACAGATTTTATTTTGTTAGGCCTGTAGCATGAAGAGCTCAAGTTGTACTTTTGTGATTGTGCTGTGTCAGGTATTCATTGTGTATGGTTCGTTGACTGTCATTTGTCATCAACTTTTACCTTGTGCACACTCTAGAGGCCACATTTTCATTCTGATACTCATGAAACTATGTCAGAATGTTTGTCTTGATAACATCTTGGAAGGGTTTGAAAATTGATCATATCGGGTGAAAAACTAGATCACTAGGTCAGATCTTAGAAAAATCTTGTGTAGGCTCTAGAGGCCACGTTTTCTGTCCAATACTCTTAGAAGTTAGTCAGAATTTTTCTCTTGATTATATCTCGGGCAAGTTTGAATATAGGTCATGTTGGGTAAAAAACTAGGTCACAAAGTCACATCTTAGAGATACTCTGTGTATGCTCACAGGCCAAATTTGCAGTCCAATATTTATGAAAGCATCTGAGAATGTATGTCACAGTATCTCAAGAGATTAAAAGTGGATCGTATTTGGTCAAATTTCTCAGGTGGCCCTTATTTCACAATGTACTGGTCATACTGTAGTATATTGATATGTTCAGAAGTTCCTTTATCTAATTTTCAGCTTTGGTTGAAAAGCATGTCACCTTTTTAACATTCATTGAAAACCTGGGGTGAGTTTTATTTGTTTATTACAAGACAAAGATGTACAATATGCTTATTTATCATTTTCAAATTGTAAGCTCAGATTAGTATTAAACCCTTAAGCTGCTAAGTTGTGGCAACTCACTGACCCTTTTTAGACAGTGTAGAACAAGATAATTCTGTGGAGTCTGATCTTGATCTACACCATTCGATAAGGAGATTTTTTTATCACATAACCTCCCTTGTTTTCGGTATCATATACCCATTACAAGTTTTCTTATCTTACCATGTTTGATATCACATTTGTGTGACATCATTTTGTACACATTTCATACAAGTGAATGGGTCTCATGTAAAATACTGCGGGTGCATTTATGAATGTTTTTGCAAAATCTGATCTATGTTTTGTGAAATATCATTATGTGATAAAAAGAATCTGACATTGGTGAGGTTTGAGATAAAATTTTATTAAAATCTTCAAGGAAAATGTTATTAAGCTTTATATAAAAGGTGGAATGGTCCTTTTATATAAATTATTGCAGAGAGGCGTGAATCAGGTCACAGAGCTCCAGATAAGAGAGAGTGATGGTATTCTAAATCCATTATTTCTCTTCCAAACCCTTTGTTATGTGTACTCATTAGAATCATCTCGATTAGACGATTCTAATGAGCACCCACAACATAGGTTTTAGTGGACAATAATTAATGTTTTCAATTTTGAAAACAAATTCAATCCGTCTATCTGGAGCTCTGAGGTCAGCATGTGAATACATAATTATAATACATAGGCTGTCCTGAGATGATACTTTTTGAAGATGCATTAAACCCCCTTTTCACACAGCATGGGTGTACATGTAAACTCTTAAATCCATTTATCAGGGAACTGTAAAGGCATAGGAATTCCCAAGCCCTTGGGCCAACCATTCCTAAGAGCATTCTTAGTCATATATCTGAGATTTTTTAAATTTTTAAACAACACACTTCTAATTGGCTAAACCAAATGGTTGTGTTGCGTTTAACCCATTACCACACAAGAAAAATTTAGACTGGTCCAAATTGAAAGCGTCTGAAAAATTGAAATTTGTTCTGGGAAGGGTAGAAAACACTGTGGGAAAAGGAGAAAATGCTGGTTACCAGCATTTTCTCCTTTTCCCACAGGGTTTTCAAATGGCTTCTTCCTCAGGGGCATCAAAAATAGGGATTGTGTGGTAATGGGTTAAATTTAGAAAATCCTGGAGAACGAGACTAAGAATGTTCAGAACAAGTTTTGGTGTTTATGGGTCCTGGATTGGCATGAAAAGTTGTGGGAAGAAAATTGACTTTTGTCACATAAATCTTTTGTAGCATTCATTTGACCAGTGCTGATACAAGCACCAGGGCAAGAGCTACCCGACTTATAGCTGATGTAATACACAATTTGCCTTCAGATTTCCTTTCACAGTCAGAGGGTAAGGATTAAATTTGTACAGAGCTCCAGACAGAGGGAGTGATTTTGATTTTAAAACGGAAAATATCAGTTGTTCTCCAAAAAACCCTTTGTTGTGGGTATTCTGAATTAGAATACCCATAACAAAGAATTGTCTCATCGAGGCAACTCTAATGAGTACCCACAACATAGCGTTTGGAAGAGAAATAAAGGATTTAGAATACCACCACTCCCTCTTATCTGGAGCTCTGTTTGTAACAGTTATCTCATTTTCTCCTGTATGCATCTCTACTTCATGCAACTGACAATTTTTGAAGATATAGCAAGTGAAGAAAATACATTGCCCTTTCCCTTTACCATTCTATCCCAAGTTTTGATGACCCTGACAAAATAGCCCTTTGAAAAACTTGTGGGAAAAGGAAAAAATACTGGTAACCAGCATTTTCTCCTTTAACCACAATGTTTTCTTCACCTTCATAGGCAGTTACCAGCATTTCAGCTACATTAAATTTATCATGTGCAGAATGCTTCTAATTTCAACAAGTGTAAACTGTAATTGTGTGGTAAAGGTTAATGACCAATTTCTGCTATGGTCACAAAGAGTTAACACTTTGCTAAACTATCCCAAGTTTTAACACCCTTGAGGAGAACCCTTTATCAGTATTTGATAACATTTGGACAAAGGAGATAATGCTGGGTGTTAACCCTTTACCCCATAAGGCATTTCTATGGTATCTCTAATTGACCCTAAATAACAGCTAGGATGAAGCTGTTTCTTATGTGTATATGACACCTTTTGATAGCATTGAAAACATTGTGGCAAAAAGGTGAAATTGCTCGTTATGAGCAATTTCACCTTTTGCCACAATGTTTTCCAAAGGCTCCTATAAGCAATGCGTAGAAATGAGTATCTGTGGAGTAAAGAGTTAAATTTTTTGACTGAAAGTGCTGTCAGTTTGGACCAGTCTGTTTATGTACCGGTATAAAAACTTTACCAATAGCTTTGCTATGCATTTTTTTTAATGAAAAATATATGAACAAAGGAAAGGAGACAATGAAATTGCAAATTATGATAATTATCTGCCTGAATATGTTAGTTTTATGTATACATGACTGTCATGAGTCGTCCTCTGTGTAAAAAGGGTTTTATGCACCTTCAAAGTGTGTCAAACCCAGGTCAGCCTGTGCAGACTGATCTGAGTCAAAAGTTCTATATTATTGGTAAAATTTTTTTTGCATGCCAAAGGACCACTCTACCTGGCAATTCAGCCTGTTTTTAAACATTATGGGTCCAGTATCGTGGGATGTCACTTGGAATAATGGATCATGGAAATGCATTAAACTCCCTTTTCCCAGAGCATTCTCATTTATTCTAAGTCCCAAGTGTAAGGGGTTTGTTCTTTGATCTTTTCAGTTGGCTTATTGTCAAACTTTCTGTGTGAGAAATTAACAGATCATCATTCCATTCATGCACATGCTTTGTACGGCCTTGTGGCAGTGGTGAGTCAACCTTTGTTTGTTTGTTTGTTTGTTTTACTATTTCGTGTCTTATTAGTGATATTTAACTTTTTACTACACAAGAAAATTTTAGACTGGTCCAAAGTGAAAGCATTTGCAGATGACAAAATAAAGGTGACTGAAAAGTTGAAATTTGTTCTGGGAAGGGTAGAAAACACTGTGGAAAATGGAGAAAATGCTGGTTACCAGCATTTTCTCCTTTTCCCACAGCATTTTCTAAAGGCGTCTTTCTCAGGGGCGTCAAAAGTAGGGATTGTGTGGTAATGGGTTAAGTTCTGATCTAGCTAAAAGGGATTAACCCTTTACTGCACAATACAGAGTTTGGTGGTGTTCGTGGTCGTGAGGTAGAGCGTCGGCCTTATAACCTAAAGGTCCTGAGTTCGATACCCGGGAGCGGGTGTCAACTTTGGGATTTTTCACTGGCCCACGCATTCGGCACGAGTACTGGAGTAGTTACCAGGAAGCAGAATCGAGAGAGATTAGTATAAGTTGTAAGAACTTGTTTCTCAATCAATGTAAAATAAATATGTTTAAACTAAAACTGAGTTTTAAACTACCTTGAGAAAGTAAGCTTTTGAAAACATTGTAGGAAAAGGAGAAAATGCTGGTAACCAGCATTTTCTCTTTTTCCTACTATGTTTTCTACCCTTTTCAGAGACAAATTTCATCAGTTGACTCGTATTTGATTTGTCATCTAGAAACGCTTTCCAAATTTCGGGTCCTGTGTGGCCCAGGACGTGGTAAAGTATGGGACTGGTAACCTGGAGGCCACAGATTTTGAGCTGCACTTGATCCACTAGGTCTTTTTTGGAAGTGTCCTTGGGCAAGGCATTTTAGAGACCTAGCCTAGTTCTGATAAAACAGGAAGTACATGAATATGTGAGCTGTCTCTGCGATATGATTGAAATGTGTTGAGGGCAGCTTAAAACACTATTCAACCGACTAGAAATGCTTTGGATTTTGAACAGATTGTGTGGTAAAGAGTTAACCCATTACCCCACAATCCCTACTTTTGACGCCCGTAAGAGAGAAGCCTTTTGAAAACACTTTGGGAAAAGGAGAAAATGCTGGTAACCAGCATTTTCTCCTTTTCCCACAGTGTTTTCTACACTTCCCAGAACAAATTTCTATTTTTTTAGTCACCTTTGTTTTGTCGTCTGCAAATGCTTTCATTTTGGACCAGTGTAAAATTTTCTTGTATGGTAAAGAGTTAAATCCTGATTATTAACCCTTTACCCCATAATGCATTTCTATGGTATCTCTAACTGACCCTAAATAACAGCAAGGATGAAGCTATTTCTTATGTGTATATGACACCTTTTGATAACATAGAAAACATTGTGGAAAAAAGTGAAATTGCTTGTCATGAGAAATTTCACCTTCTGCAACAATGTTTTCCAAAGGCTCCTACAAGCAATGTGTAGAAATGGGTATCTATGGAGTAAAGGGTTAAATCCTCTTTTGTACCTATTGAGCTACAGAGATCAACAATAAGAACAGTGTCCAGTAATCGAAAGGACACCATTTTCAATGTATACACTGTTATACTTGCATATGTAAAGAAATAGAAATTGCTCATTCTGATGTTGAACCTAAGAAAAGGTGCATTTGTTATTTCCTAGATTAACCCTTTCCCAAATGACAAATTTTTGGACTAGACCAAATTGAAAGCATTTGCAGACGACAATTCAACTCTTGCTGAAAAGATGATTTCTGTCTATGATAGGGTAGAAAACATTGTGGGAAAAGGAGAAAATGCTGGTTACCAGCATTTTCTCCTTTTCCCACAATTTTTTCAAAAGGCTACTATTCTAGACCTGTAAAAACCAGGGATTGTTTGGGAAAGGGTTAAGATCATACAGCACTTTATGGATCTATGCTTTTCAATATTTTGTATGTTATTCTAGTCCAAGGGTGTGTTGGCACTGATGTCTTTCTTGCTGAAGAACTGTCAGCAGTTGAATGAAATAGCTATATATGGATTACAACGCGCAAAAAGGTGCATTCGGACATTTGCGTAAAGTGTCGTCCCGGATTAGCCTGCGCAATCCACGCAGGCTAATCCGAGACGACACTTTACGACTACATTATATTTTGCGCTACAGTAGACTTGCGTAAAACAGAAAATCACATAAAATCGGAAAGTGTCGTCTCGGATTAGCCTGTGCGGACTGCACACGCTGATCCGAGATGACACTTTACGCAAATGTCCGAATGACCTTTTTCGCGTGTTGCAGGCCATATATGATAATTTACACATTTTCATAGTAAAATATCTGGTATATCCCAAAAAGATACACAATTTCTATGATAAAGGTTAACCCTTTACCACACAATACAGACTTATAACGCCCCTGTGACAGAAGCCTTTTGAAACATTGTGGGAAAAGGAGAAAATGCTGGTAAACAGCATATTTTCCTTTTCTCACAATGTTTTCTTTCCTTCCCTAAATTTCACATTTATTTTGTCGTCTGCAAAACGCTCTCAATTTGGGCTAGTCCAAAACTTTTTTGTATGATAAAGAATTAAATGTATTTTTTTCTGTGAATGCAATACTTACGTATCAGCCTTGTTCAAATCGAAATCATTGACAGACAACAAACTAAATTCTACTCAAATCTTGAAATTTATATTTCATACGGTCAAAAATTTGTGGGAAAAGGAGAAAATGCTGGTAATTAGTATTTTCTCCTTTTTCCATAATTTTTTCTAAACCCAACTCTCTCAGGGTGGTTTAAAGTAAGTAATATTCTGTTAAGCATCAAACAAATTAACTCAGGATTACTGCACAGATAATCTAAAGTTATGATTTTTTCTTGTGTTTTTCTGCTTTTCAGGCAAAATGTCCGCACTTGTCAGGGGATGTGGTTGGAACAATATGCCGTACAATATTCCGTGAAGTCCAGACCCAGTCATTACCTCAAGGGGACAGAAGAAATGTGTTTGATTTGTTCCTGTACTTTTTGAGCAAAAGACTTACAGGTATAATGCATTAACCCTTTACCATAAAATCCATAGATTTAATGTTCCTGAAGTGGAAAACATTGTGTGAAAAGGAAAAAATGCTGGTAAACAGCATTTTCTCCTTTTCCCACAAAGTTTCTCTCCTGTCAAAGACATATTCTGTTATTTGATCTAAATGAATGAATGAATGAATGAATGAAGGGATGGATGGATGGAGGAATGAATGAATGAATGAATGAATGAATGTTTTATGGCACATCGACAGCTTAGGTCATTCAGTGCACATATCTGTGATTAAGTATTTGATCTGAATTTAGTATGTTGTCAGCAAATGCTTTCAAATTCGAAATTTTGTTGTTTGGTATAGAGTTAATGTGCAGAGAATAGAAGATGACAATTTGCCTATCGCAGGTAGAGCAGGTTTTCTTTATTACATGGATAGTGTTAACCCTTTACCAAACGACAAAATTTTAGATGGGTCCAACTTGAAAGCATGTGCAGACAACAAAATAATCGAAACTCAAAAATTGTAATTTGTTACCAGCAGGATAGAAAACATTGTGGGAAAAGGAGAAAATGCTGGTTACCAGCATTTTCTCCTTTTCCCACAGTGTTTTCAAAAGGCTTCTTTCTCAGGGTCATTAAAAGTCAGGATTGTGTGGTAAAGAGTTAATCCAGTACCAAACAACAAAATTCTAGACTTGTCCATCTTGAAATGAGATATTTCCTAGATGAATGAATCTTTATTTGAATGGATAGGATACAGTGTTACAAAAGAGCAAACTGGTTACTATTATTTTCCATTTTTTCTATGTGATTTTCAATGGCTTCTTTCTCAATAGCGTTCAAAGTCAGGAATGTTTGGTAAAGGATTGGAATATTGTGACAGAAGAGGTAGCTCACTGTTATCATAAAAACATCTCCTGCAAGATATAAAACAAAAACATCTGCAGGTAGTAGTGACTCAACCATAGACTTTTTGTTGCATGATCTAAAACAGATCTAATTGTTGCACAATCTAAGACAGATCTTATTACCGGTATATGTGTATTTTAAAAAAAAAATACTGTACCTCAGTTAAGCTATACAATGTACTTAACCCATTACCACATGACAAAATTTTAGACTGGTCCAAATTCAAAGCATTTGCAGAGGGCAAAATAAAAGTGACTAAAGATTTGAAATTTGTTTTGTGATGGGTAAAAAACGTTGTGGAAAAAGGAGAAAATGCTGGTTACCAGCATTTTCTCCTTTTCCCACAATGATTTCTAAAGGCTTCTTTCTCTGGGGCGTCAAAACTAGGGATTGTGTGGTAATGGGTTAAATAGCAACTGATATCTTTTCATACACATTCAGATGTGCAGAAGCTGGAAGGAGACTTTGTGTATGGGTACATGCAGGCCATGGATTCAGAGAAAGATCCAAGAAATCTTATACTGGCATTTGCATGTGCCTTTCTTGTGATACAGAATTTTTCTCTTGGAGTATTTGTAGAGGAGTTCTTTGAGGTTGTTTCCTGCTACTTTCCCATTGACTTTACACCAGTATGTATGACTTTGAACTCATAATATTTCCAAATGACAAATTATTAGGAATTGTTATTCCCTAAATTCTCTTTATGCCCAAAAGATGGAGAAAGTAAAATAATAAATGCCAGAACTAAATTAAAACCAGTAATTTAGCTTGTACATGTACAACAAAATCTAGCAGATCCTATTCAAGTGTATATTCCTTGAAGATCTTGTTCAAGTGTATATTTCATAATTTGATACTTTGATTATAAACATTACAATCAAATACATGATATATAGATACATATATATGTATAAAGAAATGCATTTACATGGTTTTATACAATATGAACTCGGAGAGTAGATTAGTGTCTGGGCAGGTAAAAACTTAACTACAGTTGGACAAAAAGAGTGGAATTTCTATACCCTATGGATTAATATACTATCGCCTGCCTACAAGTATTTTTCTTTGTACAAAAATATTGTGAGAAATAGAAAAATTGCATTTTAATTGGAATCATGTATTAAATCTTGATTAAAAATTAACTATCCATGCTTTACAAGGAATTCAACTCATTACCAAACGACAAAATTTTAGGCTTGTGAAAATCAAAAACATTTGCAGATGACAAAAGTGACTGAAAATTTGAAATTTGTTTTGGGAAGAGCAGAAAACATTGTGGGAAAAAGGAGAAAATGCTGGTTACCAGCAATGTCTCTTAACCAGCATTTTCTCCTTTTCTCACAATGTTTTCTAAAGGCTTCTTTCTCGGGTTCGTCAAAAGTAGGGATTAAGTGTTAACCCATTACCACTCAATCCCTATTTTTGACGCCCCTGAGAAAGAAGCCTTTTGAAAACACAGTGGGAAAAGGAGAAAATGCTGGTACCCAGCATTTTCTCCTTTTCCCACAGTGTTTTCTACCCTTCACAAAACATATTTCAAATCTTCAGTCACCTTTATTTTGTCATCTGCAAATGCTTTCAATTTGGACCAGTCCAAAATTGTCTCGTGTGGTAATGAGTTAATGGATTAAAAATATATACCTAACTCTTTACGTGCTTTTACGAGCCTAAGGAAGAGGGCATTTGAAAAATTTAGTACTAACATTTCCATTTGATTTTTTTCTTACAGTCACCAAATGATCCAAGTGGTATTACGAAAGAAGATTTGATACTAAGTCTCCGCAGATGTTTGGCTGCTTCCCCACTGTTTGCACAATATAGCCTTCCTTTGTTGATGGAAAAACTTACCTCCGATTTGAAGAGTGCGAAAATTGATGCACTGGAAACATTGGTAAGTTTGCTAGTGTTGTGGTAAATTTGCTACTTTGTTATTTTAATAGCCCAATATATAAGCCCATGCTTAAACTGAAGGAAAGTGGTATTGTTTAACCTACTTCCACACATTTCAGAGTTTTAATAATCCTGTACTTACAAAAACATTGTGAGAAAAGGAGAAAATGCTGGTAACCAGCATTTTCTCCTTTTCCCACAATGTTTTCTAACCTTTTAGAAACAAATCCAATCATTTGATCAACATTTCTGCATACTGCTTTCAATTTGGACCAGTCAGAACTGACTGGTTTGTCTGTGAGATATACCCCATACCCCATAGCCTGATAGGGCACCAAATAAACTCAATAGACAGTTTTCGTTCTAGAAATAATGTTAGCAACTACAAGGTTGCAGTTGTCAAGAATGTCTTGACAAAGCAGTTAGTGTAGATCAAAGAGCAGACTGCACATTTTGTTGAGTCTGATCTTGATCTATGCTGGCAGCAAAGATAACTTAAGTAGTGAAGGTAGTGAGTGAGGGCTTTGAATGTTTGACACAGCATAGAGGCTTGATCTTCAAAACTTTCATTAAGCCTATACTAAACAATCGCAAGTTTTCAGAACCAAGAGGTAGTTAAGCCACGAAAACATTGTTGGGGAAAGAGAAAATTTTGTGCGCAAGCATTTTCCTCTTTTCCTCTGATGTTTTCTAGCCTTTCAAAAATTATCCCATTCTCTCATACTGATATTATTTGACACTGCCAGCCAGATGTTTCTATTTGGACAACACTAAAATGTTGTTGCTTGGTAAAGAATTAATATTGTATTTTTAATTTCTGAGAATTATTTCATGCTTCATTATACCCCTGCAAACGAAGTTTGTGGGGGATATACTGGAATCAGCCTGTCTTTTGGTTGGGCGGTCGGTCTGTCCGCAAAATCTTGTCCGGACAACTCCTACAGTTTCAATCCAGTTCACTTGATACTTGGCTGAAGTGGTCATTAGGAGCTGTAGATGTGCAAGACGCAAATTTTGTGAAAATTCCATCAAGAATTACTGAGTTATTCCCCCTGATTTGACTTAAAAATGCTTGTTTGGACAACTCCTCCAACATTTTCTGTCTGATTCACTTTAAACTTGGCAGAAGTGTTCATTAGGAGTTATAGATGTGCAAGACACAATTTTTGTGAAAATTCTATGAAGAATTAATGAGTTATTACCCCTGTGACATGAAATATTCACCTTTAGTGATAGTTATTCTAGTTAATTTTGTCAAACTTTTGTTGTTTGGTCAAACCCTGATATATCATATTTTTGAATTTCTGAAAATTGTCTTCCTTCAATCAAGATTTTTGTTTTATGTTTCATTTTTAGACTAAATGCTCAAAGACATACAGCTCGGAATCCTTGAATGAATTTCAGAGCTCATTTTTCAACTGTATAAAGAAAGAAGTAAGTATGGTAAATCATTTTAGCTCTGCGTCAAAAGGAAAAATGTTTCACTTGTCCAAGTTGAAAATATTTGCAGATGCCACACTGAATATGACTTAAATGATATGGTTTAGGCATGTCTCCCAAATAAACGTAACTCAAAAATTGAAATTTGTTTCCAGCAGGGTAGAAAACATTGTGGAAAAAGGAGAAAATGCTGGTTACCAGCATTTTCTCCTTTTCCCACAATGTTTTCTATCTCATCAAAGACGAATTTCACGCTTTGAGTAAGAATTAATTTCTTGTCTGCCCATCCTTTCAATTTGGATAAATCTGAAATTTTGGTGTTTGGTATATGTAGAGGGTTAAATGTCGGGTGTTTCTGATCTCCTCTATAATCTTCTTCCATCTTCCCTCAATTCATTTTGTATCTTCCCTCTGCCATGTCCATCTCTCCTTCCCAGTCTTGCACCTTCTGTCTCTCTCACCTGCTCTCTGTGTTGGTACAATGAACTTTTTTTGTTGCTGATCAGTTATACTTGCATTTATGTTTGAAGAAATAAGATCATACATGTAGGTTACTTGCAGTGAACAGTGATATTTTCAGGTTTTTCCAAGCATGCTCATGAGATTTTATTATTCTTTCTCTTTCACCATTTACAGGTGTTTTTATCTGGTGATGAGAAAGTAGAGAATGCAGCTTTGGAAGCTCTCCAGGGCCTTGTACAAGCTGTATCATTGGGAATTAGTCAGGTTTGAATTGAAAAGTATCTTGTCCTTTTTCCAGTAATTGAATGATGTGGTTCACTTACAATTGACTGTTTTAAGCAAAATTGGCACACAGCTATCAATGAATCAAGTGGTGCTTTCACTATAAACATTTTAAGTCTTTGTTAAACCCTGAAAAATACTTGACTGTTGATTTACCTTATAGAAACAGAATCGCTCTAGCACAATTTAGATGTTTTAATCATAAATTTAGAATTGAGACTGGACGCCATTCTAATATACCACGTGAGGACAGAATATGCATTTATTGTTTAGAAAAATTCAATATTAGAGTTGTAGAATGTGAATTTCATGTATTTTTTCATTGTCCGAAACATGATGTAATAAGACAGCATTATCTATTCAACTGGTATAAACGAGGTACTGATGTAAATTCTTTCTATGAAATATTTCAAACAGACAATTTTGAATTATTAGGTAAATTAGCCTTTTACATACACATGATCCTTAAATCTGATTAGGTACTTCTCTCAAAATGTATTATGGAATTTTGTATGTTGTATGTATTTTTGGGCCGGTGGCCTGTATACGTAAATAAATATTTGTCATTGTCATTGTCATTGTCATATAAACTCTTTACCAAAC
This sequence comes from Tridacna crocea, assembly GCA_943736015.1. Lineage (NCBI taxonomy): Eukaryota > Metazoa > Mollusca > Bivalvia > Cardiida > Cardiidae > Tridacna > Tridacna crocea. The sequence goes on from OX031064.1 coordinate 48,275,565, forward strand.
GGCAAAATTTTAGGACCAGTCCAAATTGAAAGCATTTGCAGACGACAAAATGAAGGTGAATCAAAAATTGAAATTTCGTTTAGAAAGGGCAGAAAACATTGTGGGAAAAGGAGAAAATGCTGGTAAACAGCATTTTCTGCTCTTCCCACAATGTTTTCAAAGGCATTCTTTTTTATGGTCCTTAAAAGTTGGAATTGTGTGGTAAAGAGTTAAGAAATTTCTCGGGGCAAAGAAAAAAAAGATAGAATGACAAGTTTGCAAGTAAATGATCCCATAATGTCTCTTAACATTTGCGCAGAAAAATATTTTTGTGCCATGTTCTTGCAAAAGAGGGCTTATTGCATCTCTGCATAATGCTGAGCAAGTTATCACATAATTATGGATTCATTAAATCCATTTTCTATAACAATCAGCTGAATTATGAGGGAGAACAGTCCTTGGACATGCAGAAAATTGACTGATCGCAAAAAGTTTTGGCCCAGGTCAGTCTGTGCTGCCTGTGCAGGCTGACCTGGGTTGATACTTTTTGCATATGCATTATACCCCCCCTTTTCACAGTGCATGGCGTATTTCTAGTATTTATAAGTTGAAAAAGAATTTCAATTCACAGCATAGATTTAAATATGCCATATTTGTACTCTAAATGTTTCTGTTAAACTACCTTTTAACATATTCTATTATATTCTAGAGTGACAGAAAGAGAAGTCTTGACGGATTTGTTGAAGAAATACTTCATGGTAAGTACCTCTACTCAGTCCCACATCTAGTTATATGTTGACTATCTTGTCGGAAAAGGAGAAAATGCTGGTAACCAGCATTTTTTCCTTTTTCCACATTGTTTTCCGCCCTATCATAGAAAAATCACACCATTTGCGCCACACTGAAAATGTTGTCTGCAAATGCTTTCTCATTATCACCTAAATTTTGTGGTTTGGTAAGAATTAAATGCTGTTGTGCAATACAAAAAAATGCTTAATAAAAAAAACATAGATAGACATATATTTTAACTAACAGCAGTCTTTTGGTTTGATGTCGATTGCACTTTTTAACATTTTCCACATTGATGCAGTCATTTCACAACAAGTAGTCCACTTATTCATGCTTTCCTGAAATTTTACTTTTTCCAGTTCCTGCCCTGCAGACTATTAACTTTGGGAGTAAAAAATTTCTTCCTGTTGTGTTGTAAAAATCAACAATTAGGATGCTGAGTGCAACTATGTGGGCTTTTGTGGACAGTGTAGATCAAGATCAGATCGCACAGAATTTGCAGTCTGATGTTTGATCTACAGTGTCAGACATGGCAATATTTCTTTGAGGAGCAAAATGGGTAAATCACAAACTAAAGGTTTATATTTTTGGCTGGAAATTTGTAGTTCAGTTAATCAGCAGGGTAAGGCTTAACCCTTTACTCCATACTCATTTCTACGCATTGCTTGTAGGAGCCTTTAGAAAACATTGTGGCAAAAGGTGAAATTGCTCGTGACGAGCAATTTCACCTTTTGCACCAATGTTTTCTATGCTATCAAAAGGTGTCATGTACACATAAGAAACAACTTCAACCTTGCTGTTATTTAGGGTCAGTTAGAGATACCATAGAAAGGCCTTATGGTGTGAAGAGTTAATAGTTGTATACAAATGGGATCAGTGCATTGGATGACTCTGACAAAGATTATTGTGTACATTAGTGATACAGAAATAAAAAGTTCAAAACTTTCCTTCCAGAGTCCAAGAACCATTTACTGCAGCCAGAGCTACTATTGATGTTGTCCTCAGGTCGGTTGTTACAAGCAGCAGCTAAAGGATCTGACACAGCTTGTAGTCAAATTGTGAAAACTGTGATACCTATGTTAATAGAAACTTATAACAAACAGACAGAGGTGAGGATAAGAATTGTCTATGGTAACATCCTGCATCTGTATAGGGCCTGCAACAGGCAAAAGGGGACAATCAGACATTTTTGTAGGGTGTTGTCTTGGATCAACCTGTGCACTCTGAGACGTCACTTTACAACCGCATTAGATTTTGCCCTACAGCAGGCTTGCTAAAAAATTATGTAAGAATGGTCGATGCCATTTTGGATAAGTCTGTGTGGAACGCTTAGGATGATTATGGATGACACTTTGCACAAATGTCCGAATGCCTCTCTTTGCCTGTTGCAGGCCATATATCAAAACCAAGCTTAATGACATTTTTTGTTGACAAGTTTGATAAAATGTTATCTCAAATGCCATCAAATGTCAGATTCTTTTTATCACAGGATAGTATTTCACAAATTATATGCATAGATCAGAAGATGCAAAACCATCTATAGATGAATGGGTAGTAATATCCGTAGAACCCATTCACTTCTAAAAAATGATGTCAAAAAACAATGTCTTACAATTATGATATCAAAGTGTATAAGATAAGATAATTTGTATTGAGTCTAACACACTGAAAACAAGAGAGGTTTTGTGATAAAAGGATCTTTAAGATGTGACTGGCTTATCCCTTTCCAAAACAATCCCTGGTTTTTAGGGGTCTATAACAGTAGCCTTTTGAAAACATTGTGGGAAAAGGAGAAAATGCTGGTAACCAGCATTTTCTCCTTTTCCCACAATGTTTTCAACCCTATCATAGACAGAAATAATCTTTTCAGCAAGAGTTGAATTGTCGTCTGCAAATACTTTAAATTTGGTCTCATTTCAGCAAGAGTTGAATTGTCGTCTGCAAATACTTTAAATTTGGTCGAGTCCAAAAGGTTGTCGTTTGGGACAGGGTTAAAACAGATGAAAGGTGATTCAGGAAAGATATATATATATATACAAACTGATGTCTATAGATGCAAAATACGTTACACACAGATATATAGAAATAGATTTTCCACTCTTGAAGATTGAAAAGAGTACTGCATTAGTGGAAATTTGTATGACCAAGAAATTTTTGCGATTTCATGAATTTGTAAAATTTGCAAACTTTTCTGTTCACATATTTTACAGCAAGTATACCAAGAAATAAAAATATCTTGAATTCGCAAACATTTGTGTACACATTTTCTGACACAAAGTGTCTGTAATCAGTAATTCGCATATATTTCAACATGACTATATATCCATGTGCACAGTAAATGTTAGTTGTATAAGTTAATGATTATGACATCTTTAAAAATTTCAGGCAACTCCAAAACACAATGTGATAGTTGTTATGAATGGGTTTCTAGATTGTACAGTAAGATCCAAGTATACAGATGAAAGTAAGTGTTGTAGACTTTATAGGAACTGTAAGCCAAGCTTTCAAAAACAATGAAAAAGCTTGGCTTGTCCTCCTGTTATTGACTATTGATTGGCTATTGATCTGTACTCTGTACTCAGCTCTTGTAGCACAGGAATGTGATATCAGAGCCTATGCTAAATTTAACCATTTACCTGATATGCCAATTTCAGGCTCCTCCTTTTCAGCAGCAAATAAAAATATGATGTAAAAAATACGGACAAATGAGGATACAAACATCTGATTGAGTGGAAAACATTGTGGGAAAAGGAGAAATTGCTCGTTATGAGCAATTTCTCCTTTTCCCACAATGTTTTCAAAAGCTTTCTGTTGTTGATACATCAAAATGAGTATCTTTGGAGTAAAGGGTTAAAGTTGACGTTTAGAATATTAAAACATGTGCTGCACTCTACACAGAAATGTTTAGGACAACTAAGATGCTAATGGATGGTAGCAATGAACTTTTGAACTCTGTATCAAATAATTCCTTGTTTAAATGACTGTCAGGGAGAAGGCGTTTGAATGAAAACATGGAGATACCAGCATTTTCTCCTTTTTGATACCATCACGTTGTCACCCCTTTCCTATAAAAATTTCATTATTTTGGTCAAATTTGACTTTTTGTTTATAACCTTTAACTCCATAGATACTCATTTCTACTCTTGTGGCATCATAGACAAAAACAGTATAGGTCAAGATCAGACTGTACAGAACATGCAGTCTGATCTTTGATCTATACCATCTGCCTGATTAATTAAGCCTTTGATCTATAACATTCTTCTTTAGTTTAGCATATATAACCAAAATCTTTGTAAGTTCCAATGGATCGTATTTATAGCCTTCCAGAGAGGTCAAGTTTATTTATTTGGCACAGAAGAAGTTAAGATTTAACCCCTTACCACACAATCCCTTTTTAACAACTTTTAATGACCCTATGAAGGAAACCTTTTGAAAACATTGTTGGAAAAGGAGAAAATGCTGGTTACCAGCATTTTCTCCTTTTCCAACATTGTATTCTTCCCTTCCCATAACAAATTTCAAATTTTCATTCACTCTTACCTTGTCGTCTGCAAATGCTTTCAATTTAAATCTAACATTTCATCATCTGGTAAAGAGTTAACTACATGTACATTACTTCAGATCCACATCCTGTTATGTCAACATACAAAGACCATATACTACATATCTACACGGAGGCACTACACTGTGATGTAACATCGCTCTGTATTCAGGCTGTGAGAGGTTTCCATGTGTTACTGAAGCTACCAGCTAGCTGTCTGCTGGACACAGAGAGGTCTTTTATAGCAACAAAACTGGTACAGGTTGTTGTAAATATTTCCTTGGAAAAAGAAGTAAGGTGAACATACTTAGTTGCTAGGATCTTCTTTGTACTGGATAGGGTTGAGAGTTCTTAACCAACCATTCTTAAGAATATTCTTTGTCTTATTCTTCAGGATTTTCCGACGGTGAAAGTAACAGAACTTCTGATTGGCTAAACCATTTCAGTTGTAATGTTACTTTCACAATGAGGAAATTTTGAAGAATTAGAATAAGAATGTTCTTAATATAGGTTGGTGTGTATGCACCCAGGTCTCCGATGTGTTCTTTTAGGGAAGATGCTTTTGCCAGAGTGGCCTGGAAAATAACAATACTTTCAATTTTTTTTTTCTGTTTCATTTAAATAAGTATCCTAAGGGCTGATGAGTAATTATCAGTCTATTAATTCAATGAAATATTGGGAAGGCAGTTTAGGGACAGTGAAGATAACTGTAGCTGATCATACAAGCACTAGGTAAATCAAACCAGAATGAGCTCTGCATGCAGTTTGATCTCTGATTTACATGGTCTGTAATTTTGTAAAATTTTCATGCGACATTTTCCTTTGTTTTGTAATAAAATAGGTTCTTATGGCTCTATACAAGAGGATAAAAGAGTAGACTTGTCCAAATTAAAAGGCTGTTAAGATGACACTAATAACATGTTTCACATGATGAAATTTGTCTGATGGGTAGAAATCATTGAGCAATTAGGAGAAAATGCTGGTTACTGGTATTTTCTTTTTTCCCATTATGTTTTCAAAAAGGCTCCATCCTTTTAGCTGTTAAAACTCCAGATGGTATGGTTCAGGGGTTAATCTATACTCATTGCAAATATTGTGTAATACTTGCAAAGTGGAAGACCTTAGGCAGGAAGGAAGAAATGTGTGTAAGAAGCTTTAGCATCCTCTCCCTTCAAAATAGTACTTATAAATGAAGAGACATTTTTTTTTTCCAAGTGATGATTTTTTTTAATTCTTTACCAAACAACAAAATTTTACACTAGTCCAAATTGAAAGCATTTTGCAGATCACAAATTAAAGATGGCTGAAGTGATGAAATTTGGCCTTGGTTAAGCGGAAAACACTGTGGGAAAAGGAGAAAATGCTGGTTACCAGCATTTCCTTCTTTTCCCAAAAAGTTATTAGCTCACCTTAGCACAAAGTGCTAAAGGTGAGCTTTTGTGATGGCCCTATGTCCGGTGTTCGTCGTCCATCGTCCGTCAATAATTTTTTTAAACATCTCCTCCTCCTAAACCACTGAGCCAATCTTCATGAAACTTGGCAGGAATGTTCCTTGGGTGAAGCTCTACCAAAACTGTTCAAAGAATTTAATTCCAACCATAACTCTGGTTGCCATGGCAACAAAAAGAAAAAAAAAACCGAAATCTTTGAAAATCTTCTTCTCTGAAACTAGAAGGCGTAGAGTTTTTATATTTAGTATGTAGCATCTCCTAATGGACCTCTACCAAGTTCAAATTATGCCCATAGGGTCAAAACTGGACCCGCCCCGGGGGATAACAAGTTTGAGCATAGGAAAACTTTAGAAATCTTCTCTGAAACTTGAAGGTGCAGAGCTTTGATATTTGGCATGCAGAATCTTCTAGTGGACCTCTACCAAGTTTGGTCATTTGGTCCCTGGCATCAAAACTGGCCATGCCCAGGAGGTCACAGGTTGGAACATAAGAACAAAGATGGAAAATTTTAAATTTCTTTTACTCTTAAATGCGAAGGTCTAGAGCTTTGATATTTGGTATGTAGCATCTTTGAGTGGACCTCTACCAAGTTTGTTCCAAGGATGCTGCTTTTGTTAAAACTGACCCAGCCCCAGTTCGAACATAGGACAAAGAAGGAAAATTTAAAATTCTTCTTTGAAACTGGAAGGTGTAGAGCTTTGATATTTGATTGCCTTATGTCCAGCGTCTGTTGCCCATCAACAATTTCTTTAAACATCTTCTTCTCCTAACACGCAGGGCCAATCTTGATGAAACTTGGCAGGGATGTTCCTTGGTCGAAGCTTTACCAAAGTTGCTTAAAGAATTGAAGCCCCCAGCTGGGCGGGGGGATAGAAATAGCTCAGCTGTCGCACTATAGAAGGGGTAAGACCCCCCCACTGTGCCTGCCTGTTTGCCGTAGGCTGCAACTCGTGTCGTTTGATGACGGGATCCTGGTGGTTGAGTGGACTCAGAGCTCGGCCCTTTGATAGCTTTGTTTACACAACACACCACTTCGGCCTTGAACTGAACTAAACGAGGGGTCAGAAAGGCCCGTTCTGATCAACCGGCTGGTCGCGCCATGCCCTAGGGTGTTTCTTTTTGTTTACTTTCACACATACATACACAGATACACCATTTCTCTGTCATCAATTTCTGTATGTCAATACCCTAGAAGGCGGTGGCTCATGGGCTAATCGGGTGAAAGCTTGGTGTTTGATTGACACTTGTAAATGCCTAAAGACAGTCTATGCTTGGTATGACATTCTGCGGGCCTACATTTGTCCAGTCTAGCCCTTTCACTTCGAGTATATCACCGATGTATCCTTGTCATGATCTGAGTTAGGTTTCCCCAGATCATGTCCCCTTGTTGGACTCCGAGGCGGGTGGGGAGCATCGGTGATGAATATTTAACAACAACTATGGCTTCTCAAAAAAAGGCCAAGCGTGTACTCTCCGACTCAGATTCGGAATCAGAATACTCAAGACCTTCAACAACATTTGCTCGCTTTTTAGTTATTGAAGCTATTGACTCTTCTAAACCAGTTACAAAACTCTCACCTTTTATCATTGAAAAATCTATCTCTTCAATATTAGGCACACCAAAATCTGTTAAAAAACTTAAAAATGAAACCTTACTTGTTGAGTGCTACTCGCAACAACAAGTCAGAAACCTGCTTGGACATAAGAAACTTTTCAATCTTGATGTCAAAATCTTTCCCCACAAGACCCTTAATACCTCCAAGGGAGTCATTAGATGCAAAGAATTAAGCTACTGTGACTCCTTGGAGGAAATCAAATCAAACCTCAAAAACCAGGCTGTGTCTGATGTGAAAAGAATTTCAGTTCTCAGAAATGGCATTCGTAGAGATACACATACATACATCTTGACATTCTCTACGCCAACTCTGCCTACATCTGTTAAAGTTGGATTTCAATCGGTTAAGGTCGATGTTTATGTGCCTAATCCGTTGCGCTGTTATAGATGCCAACGGTACGGACATCATGAAAGTAATTGCAGAAGCACACCTGTTTGTCCCAGGTGTGCTTTTGAAGGCGAAGACCATGACCAAAAGACTTGCAATAACCCCCCTCTCCGTGTCAATTGCAAGTCCTCTCATCCTACCTTTTCCAAAGAATGTTCTGTTTGGAAAGATGAGAAAGAAATCCTCTCAGTCAAGTTTAAGGAGAATGTTACCTTCTTGGAAGCCAGGAAAACAGTTGAAAAACGCAGGTCTGATCAGGCTTTGTTGAGCAAAAGCACAACCTATGCAAATGTTGCTTCTCCTTTGCCTGCAAATGGACATTGTCCAACCTGCGAACTGTTGGCCAAAAAACTTCTCCAAAAGTTTCCTGAAATGACTGATGAACTGAAAGCTCTCATCCCAAATGTCCAAGTTGCAACACCTTCTACTCAGACTCGGCCTGCATCTGAAACAAATAAAACTTCTTCTGTACCCTCAAAACCCACAAATTCTCAAAGTACCTCTTCACAAAAAACCTCAAAACCATCTACCTCCTCACAAAATATCTCTTCGAAAAAAGCTTCAAAAGCATCTGCCCCTTCACAACAGACACCAAAGAAACCACAACCTACATCTTCACAGCCTACAACCAAATCCAACGTCACATCTAAAGACAATCCTAATCATACACCCCGACCTCCAAAAAGGTCTTCTTCCAAATCCAAACCACAAACTAAAGATAACCAAGGATCTTGTGAAATCACAGTGAAAGTAAATGATCCTGTCCCTACCTCCAACAGATTTTCGGAGCTAGAGGACATGGATGCAGATACAGAAAATCTGGAAGGTGAGGTTTCAGATTCAGAAGCCTCTATCTGGTCCACTTCCAAAGATCTTTGGAACAAGGATTTTGACGCGTGGCAATCATCCAAAGCCGAGACATCTATAATTAAATCTTAACCAGTCTATTTTAAAATGCACTGGTTTACGGCCTCGTTTTTTACTTTAGTCTTTATACTTTCCTCATGCACTATGGATTCCATAATCCAGTGGAATTGTCGAGGTCTGAAGTCAAACTTTGACGAACTTTCACTTTTAATCAATGAGCACAAACCAGTTGCTGTTTGTCTGCAAGAAACCTTCCTTAAACGGGAGGATGATATCACCATCAAATATCATTCTGTTTACAACAAGATTTTTATCGAAGGTGAAAAAGCCAGAGGAGGTGTTTCTATTATTGTAAACAACAACATTCCTCACAAAGTTATCTCTTTAAATACAAACCTGCAAGCTGTTGCTGTCAGGTTATCTATACACAGTGCTGTTACACTGTGTTCTTTATATCTCCCGCCAAGCATACCCATCAATGAGACCAATCTGAATGATCTCATTTCACAATTGCCATCCCCCTATATTCTTGCTGGGGACTTTAATGGTCACAATGTTATGTGGGGTTGCAATGACACCAACCAGAGAGGTCTCCAGTTGGAGAACTTCATTTCGAACAACTCTCTGTCTTTCATGAATGATAACAAATCCAAAACCTACTTGCATCCGGCAACTGGATCTTACTCTTCCATTGATTTAACATTATGCAGCCCAGTCTTACTTCCCAACTTTACTTGGAAAGTGACTGAGGATTTGTGTGGAAGTGATCACTTCCCCATTATCTTTTCATCTACACAACCGTCCAGCAGTGTACAACCGCAGAAATGGAAGCTTTCCAAAGCCAATTGGAATAAATTTGAAACCCTATGTGAACAGACCATTACACATGATAAATTTGGAAATTGCGATGATCCTGCAAAACTTTTCACTTCCCTATTAATTGATGCAGCAGAACAGTCCGTCCCTCAGACCTCGACAAACCCAAAACGACCTGACAAGCCTTGGTACAATGATGATTGTAAACAGGCTGTCAGAGACAGAAAACAGGCCCTTAGAAAATTTAACCTCAGGCCTACCAAAGAAAATCTCAACTTATTCCGTATTTCCAGGGCAAAAGCCCGTCGTACCATTAGAGAAAGTAAGCGTAAGGCTTGGAGACAGTATGTCTCTAAATTAAATAGTAGAACTACTACTAAAAAAACCTGGGACATGATCAGAAAGATCAATGGCAAAGGCCAGACCCCTGTTAGTCACCTTGAGGTTAACAATACTTCGTTGGAATCTCCCCAGGATATAGCAGATGCTCTTGCTAACACCTTTTGCAAAAAGTCTTCCTCTGCAAACTATTCAGAAAAGTTTCAGAGGAATAAAGCTAGAGAAGAAAAGAAAAAGCTTAATTTCAAGTCTTCGAATTCAGAGCATTATAATAAACTCTTCACTTTTAAAGAATTAAAATCTGCTCTGAATAAAGCTCATGATTCTTCTCCTGGCCCAGATAAAGTTCATTACCAGTTTTTAAAACACTTACCTTTTACTTCCCTCTCAGTTTTACTTGATATTTTTAATGATATCTGGCAGTCAGGTGATTTTCCTGCATCCTGGCGAGAGGCACTTGTTATTCCTATCCCAAAACCTGGCAAAGATGCTAGTGACCCGGCTAACTATCTGCCAATAGCTCTTACTAGTTGTCTCTGCAAGACCCTAGAGCGTATGGTCAACGACAGGCTTGTCTGGTTTTTAGAAAAACACCACCTCATTGTTGATGTACAGAGTGGATTTCGTCGCCAGCGTGGCACCATAGATCATCTTGTCCGCTTTGAAACCTTTGTTAGAGAAGCCTTTATTAATAGACAGCATGTAGTATCTGTCTTTTTCGACCTTGAAAGCGCTTACGATACAACTTGGAAATACGGAATTATGAAAGACTTGCATGACTTTGGTCTTCGAGGCCGTCTTCCTCTTTTTATTTCAACCTTCTTGGATGAACGTCTTTTCCGCGTCCGAGTTGGTAATACTGTCTCGGGAGCCCGTGAACAGGAGATGGGTGTACCCCAAGGATGTATTCTCTCTGTTACACTTTTCAGTGTAAAAATAAACAGCATAGTTAAAGCTATCTGTCCTGGTGTAGATTGTTCCCTCTATGTTGATGACTTTGTTATATGCTTCAGATCTCGAAATATGAATATTATTGAGAGACAACTTCAGCAATGTCTCAACAAATTGCAAACATGGTCAGATGAAAATGGCTTCAGATTTTCAAAGTCCAAAACTAAGTGCATGCACCTCTGTAATCTACGAGGTATTCACCCAGATCATGAACTGTATTTGGACAAAACTAAAATTGAAGTCGTGTCCGAGTTTAAATTTCTTGGAGTCATCTTTGACAGAAAGCTTTCCTTCCTTCCTCACATCACTGCACTTAAAAAGAAGTGCAAGAAGGCTCTTAATCTTCTTAAGGTTGTGGCCCATTCTGAATGGGGAGCAGACCGTAAAGTCCTCTTGCGGCTTTATCGGTCTTTAGTTCGCTCCAAGTTAGACTATGGATCTGTTGTATACGGATCGGCCCGTAAATCCTATCTGAAAATTCTTGATTCTATACACCACGAAGGTCTGCGTCTTGTACTTGGAGCTTTCAGAACTTCTCCCGTCAATAGTCTTTATGTTGAGGCTAATGAACCTTCCCTTTCTTACAGAAGAGAAAAACTCTCACTTCAATATATTTTAAAACTGAAGTCGAATAGTTTTAATCCAACTCATAACGTCGTTTTTAAACCTCAATATAAACGTCTTTTTGAAAGGAAACCAAATGTTATTCCTCCATTTGGTATCCGCATGGAGCCCATTGTAGATAACCTTGGCATAGACACCGAGTCTATTGCCGACTATAAAATCTCTGAAATCCCTCCATGGACACTAAACAGTGCAGAATTCAGATTTGACCTTGCATCTGACAAAAAGTCTGTCACGGATAGAACTGTATTTCATGCTAGATACAACGAGATAAAGGAACATTATTTTTCCTTCAAACCCATCTATACAGATGGATCTAAAGAAGGCAATTCTGTAGCAGCTGCCGCTGTTTATGGACAAAGGAGCTTAAAATGCCGCCTTCCAAACAACTCCTCTATCTTCTCTGCTGAAATTAAAGCAGTAGATCTTGCCCTTAATCTAGTTGAAAGTTCTAATTCCAACCGTTTTATTATCTTTTCAGACTCTTTGTCAACATTACAGGCCCTTTCAAATCAACGACTTGAGAATCCTTTAATCTGCAGTTTACTTGAAAGGATCTCACAAATTTCTTCTAAGAATAGACTGGTGTTCTGCTGGCTTCCAAGTCATGTAGGCATCAAAGGCAATGAAAATGCCGATAGGTCTGCCAAATCTGCACTTAACCTTCCCATTTCAGATTTTAAAGTTCCACACACTGATTTTAAATCCTCCGTTTTATCACGTATCCAATCTTCTTGGCAATCCCAGTGGGATGCTGATATTTTCAATAAACTGCATTCAGTTAAACCATCCCTTGGTGAATGGTATCCCGTTTACAGATCCGTTCGTCGAGAAGAAGTGATAATTGCACGACTTCGAATTGGCCATTCACGCATCACACATTCCTGGCTCTTGACAAGAGATGATGCCCCTGAATGTATACCATGCAATGCAACCTTTTCTGTAAAACATATCCTACTAGATTGCATTGACTTTCAGCCAGTTCGTTCAAAATATTTCAACGTTGATAGTTTGAAAAATCTTTTTGATTCTGTCAGTGTTGAATCTATTATCGCTTTCATAAAGGAGATTGGCATTTACAATAAACTGTGATATTTACTCTGGAGTTTCTTACCCATCTTTTTACAACATTCTTTACTTCATTAATATTAAGTTTGCATCTCCTTAATGGGAGGATTGGCTCTCTTGGAGACATCTTATCTCATTGGAGACAGGACCTCTTTAATGGGAGTATCTTATCCCATTGGAGGCCCCAATCTTTATCAGTTTTAACCTCATTTCCAAGGAAAAACAATATTATCAATATTACCTTTTAACCTAAAGCTTTGGAGTAGGCAGGGACACCCAGCCACTCAATATCATATTTTATGCACATTATAAATGACACATATTTTTTTCATTTAAAAAACTTCTTTTTATCAAACCGGCATTGAGTTTAAACCTTTTTATCACATTCTTAAATCTTATCATTTAAAACTTTTGAGTATATAAGGATTGCCCTGTAACTCGATAATGCCCTTTATGCATTCTTCTTAATTCAGTTCTTATCATTTAAAACATTTGGGTATATAGGGATTGCCCTGTAACTCGATGATGCCCTTTATGCATTAAATTTTCTTAATTCAATTCTTTTATTGTCATTCAAACTTTATTCAGTTTAAACAACTCCACGTTTATCTATCTTTTAACATAGATATGCGCGCTAAATGACCAAAGTTGTCGATGCGCCATAAAACAACATTCATTCATTCATTCATTAAAGAATTGAATTTCACTCATAAGCTATAGTCTAAGGTGAGCGTTCCAGGCCCAATGGCCCTCTTGTTTAAAAGTATTCAAGGTCATGGTACTTAAAACTCATGTGGTGAAGGGATAAATTATTTTAAAATTTAACCTATCAAAATACTTGTTGCAGACATACAGCCATAGAGGTACTACAGTTTATCATAACAACAGACCCAAATACAGGGGAAAAAGATATCTTGCCAGTAATATTTTCACGGGTGAAGAATGGTAAGCCTGAATTAGAATTCATACAAAGATTTTATATATGTGCAAGTCACAGGATGTTTTGTGTCAGCTGTTTCACTTTGTTAAAGATACATATTTCAGACTATTTTCAGTTTTAATTCATTTCATCCTTATTATGCTCCCTGAAGGGCAAGCATATAGTTGCTGCTTCTTTTGTTCATCCTTCCTTCTGTCTATCTGTCTGAAGCCATTTCTCCACAACCTCTTGATCATATTGGATGAAACTTCATATATGAACTCTGTAGGATATTGCCCAGATGTATTGTTACTAGTTTTTGAATTAGATGCTATATTATGGAAAAAGGAGGTTTCTTGTAAAATCCAAATTTTTGCTAATATTTCCTGGAGTTTTCATTAAAATACTACTCCCACCTTTTTCTCCCATGACCAACCATTTACCGACAGCCTTCATTTTCCTTAAAAGAGACCTGTTCAGGGAGCATAATCTGCATACAATGGTAACAGATATGCTGCAAGTATGCTCAGATTACAATGGATAGAAATATTTCATGTTTTTGAGGCCTTCCAAACCATTGCTGTTGTCATTTCAGGTTTCAAGGGAGGACAATTCCCTTGTGTTTTTATATCCCGTAATAATCAATCGCTGTTTACACAGCCGAGCTATTCTACAAACTTTCAAATTTTCACAGGTTCTTTTTTTTTTTTCCTATAACCCCACAAAACAAATATTTTCAGGGGTATACTGGAATCAGCTTGTCTGTCCGTGTGTCCACCCATTTAATTTTAATTTTTGAGTCATATCAATTTTGTCGCCTGCAAATGCTTCTTATTTGGACCAGTATAAAATGATGTAGTTTTTTTAAAGAGTTAAATTGTCAAATGCATTTTCAACCTGTAGGAAATTTGTGACATTCCCATTTCCAGGCTTCATATTTCATGATGGAATGATATCTTTTTAATTCTTTTACAGAGTCAATGGATATAGAAGGAAGTCAGACCATTAGTCAAAATGAAGCGCTTGAAGTATTGTCAACAATCACATATGATCCTAGAACTGTAGTTACTGTAACAAACCAACTCTTTCCTTTACTCTTCAAATTTGGTAATTATAATAGAACTTAGCCATGCTCTGGCAAAAGGGGGCTTAGTGCATTTTTATGATGCATTTGGCAAAGCAAGGAATTGTGTGTATTTTATGAATCCCTAATGTCATTATTGTGTACCAGTCAGTTGAAGAATGACACAGAATTGTCCTTTGATATGCAGAAAGTTTACACACAGGTCAGCCTACAAAGTTTGCACCCCCTTTTCACAGAGCATGGCTTACATATGTTTGCTAATTACTCGTATTATTTTTTTCTGGTCATAAGGTTTGTCTTGTATCAGTGTTTGGGTGAAACTAGCATAACATGTGTATTCTATTTGAACATATTTAAAAAATTTGTTGATTCTTATATGCCAGAAGGGTTGTATTATGTTATGGCCCAGGTCATCTGTCCGCCCGTCCCTCTGTCTGTCTGCCATCTGTAATCTGTCTGTCCGTTCATCCATCCGACTGTCCGTCTGTTAGCAATTTCTTGTGTGCACAACTCCTCCCACAGTTTTCATAGGAAAAGTTCAAACTTACCACAATGAATCTATATGATGTGTAGTTGTGCATGTGACTTTTGAAATTTGGATGTCTGCAAGTGTTCTGAATTTTAACCTATTTCACTGACAAGCCCTCTCTGGCATATATATATTTGCAAAGCTCTTGTTTTTTTCATAGATCCAAAGATGACGCTGTTCATGCTTGAATGTTTACTACTGTGGCCTCACCCTTGGAGGGGTTGAGACTTGGCTAGAACCCTTGAATTTTGACCTAGCATCAGCCCTGGACTGCATAGTAATGTTTGCAAAATATTGGCTGTGTTTATGAAAATTAACAGTATTTTGGCAATTTTCATTAACCCATTACCACACAATCCCTACTTTTGACGGCCCTGATGAAGAAGCCTTTAGAAAACATTGTGGAAAAGGGAGAAAATGCTTGTTACTAGCATTTTCTCCATTTTCCACAATGTTTTCAACTCTTCACAAAAAAAATTTCAAATTTTGTATCACATTTATGTTGTTGTCGGCAAATGCTTTCAATTTGGACCAGTCAAAAAAATTTTGTCATTAGGTAATGAGTTAATTACTAACAACAAACTTTTTTATTTGTCCAAATTGAAAGCATTTGCAGACAACATATATATGATTTAAAAATGGAAACTTATTTTTGAAAGGGTAGGAAACATTGTGGGAAAAGGTAAAAATGTTGGTTACTATGTTACAGGAGACCAATCCTTCCTTACTGCATAGCTTTCCTTTATGAAATCAGTACCTGACAACTGTGTTAGAGAGAATTCTCTTTGGCTCAATGGTTATGGTATTGGTCTTTTAAACCTGGAAAAATGAGGATATTTGTCCCTTCAAGGGTTTGAATCCCACCAGGTGCGGTTTGTATTTGAGCTATGTATTTATTTGTTTCTTTGTTAAGGACTTTGTTCATAAGAACCAGCATTTTCTCCTTTTCCCACAATGTTTTCAAAAGCTTCCTTCTTCAGGGTTGTTAAAACTCGGAAATTGTGTGGTAAAGTGTTAACTTAGGTGAGCACTATATGAGCAACATGTGTCTCTGGTTTTTCTTTCAGAATCTCTGGAGTTTTATCAGTATCTGACTAAATGTCTATCAAAAATATGTGAGAAGTGTTCCGTAAACAAAGATGCCATACACAGTCTCAGCAAGGGTGTTAACACTATTCATCAATTAACACAGCAACATCATAACCAGTCAGATTGGACAAATATATTATCTGATCGTATTGTATTGAAGAATTTGGCAACTTATATTAGACATGTGGCTATTAACTGGACAGCAGAGTGAGTGATTCTTTCTTAGATTGTAACATTTCTTTTGTTGTTGTATAAACTTATTGTTCAGTCTCTCACATGGCTTACAAAACACAAAAGGGACATTTGGACATTTGTGTAAAATGTCGTCTCAGATCAGCCTGAGCAGTCCATGAATGCTAGTCCAAATCCCTGTCACATAGCATAGCTTATCCGTGATACAGAATGTTAGAAGTATTTAAATGTAGATGATGGCTGTTTTTGGTGTTTTGGATCCTGCATGGTTAAGTGGTAAAGATTTTAAAATTTTTTGTCAACCTATTATTAGGTGAAAGATTTTTGTGGAATTGTCCTAGGACATCATCAAATCAAAGGTTAGTACTGGTAAATCTAGGCAATAAAAATTAAGTGAGACATGGCTGTAATTTGACAGAAAAAAGTTTGAGAGCTGTGTAAAACACCCTTCAATCAATCAATGAATTGATCAGGCTTAGTGATATCAGAACATGGCCTGCAACATGCCAAAAGGGACATTTGATTTGCCTAACATCTTGTCTTGGATCAGCCTGTGCAATCTGCACAGTCTGATCCAAGACAACACTTTCCAATGGTGTCTGATTTTGTGTTTCACGCAAGTCTGTTCTAGGACAAAATCTCACTGTGACATATAGTGCTGTCTCGGATTAGCCTGATCTGAGACGACACTTTATGCAAATGTCCAAGAGTACCGTTCTGTATGTTGCAAACCATATAATTAATAAAGCCAGTTTTGTTTTGTTAACCCTGTCCCAAACGACAAACTTTTGGACTGAACCAAATTGAAAGCATTTGTAGACGACAATTCAATTTTTGCTGAAAAGATAATTTCAGTCTATGATAGGGTAGAAAACATTGCGGGAAAAGGAGAAAATGCTGGTTACCAGCATTTTCTCCTTTTCCCACAATGTTTTCAAAAGGCTATTATTCCAGACCCGTAAAAACCAGGGATTGTTTGGGAAAGGGTTAAGGTTTGCCACTCATGACATTACAAGTTACGTCTACTTTTCAGGGTCCGTACAGAACTACAGCCATTGTTCATCCAGTCATATTTAGGGAGCAATACAGCAAGCAACTTTGCCCCATTGAAGGTGTTTATTGCTATGTCATTGTTGCTATTTTTAATATTATTTTCACTTATTTGAATATTTGTAGACCAGTCACAAATTTATATGTTGTATTTTGGCAATCACTTGGGCTAAAGAATGAACATGCACAGACACATGTTAAGAATCTCTTTGTTATTGTTTATAATTCAATTGAGACGTTGTGATTTTCATTAAATGTTTGTCCTTTTGCCTCAATATTTTCACATGTTTTTGTCCATTGAATCTTACTACATGTACCTTTTGATTTCTCTCTTTTTAGAAGAACCCTTTTTCAAAATCACTTGTTGCAAATTTGCTTTTGGGGGAAATAAGATATACTTATTTTTTTGAAGTTGTGTATCTGTGCATACACAAAAATCTAAAACAACAACACAGAACAGGTAATTGGTTTTGTTACCATTGTCTAAGTATATATAGTAATGCCGTGCATCATTCAAAAGATTACTGAGCCATACCCTTAGAAAAGGGGCCCTAAGTCTATACAAGAAGTATTGACCCAGGTCAATGATGTTGTTGCACTCTGGCAGGCTGACCTGGGCTGAAACTTTTTGCTTTCGAAAATTTTCTGCATGTCATTATTTAGTTTGTTATCTCTTTACCACACAATGCTCTTTGAAAAGAAGCCTGTCTATCAAAGAAAATTTACACCATTTGAGCCACACTGAAATTGTCGTCTGCAAATGCTTTCAATTTGGACAAGGCTAGAATTTTGTCCTCTGGTAGAGGGTTATACAAAATGGATTTTATTGACCCATAATGGTGTGATGACTCGCATGGTATTATGGATCACTGAGATGCATTAACCCATTACCACACAATCCCTACTTTTGACGCCCCTGAGAAGGAAGCCTTTGGAAAACATTGTGGGAAAAGGAGAAAATGCTGGTAACCAGCATTTTCTCCTTTTCCCACAGTGTTTTCTACCCTTCCCAGAACAAATTTCAATTTTTCATTTACCTTTATTTTGTCATCTGCAAATGCTTTCAATTTGGACCAGTCTAAAATTTTCTCGTGTGGTAAAGAGTTAAGCTCCTTTTGCCAGAGCATGGCCTAAAGCATTCCTAGTATCATAAATATATTGTGCAGAACAACCCTGCTGGTTTATCTCTGACCAAGTGAAGCACTAATGCCAATGATACTTTAACCCTTTCCCAAACAATCCCGGGTCTGGAATAGTTGCCTTTTGAAAATATGGTGGGAAAAGGAGAAAATGCTGGTAACCAGCATTTTCTCCTTTTCCCACAATGTTTTCTACCCTATCATAGACAGAAATCATCTTTTCAGCAAGAGTTGAATTGTCGTCTGCAAATGCTTTCACTTTGGTCTAGTCCAAAAGTTTGTTGTTTGGGAAAGGGTTAAGTTGTAAATATGAATTATTTAATATAATTTCCATGTTTCTCATATGTGAAAGAAAATTTCAGTATCAAATATTATTCATGAACTCTTATGTCTTTGTTGCAGAATGTCAATAATGCACAGTTTGTATGCCTGTTAACACCAGTAATTTGTTCTGATGCTTCAAAGGTGAGGGTGTTTTTTGTTTTGAAACAAATTAATTTATTGGCTGTTAAAGAGGCCCGTATACTCATTTTCAGCCAGTTTTAACTCATTTTGTCTTTATCTTATCAAATCATAGTCATTCTTATATCTTCATGCCAAATATTGCGCCTGATTGTTGCAAGTTTGCTTAGATTACAGTCGATAGAAAATGCATTTTGCCGAGTTGCAGTTTTCCATGCAAACATACTCTTCATTTCCGGTTTTTGAATCAGATACTTTCAATATATCAATTATACACTCAAGTAGATTCGTATGATCATCATGCTTTCTGTCACATGGCTATATTTGACCTTTGCCCTGTGTCTGATGAGCTAAACAAAGGAAAATGGAGGCTTCTCTATTGAAGCGTCAATTTTCAGATGGAAGTTGCGGCCTATATGTAATATTACATCGTATCCTACTCTATCAGAAACCAATGATAAATTTCCTTGACACACCGCCATTGTTTACAGTTTTGATCATAAGCCAGTTTTCTTCTGACCAATATTCAGTTTCTAATATAAATCTCTTTGTTTCTGTCTTTTTTTTCAATTACACCATATATGTCAGTAATTTGTCCATGTTTACACAAAGGACTGATTTCTGTACCATTCTAAATTCTTTGAAATTTATCATCGTTTTTCTCGCTGGCTGTAGATGGGCATCTTTAAATATTGATGACTCTATCAGGTGTCTAGATCAAAAATTGTTTTAGAGTGATTTTTTGCAAGCAGTGAGCTGCATGTTAGAATCGCGGTGTCAAGGCAGTCTATTGTAATGACTGTCCTTCGAAATTGATACTTGTTTAATACACACTATTTATAGGCAAACTTTAGATAAATTCTTGTATTAGACAACTTACAAAAAGGTTGCTGTAACTTCTTTCAACATTTTACCATAAAGTCCTAAATTTTAATGACCCAAAGGAAAAAGCCCTTTGAAAATATCATGGAGAAAAGAAGGGAACTGGCATTTTAATTTGCAATGATTTCTACACTTTTTAAAACAAATGACTTTATCTGAGTGCCATTCAGTTTGTTGTCTGCAAAGGGTTTTAATTTGGACTGGTCTTTGATTTGTTATCTGCTAAAGATTTAAGAAAAACTTTCTCTCATGCTATTTTGTTTTCGTCTTGTTTAAGCCTAAAGTTTTGTTGATAAGCTATATTTCACATGGATTTGTTCAGTGTAAGTTCCTGCTAGTTTAACTTTGTTCCATAAATTTACCAGCCTATAATATGTAAACTTGGATAAATATTTTCATGGCATAAGCAATGGATATTTTGTTTAACCTTCTTTTGAGTTAAACATTATTTGATTGTTTATTACACTTCAAAGGCTGATCTTTTATGATATCACTGTATTAATACAGTGCAATTAGGATAAATGATGTCTTGGATTCAGTATAACTACTTTTCAGTGCATGAACTTGCAGGTTCAGATTGATATAATTACAGGTTAATATTCCGAGTCAAGCAGAAATAGTTACCAGTCTAACTGATCTCCTAGACCATCGACTTGAAGAAAGTGTTCACCAGTCTGTGTGTAAATGTTTAGCAGGAATACTGAACAAACAGGCAGAAGGTAAGTCAATTTTCTAGTCAAGCTGAAGAACAAGTAATAAAGGTAGATATTCTTTTTTAATCTTTTGAATCATCCTTTTTACAAAGTTTATATCAGTCAAACAGTAATGATAACAAGTCTGTTTAATTTCCTTAAGCATCAACATAAAGAAAAGTGGGCACTAGTCTGTGCGTCAATTTTAAGCAGGAATGCTGGGGAAAAAAAGCAAAGATAAGTCTGTCTGTTAACACCCAGGTAAAGTCATTTGCTTTCAAAAGTGTAGAAATCATTGTCGAATTAAATGCCAGTTCTCTTCTTTTCCCCATGATATCTTCAAAGGGCTTTTTCCTTTGGGTAATTAAAATTTAGGACTTTATGGTAAAATGTTGACCAGTCTAAAATATTGTTGTTTGGCAAAGACCTAAGTAACAACATTCGAGGTTTTAGTGCCAACTACGTAAGGATATAAAAAGATGTATTTGTACAGTTAGTCTGGGAATTACATTTAACCCATTCCTACTCAATCCGTACTTTTGATGACCTTGAGAAAGAATCCTTTAGAAAACATTGTGGGAAAAGGAGAAAATGCTGGTACTCAGCATTTTCTCCTTTTCCCACAATGTTTTCTACCCTTCATAAAACAAATTTCAAATTATCAGTCACTTTTACTATGTCATCTGCAAATGTGTTCAATTTAGACAAACCTAAAATTATTTTGTTGTTTGGTAATAAGTTAAAACAATAATTAGATACATTTTATATAATTTCAGACAAGGCCATGGAAGGTATACTGTCAAAGTTGAAGACTGACATTTCAAGTAATATAGAGAGTAGTAAAAGGGATGGATATGGTAGCATTATTTTACTGGCCTGGATTACAAAAGCTTTGATAATTAGGAATCATCCGATTGGTAAAGAGCTTTGTTCTATGGTGAGTGACTGAATATGTCTGATTTCTAGTATGGCTGTTTACAAAGAAAATGCTGAGCTATTGTTGTAGCTCTGGCATCATGGTCATCTGCATTGTTGTGTAAAAATGTTGATATTTTATAGTATCTTTGAGATTTACCTCAAAGTGGGACAAGTTGCTAGCCATCAAAAAGGAAACCCATACAACAACTGTAGATAACCATGAAAGTATATTTTTACACATTTGTGTCCCTTTTTTGACCAAGAACTTTCAAAGAAGATCATGTACCTGCAGTCAATTTTTGCCAGCAGCATACGATGCTCTTGTTGTAGCTTGTTGTTTTAACTTTTCACCACACAATCCCAAGTTTTAATGAGCCTTTGGAAGAAGGCAATGTTGGAAAACAGGCATTTTCTCCTATTCCTACTATTTTTTCTACCCTCTCTAAAGCAGAAATGTTCCTTAAGGTGAATTTATTTTGTCAATGGTAAATGCTTTCTATTTGCTTGCATATGAAATTTTGTTATTCAGTAAAGAGTTGAAATGGTACTTACATTTTGCTCTGTTTTTTCATCCCTTGTGACATCTTAACTATTTACCATGGAACAGAATTTTTGACTCCTCAAAATTGAAGGTATTTGTAGAAAATGCTATTTACATGTCAGCTAAAATGTAATGGTCTTTTGAAAGTAAGAAAACAGTGTGAGAAAAGGAGAAAATGCTTGCTACCAGCATTTTCTCCTTTTTCCCACAAGGTTTTCAAAAGCCTTCTTGTTTTAGATCATTGAAATTCAGACGGTAATGATTTAATCGTTCTTATTTGAAGGCGTTAGGGATTATTTTGGCCTGAAAAAAATTAAAATGTGTTAAGGGTTTCTCGACCATACCTAGAAAACCCGAAATGTTTTACCCAATGATTGAAAAAACAAAAAAACTTTTTTGGTCTGATTTCAGTATATGGTCCATATAAAAAGTTAAAAAAAAAAAAACCCTACCTACAGCATCTCGGACCAAAACTTGTGACATCTAAGTGTAGAGAAATTCTAACTTTATATCTTTGCAGCTGTTCAATCTACTGTCATCATCAGAGGTTGGAAACGAAGCAGCAAGAGGTTTCTACATAGTTCTGTCTGACTTTGATGATGTCCTCAATAGATCAATGCGAGCCAACATCAAGCTGATGTACAGACAAAGGTTTTTCCAGGAACATCTGTCTACAGTAATAAAAGGATACATGGAAGCTAGTCAAGGTACAATTATGGCATAATTATACTCCAGCATATGAGCCATGCTCTGTGAAAAGGGTGCTTAGTGCAGGCTGACCTGGATTGAAACTTGTTGCAATGGGTTAAACAACCAAACTACCTCATGATTTAGTGGCTTGTTTTGCCAGAGCTTGGCTGATTAACCCTCGACCACACAATCCTGACTTTTGACGACTCTGAGAAAGAGAACTTTCGAAAACATGATTGGAAAAGGAGAAAATTCTGGTAACCGGCATTTTCTCCTTTTCCCACAGTGTTTTCTGCCCTTTCCATATCAAATTTTAATTTTTGATTCACAGTTATTTTGTCATCTGCAAATGCTTTTAATTTGGACAAGTCCAAAATTTTGTTGTTTGGATGAGACTTAATATTGTGTTGACTAGGAATCCTGTATGGCTCAGTGGTAAAGAGTGGGACTTGCAGCCTGGAGGTCACAGAATCCAGCCACACTGGATCTAATGGATTTTTTAAGGGAGCATACTTTGGCAAGGCACTTTGGAGTCCTAGCCTAGTATTCGTAAAACCCCGGGAATACATAAACATGTGAACTGTGGCTATCTATCTGTTCACCTATGGCATACGGAAAGGTATAATTTTGTCATGAACCTGTACTTCAATGTTTGCTGCTATTGCATTGAAACAGATGTAATGTATGTTACATTGTTACCATCAGTCTGGTCTATTAAAGCAGTTGGTTACAACATTAAGTCATCTTTTGTTTTAGTAATTGTTGAAATTTGGGTTGAGATAGGCAGAGCATTACAGATTAAGGCAATAATATTGAGCCTGCTTTGTGAAAAAGAAAGGGGGGGGGGTGTCATACATCTGCAGAAAACTGCTTTAATCTTAAGATAATGTCATGTAATGATGACAAATAATAAATAAATAAACTTGTCTGGTTTATTTCAGGGTGCAAGCAGAATTATCTTCTATGTTTATCATATATGATAAAGGATTTGTCCAGACAAGTTCTTCTTCCAGAATTGTCCAAGGTCAGTTTATCCTGCTTTAGTACTTTTGTTATTTTTGGGTTGGGTTGTTTAAACATGCATGTATAACCACCTGCAGACAATTTTCTCACTATGCAGCATGCCAGTTTTACAACACTGTGACAAGAGGATAAATGGCTCTGACAGCAAGTTCTCCTTCCACAAAAGTTTTTAACTCTTTACCACACAATCCCGCCTTTTATCAACCCTGAGAAGGAAAGCTTTAGAGAACATTGTGGGAAAAGGAGAAAATGCTGGTAACCATCATTTTCTCCCTTTCCCACAATGTTTTTTACCCTGCTGGAAACAAATTTCAATTTTTGGGTTACATATAATTTATCGTCTTCAGGTGCTTTCAATTTGGACCAGTCTACAATTTTGTCGTGTGGTAAAGAGTTAAACATGCAAACATGTATGAAATCTTGATTCTTGTTAAAATTTGTCATTGGAAGTGATATGTTATGTCACCTTACCTAGTAACCAGACAATCCTGAGCTTTATAGATGACCCCGAGAAAGAAAGACCTTGAAAACGGTGTCGGAAAGAAGAAAATGCCATAAGCAGTATTTTCTTCTGTCATACGATGTTTTCTACCCGTTTAGTTATGAATCCTATCATATGAGACAGATTTAACTTTTTGCCTGCTAATGCTTTGAATTTGAAGAATTTTTTATTTTTCTAACAATTTTGTCACTTTTTAAAGGGCTTAGTGCTAACTTTGACGGTACTATTTCCTTTCTGTAGGTTTAAGCAACTTTAAAATTTAAGCCTTGCTCAAATAGTTCAGTCAATTGTATTTTAAGGTCAGCTGTTACTTTGATGTAACTGAAACTGTCGAAAACTGTGTAAAATTACAATATATGCCCAACAAATCAAACTTTTAACTCTTAAACCTTTACTCCATAGATACTCATTTCTACACATGGCTTGTAGGAGCCTTTGGAAAATATTGTGGCAAAAGGTGAAATTGCTCCTGATGCACCTTTTGCCACAATGTTTTCTACTCTATCAAAAGGTGTCATATACACATAAGAAACAGCTACATCCTTGCTGTTATTTATGGTCAATTAGAGATACCATAGAAATGCCTTATGGGGTAAAGGGTTAAACAAAGGACAAAATGCTTTACTAGTCCAAGTTCAGATATTTGCAAAGGACAAATCAGAGTAAGCTTAAATGGTGGAACTTGCCTTTAACTGTTTTCTGTGTTGTCAAAGACATTTTCTACTATTTTAGCCACATTTTACTTGCCATCTGCAAGTGCTTTGATTTGAACAAGTACAAAAGTTTGTCTTTTAGTGAAAGATTGGCAGAACAGAATGTTTCGAAAGGGTACCTAAACATGGGATTGATTTGGAAAGGGTTGATAATTTTTACCTGTAAAGTATATTCATAATATCTTTTCTCTGCAGATATATCCATTACTGATACAGTCACTTCTTTGTAATGACCTTGACCTCCAGCTAGCTACCATGGTAACACTGTCTGACCTCATTGAGAACTCCCCTGAAATTGTGGACAAACAGTTAGACTCTCTTCTGCCACAGTTATTGAAGTTGACCAGATATGAACCCTACATGGTATATGAAATGTTTTTATATGAGCAATAAAACAGTTTACACATAATTAAGGCTTCACCACAAAATGGTGGCCTTGAATGACCTTTTCAGAAATGACTTTTAAAAATATTGTAGGAAAAGGAGCAAACGTTTGTAACTAGCATTTTCTCCTTCTTCCCACGATGCTTTCCGCTTTATAAAAAAACTGCCCCTGATATTAATCCACACCTAGATTGTCATATGCAATTGCCTTGAAACTTGAACAAAACAATAAACAACCCTATACTGTGCAATATTAAATTTCATCTTAAATGAAGACAGCTTTTGAAAGTAAAGTTTGAAAAGAAAAAAATGCAGGTGACAAGCATAGGTATAAACTATCTGCAGAGATGCCAACTGTTCTGGTTTTTGCGGAATCATACCTATCTTAACTCATTACCAAACAACAAAATTCTAGACTTGTCCAAATTGAAAGTATTTGCAGATGACAAAATCAATATTGCTAAAAAATTTTGGAAAGGGTAGAAAACATTGTTGGAAGAGGAGAAAATGCTGTTTACCAGCATTTTTCCTTTTCCTACAATGTTTTCAAAAGGCTATTAAAAGTCAGGATTGTGTAGTAAAGAGTTGAAGCCTAATTTCCACATTGCACTCTCTGACATTGAAATTCCAATAATTCTGACAAAGAATGGTGTTTAATGGTGCTGGAAAAAAACAAAGTAATAAACTTCTTTATTATGCAAGGTAGAGTAGCCTGATTATCGATCAGTTAGAGTAATTTCCCTTTGACAGATTGGTTTCAAGCATTTTGTCGGAAAATTTCTCATTAACTCATGGTAAATAGTATAACAGTTTTAAACCTGACCGGTCAATAGGCAAAATGGTTTTTCCAGCAACAGACGTCATGCAGAAATTTATCGGCCAATATACCAATCTGTGGCCTGTTCTCAAGCCATCTTGTAAAGGGAGGGAGTGGGTATATACTGTGCTCTTTGGCCTTATGTCTTTGGTTAAGTCTATATTCACAAATGAAATTATATTTTAACCCATTACCACACAATCCCTACCTTTGACGCCCCAGAGAAAGAAACCTTTAGAAAACATTGTGGGAAAAGGAGAAAATGCTGGTAACCAGCATTTTCTCCTTTTCCCACAATGTTTTCTACCCATCACAAAACAAATTTCGAATTTTCAGTACTTTTTTTATTTTGTCGTCTGCAAATGCTTTCAATTTGGACCAGTCTAAAATTTTGTTGTGTGGTAAAGAGTTAAGTACATGTATACGGTGTTCCTGAAAATGTCCTCAGATTCCAGGAAAATGCTTTCAAGGTTCCTGATTATTTGTCATTTAGGGTTGGCATCTTTGCTGTATAAGATATAGAGGATATTTGTTTTTTTCGGTGTAAGATCGAAGTTTATTTCATCGAGTGGACACCATCGGTAATATTTTCACGAGTGGCGCAGCCACGAGTGAAAATATTACCGATGGTGTTCACGAGATGAAATAAATTTCGATCTTACACCGAAAAAAAACCCAAATATTCTATTTATTTTATGCTTTTAACCCTTTCTGGGAGGAGCTTTATCAAAATTCAGTACAGTTCTTTTTCCTTATTCCCCGTGGCGTACCCCTCCCGCATAGCAACGTTACGTCAAGCGCGTGAAATGTAAGGTATATGACGTCATATTTCCCATCTAGTTGTTAGGCACGCGCAATTTACCTAGGCAACAAGAACGTGAAAATCGGTATTTTCACTGGTGGTACCAGTGTAAGATCGAAAAATATTTTCACTGCCAATTCTCGATATCCTACCGGAAAGCATGAAATAAACAGTACTATTCTTCTGGTATTTTTTCTGTTACAGAAAGTTAGAATATCAGCCCTTGATTGTCTATGTAAGTTGACCAAGTTGCCAACGCATGTCATTATGCCACACCTAAAGTCCGTTACCCGAGCCTTGACCGCTGTGTTAGATGATAAGAAGAGACTTGTACGGGCGAAAGCTGCAGAAACAAGACTTGAATGGTTGGTACTTACTCTTAGCCTTTACCACACAATCTACAATTTTTATGTTTTAGGGAGCCTTAGTAAGGAGGCTTTTGAAAACATGGGAAAAAGGAGAAAATGCTGTAAGAAGCATTTTGTGCTTTTCCCACCATGTTTTCTATTTTATCATAGAACTCAACTCATTTTTACTCATTTTGAATTTGTCATCTACAGATGTTTTGATTTTGGAAAAGTCTGAAATTTTTTGGTTGGGAAAGAGTTAAACCATTACCACACAATCCCTACTTTTGATGCCCCTGAGAAGGAAGCCTTTAGAAAACATTGTGGGAAAAGGAGAAAATGCTGGTAACCAGCATTTTCTCCTTTTCCCACAATGTTTTCTACCCTATGCAAAACAAATTTCATATTTTCAGTCACTTTTATTTTGTCGTCTGCAAATGCTTTCGTTTTGGACAAATCTAAAATTTTGTCGTGTGGTAAAGCGTTAAAGACTTTTCTAGACAACAGAATTTTAGATTCACTGAACTTGAAAGCATTTTTATACGCCCGTCGAAGACGGGACGTATTATGGGATCACCCGTGCCGGGCGGGCGGGCGGGCGTCCGGGCGGGCGGGCGGCGTCCAGTTCTTTGTCCGGAGCATATCTCCAAAACTATACTAGCTAGGGTTATGAAATTTCATGGGTGGATACATCTCATCGAGGGGGAGTGCAGTGCACAAGAATCATAACTCTTGCTCGCTTAATTTTTGAGTTATTGCCCTTTGTTGTTTTTCATACTTGAATTTTGTCCGGAGCATATCTCCAAAACTATAGTAGCTAGGGTTATGAAATTTCATGGGTGGATAGATCTCATCAAGGGGGAGTGCAGTGCACAAGAATCAT
Source organism: Tridacna crocea (assembly GCA_943736015.1). NCBI lineage: Eukaryota > Metazoa > Mollusca > Bivalvia > Cardiida > Cardiidae > Tridacna > Tridacna crocea. The sequence goes on from OX031064.1 coordinate 48,303,651, forward strand.
AACTCTTGCTCGCTTAATTTTTGAGTTATTGCCCTTTGTTGTTTTTCATACTTGAATTTTGTCCGGAGCATATCTCCAAAACTATACTAGCTAGGGTTATGAATTTTCATGGCTGGAAAGATCTCATTGACGGGGAGTGCAGTGCACAAGAATCATAACTCTTGCTTGCTTAATTTTTTAGTTATTGCCCTTTGTTGTTTTTCATACTTAAATTTTGTCCGGAGCATATCTCCAAAACTATACTAGTTAGGGTTATGAAATTTCATGGGTGGATAGATCTCATTGACGGGGAGTGCAGTGCACAAGAATCATAACTCTTGCTTGCTTAATTTTTGACTTACTGCCCTTTGTTGTTTTTCATACTTGAATTTTGTCCGGAGCAAATCTTCAAAACTATAGTAGCTAGGGTTATGAAATTTCATGGGTGGATAGATCTCACCGAGGGGGAGTGCAGTGCACAGGAATCATAATTCTTGCTTGCTTAATTTTTGAGTTATTGCCCTTTGTCATTTTTCATACTTGAATTTTGTCCGGAGCATATCTCCAAAACTATACTAGCTAGGGTTATGAAATTTTATGGGTGGATAGATCTCATAGAGGGAGAGTGCAGTGCACAGGAATCATAACTCTTGCTCGCTTATTTTTGAGTTATTGCCCATTGTTGTTTTTCATACTTGAATTTTGTCCGGAGCATATCTCCAAAACTATAG